>JAODJX010000027.1:13671213-13687916 GCA_026776945.1 Isichthys henryi
CCACACAGTGTCATACAGCAGGTACACACACACACCCACACAGTGTCATACAGCAGGTACACACACACACCCACACAATGTCATACATCAGGTACACACACATACCCACACAGTGTCATACAGCAGGTACACACACACACAGTGTCATATTGCAGGTACACACACATACCCACACAGTGTCATACAGCAGGTACACACACACACAGTGTCATACTGCAGCTACACACACACACACACACACACACACAGTGTCATACTGCAGGTACACACACAGTGTCATACTGCAAGTACACACACACACAGTGTCATACTGCAGGTACACACACATACCCACACAGTGTCATAGTACAAGCACGCAGACCCTTGCTGCAGTAACACTCACTCTGTGACTGCACTGACTGAGTGTTTCCAATGCTTTACATTTCTCTTCAAGTAATTCTGCTATCTTCTGGCCCAGCCTTCTCTCCTTCCCTGAAAGCCCAAATGGAAGATTACAGTAAGTCAACATCTGGCTGAGTTAAGATGTCCTTCTTAACAAGGCATGAACCAAACTTACCAACATAGAATCTGCTTTTTATCTGGGGGAAAAAAAACACACGAATGAGCAAGGTTAAATATCAAACGTGTGAGTGCGATGCACAGGGTTCTGCATATTTATGAACTGATGCCCACGGCCAGCGTAACTCCCCACGTGCAAGCTTACAGACTGATACAATCTGCAGGTGAACAGCAGCATAGTCAGCATCCCCAGCAGCACAGTCACTATAACCGCTTCCCACGGCAGTCCGTAGAAATCCGGCCCCGGCTTCAAGTCATCAGGGAGGGAGGACACCACCTGTTAAAACAAAGACTACTTAGGTATGGGAGCGAGCCGCCCACCCCTTCTCTCTGCATCAGTAAAACTGTAAGCTGGAGGGAATCGTGTTAACGCTGCGTTCGCCTATTTGATCGTGACCAGTATACAGTTAGTGTCACCATCAGACACGTCTGCCATGGGACAGCGCTTGCTAGTGTCACCAGGGGACTGATCTGTCAGCCTCAGGAAGTCGTTTATCTACCTTGCCAACATCGGCGGACTATCACAACATCAACAGGCAAATTAAAGCATTTACGACGCACTTTATAACGGATTAAGTAAAGTAAGCTTTACAAAACCGGAGAGAACTAGCGAAACGCCACTCCATCGTGGAGTGGAGAGCTCCTCTCTGCTGGCGGCGGGCTATCTCACATCTCTCACGGTCTCCACCGCACGGGAGTAGTAGACCCTCGCTGCCACTTTAAGATCGGTCGCTTCAGGCGACGAAAGGACCGGGTCGCCCGCTAACTCCTCTGCCATAATGTATTAAGTTTAAGCGCCGCTGTTTTCACGGAACAAATGCGGACATGTCCAGCCCCTCTGCTGTCACTTCACGGCTTCCGAGACACCTAAACAGAAAGCCAGTAACGGTGAACGGGTCGACACTGGTTGCGGAGGGGTGCCTTGCTCTCCGAACATATCATTATCCCATCCGAATTTAATATTTTCTTAATCTATAACTATTTTTCAAAAAGTTCGGAATAATTAAGCAAATATGTTTCTTTACTTTTATTATTCATACTCTCGTAGATAGGCAGGTGCCTATAAGCACGCAAATGCACCCCTGTTTTTCGCAGTTTTCCTACGTGGTTCATTCCAGACGTCACCAATTGTAGAACGCCACACGGCACCTCAGCTACAATGTTAAAGTGACACAACAAGAGCCGGGCCGTCGTCTACGCAGACCATGGCTCTGTCCGTTCAGTAATAAGTCGGCCAACACTTCTGACTTAATGGGAAGTTACATCAATGAACGCACACGTAAGCGTCTTTATATTCGAGAGTGTTTCTTCAACCGGTCTGTGACACAATAACAGGATCTCTTACGTCCCGTCACACACACTTCCTGGTGAATAGCAAAAAACGGCTCGATCTGATTAAACTTCCCTAAATTCTGTGTTCAGAACATTCCAGATACGGGCGCGATCGCTTGACCAAAAGGATCCACTCCGGCCACCACGTAATCACCCGGCCCACTGCTTGGTCAGCGAGTATATTCAGCCAGTTCGCCGAATTTGTACGACTCCACCGTAGAAATACCCACCTGCATGTCATCGTCAGCTTCCATTTCAGATGTGCGCTTCTCTCATTGTAAAATATTTCCGATTTACGCTGATGAAGAGGCCCGGCAAGGAGACACCAGCACCCTAAAGACAGTGCAACAGTGCCTCTCCCCTTGATATAACCTGAGCCTTTACTGACATCAAATTACACTTGACATACAGCAGGGCAGTCCCAGCAAAATCTTCACCGTAAACAAGCCTTAAAGTAACAGCTTCACCGAAACGGCGCTTGTACAATGTAAATATTGAAAATTAACCGGAGTGTATTCGACACAACACAAAGTGATATTAAGTTACAAAAACTGCCAAATCAAAACAGCAAATTTCCCCATTTAAACAATATTAAAAGAGATCCGGGTACTCGGGATTCCCCCCACAGTCCAAAAACATGCTGAGGCTAATTGGAGTTACTAAATTGCCCGTAGGTGTGCATGTGTGTGAGTGAATGGTGTGTGTGTGCGCCCTGCGATGGGCTGCCCCCCCATCCTGGGTTGTTCCCTGCCTCGTGCCCATTGCCTCCGGGATAGGCTCCGGACCCCCCGCGACCTAGTAGGAACAGCGGTTTGGAAAATGGATGGATGGATGGATAAAAGAGATCCACTATAAACGCTCAGTTTTTAAACCTTGAACAATATGATTGACGTCCATACCTGTATGATGAATTGTGTTAAACGTGATACAGTGTCTTGAAGGCACTCTGTAGTATCCAGGATAACTTGGCCAGTACGGTTTAGAAACAGAGCGACAGCAGCTCTACCTGTCAGATGAGCAAAATCAAACCTATTGTCATACTTTTATAGATGTTGCTCTTGCTACTGAAACTGATTTATCTTCAATCAATACATGATTGGCAACAGGCTAGCATGACATTTGCCTTTGAAGGGTGCAAGACGTACCATCGTGTAAATCCTCTGACTGTGACTGAGGAGGAGTCTCCTCCTGGACTGTGGGAAGTAGATCCCCTTCCTCAAACCTCCTTCTGTCCTTCACTGCTCCATCTTCTTCAGGGACGAAACAGCTGCCGTCTGTGCACTCGGGTCCACCTGTCACTGCTGATGCGTAATCATAACTCAATAGTCAAACCTGGGGAAAACCTCCACATCGTACGTAACTGTTGTTTCCATCAATTTTTTTTTACATATAAAGTACCAAAAATACATTACATTGAAAGACAAGAATGACACTGCTGAGCTGTACCAATAAAACTACAAATGTACCACAAAGTGCAAATAAGATTTCAAGATTTCAACCCATAGGTTTTTGGGTTTAGTAAAAAAACATTCATTAATATATTATATATTAACATTCTGCGGGCAGCAGGCTCTCGCTTACAGAGAATTTCCTCACAGGGATAAATAAAAAAGTCATAATCATACTTAAAAATAAAATTACACAGCAAAAGTACCTTGATTGGAATGTTTAGGGACAGTGGGTGTCTCTTGTGTGAATATACTTTTTAAAGTAGATAAAAGAGCTTTTAATTTTTGAAGTGAGGCTTCCTTTGTATCACCATCAGCTTGACTGCCTTTTGAAGTAGAAGTTAGTTCAATGTGATGCTGTAGAAGCACTTCAAAATCGGACAGTATAGCTAGGTCGTCGTCAGTATTTTCCACAGCTTCCCAGTCCCGAAGGTTTGCCAGCTGATAGTCAAGCCACATAAGTTTGTGTTTCCCTATTGAATCCAACACTTGGTGTAGGTCTTGGTTAGTCATGTAGTTCTGGACATTTCGGTAATCTTTAAGATGCTCTGGAAACTTAGCAGCATCCTTTGTGGAATGCGGGTTTCCATCAGGCTGTACAACAACTCCTCCATGTTTTTTGTTGGAACTTTCCTTTGGTTTCGGTGTTTCTGTAACACCTTCTGCCAGTTCTGATCTTAAAATACCAGCGTGTTTTCCCGAACCATCATCAGTGACCATTCCAGTTGTTCCAGATGAGTAGCTTGATTCCGTTTGAAAACTATAATAATCAAGTTCGGCAGTGTGCAAAGTTCCAGTTCCCGAATCCTCCTGGATGTGTCTAGAAGAACGAATGTCTCCAGCTTTGTTTCCCTTCCAGTTCTCTGTCCCATCAAAATGTTCATTATTTACTACTTTGCTGCAAGACCCTGTGTCTTTGCTCTCTCTGCCCTGCTGCCCTGTTTCTTCTTGTTCAGGTGTAATAAATGGATCTGGTGTTCTCTCTTCATTTTTAGCACCTTCACATGCATCTTCCTTTGCTTGTAATGTCTCAGTCAAAAGTGTGTCTCCATTCACACTATTAATGGCATCTCCTTTCTCTTGTATATTCTCCTGAGCTTTTTCATAAGATGCCAAATTTATTTCATGTTGTCCCTCAGTGGAATAATGTTTAAAAGAAGGTGGATCTCCAATGCTCATCTGGTTTAAAGCAATTGTTTCTTTGTTCTCTTCCGTTACAGAAACATCTGCAATGGCTGCTGATTCTGTTTGGTCAGAGATGATTGCAGAGATCTCTTCCACATTTTGACTGACTGATGACCTCTCCTCACTGTCAACCACGAGAGACCCCTTCTCCTTCTCAGTTACAGATGGCATTTCCTCATTGTCAAAAACAGGTGAAGTGTCCACCACCTCTATCAAAGACATCTTGTCAACCACTAAGAGTTCTGGCTCAGTGTTCATCCCAGATGCCTCACCGCCACTGTCAATCACAGATGGTGCCTCCTCATTTTCAACGACAGCATACTTGTCTCCACTGTCAACTATGGATGGTCCCTGTGCTGCTATGTCAGCTATAGCTGACTCATTTCCGCTGTCAGTTATGAATGTTTCTTCCCCATTATCGTTCGCAATCAACTTGTTCCTGTTGTTAGCTACAGGTGGCCCCTCACTATTGACAAACACCATGTATTCCTCGTCACTTTCAACCACAGTTGGCTCAGTGACTCCCAAGGTTGACTCTTCCCCGGCATCAGCCACAGAAGTCTCTGTCTCTCCCAAGGTAGCCTCCCCCCTGGTGTCAATGACAGATGGCTTAGCATCTCCCATGACTGACTCCTCTCTGTTGTCAATTACAGACAGTTCAGTGTCTCGCAAGGTGGATTCCTCTGCACCATCAACCACAGATGGCTCAATGTCTCCCATTGGTGACTGCTCTCTACTGTCCATTATAGATGGATCAGAGTCTCCCAAGTTTGACTCCTCCATGCCATCAACCACAGGTGGCTCACAGTCTCCCAAGTTTGACTCCTCCATGCAATTAACCACAGGTGGCTCAGAGTCTCCCAAGGATGACATCTCTCTGCTATCAACCACAGACAGCTCAGCATCTTCGAAGTTTGACTCCTCTATATCATCAACCACAGACAGCTCAGCATTTCCCATGTTTGACTCGTCTCCACTGTCAATTACAGACAAACCCCCACTACTATCAGCAATTGCAGTTGACATAAGGGAACCTTCAGCACTGTCATATATTGATGGCTTGCCCCCAATGTTTATTACAGTCTCATCCACAGATAAACCATTATCAATGTTGGAATCATCAATGACTGATGACTCTGGCCCACTGCCAATCAAAGATGCCCCTTTTACAACATCCATCACAGATAGTCCATCCCCTCTACTAGTCACAGATGGGACCGCCGTATTATCAATCAAAGTTGACTTATCCCCACGCTCAGAATGCACAGATTTACTGTAACTGGCAACAGGGTTCTGAGTGGTCTTTGTGTCACGACCTTTATTTTGAACTACTGTAGTCTTCTTATCCTCTTTACTGACATCCATTTTGGAAATATAATCAACAGCATACTCTACTGATACATTACCAGACATCACACTGTCTACATTATTAAGATCCATTGGTACTTGCAGAGTACTGTTTATGTCGACTTGGCCTGATGAATTAATATCAGTGCTACTTGCAGTTTTGCCATTAATATCTGCATTATATTTTTCATTCGACTCTATGGGTTGTGAAGCATTCATGTCTATATCAGCCATCAAATCCTCAATGACATCTGATATCTTTAGCTGATCTGCCGATCCAAGTCCAGCCTTTGAAGTACCATCAGCCAATTGAATGTCCTCAGCTGCTAATGTTTCCTGTGGTATTAGCTGAGTTATATGGTGGTCATTTGTATCTCCTGTACTTGACAGAATAGTATATGGTTTATTGTCATCTTTAACAATATTTTCCTGTTTAATATTGTTGCTGGATGGATTAGAATGACTGGTTTGGGGTTCTAACAAGACGTCCTTACCTTTGTCTGTCATTTCTAGGGCTGACTCATCGTAGTTTTCTGTTTCTTTTTTAACATCTCTAATGTTCTGCTGAAACTTTGAGGGCAAACTCCCAAACATGGTAGAAATACCACCAATGGAAAACAAAGACTGAACATCCTTTGTTGTCTCATGCTGGCTCCCATCTCGTGTATCAGATCCTGGCTCTTGAACATGTGAACCTTCAAAAGACCCAGGCGAATTATCATCGGCATTCTCAACCTCACGCTGTTCACCATAAAGCTCTAAAGTACTGCTGTACATGCTCCCATAACCATCATTTTGAGACTTTCCATTTTTATCATCACATCCATTATTTTCTATGGAAGAAAAACCCAAACTGTCATCTGTAAATTCCACTCTAGAGTTTTCTCTTATCTTTCCCTCGTTCCATCTCTCCCCTGGCTCACTAGAACTAAGAGGGTTCTCAGTTACTATCTTCTCCTCTGTGCCTGGGTGCCCGCTATCTTCTGTTCTAAGTCCACTATTCTCATCGGCTGATTGATGAAAATGGAGAAGGTCACCAATGCCAGTGTATAGCCAAGAGCCAGTGTTTGTGGTTTCCTTTTGGTTTGGTGTAGATCCCTCATCTTTGGGATTTTCTGTTAAACCCTCATCTTTGGGGTTCCCTGTTAAACCCTCATCTATGGGGTTCTCTGTTAAACCCTCATCTTTATTTTGGCTTATCGGCTCCTCGGGTGCAGTATCTGGACTTCTTTGACCAAAACTAAAAACCCCAGCCAGTTGTCCACTAAGCCAGGAAGCCGTTTCGGTCCTTTCATTCTCCTCTAACTGATTAACATCCAGAGCGATCTTCCTGTTCTTAAAAGACTCTTGCTCCTCATTTTTGACTCCTAAACCCAGCCATCCAGTCAGTCGAGATCCAATCCAATAAGACCCACCTTGTTCAGTTGGCTTTGACTTGGTATTATCAAAGGGATCCTGCACTATAGTCCGACTTGTTTCCACTTTGTCCGCAGTTTTTGTGCTCCGAGTCACTTGTATTGGTTCGCTAGTTTTGAGACCCTGCATGTCATCTGCCGGGAGGCCTTGAAGCTCCACTTGTTCATCCAAATTGTCCGACTGACTGAAATCACCCTCAATTATAGCACCATACTCATCTATACAGAAAAAATCCAGTTCCTGCGAGAAAAGATTACTAGATTAAAATTTCTAAACTTTAAAGTGAAATAAACACAAACAGAAACACACATAACTGAAATAATGCTTGGATACCTGTGTTGGTAATTCAATTTCTTTTTCCTTAGGCGTGTAAACTTCCTCAACTTCAACAGCATCTTTTGGAAAATAGCCAAATTGCTTGTCAATCTGAAAATGATGGCAGTTTATTTACAATTGCTCTTTGCATTCCTCACATTCACAGTAAAATGGGTTTATTTGATTTAGATTACAAATTTCTATTACAAATACTATCAAACTATAGCAACGTTAATAAACAATGCACTGAAGCATATTAGCTATATTACAATAAAAACAAACAAAATCAACATGCACTTTCCCATCTAAAGTGGACTGTACTGATCATCAGAGATTGTCTACAATACTCACACTTCCTGCCCAAAGATCCTCCCTTTTACCGGAAAGCTTGAAATACACAAATATAGCATCTCCGCTTCTGAAGTTTAAAAACCTGCAATCGGGTCCTTTGAAATCTTTGGTGGCCTGAACACGACTCAAGAGGGCTAGGGTCATAAAGAAATCATAAAGCAATTAAAACAAATGGTTACAAGACAGTCGAAGGTAACGTCGTAGTTCTTTCCACGTGAAAAATTTTCAAATATATTATATATGTCATGTAATATTTCAAGTTAAACTAATTGTCTATGAAATTTCTTTCAGTCCGAATGATACCAGACCTTTGGACAGCGTTATCCAACTACTGTTCCACGCACCACCTGTTTAAAGGGCGCTGAAGATAAATATTTTGTTACGTGTGTAATCCGTTACAACACTAAGAATAAATATGTGACAATATTTAATAGCCATTTCTTAGAACGTAGGCCTATGCATGAGTAAAACTCGAATCGCTTACTTTCACATCCGGGATCGCCACACAATTTGTAGTCGGAAAAAAAACCCCAACATTGGGCGCAAAGCAGCGACAGTAAAACGCAAAACTGTAAAGGACTCATGATTAAGGAAATAAAATATCCCGTTATACACCCCAGTCCATTTCCGGGTGAGGTTGGTAACGTTAAACCAAAAGTCAGATGTTACACATAAGAACAACCGTGTGACATCTGCCTTGCAGAACTGAAATTTCACAATTGCCCACAGTTGGAAAGATACTGAAGTGAAGGAAAGCGGCGTGTGGCTTTCAGCAGTGGGTAAATGATTAACCTATGTACGTGGCCAGAAGAGAAATCAGTGTGTGTGTGCGCATACATATGTATACATGGAGAGAGAGAGAGAGAGCGTTTGTAATTTATTCCTAAATATGCTACAACAGGTCAATAAGCAACAAAGTCAACTAAAGTACTGTATTGTAGAAAAGAAACAGACTTTCACGTTTCAAGTAACCACTTCGACCTCAAATCAACGCCGCACAATAGAAATATGTTGCTTTGCATGTCCACCGTATTGTTAATGTATCTGACATTAATAGAAATCTGAGATGCGGTGGTTTTGTACACTGCAATACACACACAGGAGCTGTATTTCGTCGGCACAGTCTATAACTACATTTTTGGTTTCGCTTAGGTGTCGCACTTTTGGCGGCTTAAATTTACCATGGCAACGGACGCACATAATCTACGTCACACAGCAACATGGCAGCTTGCAAATTGTACATTTCTGTAATGGAAGCTTAACGCAGATTCCTGCCGAGAAAGCATCGTATGTTCAGTCTTTACGGCAGCCTTTTGGCTGGTTTCTCTACTTATATAAAATTGTCTATATCTAGATTGTTAGTTGGCAAGCATGAACTCAGATGTGGAAGAGCTGATGCCCAAACTTCTCCCGGTAGACACATGTGATCCTGAAGATGTTGATCTCAGCGGACCTCCGAGGACCCCTCAGGAATATTTAAGACAAGTCCAGTCAGTCTTCTCGTCGCGTACCTTTAATTTACTTGTTTACAGGCTAGGAAATTGCAGTTAAAATGGTCGGGATCAGTTATTTGAATTAAACGATCTCGTGCGTCTATGTTTTAGATTGGAAGCGTCCCTTTGCCCAGATGTGGTTGTGGCGCAGATAGATCCCAAGAAAATAAAAAAGAAGCAAACTGTGAACATTTCTGTAAGTGAGAGACTATGCTAATTATTTTCTGTTTTGGGGTAAAGGGCATTTCTTCACTATGTGCGGTGTATGATGTTGGTAGTAAGGCAAATAATATACTACTGACTGTGTATCTTACAATTATTGTGTTTTTTTTTCTGTAGTTTACAGGATGTCAGGCAGCTCCTGTGGGGTTCTCACCAAGTTTAAGATGGCAGCAGCAGCAAGTTAGCAACTTTTCCGCAATTAGACAGGTAACTGTAGTTGATGTTTTCTGTGACACTGAAAAAATCGAGTTGCTTGATTTTTAAAACCATGATTCTGTATTTCCAGAGTATTAATAAACACAGAGCACATTGGAAGGCCCAGTCCTTGGATAACAATGTGATAATGGTGTGTACAAAAGCTGAATCCAATATTTTATGAGCATTTAGCTAAGCATAGAACTCTTAGCTCTTAGGTTATAACATGCATGGGATGTATATTTTAGCCAGAATTAGAGGATGAAGAGGGATGGAAGAAATTCTGCTTGGGGGGAAACGTTTGTTGTAACACATCACCGACAGCTGGAGTCAGTGAGCATCCGGGCCTGGATTACACTAAGGTAAGTGTTCTTCCTAAAATATGACTTCAGAATCGAGACTTTATAGGATGCTTGCTTTTACACAGTGTGCACAGCAAAATCCATGCCTTTCTGTGCTGTCCTCATCAGATTGGGTTCCCTCCATTTCTGAGCATTGTTAGCAGGCTGAATCAGGTGAGAATGTGAACACACTAAACATTTAGCCATTACCAAAGCTTGTGATTGCTCAACACCCATCATGGAAACCTGTGTTCTACAGGCCACCGTTTCTGCAGTGCTGGAGTACCTGATAAACTGGTTTGAGGAAAGGGAGTTTGTCCCACAGTTGGTAAGCAGGGTGGTCCTGGTGAATAGCCTGGCCGGTGTGTTGTGTGAATAATAAAAAGAGGCCCTTCTCCGTTTCAGGGTAGGTGGTTGTACGCGCTGTTAGGCTGCCTGGAGAAGCCCCTTCTTCCTGAAGCCCATTCGCTCATCCGGCAGCTGGCCCGCCGTTGCTCGCAGGTCCGAGCCGGCCTGGTAAGCCAGCCGTTTTCCCTTTTTGCAGTTGCATGGCAAAGGTAAAACGTTTGATGCTGATGGATGGTTTCGGGTTTCCTCCCTGTGCAGGAGAGTAAGGAAGATGAGAAGCTGTCAGCGCTGAACCTCATGATTTGTTTGGTTGGCAGGTAATGTGACCAAGTACCAGAGGTGGAGATTTCAGGTCCAGAAAGTACAAATCCAGTCCAGGATTTTGTTTCAACCAACCAGTTGAGTACTCTTACTCAACTGGTTGGTTAAAACAAAATCCTGGTCTGGATTTGTACTTTCTGGACCTGAAAACTCCACCTCAGTACCATGCTGAAGAATAGAATGTTTCACGCTAGAGTGAGTGCTGTGGAAATGGCTTGTGTTTCTCCTTGCAGATACTTTGAACAGAGCGACTTGGCTGATAATGAATGATGGTGATGTTTCAAGTCAAAAATACCAGGAAAAGTCCAAGGAATCCTGTTTTGTAGAGAAGTTGGGATTGATACACACAACCGATTTTTACGTTTGTCTTTTTAAATGTTATTTTTCATCGTTTTCATGGAAAGATTCAGGTAAAAAACAATTATGTTAAATATATTTTCAGAAAACTATGTAATGCTCGTGTTCTGGTTTTCTTGTCAACGGTACAGCCACTGATTTGAGATCGGTTTCCCTGAATTTAAAAGCAACAGTTATAAAGTGTCATTTAAATGTTCTGATCTATTTTATAAAGGCACATTTCTTTGCAAACAATAAATTACTTCATAACACAAAATGCGTCTTGTCTAATGAAAGTAGTTTGCAGGTCTGTTGCCGCTGGCTATTTAGCCGGAACCAAGATTTATTTTGTCTTCCACGGCCCAGAAATGTATGAAAATGACAGCTTCCCTCCGTTAACATCACGACTCCGTCCATCTATGTGATAAACTCCGGCACTAGCGTCCCGCCCCACGTTTTCTGATTGGCTTTCATTAAATAGTTCAATAGTTTCATTGGGTAAAACGGTTGTCAATCAGTGCGACCACCAGCCGCCGGACTGCGCTAGGATTCCGTAAGTGGATTCTAGCTAAAATGGCGGTCGCTGTGCGAACTTTACAGGACCAGCTGGAGAAGGCGAAAGAAAGCCTAAAAAGCGTAGACGAAAACATTCGCAAATTGACTGGCAGAGATCCCAACGATCTTAGGTAAGTGCACGTTAAACTGAAAGTTAGACTGCTGGACACTGATCCGCAGCTTTGCAAGGAAGGGTCATTTTACCTGCGTGCAGCAGATGAGAATGGCTTTCAGATAGTGGGAACGCTGTAGTGATGTAAAGCGGCCGGAACCACGGGAGACGCATGCCACATCCGATTGTAATGTGCCTTTACGTAACTGCACTGAGTCTGGATTGCAGTAATGATCGGATTCGTCTTATTTTGCCGGTGCGGCACGGTATGGCTTTAATTAAGTGCAGGATTAGTGGTACCTGATGCGTCTCGCCTATCGATTCGGAGCTCTTCCCGTTGTGCAAAGCTATAGAAACCTAACACATGCTGTTGGTTCTGCTGAACCTGACGACAGAAGTCCGACATTGCTGCCTACGCTTCTCCTAAAGACACAGTTCTAAGCCGCGTTAAAACACTGGTAGATATAGGGTGTGTCCTGACCCCAACCTTTCCCCCATAACACTGAAGCAAGATCAGCAGTTATATGCAATCAGGTGGATTTGGAGGGTCAAAAAACATATTTCATAATGTTTGTTCCAAAGACATTTCTGACTGACTGACTGACTTTCTTGTCCTCATCAGACCTGGCCAAGCCAGAAGGTTAGCCCTCTCAGGCCCAGGTGGAGGTAGGGGGCGAGGAATTGGTCTGTTGAGGTAAAGTATTACTACGAGTCTCCCATCAAATAATAGAAAACATGGCATTTTGCGTGCTTTACTAGAACTGTACTCACCTAAAGACAATGTTTGGTGTCAAGGCGTGGACTCTCAGAGAGTGGAGGGGGACCCCCAGTTAAGCAGAGGGATATCGAAGGGGCACTCTTGAGGTGAGGCTGCCTCCCCACACATAATGCCTGTTGCTGGGGTATCCCGACAAAGGAAGTGTGGTCTAACCCCTGCCTGTGTCCCCACAGGCTTGCCGGCGATCAGCGAGGGAGGAGAGATTCACGCCATGACAGTGACGCCGAGGATGATGATGATGTCAAAAAAGTAGGCCCCACTAATGTTTTCAGGGGAGTGCGGCGTGCCTGTGGACCAGTGTCGGGCCGTGAATGGGTCTCTCACACGTATCCTTTCGCCAACAGCCGGCGTTGCAGTCATCTGTTGTCGCTACTTCCAAAGAACGAACACGCGGAGATCTAATTCAGGACCAAACGATGGATGAGAGGGGAAAGCAAAGGTAACGAATGTCTGGCAAACCTACAATCAGTACTGATGATGGCACATGGGTATATTCATGGCACTTGGGTATATTCATGGCACTCATTCTCCGGCGAATATAATTCAAAACTAGAGGTGACATTTTGTTTCAACTAATCAGTTGAGAACTCTGTGACTCTACGTTCAGCTTATTGAGGTTGAAATTAAGCCCTGGTCTGGATTTCTGCTTTCTGGACATGAACTGTCCACCTCTGTTGGACACCGTGACAGCACTTTACGGTGTTGCATACTTAACTCTGGTTGTTTTGATCGGCTACAGGAATCGGCGTATGTTTGGCTTGTTGATGGGAACCTTACAGAAGTTCAAACAGGAGTCCTCTGTAGACAGTGAGAAGGTGCGGGTGCTCGTACAGCGTCATCCCCTAGGACGATACATAGAGCTTTTTCCACATTATTGTTAAACTGTTAAAACCATTTGCTTGCAGCAAAAAAGGCGTTTGGAAATTGAACAAAAGCTGGAAGTGCAGGCAGAACAAGAGCGCAAGAAGATCGAGAACGAGAGACGAGAGCTGTTTGAGGAGAGACGTGCTAAGCAGACACAGCTGAGACTCTTGGAACAGAAAGTAGAACTCGCTCAGCTGGTAAGGGCCCTCTGCTGTTGTGGATGCCTAAATGCTTGCCCTCTTCTGCGTTAACTCGGAGGCGCCCTGTCTTTCAGCAAGAGGAGTGGAATGTGCACAATGCCAAGATCATAAAATATATCCGCACAAAGACCGAGCCTTCCATTTTCTACATTCCTGCCAAGATGTGCTCAGCCACTCAGAAGCTCTTGGAGGAGTCTCAGAAAAGGATGAATGGTAAACACCAGACAGCCGTCTTGCTTTCATCGAGCCGTCTGGACAGGCTCGCCTGTTCCCAGTGTTCAGTTTGATGAGAGGCTGATCTTTTGCTCTGATCTTTCAACAGCCATGTTAGAGGAGAGGTGTGTGGCCTTTACAGAGCACCTGAACAAGATGGAGGCTTGGCCTAGACGCCTACTGCTGAGAGTCAGGGACCGAGGGGAGCCCCGTGGCGGAGCCCCGAAGACTGAAGAGCGAGAGGAGGGTAAGGCAACGGGGCAGGAGGGGGAGCTGCAGGTGACCCGTAACCGTGGTGATGTAGGGGGGGAGGGGGAGGTGGGCATAGCACAGAATGTTCAGGAGCGGCAGGCTGAGACGAAGGAGCAGATGGAGGAGAGTAAAGGGGGCGGTGAGGAGGAGGAGGATGGTGTGGGGCTGGAAGAAGGCAGGGAGCTAGAGGTGGAGGAGGTGGAAGCAGAGGGGCAGGTAGAGGATGAGGAAGGGCAGGAGAGCGTAGTGCCAGTGGAGATGGAGGTAGGTAACGAGAGCAGGGAAGCTGAAGCTGAAGGAGATAAGCAGCCCCAGGCGGAATCTCCCCACGAGCCCGGGAGCCTGGAGAATGGCTCACAGTCCTGCCCCGTACCCGGCCGGAGCGTGGAACCCGACGCTGTGGGAGACACGGGTACAGCCTTGCTGGCCCTGCCACGCTTGAGGGCCGGGCCTGAAGCTGGCAGCGGGGTCGGTGAGCGTGGCCAGACGGCCAAGCCTGAAGCGGAGGGCCCAGCCAAGGCCCCCGACGCCCCCGCTGGCGGCAGGGGCAGGACCGCAGCCAGGGACAGGGGCCGGAGTCGGAGCAGCAGCTCCAGCGGCTCGTCCGGCTCCAGCTCCAGCGGCTCGTCCGGCTCCAGCTCCAGCGACTCGTCCGGCTCCAGCGGCTCGTCCGGCTCCAGCAGCAGCAGCAGTAGCTCGTCCAGTAGCCGAGGCCGCGGCCACGCCAGGGACAGGAACCGGAGGGGCGGGACCTCCAACAGGGACAGGAAGAGAGGGGGGGCGCCCGCCACTAGGAGGCGCAAGCCACCCAGAGGTGGTGACTGGGATGCCAAAGACAAGAGCACCAAGGTGGACCGGAAAAGGATGCACTCTGAGGGCAGCCGGGCAGGAAGAAGACCCCCTCACAAGTCAAACAGGAAGGAGAAGAGGCGCTGAGGCAGCCATAGAGGAAGATGTCTTCTGACAGAGGCAAGGGGAAGTCTTTCCTCCGCAGATCACCAAGCAGACTTTGCATTGCGTATTCCATTTTAATTCTCAAATTCAATCACATTACACCTGCTAATGTTTCGTCCTTCTGGCATGGATTTTTCCTATTGTTTTACTTCCCTGCACTCAGTAGTATCTCCTAGCGCAAGGACATGCTGAGCACTCTGCTCCATGGAGGGAATGGTCACTGAAAGGTTTTTTTATTTAATTTTTTAAATAAAACTGCAGCTTTAAAAATTAATGTGTCAAATTAATACAGACAAAATGTATTTAATTAATTCCCAGGTAGTTGATGAGCTCTGATGCCACAGTCCTCCCCTGCTGGACTCAGATTCGTAAAGCAGATTCGCTTGGTCCTGGTCACACTAGAAACATTGTATTTTGGTGTACTTTTGTAAATATTGCTCCATTTTAGCTTTTAATTCTTCATTCAGTGTCTAGTCTTACAAAGAAGGATTTATTTAAATTGCTCCTCTTACATGAAGGGCTTTTCCTTCTTCTGGCTTTTTTGTACCAGTGAATCGCCTTCATAAATAAAGCGGGTTGATCTTTTCTGTCCTCCATTCTACAGTGACTTACACGCGTGACCATTTACTTCAGTAGATGCTTTTATCCAAAGCGATGTACAAGGCAAATAGCATATTACAAACATATGGCTGTCAAGGACTAGGCGTAAGTACAGTCTCTGGCATTGTGTGTCATTTTGCAGGAAACCTGGAGACTGGTGATTCAGTGCAGTTGTACTAACAGGACCAGCTGGGCAGCACTTGTTTAACTGATTATCTCTTGGTTAAACACCCCAAAAAAGTGACCTTCAGCAAAACTTGGCCAAAACTTTCAGCAAAGCTATACTGCAATAAAAATCAGCTATAGAATTTACCCAAAAGCAGGGCAGCAATTTGCATTCAGTCATTTTGAGTAAATCTATTTCCTGTGTAATCAGAGTAAAGTTTACCTCTACTATTCCCATGAAACCCTGCATATCAGGTAACTTCTAATATTTCTCAGTATATGTAACCTAAATGAAAAATTGCTTTTTTTTAAAAAGTCAAGGTAAACATCTATTTTATACCTAATACTTAAAATTTTATTATAGAAGGTTTTGTAGGTTACACTCAAAGATGTAGGAATGGTTAGGGACATGCATCCCACAATATTTGATTTGGCTTCAGCCCCCCCCCCCAAAAAGAAATAGACCTTTGCATTTAAATTAAGTCGCCCCTCACCAATATCAAACTCTCTCCTGTGCCCTAACATTTATATCATTACCAATTTAATCACTCATAAGGCACAACAGGAATAATGTCAATACTTTATTAATCAATTAAGAAAAGAAAAAAATCATTTACAGCTATTTACTTAAACAGTAAGGACTTGCAATTACATACAAAGAAGCAAAGAGGACAATAGTGACAACGTACATCCATCCATCCATCCATCCATCCATTGTCCAAACCGCTTATCCTACTGGGTCGTGGGGGGTCCGGAGCCTATCCCGGAAGCAATGGCCACGAGGCAGGGAACAACCCAGGAT
>JAODJX010000027.1:13726632-13757324 GCA_026776945.1 Isichthys henryi
AGATAGATAGATAGATAGATAGATAGATAGATAGATAGATAGATAGATAGATAGATAGATTGATTGATTCTTTGGTTGGTTGGCTGATAGCAGAGGTACGTGTTTGATTAGTAACTTCATAATTTTCACCATGTGTTCCCAGGCTACCTCGACATGACAGAATTCAGTGTTTTCTTAATTTTAACTCATATTCCTTACATATTATTTCTTCATTTATTCACATGATAGTGAACGACAGTACACCTGTAGCTTAAATCTGGCCGCCTCCGTTACGCGAGTCCATATTAGCCACAAAAAACGAGGGTACTGATGGGGTCACGGCAACACGTAGAACGGGAAGTGCAGCCGTAGCTATGGCGTCCAAAATAACTTAAGCACATAGGGAAAAAAAACTGTTGAACGCCACCATAAAAATACATTTTGATGTACATTATTAATGTGTGAAGAAAAATGTTCTTACCAAATCTTAAAACATGCGGCATCCCCCGAGAATATCCCACACATAGTAATAGCAGCAGAGAAAACCTAACGGTGCACCTGAAGCTCACATTAGTTATCAATGGGGAGGTAATCTTCATGGTGTTTGTATAATGCACAGTGTTCATTCCTCGTATCGTTAGATTCCCCGAAATTCTTCTGTTGACGTTAAGCAGGGTTACGGCCCAGGCGCAGGATCACGGCATGGTCACTTAGAGATGAGGGCATATGCTTCCCAAATCCATTAGCAATCCCTGCATGTCCCCTCTCTCACTGCGCCAAGAAACAGCCTTCCGATTCAAGGAACGGCGGGGCATCCATGTTAGACTGTGCAAATCCGAAAGAAATCCATACGCGGGGGGTCTGAAAAAAGAAGGGAAGAGAAGCGTTAAATATCCAGACTGGACCGCCACGAAGAGGGGGAGCGCGCAAAGGCAGAATCGCAGGATCAACCTATAAGGCAGCTAGTTGTCTGCGCTCCCCTTCTACTGCACTGCTGCACAGCTTCTGACGTAGAGCCAAGATCAGTGGGCGCGCGAGAGAGAGCAAGCGCGAGGAGAGTTTCCTTTTCTGCTCGTGCCACTGACCACAGAGCGCTCCCGATCCCATGTTATCCATGCAACTATCCTTCAGTGTTGCGCCCTAGTACAGGATGCAACGTTTCTATAATTAGAATTTTGCTGTAGCGGGGGAGGAGGCATGCCTTTGGTGCTATAAATATTCATCTTCGAATGTCCACAATGTGCAAAGACAGTTAGGAATTGCACACGTTTTATTTTCTGATAAGGTCTATCCGTAAACCAGCAATGCTTGTGGTTGTCATAGTTAGAGACTTGTAAAATAGCCATATATTAACAAGACTAACTATATCACACCCATACTCATTCGGAAAATTGAAAGTCATCCAAAAAGACTTGGGCGATCCAGAGAACCAATTCATTTACAGCCTTATTGATCCATAGCGGGTAAAGCGCGTTGTGTACATTTCCACGGAGATTATAACGCAACTCAGTGTTGCTATAAATACTGAACCTGAAAACAATAAGCTAATGAATATTAGTGTCATTAGTAGCAGAAACAGAAGTGATACTTTTTTAATATTTTCCAGGAACATATTTAAATAAATAACAATTCTCATTCTAATGTTAAAATAAAACACAACAGTTAAAAAGATGCAGGTGGCAGAAATGCGTATTTGCAATGTGATTTTTAACTGTGTAGCTGACAGGTGTAATTGAAGGACGTGAGACCAGTTAATGAACTTCATTTCTTCCACTGGTTGTTTTTGCTGATTTCTTTTTCTTTAGGTTGTGATAACTTCATCTGGAGAATTATTCAAAGCTACTACAACCTTGACAGAATTCACACTATTGTGTATTATTCACATAATGCCTTATATTCTTCAACGTCTGTAGTTTTGAAAAGAACATCCAATTTATACTAACTTCGCGCAATTATAGTTACCGATATTGTGTAAAGAGCTTCTACACAGTCGATAAAACACTGCTCGTCTGAGGCATGAAGCAGTGAAGCTACTCCATGCACAGCACACGATTACAACCCAGCATCGCTCTCCAAAATGCTTCTACTGTTTTTTCTTAAGTGCCGTTTGAGATTATAAACCGTGTACAAAATGTTAGTCTGCAATGATATCGTTTACGAAAGTTCTAGTAAAAACACGGCTTATCTTATCGCCCGCACAAATGGCTTCGTCGTTTATCGATTACATCTAGATTTCAGCACCAAGGACAGCAACGCGATGAGGTTTGTGGCTTAAAACGCGCAGGGAAGCGGTACGTTTTGGTTTGTTATTTATATCCTGCTTATAGTAATACATATAGTACTTTTTGAATATTCTATGCCAATATTAAGCAACCCCCATGTGCAATCTACAGTGCAATTCGTCATTGCTAAAATACAGCAATAAGAGCATTAAAACAATATTTGACACAATTCATTATGAAGCGATTCCTGAGAATTATTTTTTTTTTATTATACTCGGAAGTAGACAGTGTGCTCTTACGCGGTTCTGTCAAATTTTATTCTCAGGCTGAAGAACCTCCTGACCTACCGCAGAAAGGTAGACAGATTCCCATAATGAAATCAATGACTCCGAGTACAAATCCCCCCCCCCCCCCCCATTAAATACCTGATATTGTCGTTATCATGATAACTAATTGAACGTTATTTTTCCTGCCTCGTCTTGTGAAGGGCAGGCGATTTGCACTCGGCGTTTGTCGTCCGCGTCTACGCGTTTAAATTATGTTCTTGTAGTTTCCAGGCTATAAACAATTAAAGTGAAATTATTCAAAATAATCTGAAAATTATATACCCTACTTGGTGTAAAACTGTGAAGGGATTTACTCCGATGCTAAGAAACCCATCCCGATAGCCCATTTTTTGAGGAGAAGAATAAGCCTTTAATTTAACTTGTGTGTTGGGGGGTGCCATTCTCTGACAGTTCCGATGTTAATTCTTTATCAAGCTATCTTCACGTGGACTATGATGGTTATTACATTTTAATGACCGGTTTCCAATTTCAATCTGTGGACTCCACAAAAGTAGTGTGAGAATTGAATGTGGGTTTATTTGTGTGGTTTGCCCGCGACAGACCGCAACACCGGCTCATAAACTTGATTTAAGGCTTTGAAACGTCCCCATTATGTGCCCATCGGACGGAGAATTTGCATGCATTAGTCGTCGGAGACTTTTCACCAGGGACGATTGAACGTTATGTACGGATTATTCACAGAGCGAATCGCGTTAAAGCCACTGCCAACAGGAATTTGTTTGCATGCATATAATAACCTTAACATAGGTAGCCTACGAACCCAAAACATAGGAAACAATTGAATTGCATGGCTTGTATTTCAAATAGGAGTTGCGAAACGCAAGGTCACGTTCGTATATGGTCATTAGTAAATAATCTTTGGCTTCTTAAGTTTACTGACAGCAAAATATGCAATGCGATGCCACACCAGGAATTTAAAAAAAAAGAAAAGAAACATCACTCACCGTGGAACGATACGAAAAGAGACGTCGCGGGGATGGATTCTTTCCCGGCGTGCTGCTGGCTTTCTCGTAATTTCGAAAGTAATACTAATGTACACACAATTTTTAGAATAGCACAACCCTTGAACATCTCATTAAAACTCTCCTGTTTTTAGCTGCGTTGTTTTTCGGGTAGCAAATACTAGGATTAATTTTTTGAGTACAACCAAAGTAACAATAATCGAAACGCGTGTAATAAACTTTTTAAAATGCACTCTTACGTTGGAATATCTAGTCCGAATGAGCCGTGAAGGGCCAAAAGAGCCAGAGAAAGTACTTCATTTGTTCCAATAGGAAAGCAGAGATCGCTCCTACCGACTCCAGTCTCTACACGATCCGGCAATGGAGAAGACACGCCTCCTGTCGGCGCAAAAGAGGCACTGCTTAAAGCAACAGGGGGTCTGCAGTCCGACGGATCTTCTTAGCCCATCTGATGGATGGCATAAGGCTTGCTCACTACACGTATATTTTTCTTTGCGTAGTGAATGACTTCTGTCTCAATATCCCATGACAACCAATGCAGTGTGCAACAACCCTGAATAGGAGGCTGTCCTGAAAGGAAAGCTATAGTACAATACTGTCAATAGTAACGTTAATATATCTGTATTTTTAATATCCAGTGTATCAGTGTCCCTTGGCAGTGTGGTGAAAGTTGAACGTTTGTGCGCTTCATTAATTATTTATTTACAGAAATGTTCCAACTAACGACAAGCGCATGTGTGCAGAGACATTTCTACGCTTTGCATGTGCTGCATGTAACATTTTCAGAACGCGGTAGAAGTAATAGTGTAGTTCTAACATTTCATTTCTAACAGTTATAAACATGTATGATTTTGGTGCCTTTACTTTCAATGGTCTACGTGTCTGTTTTTAAACGATCTAAGATTAAAGTAAATCATAAGTTTAAGAGCACGAACCATTCATGTAAATCTGTCAAAAACTGCACCTTAGTGCTGCTCAAGCAGTCATGATGCTAAGCGCGCGATTTAGAAAGCAAGAGGCACGCGCTGGCAGCATTAAGATCGTCCTGCGGCGAGGGCTTGTGAGGGTGATGAAAGTGATCTAAGCCGAACGGGTGACGAAATGAAAGGGATCTTTGATACGGCTCTCTCAGTGAGCCGCATAAAGACTGCGATTGTAGGGGGGTAAAATACTGAAAGGCAGCCCTGTGATCCACGACGAAGAACTATCAGAAGTGCGCGTGCTTGTTGAAACGATATTAATTCTCATCCCTAAGTGTACTTATCCATGTATTGTGTGTGCCTGCATGTACTGTTGCACCGTGTGCTTGCATGTTTTGTAGTCCTGTGTGCGCGGGTTCATTCCATTGCTAGGAGCTCAGTTGCTTCAACCTCTCTCTTTAATTACAGGCAGTCTTCCATGTCGTGGAGAAAATTAATTATTCATCTCATCTGTCAGTGGAAATAATACCTCAGCCCTTACAACCACACACAAAATCAGACTCTTCTTACCCAGGGGTTATCCTATAAAACAATCAAACATATCATAAATGCAAAATCAGACTCTTCTTACACAGGGGTTATCCTATAAAACAATCAAACATATCATAAATGCAAAATCAGACTTAGCAGTATCGTTCTTGTTGGTATTTTCGCAGTTGTTGTTGCTGTTGTTGGCATGTGTATATATACTGTAAGTGTCAATTCGATCAGGGAGAAAGTTGCCAAATGTTCTTCAGTAAAAGAATCACTAAAGAGCTCCCAGTGGTGTCAGGATGAGATGTGCGTGTGTGTCGAGAGCGGTCTCAAAACGTGCACCACCTTTTGTCTGGCCTCACAGTCCCTGTCCTCCCCTGTCCCTCTCATATCCAGTCCTTGGGCACATTTCACTCTTTGCCCCACAAGAGGAACACTCTACTTTGAAGTAGGTGACAGGACATTGGTTTTGGGTCTGTATCACAAAGCCGGATTCCAGCCATTGCTAGATGACTTTAAGGGTAAACAGCGATAGGTCTGGTATTACGATATCAAAATGCTGGTTTACTTCGTAGCAGGCTACATCACCATGGTAACTCATGCTACGCGCCATACTTGCTTGTGAGCAGGTTAGCTTTCAGGATCACATATCTGAAACAGTGCTTGGACCAGTCAAAGAGAAGAAGTCAGTGTGCTACCCGATGCAGTAAATGAGTTTTCCCAAACTCTCAAAATGGCTTGTCCATGAGAATCCTGTGGCTGTGGTAAATTTAGCTGTATATTCGATATTCGGTCTTCCGGCTGTAATATCTTTCAACAAGCAAGCCAGGCAGTTTTTAATCATTGATCTTTGGTGTCCACAGGCAGAGATGCGCACCAATCATATTTGCGTTTAGAGCCCTTTGACTATGTGTATTAAATCTTGTTAATATCTATGAAAAGAGGCAATGTCTGCTTTAGCAAAATATTGGTTTAGCATTTTGAGTTGATAGCAACTCTTGCACGTCCCTTGGTTTCCCAGATTAGGCAACAAACAAAAACAGCAAAGCATATGTTTGGTAATTAAGACAATTATAGGTATTTTCATAACGACAGTTATGTATTTATGCAGTCAGTGACCCACTGCAGCACGCCTTTTCAGCCATGACAGCAGCTACGGTATTGCTGTTCACTGTGACAGTAATTCTCTCTTCAGCTGCATTTAAAAACGTAGCCCTATTGCGATCCATGCTTGTAGGTTTGGCTGATCATTGCACACAGCACACTTCTATGTGCACATGCTCGGGGAGTAATCTTGGTCTCAGTAAGAAAACCTGGCTGACATAGATTGCTGGTATTCAGCGTTGTGATATAATTCATCTGAAATTACATTTGATTGGTTTTGTTAAGATGAAACTTATCTTCTAATCCTGACTTTGTTGAACTGGTTTTGTGATACAGGCCCTTGATGTGTCATAACAGGAGGACAAGCAGCTGTGATAATGAGCATTTTTGGATATTTTCTATGCAAATCTGTTCATGAATAAAGTACAATGTTAGAATTGTTACTATTTTGTGCTGTTATAGAGCCTTATGATTGTTTTCTGAGTTATGAAGCGCTATCATGGCTTAAAGGCCCTTGGCTGACCAGCACACCACACCACACCACACATCCCTGCTCCATGTAACAGCATGTCATGCTTTGAATGCAGCCACTTTTATTATTATTTTTTAAAATAAAAGTAAGGGAAAACAAAACAAACCTTAACACCATCCTCTGAATATACTGTAGTACCACAGAGTGTGATGTATATGTCACGCTGATCATTCTTTTTTCTGCTTCATAGTAGCATTTACAGATTATTTTTAAAACTGTTTTTACCTTTCATTTCCATCTCAAAATAACAAGCTATAAAAATAAAATTGCATGGCCGTGGTGAGCTTTTATTCTACATTGCAGCCCAAGTCAAACATAGTAGGCAGGCATAGTTACAGGAAAATCAAGACATCAGAGGGACAGGCGGGGGCACGCAAGTTGAGACACAGGTATAAAGACAGCAGAGGCAGGGTTAGACAGGGAGAGAGCCACACGACTGGCAGACAAGCGATAGAGTGAGTAAAGCGGCGGGGAGAATGGCAAAAAAGGACAGGGAGGAAGACTTCGATTTCAAACCTGCAATGATATGCCCTTCAGCGAGGTACTTAACCTCAGCCGCTGTGCTAGGATAGCATCCATCTGGATGAATAATGTGTGAGATATAAAATTGTGAGCATTACTACATTATTTATTTGTTTTGCAAACAACCTTATCCATAACAACTTGAATAACTTGCATTCTCCCATTTATTGAGCTAGATATTCACAGGAGGAATTGAGGTTAAAGGGTTTTAACTCAGGGTAAAAGACGACTGTTTCTCCATTGAGCTGGATGTTGAAGCCATCGCTATACTGCTCGAGAATTACATACAAGTAATTTTGGATGGTTGGATACCATTATGCATGCATCCTTAGGCACTGATGTCATGGTTACATTCTCAAAAAAGATACCCAGATATGAGTTCATGAGTTCATGCATTTAAATACAGTTTCAACCATCCATCCATCCATCCATTTTCTGAAACCGCTTAATCCCAACTGGGGTCGCGGGGGGGACCAGAGCCTATCCCAGGAATAATGGGGAACCAACCCTGTGCAGTCGCCAGGGGCGGACACAGTTTCAACCCAGGAAAGCAAAACAAAATAATAGTTTAGTGCCTGCTAACTAACACATACACAAGCAGGTTGTTACTATAGCAGGTGATAATTCAGAGAAAAAATGCTAATATGTATGCTTTTGCAGACATTCTGTCATGGCAGTCAGGCTGCATTGATGCAGACGAGCTGTAAGAAGATGATAAGATGGCCACATTGTTGTCAAGAACTGGCAGTATGTCGCCACTGCTGATTTTCCCCTGGGATCCTAAGAGAGGAAGGAGTGAATGTGAATCGTCACGCTTCTTGTACAATTCCACAAGCCTTCCTCACTACTTCAACACCCCACCCTCTACCACTGCCTTGATGTGTTTGTGTTTCCATTTAGTATCCATTTAAAAATCATGTCACACAAAGGGCTATAAAAGAAGTTCAACCCATGTTTACAGCAGCAGCTGAATGAGAAATTCAATTTGTGCATTTTTTTCCCTTAAATTGCCGTTGTTTTAATTAGTTGAAAAATACATATACTTGTTATCAAAACAGGTAAAGAAATATGTGTAAAAACCATCAAAATGATAATTGATTTATATATCTAAGATAATTTAATTAAAACTTCTTTTAAATTCCACATACCAACTTTTTATTAGTGTTCACTATAGTACATTAATTTCACATTGGAAAAACATAATATTAGGTTATAATAATCAATAGAATCAATTAAATACAATACAATTTTAGTTTAAGGAAGTGATCACTGGCAATGAAAATAATAACCTTTAATAAATACTGCTATAGAGATACTCGCTGCATCATGCCTTTACTCTGGATGACCATCACAGCATTCACACTTCTTCTCATTCTCCTTGAATCTTTAACTGGCCTGTTTTCTTCTCCCTAGTCAGTGATGATAAGACTACAGCCACAGGAAATTCTCCTAAGAGTGACCACTTACCTCATCTCATATTATTGTGGCAAACGCTGGAGTATTAATAGCAACTTCCAGGTTACAAATAACAGCGATTCAAATGAGAACTAAATACAGTTGTGTACTTCAAACTTGACATTCTGTCTGGATGAGGGTTATGGTGGAAGTGGACTTATGCTATCCTTAATAACAATCTATACTGCCGCAATTTACCCAAAAAAGTTTATTGTTTGTACAGTAACATTTTTCATTAACAAGGATGAACTTGTTAGGCCTGCATTAATGCATTAGTCCGCAACGCTGGACTGCAGGATTGACTGTAAGCGCATGACGTGATTTAAAGTAGCAACAGCCACAGGCCTGGTCTTGCTAAAGTCATTGGTTACTTTCATGTAAATAGCTATAAACATTTATATAACCTTAATGCAAGAAAACCCACAAAAGGCAGCAAGCTGATTTGTTTCAGCTATGCCTACATATATATCTATAGAGGTATTGATTATTGACTGGTGGTACAGTGTAAAATATGAGCAATTTTCGTATAAGACTGATGATTCCGGGGTCCACTGGGTGGATCTCTGGTAAACTGTACTAAAGATAAGTGGCTGCATTTATTGTCACGCTCGCCGAGCGGGCGGGGCGAGCAGGCGGGTAGGCGGGCAGGAACCAGGCACTCAGGCAAGGATACGGGGAAATACTGAGGTTTATTTGGCTCTGGGAAGCCAGAAACAGACAAGCAACATCCACTAACATCAATGACCGACAAGGGGAACAGGTAAGACCAGGACTGAAATAGGACAGGACTACTCAAAGTAATTGGACACAGCAGGAGACAATCAGGGAGGCACACGTGGGTAAGCAGGGGCGTGGCACACACTAGGATTGTACGGGCTGGGCATTACAATACGCATATCATATCTTTTTTTTCTTTGATGGTACACTGTCAGAAAAAAAGCACCAATTTGTACCTTTGAGGGTACAGTCACTAGTCAGTGGGGCTGTACCCTCAAGGGTCCGCCAATTGTACTCTGTAAGTAAATGCACCTTTTAAGGTACAGAAATGGACTCTGAGGAACATTTTTGTACCATTGGGGGTTTATTAATTAATCATAAAGGTTAATGTATTTCATGTAGATGCTATACTTCTTCATGATTTGTACTTGTATAGTAACTAACTTACTCATATCCCCTCAAGTAAAGTGTTTCCTACAATTATTTAGCACCGTCATGATAAGGGTGCAACCCTGGTGCAGTTTTGTTCCTCGAGGTGGAAACAACATTAATGATGAATGAACACGGGATCAGCATATAACTAACCCTAACCCCCCACAAATAATGTGTTCCCTGATTGGATATATGATGAATCATCATTATGTCCGACTTTTCATGTTTAAAAAAAGTAATTGTTCAACAGCCCCATTAACAGTCGTTGCTCATGATGATGATGATAGATTTATTTGAATGAAATAATGTTACATGTATTACTGCGCAACAGCCATTATGTGCATTAAAATGGTCAAGGACATAAACACAGTATCAAACGAGGGAGCATGGAGTCTCTCTGGACTTAATACAGCCACTAAGGTATTTTTAGGTAGTAGCATTAATTAGAGAGTTACAGTACAGAGTGACATTACAGTAACTTCAGACTGAATCAATGTATGATCTTTTTCTTAAGGCATTTCGGACAGACAGAACTTGGATATGTCTATGATGTCTAGATAGCGCCATTATACACTCTGATGAAAAGAAAATACAGGTATACTAGTAAGCAAGCAGGTAGGGTACTGTCACACTATGATAGCCTAATAGCATCCTTGACACCCTTGCCCTCCCTCTATATCACGTAGCTGTTCTGTCCCGGCGCTACAGAGTAAACAGGTACTTCTAGGGGTGCTGATTTAGCCAACATAGTTTCACTTTGTCTTGGATAATTAGTGAAATCGGCGTCTCTTCAGAAGTTGGACCTCAGGAAGTCGCCTGTGTTGCCCAATGGTTTGACCAACACTGCATTATGTCTCACACCATTACGAATACAGACGCTCCTCTACTTACGAACTTTCAACTTACGAACTTTCAGAGATACGAACGAAGAGGACTGTAAGTCCAACTTCTGCGCGCCAGTCCCGCTTAGTACGACTTCTGACCGCTACTCCCGCCGTGCAGCAGCGTAGCCTGCGTACTTCCTGCATCCTAGTTTTTAGTACTTGCGTATGCCCTTAAAATGAAGTTGAATAACGACTTACAAACATTTCAAGTTACGAACGGCTGTTCGGAACGTAACTCATTCATAGGTTTGTCTGTACATTAAGACACAGACTGCCCACCACACACACACTGTGTGCCGTATAAAAAAAGGTGCACAGTAACTGAGCCAAAGCTAGGAAAAAACACACACTTGATTTCCAGGGCCTGCTTAGATCTGGGGAACCACCTTCAGGTATCACCCACTCCAACATTGAATCACACCACCTAGACTTACAAAAAAACCGTGACCCTGCAAAAAAGGTGACTGGGTACTGCTTTCAGCATAGTGCATCACCAAGTCAGGTGATGCCATCAGGTCACATGATGACAGACACGAACTGAGTCCTTGAGCCAGGTAAATAGGTAATGAGCCGCTTAAGTGAGTCTGGGGAATGAATGTGTACGAAGGAGGATTGTGAGCACTCATGTCAGCCTCCAGTGCCAGGCTGCGTGTTTGTCAGTGATAAATATGTATGGGAAGCAAGCCAAAGCGCTACACAGTCATCGCTAGCAGGGAAACGTGGAGATGGAGAGTTTGACGTTTCCTTCCAAACTCTAATTAAGGGCCTTCAGAGCCTTTAAAGAGGATGACAAGAAGGTCAGTGAGCATTCAGTTCATCGTAATTGATTGACGGGCCACTTAATTTATACAGGAATCTAATCTAATCCTTTTCAATCAAAGGAATAACTGGTGCCCCATCGGCTTTGTGATGCAGACAAATGGTGCCCGGCTCATCCTGCCTTGCGTGGCCAAGGAGGACCATGAAAAAGGACGTTTTATCAGTCCTTTAATAACCCCCCCCCCACCCCAGAACACCCTGAATGATGAGCATCATACAGGAAGCCTCCTAATTGGGAATCTGCGCCTTCGATTACCTGTCGAACAGCACTTAGGTTTCAAGGGGAACTGGGTCATGACCCTCCGTCTCCAGGGCCACTGTGCATATGTATGGACGACTCCCAGACCTGTCCCGGTGAGCCAGGAGAAACCTGCTTTATGGATCCCGGCCTGAAGGCATCCACACCGAAGCAGGCAGCTAATGTCACTCAGTATTACCCATGCCCCAAAAAACCGCACTGTGACGATCCATAACTAAAGCCAAGGAGAACATATGGTTAGTTAAACTCTGGGGAACATACCAATCTTTCTCATATCCCCTTTTATACTGTTGAAATACCCAGCTTATATTTCATTTATGTATAATGCTAGATAAAAGTCAGTGCTTTCTCAACTGTAGAACTAGCTGGGTGCACATCCATGAAATCTAGTCGCCTACATGCAACATTCCAGCGCCCCATGCAAAATTAGTGAATGGTGATCACATGACCACAGGCCAGATGGACACGAGGCACTTGCCTTCTGTCAGAGTGACAAACTCCCCACTGGAGGAACTGTTACCTATTCCCAATCTCAAGGACAAAAAAGGAAGAGCTTTCTCTAAGAGAGTAAAATTAGACCCTGGAGGGGAGAAGGAGACTGAACATCCATATTCTATGAGCCTTGCAGTTAAAAGGAGCAAGGAATCAGGGTTCTGAGAAGAGATGTGGCCTTCTGAGCTGTGCTGTCAGCAGTTATCCCAACTTAGAGAAGCCATCCACTCGTACACACATAAACTCTCTGACAAAGGGTCTAAAAGGGCAGTATTAAAATGGAATCACACACCACTACACTCCATTGATGACCAAAACGCAACTGCGGATATCACTTAGCTTATAAAACCGCTGCATTAGCATCGAGGCTATGGCTGTACCGGACCTAAAGCCGAAAGGCAAGAGCAAAGGCGGTTACCAGCCCGGGACTGATTCCACGGATCACCACACAACTGGACTTGTAGTTTATAAACTGTGTAAACCGCTTTGGATACAATCATCCTTGAGCAATTACAATTAGATTGAAATATTTCATGTGTATGTGTGTGTGTATATATATATATATATTTATATATAAACCCAAAGCAGGCTGTGGTATATATGCAGCGTCAGTGGGAATGTGATTACAGCTGATGCTGAGTCATTCATATACGATGTTAATCATATCGGCTGTAAATGACAGCTCTGGGGGACTGTACACTTCTGCTCTATCCCTCAGACTAAAGCCAGTGCAGACAACAATGTTTCTTACAAGTACAGTTTAGCAGTCTCGATAACAGCGAGTGTATTATTCTCTGCTCTGAGCATCTCCGATATGTCTGGGAGGCATCAGCTGACATGAGATTTCCGACAGCTTTCGGAGACCCCTGGCTCGGCATCCTCTGCTATTGGCTCACCTCCAGGGATGTAGGGATCAATCTGGCTGCAGTCGCCATCATGCGATGGGTGACCTACTACCCTCCAAAGGTATGTTGCAAGATACGAAACTCCCAACTGCTCCTAGTTCGAGACTATGCCCATCCAAGATGTACCCTCTGCATCCTATGTTTCCCATTGACTTTAAATCTGCATTTGTCATTTTTAGTGAATTGAGCTTAATGATCTTCTTCTGGGGACCACGGTCAGTGGTTGCCAGGCTAGTCCTTCACATGCTGTTGCAATACATGCACTTCTGGCCAGCAATTCCCAGAGGAACTGTTACAAATCACTCCAATCTGCAGGAAAGATCTTTACAGGCCAGACCTACCTACCTCAGACCTCAAAAGTACTCAAGAAATAATTAGACAAAATATTATACATCTACCACTGGGGCTCAGGGTCCCTGAGAGCGGAGATTAGCAACAGGAAGACGGAAATGTTCTGTTTGCTAAGTTTCACCCCTAACATGCTAAGCTAACTGATGTTAAATAAACCTGGGGTGTGTGGTCACCACCTCAACACTGTCTTGGAGTATCTCAGAGTATCTAAAACAATGATCTTCCCTTGTTTGCCCAGTTGAACCAGCACTGCGCATCCAACACTGCAGTCATCAGTCATTTGTCCAGGTGGCCATCCTGTCACTAGAGTCTTGAAATAAATGGACTAAAATTGTCTGGGGGCCCCTAGGTTTACGACAGAGTCTGCCTTCGCAGTTTGACTCGACGCACTGTGACGGTGAAGCATTTACTCGGTTATAGGGAAAGACAAAGATAATGCTGTAGCCTTCCTGACAATATGTGGTGTCATTGGAACCCACAGATGGAAATGAGAGAGTCAGTGGCAATCACATCAGTGATGAGGGGGAGAGCAGCACTGCGGGGGTGGGGGTGCTTGAAGGAGGCTGCTCTGCCTGGTGATGCTGGTAAGTGAGGTTACAGATCCAGGAACGACTTTAGCACACTCCTACACAAGCTTTTTGTGTCACTTTTATCTTTGCACTGAACAATAATGCAGAGGTGATACATATACGTGCACGTTTACGATGTCCAGTGGAGATGGAATACATAGCCATAGTCTTGACAACTCATACAAGTCAAAAGCTGCAAACATGGTCTATCACTATGTAAGACAAGCGGAGTTCAGGTTCACAGAGGGTTCAGTTGCTTCCAGAGAATGTGCCGGGAATCTCTGAATGAAAGAACCAAAAGTGACAGTGTAGTAGGAAGAAACAAGTCTTCAACAAAGCATATAGCCAGTGGAAGCCTATCAGAAGATGCCCAGCTGCCTCTGATTTCATCTTATTTCATCTGATTTCATCTGATTTCATCTGATTTCATCTGTCTGTCTCCTGGTACAGAGAAAGCATGATGGAAAGCTTTTTGGGAGAAGGCAGTCAGTGTGACCTCAGTCGCCTCCATCCACACTGGGCAGGAGCAGAGTGGCCATCGGGAAGATATGGAATATTCCCGGTGGGCTGGTCTTGTAATGATTCGCCTCTCTTCCTCAACCTGTGTTTCATTTACCTCAGAGGTCGTAAGTTGGAATGACATCACACTTGAGTTAACCATGTTCCAGTACAAGTCGGAAAGCCATTTAGCAATACCAGGGACCTGTTTCAAGCTATAGGATTTCTTGCTTAGCCGGATAAATTGTCAGATTTAAGATATCCTAGTTTAAAAGGCTTTTGTATGCATTTGCTTACATTTAGCCCTGACTACCTTAAATCCAAGTTATCTGGCTAAGCGAGAAATTCTGTTTTCTGAAAGAGGCCCCACTTCTAGCCAGGTTTATTGTTAGCCATTGTTAGCAATACCAGTTGATACCAAAGCATTATGTGGTATTTCGCACAGACAAGCACCTCAGCAACATGTCCACAGATAGCAGTTGGTCAGTATTGTGTGTACGACCGTTTTACTGAGGCACAAATAAGACATAAGTGGCAATCAACAGTATAAAACTACAGCATTCACTTCTGTTGCCGAAGGGTGCGGCCATCATGAATTTTGAGGTCGGGCTTGTAGAGTTTCCTTCGATTTCAGGGGGTGTTCCAGTTAAAGTGTCCGATCAGGTACTCAGACGTTCCAACTTATAAGCATATAAACTATGGGTGCCCCCACCCACACCCCCAAGTCGGGGGGAAAATATCAAATTGGGGCCGCTTGTCAGTGAATTCCGTGGCCGCATTGTGTTGCCAGGAAAGATGACCTTCAAAAGAATTCGACTTCTCTCATATAGTTCTACGTGTCCTGGTGTCGGCATGACTCTGAAACACTGGGATTCAGACCTGAGAGCATAAGAAGAGATGGAAGACACACCCAGGGCAAAGAGCAGACACCAGACCAAGAAGAACTTGGTCCACATGACAACAGCACCACCTGAGAGGGGAACGTTAGTCCTATTCAGACACGTTCTTCTGTGAACGTAGAGAAGCCTGACGCACAAAAACAACCATGCATAATATGATGAATCTAATCTAATTCAGTGAACACTCACCACCATGAAGAACTAGCGAGGTCATGAATTATACCTCTTGGATGAGAATTGCATTATTGGAGTAGATTTATATTTGGAAGTGCGAATGTGTTTTCATTGAAGCTGTCAGCATGTCAGCCCAGGCTGTGAAGAAAACTTTATAGTGCCATTTTAGTCTTATTGAAGATAAAGAATGAGAGACGGGTGAACGGTGGCAGGCAACGACAACGGCGACAAGAAGCGACAAATAAATATAAACAGACAACTTCATCCACGACCATTTCGGCTTCTCTGATGCACCAAGGGTTTCGGATAAACTCAGAAAACCATCTGCTTTTCTCACTCAATCCTGCAGCTGTACTTGAGCTACTACAGCCTGGCTCTTGCTTAAAATATAGCCAGTCCAAATGGTATAGCTGGTTTATTTTAATAATGGCTGAGGGACATCTATGAACCTCAAAATATTTGCTATATTCACAAGTCCTTTGAGGCACACAAGGACACGCTCACACTTAAGCTCACATCACTCCCCTTTTGTCAGGTTACACTGATAAATGTTTCCTAAGACAGAGATAATGCTATTCATGAAACCTCTCATTCCGATCTCTCATTAATCCAATCAAAGTACGGCTTCATCATTAGAGTGAACTACTTCTTTCAATATAGGATTGGACTCATAAGTCAGGGCCATATTCCTCCCATTAAAACAACAGCATGCATGTTTTTCATCAAGGGATAATCCCTTTTACATCCTGTCTATAAATGGCTAACCTGTTTCCCAGCATGCAGGAGTGGATCCAGCCGGTCTGCTGCCCATTGCAGAGGCCTCTGTTCGGTTCACGTGCTGCTCAGTGGCTCGCATTTTGGAGACAGATGTGGGATTCTGACACCAAGGTTGATCTCTGTACCCGTTAATAACTGGAAGGCCTGACTTGGAGTGTAATTGGACAGCGAGGAATAGGAGACCGCTGGGGGTGTCAGAGCACCAAATTTTGTTTTTATAAGACAGGAGATAGTAAACATCCCGGTGGAATGCGCGACACAAAAATGGGGAGTTTATTTTCAAAACAAATATATGCAGAATGTGAGAGAACAGCAGTAGCACAGGGCCTGAATGAAAATGCCTGCCTGCTGTGTCAAGCAATCACAGCCCCGCATCTCCCCAAGCATGACTACAGAGCCCAGCCTGGGGAATGGAGATGGAGCAGGTAAGTGCATGGACTGGTCAGGTGAGCTGTGGCTGGCACCTCGAAAAAAGGCGGGAAAGACTGTGCCATCATGCAAGGTGTGTAGGATGAGCAAGTGGACACCAGGACACCCTCTAACCAGGAGGTGGCACCCTGTGCTCCTCAACACTGGGCTTCTGGGTGAGCAAACGCCAGCAGTAGCATAGGACTGACAGCAAGACAAGGGTGAGGCCACACAGAGAGCCAGAGTACATGGTTTTCATTCTACCTTCTCTGAACCACTGCCCTGGATTTTATAGCTCCTACTGATGTTGCCCCCTAATTACAGCTGACACGAAGGCAGAGACGCCTAGCAGTAGCCTCACCAGAACTGTCCAAGCTTCCACTATGTAAAGAGCACCTGAGTGGGCAAGACCACACTTCTAAATGAAGCACCTGACCTCACTGGCCCAAGTATGTCCATGACATTCCAACACTGTCATCAGAGGCGCTAAACTGTCCAGCTCACAAGTTCACACATTAATCTGCACATCCACAGTACATATACATGCACATAATGTCTTCTGTTCTGCGAATAATCACTTAGTGAAAGCTATATCCGAGCGGTCGATGGACTTCTGGAAAAGACGGAACCTCATTTTCCGGGTGCAATGGCCTGGTTCTTAAAGGACCTTCAGCACGACTTGCCTGCGAAGCGATGTTTTACTGCCCGGTGCCCCAAAAGACGAAGATAAATGAACACACCTGGCAGGTTGAAGCTGAATGAGATCAGCACAAACGATGCTCCTTGAGATCAGCCTTCGTAATGGCCAACTGCAAGAGGATGACCTGAGACCTGAGGAAGCAGAAACTGTGGTGCTAAATGGCCATCGGAAGGAGCTGCTGTGGTTTGGGAGCCACGGTCTTGGCTTGATTTCAGTGATGGCAAATAAATGTGTTACTGCTCCATAATGACGATCTTGCTCATAATAATTTCTGTTATTTTATCTGCAAACATTTTAGGGGCTGGCAGAAGCAGACAGCTGGTTTCACACTAAAAGTTGCCTTGATAGCGTTGACATTATGGTAAAACTCTGGACGTCATGAAGTTTCAAAAAAGGCTGCCTGTACACCATAATCTAGACATTACTTTAAAAGCGCTGAAAGACAGCTGCTTTCCGTTATTCCATCTTGGTTTTGAATAACAAGCCGTAAAAACAAAGCTAACTGAATGAACTAAAACTCACTCAGGGCCCTTTTCAGAAGGCAGTTTTTTTTTCTAAATGCGCAAGTACATGCTCCACTGTAGATTCTGTTGCGTGAGGTGCGTTTCGCTGAATGAGCTCCTCAGCTTGACACACGACGGAGAACCTTTGAGGAGCGGATCAATGACACCATGACTTCGTCAGTCATGGCCACATCGGTAAGTGTTGCAGAGAAATCTCCTGAATGATGGTAATGCTTTTTGTATTCTGGAGCATGGGATCAGAGGTCATTCCAGCCACTCCTGTTGAGTCAAGGTCTACAGATGTTCATGCAGGATTCCAGGATGTGAAGGAACAGTGAGCAGCTGTGAAGAACTTGGTCTGCTTGGGGTACAGACCTGTGCCAAAGGTTTATTTGCATCATATTTGTACCTTTTAGAAGGTGAGCTCCATAATGCATATATGACCATAGTGAGCTTTGTCTGTTAACTGTGGTGTAGGAAGGGTTATATATCCTGTGTAGGTGGTCTATATGGGGGGTCTACATGGGTGTACTACGCCATGGAATACAACTGCATGGGGGGCTCTTTTCTTAGGGTCAGACAGGGACTCCACTGGTATAAATGAACAGAAATGAAGTCAACCACGCAAATGGACAAAGTGGTCTCTGGTGGTGTGGTAGAGGTGCTCTGCATCACTGAGGTAAAGCCACAAACATAGACATCTCGACAAACCTCAGGCACATAGCGGACTCCCTCTTGAGAATGGGAACCCCAAGGCTGACTGACCAAGAGTCTTTCATCACCTTCTGCGGGCGCAACTTAGCCTCTGCATGCTTTCTGGGCCCAGAATGCGTCTTAGACACCAAAGTGTCACGGTATGCTCGTCAAGTCAGTCTTATGTGCACAGCACTGCGCCGTCTTCCCCTCAGATATACCCATACTGATGCAGATGCCAAAGAAACATGTAAACTGAGACAGTCTAATGGAGGATATGCAGGCTTTAATATCCTGGGAGTGTATGGATCTGACCACAAATGCAGCAACCATAAATACAACAGAGAATTTCAGGATCAAAGGCACGGATCACTCTCCTTATCTTATATATGGGTACACAGAAGAATAGGTATATGCTGTATATGTCTGAGGGTATAAAGAAGAATCTGTACATGTAGGCTATATGCTATCTGTGGGTGGTCTCTATAGGCAGGTCAGATGCAGAAATGGGAACTTAATGACTTATTTCATTTACAAAATAGAAAAATGTGCGACTGGCCTTTTAAGAGCAACAGAATGACAAACATGGAAATTGGGGATGACAGAACTGAAATTAGCTTGCAGCTCACAGGCAAGGTGGCTTTGTCCTCCGTCTCTGGCTCCATCCTCCTCTCCAGCCCAGCTGATTCTCTCGTAACTGCCTTAGATAACGTGGTTCGGTGAAAGCCAGGTGCACCCCCATTAATTATGAGTGTTCAGCGTGATGCCTGAATTGCTGCTTGTCAGAATGTTCTGGAAAACAGCCCCGCAGCCTGTGGCACACCTTCTGCAGAGATGGAACACAACATGGCTAGAAGAGGATGGTGGAGGGAGAGTGTGGTCCACAGCTGAATGGACGGCTGAGTTAGTGACCCAGAGGAAATGATCCCGGTGGCAGTGAAACATTCCCACAGCTACTGCCGAGGCCTTTCAAGGGGCCCCCTTAGCGCTCTAAACCTGGGGGAAAATCAAGGGTCTTGAGGTACCCTGGTACTTGGTTACAAGGGTGGGAAGAGAAGGACCAGCCTGAACCAGCAATCAGGCAGAGAGGAGGTCACCACGACTTCCACTACGGTGCCTTTATTTCACAGAAAACAAAATGGAAACGAGCTGCCAAAGATAAGCATGGATGGCTCATCAAAACACATCAGTGCCCACCCCCAAATGAACGTGAACAATGACTAGAGACTGCATTTAAATGTCAATGCAACATCAACAGCCTCCTGTAAACCTGGAGTAGCAGTGCGCCGACCCTATATTGAATAACATTGGTAATCGACCACTTCCCGTAGCACTTATAAATCATTTTTTAATTCCAGCAGTGAAAAGGGAATGCAGTGATTAAAATGAAAAGGCCCCCGTTGGAAGCCTGTCCCCGGTACCCATGAGGAGGCGACACTTGCGTCTACAGGGCAGCTCATCCTTGGGGTAATGACAACGCAGGGGCAAATGATGTCTTTTCCCACCTCACATTCTGGCAGGTAATCTCCTGGAGACTAACTCATTGAGATGGTTTTCATCGTGAAATTTAATTAGGAGGAACCTGCTTTTGTAAAACGTGAGTCCGATGAAAATACTGGGCCGGACCTGGGGAAGTCAGAATAATTTGGGATTAATCTACCAAAGGGAAAGAAGCAGGCTGGAAAGCCCTCGATTACACTGTCCAGCCTCGTGTTTTATGAACACAGGAGCATTACAGTGGACCACTGAGCTTCTGTCTTTCGTCGTCTTCCCATCCTGCTGCGATGCTCCTCTCCTCTGGTCCTCCTCATTATGTTCTCCCGTGACGCTCCTCTCTTCTTGTTCTCCTCTTTCGCATCCTGCCTTCCTCCAACCTCTTTTCCTCCTCCTCCTCCCATCCCTCCTGTGTTACGTTTCCTCTAATTAGCCTCCTCTCGTCCCCCTCTCCCCGACCTGCCGCATGGATCCTGTCCTTCCTCCTACAAGCTCCTGACTCACGTAATTTGTATGACCCAAATCAGGGGAAGGTCATACTTCAGTCTGCATGGCTTCCCATCACTTACTGATTTAACAGCCTCAACCCAAAACGGCTGAAGGCTGGCAGCCTCGCTATTCTTGGCAGATTACAAATGGCCATTTAATTAACGGCTGAAAATCCTAGGCTCACCGACACATTGTGGCAAACATGCCGGCCGGTGATTGCCCGAGCACAGCGGGGAATCACAGTGCCTGCCACGAATGTAGGTGAAAATGGAGGGGGTGCAGGGGGAAACCTTGAAGCCCTTTAATAGCCGGCTTTTACTCCTCAGAACACTCCACTAAACGTGGCCTCCACAGTGTCATTTGCCGCAGTGTATTTCTCCATCAGATAGGCCAAGAGGCCACAGCAACCTTCCCGAAATGTAACCACGCCATAACTTTAAATCAGCCGTAACAGAGACAGCTGGCGGAGACGAGATGGTACGTCCCGTGGCTGGATACCGCACGCATTCATCCGTCACGCCTGTCTTGGTACGCGCCACAGATTTGCGTGGCCGAGAAGCTCAAAATGCTCTGTTAATTGCCCACATTTTTTGAAGCGTGCCACTGAAGTGAATCATTGTGGGCTTTCCTCTGTCTGTCTTATGCTTCTCCAGTAAACACACCTTTAATAGCCTTTGGGTTGAGCCCCCTCTTTGCATTGTAAAAGACATCTGTTTTGTTGTTGGAAGCCCAATAAATATTCTACTGAAAACTCACAGCACTTATGTCAAATCTCCTTACCATCTTTTGTTGTAGTTATTTATTTTGCGTGAACAATCCTCTTGTCACTAAGGACACATTCTCTCACTTTTTTTTAACCTGGTGTCATTTTTTAGGGTACTCATCAGGGTATGAACATAAGACTGTGTTACGATGGGGTGCATTGGGAATGCAGGCTGGATTCCTACCCAGGTACTCCTAATTGATCACCACAAACAGTAATTAACTTTTGGAACCGAGCATTCAAGTATTAAGCAGTATCTTAATTAAACATAGTTCAATTGTCATCCCATTAGCTTCAGGGAATATTTTTTATAAAGAGAAGAAGCTGCTTGTCGTAGCACGAATGGACCAATTGCCTTGAATTTTGGGAGATTTACACAATAAAATGATAGTGGACTATTTTTTCATGCTCTTAACTATTAACAGGCTTCAGACTGCTACCTTATTGTCCACCAGCCACACCATGATGCTGTGACTCAAGTCAGTAAAAATGTGAACTGTCTGCCAGGGAGCTCGGAGGGAGCAAAAATGTGAACTGTCTGCCAGGGAACTCAGAGGGAGTAAAAATGTGAACTGTCTGCCAGGGAGCTCGGAGGGAGCAAAAATGTGAACTGACTGCCAGGGAGCTCAGAGGCAGCAAAAATGTGAACTGTCTGCCAGGGAGCTCGGAGGGAGCAAAAATGTGAACTGTCTGCCTGGGAGCTCGGAGGGAGCAAAAATGTGAAGTGTCTGACAGGGAGCTTGGAGGGAGCAAAAAATGTTAACCGTCTGCCAGGGAGCGCGGAGGGAGCAAAAATGTGAACTGTCTGCCAGGGAGCTTGGAGGGAGCAAAAAATATAGACTGACTGTAGGTCCCTTAGGACCGGATTGGGAAACATTGATCCAAGCCAACCTGTGAGGAAGGAGAGGGGTTAACACTTAGCTGTTTCTATTTAGCCAGATCAGCTCATGATGTAGCAAACAAATTCAATTAGTTTTTTTCCTTATAATTGTTGCAGATACTTGGCTGAGGTGAGGTGATCCTCAGTCGATTTGCGACATGTCGAAAGGCTGTGTTTGTGTGTATTCAGGGCATGGGACCCGTTTGCATGATGAAATATTAAATAAAGCCTTTCACAGGCAGTGGGGAGCTTCTTCCATCAGACCTATTCATACAGCGGCAGCTTGACAAACTGGACCAGCCGACATAACCACCTGAGACAGAACAAGCGGGATGTGGCCGCTGGCATCTGACACCCCTCAGACAGAAAAGCCATGAGGATTCCACCGAGAGGTTTCCGGAATGTAAAATCTCTGCTGCCACACTCCAACTCTTTTTTCCTTTGCAAACATTTAAAAATAAAAATGAAAGAAGCCAACAGGATAGACAGTATCTTATCTACATATACTGAAGCAATTGCCCCTGAGATCAATAAAATCTGTCTTAAATCTTAAAGCGTGGAGATTCTGACTAAACCTTATCTCAGTTCCTCCTTTCTCTGATCACATGGCCCTGGGACAGAAGACCACACATCACTCTATGGCGCCCCCTGGCTGTGCCACCTCTGCGGCATTTTTGGCCTTTGTAGTGGCAGTAAACAGGCCAGGGCTGATCGAATTGGCCGGCCACCTGCAGACGGCTTAGCGTTTATGAATCGCATTCATCTCTGCAGCGGTATGCCTGTTTTTCTTCACTGTCGCCAAGCATTTCCATGAGGCTAGGTGGCAGAGGAGTTGGTGGGGGTCTGGGCAGAGGGGTAGGGGCCGAGAGAGGGAATCGATGCTTTCTGTGGCCAAGCCCTCATCACGGCCCTTCAAGCCTCCTGCTCTGAAAGCCCTGTGAGCTTCCGGGTATCGATCGAGCCCAGTGTCTGGTCACTCTCGCTCACATCCACGCTGCACCTTCTCACCCGGGAAATGGTCCAGTTTCACTTATAAATTCAGTTGCTGTTTCCTGTTAGTCTGGCACAGGATCACCGCAGCGACCCTCTTGCTGGGAATGGTGCCGTGTGACACCTCTGAAAGCATGCGTTAGCTGGGACGGCTCGCGGCTGGCTCGAGCAGGACCCGCTCCGGTGGGATGTGCTGGCCTGGCCTCGCCGAAGCTAATGTAGCCATCTCACCCCGAGAGCGTTAATGACCACATCAATTGTTTAATTAAGCCGGCACTGAGACGGCCTCCATGTTACGCCTGTAGCCATCCCAATTATAAGACTCTCCCTGATTAGAAACAGCAGCCTTTGAATGGCTTTTAAAAGTGTCCCCCCGCCGAAGCCACTTTACCCCCGTAACCACTGATGAAGAAAATTATTTCACCATGTCAGCTGCGTAACTCGCCCCGTTTAGGGAAAATAGCGTTAGTTTAAGCTTATAGCTGTCATCATTAGGGGGATTTTTGTGTGATTATTAGCAGAAATGTCATTCGCATCAAAAGTATTTCAAACAAATTATTATTCCTGTGTCGTATTTTTCCACAGAACTTTGTGCATTATTAGGGAGAATGTAGCTCACCGAAAAAATGCGAAACTTCAGGATATTAATAGGTACAGTGGAGTGGCCAAGGATTCATCCCCGAAACTCAAGCTGCCCCAATTACCCACAGCGTATCTAAATTTATCTCGAAGCAGAGCGATGGTGCCAGGGCCACTCTGGCACGTCCCCATTAGCATTATGAACTTTCAAGCGCTGCATTATCGGGGGGGGGGGGTGGTGTTCAGGATGCTTGTGCTGTATGTTAGCACAGACCTGCCGGGTCACGTGACCCTGACAGCAGTAACGCCCATTACTGACAGGAGAGCGCCCAGGAGGCGCGTAAAGGGGCTGCCCCCCAAATTCAGAGGAACACCCCTGCTGAAGGCAGGGCACCAGCCACCAATCGACACAACCCGATGTAACGGCATATTTTCTTACAATTAGGACGAACAAAAAAACGAACGATATGTATTTCCCGCACGATGTGACCATGCTGTTATGTATTGATTTAAAATACCCAAAGGGGGCTTTGCTCTAGACAAAAGACCAGAGGATGTGGTGGGGCGGGGTGGGGGAGGTCAGTTTGAATGACTCAATGTCCGTGAGTTTGCACTGAATTATGGGAATGCAGTGGCCCAATCAAGGAAATGGCACGCGACTGTTCTGACCTGACTCCTGCTTTTCTCTCTCTTATTAATACCTCCTTGTCTCTGTCCAAAATGCATCTCACTGATTGTATATGTGCACATACACTTACTCCACTTTCTGTGTAGCATCCTGGACCCAAACTGATTGAAATCTGATTTTAAAAATGTCCCCCCCCCACCACTCTTGTAATGCCTATAAACTAGGAAAGCGATACTCGTGACCTCAGTCCACGGATACACATCTGAGAACATCGGAGATGATTGCCCTTCCATTGATTTTTACAATGTAAATGTTGATTGAACTTTATAGTCTCCTCTGAGAATCAATGAAAAGTCCATAAACGCACATTAGCAGGACATGGAGGGGGCAGAACCTCCTTTAACACTGAAGAGACACCCTTACAGGGGTGTCAGACAGAGGGTGCCCACATGGGATGGAACCAAACACAAGGCAGAGAAGCGGGCAGGGCTGTCCAGTGGGGCCCTTAATAGGGGATATAAACAGGGCATCTGAATTGCAAGCCCTCCCTATTAATGAGTGACTGTGCCAAAGTTATGATATCTTGGGGTTTATATACTGTGCGGCTTCACCGTTGGGCCGCTGAGCAAGGCCCCTCACCCAGAATTTATCCAGGGATTTTCTAGCCCCACTTATCAAAACAAAATGTTGCTTTGGATAAATCTGTCTGATAAATAAAAAAGTAAACTTCACACATTAAGTGTGATGTGCAGCTCAGTGGACTAGCATGTTTATCGTGTGACTGGAAGGTCATCAGTTCAAATCCCACAGTCGCCAGAGTGATTTTGCTGTTGGGCCCCGGAGCAAAGCCCTTAACTCCCAATAGCTCCAGGGACTGATCCTGTCTTCTCTGTTGTATGTAGGCTTGGATGAAATTGCCTGCTAAATAAATAAAATATACTATATAAAACATCATTAAATTAAGTTGTTAGCACTCTTTTCTTACACCTCTAGGATGAGGGTTTGAGGCTCCGCCCATTCTCCACGTGTGGATGTTCTCCCGTTATATTTGTTGGGTTTACTCTGTCTGTAAGTGTCTGTGTGTGTCCTGTGATGGGTTTGCACCCTGTCCTCGATTATTCCCTGCCTTTTGCCCATACCGTAGCTTCCCAGACTGGCTTCAAATTCCTGCAACCAGAGGTAGAAAGATCAGGACCAAGGCTTTGTTTCAACCAACCTCTGGAGTATAGAGTCACAGAGTACTCAACTGGTTGGTTGAAACAAAATCTTGGTTTGTATTGTCTGGATCCAATCTTTCCACCTCTGCCTCCATCCAAGCTTTGGACAAGTAGGCATAGACGTTGGATGAATGACAAATGTAATAGCTCTGTAAATTCCCCCCATTAGAAATGACACACACAGAAACACAAGAGATTATGATTTTAGGTCCATGCTACGTGTTACCATGCTCCCATGCTTACATTCTGCTGTTCCCCATGACGTGCAAAGCACAGTAATGGCTGGCATGCAGCCTGGGGTGGGACTGAAGGCATCACGCCACGCGTGAAGGGCTTGTGTTTGCTGACGCGCCTTTTCACTTTTGACTGTAGGTGCTGCGCTGAGAACAGTACTCTCAGTCGTCGCCCTGCCAGCCAGTAAAAACTCTGCTCCACGACCAGCCTTGGAGGGCCTGTGGCACTGCGTCGAGGTTGGAAGTATCCGTCTTTCACAGCATAAAGGAGACCGGAGCATACCGATACCCAAGTGCTGCAGTGAGAAGAGTGCTGTAGGCATTATTTAGCATTCACGTGCTGTGAGTCGTTCCTTGGGAGCTCGGCCTTGTGTCAGTGCAAATACAGACTCTCCCTGCCCCAAATACACCTACCCACGCTGACAGGATGTGCAGCCCACTGAAAAAGGTGGTTTATGGTCGCAGAATCTGCTTTTTAGCACGATTCCCTCTCACGTCTGACCATTCTCGTTTCCACCGACCAGTTTGAACTAGGCTTTAAATATGCACATCAGCTTGTCCAACATCTCATTCCAAATCCAAGGGTATTAATATTGGTTGGTCTGCTCTTTGTGACTGACAGCCTCTAGTCTTCTGGAATGGCTTTCCATTACATGTTGGAACATTACTCGTGGGATTTGGGTGACGTCGGGTTATCAGGTCCCCTTCTGTGAGCACTTGTACCTGAACTGAACTTACTCCTAGATGTTTGGACCTTCATAATCTCTTCACTTGTTCTTGAGGGCAGAAATATGGTGAACTGATGGCGCCTTATAATGGTAACCAGTAGAAAGTCACTAACCCCTCCATTGCAGGCGCCCATTCCGTGGCTAATATTCATTACAGGAGATTGTGTAACTGTGTGCTAAATTATAGACTTGTGTCAGCAATGGAGGTGACTTGACTGGGCGATTCCTCTAATTAATTTTGGCCATATAGTGTATAAATTAGGTGGTGCATTACGGATATGCATCTAGTATGTTCTTCATGTGAAACGTGTTTTTAGTAAAAATTTTCCACACAACACCATGCCCTTTTGCTTTGGGGACTGAAGCGGGTCAAATGGCCCACGAGGAGAAGCCTTAAACTGGTGTTGAAGGACACCCTATTATGGGCAGGAGGTCATCACAAGTTTGACCCAAGCGGTGTAGGGACAGCTCACACTGTTGTCCATTTTAGCTAACTGATTCCTGTATTTTTAATGGCAAATGCGCTGGGCCTTTTCCTGAGTTAACTGCTCGAGTTAGCCCTGATTAACCATGAGGAGGTGTCACTCTCCTCTGTAGCTGGGGGGGCAGCTGCTTCCTGCCGGATACCAGCTGCTCTGGCTGGGTGGTGCTGTCTGCCAGCGGGGTCCCTGCCACTTCATGCCAACACACACGGATGGTCAATGCCGTGCAATGTTGCAAACAGAGTTATAGGCTTTCCTTGAGTTTTCAAACACAATGAGAATTAGAAATTTAAATATGATGAAATTTTTTCGGAGGCATCTGGGCCAGGCATAGGAAGGACGTCTGAGGTGCCAAGCGTCTGACCCCCCCCCCCCGATTCCCTTTTGCCGTGCCGGCTAACCCCTGCGAAATGTGAAATCGCTCGACCGTGCAGCAGAAGTCTCTGCGCCTGATTTATTAATCACTGCAGCGTCCTGCAGCCAAGGTCAGCAGTGAGGCGGGCGCGTGCCAGCGGGCAGACCACCCCACCCGGCCCATGCCAAGCCTGTCCTGAAAGCCCAACGTTTAGTCGCAGATATGCTCTGGCACATTTGCCTCGGCATAAAGTGTGTAAATGCACTCCAGTGGCATCGGCTGGCCGTTTGGTTATTGCCCGGAAAGGTCGTGCCTTGCCTTACACACGACCCCCGGACCACACCCCAACATGCTAATCTGCCGTTAGCATTTCTCTGGGGCCTCTGTGAGCTCAGACTGATCTGCACTCCCCTCCACTGGTGTGACAGGAGTGGCCCCCACCACCAGGACAGACTGCACATTGTGGCCCCCGAACAGGAGAGCCGTGTCATTGGTATGTCTCTGCAGCAAGGCTCACAAAAGCAGCTCTGTGCCCCTTCCTGTCAGCATTCAAAGGAAACTCTGGACCGGGCTCAGCGTGGGAGTCTGAGGGAATGCTGATAGTCCAACACGGGTCCCGTCCCGGAGCACCGCTGCAAACTTTCGAGAACCAGCACCTTTGATGCTCCACTAGTGCTAAAATGAGGGCCCTGTTTGGTTTGCTTATAAAAGCGCTCAGCTCCCAGCATGCTCTCTGGTGCCAAAACAGGGCAGAAAAAGCATCACCAGAGGTCAGGGCTGTGAACAACATCCTGTTTAAGGGTTTAGGGTTCAGATCAGCCTGGCTCTATGTGTGCACTGAAAGAGATGCTCAGAGAGGAGGCGGAGAATCAGAAGGGCCCTCTTTATAGTGAAAACAGGTACTGAGAACACCTGTAATTTAGCGATGCGGGTTCCTTTGATAGCTTGCCGTTATAATTACTACTCTCTGCATCCTGAATGGCAAGAGCTGTGCCATGATCCGGCGCTCAGCAAAGCCCCCCATCACCTCACCTGATAGGAAGGTTGGCAGTGACCGGCAGGTTATGGGAGCTCTCCAGGGAATGCTGGTCCATGCAGGGTGAAGAATCAAATGTAAAGTGGTATAAGTAGTGGGATAAAATCATGGAGGATTCCCTCATATTGGCAGCTCTATTGTGTGACCTGTAGGGGGCGCTCTGCATATGAGGCAGGCCACCACCTGAACTGCACCAATTATTCAGACTCATGCATGCATGGGAGGGGTATGGTGGACATGTGATGGCCCCCAGAGATAGAGAGTAGCCTCCAGATTTGGTCCACTAGTCCAACTTGAAGTTCCACAGATGGTCACTGCACAGGGTGGAGAAGCCTCTGGACTCAGTGAACCGGGATCCTTGACGGCTCCGTTCTGCTCAGTGCGTTTGAGCTATTTTTAGCCACCTGGGTTGGTGAAGAATTCACTCATTGCCAGATAGACCAAAGCGTGTATGCGCAGGCATGCACACACACACACATACTCTCTCTCACACACACACACAGACACACATACTCACACACACATGCACATATCGGGTATACCTATCCTTATGGGGCCCGTTCATTCACTTCTATGGAAAAAATGCTAACGCTAACTGTGACAACCTGAACCAAACAATATACAAGAGTTTTTTTTAGTTTTTTCATAGCAGTCACCAACTTTTATGAAGTAGAGTTTCCTGGTCCCCATAAGGGAAAAAAACGGATATTTATCACATTATGAGGACATTGTGTGTCCATAAGGATAGGTATACCCGCTCGTGCACACAAACACACACACACACACACACACACACACACTGCACAGGAGTGACACCTCTGTTCCATGCGTCACACAACAGATGCGAAAGGAAGAGTGGTCAGTGTTCAGTAAGTCACGTGATCATGTCACATGATCAGCACCGTCTGCCCACTCTTCAAACCTCAGCTAATACACCCACCCCTGGAATGAACATCACCATGTCAAAATGCATCCAGAACGGTCCGGATAAACAATGCAAACGCAGATCTACAGGATTACGACTCGGTTATCAGAACCATATTTAATATGCTGCCAAATCTCATTTCAGCAGGCGTCCCTGTTTGCGTTCCGAGGCGGTGTCTTGTGGGTGTGACAGCACAACATAAAAAAAATGATTTAGAATAAATTAAATGTAAAGAGACAGCTTTATAGAGCAGGAACACAAGCCAGCTGCACTGATAACACCATTAAATGAGGACGTGTCATTTGCTATTAAACGTTGTTACCCTGTTGGGATACTGCGAAAACACAGGGAGGCAGAGCAGCGCAATGGAAGGCAACCTTAACGAATGTCTAACGAGTTTAGCAGCCACTTGTAAAGGCAGCTGAGCGGACATATGTATTTACTGCCCCAAAATGTTTGTTTATGCTGTGGGACGATGTGACCGTTCTTCTAGCGAGTATAAATACATGCAGTACAATAGGTATATCTCTGTGGCACTGTTCAGGGAGATTTCGATATTTTACTTAGAAAAATGGTTAGGGAAGGATATCTCATGTGGGAATGCAAGGATCCAAGGAAGGAAAACAGTGACTCAGAGTTTTCAGAAGTGACTCGGGTGAGCAGGAGAGGAGCTACCTTACAAGGCTGAGCAGAGTAAGGAATTCCGGGCATTATCCCCTTTGACAGGGAGGACAGTCATTCACCATCGACCTCTTGGTTTCGATCTTCGTTTTCTCATTTATATTAAATGCAGCCTCTTTTTCAGAATTCGGCGGAATTCCGTGCGCTGTCATCTGGACCGGCCACTCTAACCAGAATGACGCACCACTGGGAATCCATTCACCATTCACAGCCTAAGGTGGAGGAGCTGGCTTATGGGACAGGGGGCATCTTCCCAGTGACGTTACAACTCCCTGTTGTCTTCTGCACCACTCACTGTGCAAAAGAATGGAGAGGAACACAGTGCTGCATAGAGGCTGTGCTTTCGAACATGGCATCACATGGGCTGAGTAATTAAAGGGGGGTAACACCAGCAGAGGATTACGCTGTGAGGAGGAGATGTGTGGCACGGAAAAAGAGACAGTCATGCACAGACGACACTCACACATGCACACACACACACAGACGACACTCACACATGCACACACACACACAGACGACACTCACACATGCACACACACACACAGACGACACTCA
>JAODJX010000027.1:13763937-13784738 GCA_026776945.1 Isichthys henryi
CCCCCCCCCCCCCCCCCCCCCCCCCCCCCCCCCCCCCCCCCCCCCCCCCCCCCCCCCCCCCCCCCCCCCCGCTTTGGGGCAGGGTCCCGGATCATGACATCTTCTTATTATGGTGGGAGTACCAGTGCCCTGTGGAGACCTGGCTGGGGGTATGGCAAGGGTATGAGAGGCCAGGAAGAGGGATTAAGGAAAGGGCAGAGAACAGGAAGCTGCCAGTGCCTGCTCCCCAGGATAGATGTTGAGGGCAGGAATACGCCCACGGGGCTTATGCCCTAGGTGCAGGGGGGGAAGGGGGGGGGCTGGCTTTCCCCAAGCTCAGCCTCAGGCCCTATTTCGCTCGATGGCTCAGTACAGTTACGCGTCACCAAACACCAATTACTTTCATTACGTGATCTGTGAGAGAACATGTGGAACCAAACGGTCTCCTTTTGCTGTGTCCTGCACGCCTGGGCCCCCTGAAAAGGTGGCAGATCAATCCCCCATCAATAAGCACTGGTGAGTGCATCCATGGGCTGACTCCGCTCTCCGTCCACCCAAAGGCACGGATTGGCACTAATACGGCCCCCATTAGTCACATGGGCAGACTGTGTGGGTGGTCAGGTGCTGTCTTGTGAAACAGGAGCGCCTGAAGCTGTTTGGCACATGAGAGACAGACCAAAAGGTGTCACAGACACAAGGCTTGATCCGGAGCTTGGGGACATGGAGACCCCTGCGAGTGATAGAATCAACATATATGAATTAACTGTTTTTTTACTAATTAATTATTTATTCTAGGTTGTATTAAGAGATTTCAGGAAGTGAGATCAGACAGTGACGGCACGTCACAGTGACGGCAACCCAGCTGTTAGAAAGGCCCAGAACATGAAGGAATCTAATGTCACCTTTCAGCATCATCGACCGTGCCCTCCGGCTTCAGGGAAAAAGTCGGGTAGTGAAAGGGGCAGCCGTGGGGTCCTCGGAATCTGTGTTTACGGGGCAGACCGTCTAGCACAACCCTGCAGGCCATTACTGGAGGGAGAATCCCACCTCACTCACTTCAGTCATAAATGAAGGATGAGATGGACTGACAAACAGACTACTCGATTCACTCATCCAATTATCTCCCCACTGCGGATGTATGGGGAGGCAGCGTGTGGACGCCACTGAAATCCCGCTGTTATCCAGCCTGATAAGAGGCATTCGGCTATGAGGAAGCTAAGCTCCGGCAGAAATAGCCGAAAGGGAGCGGCAGGAGCATCACAGCACGAGCGGCGTGGACACACAGCACCCACCCAGACTGTCATGCACACACAGCCGCTTACATCTCTGCCATGTGACTGAATGAGTAACTGACAGCTGGTACAGAGGCACATCATTAAAAAGCTGTTTGGACCAAAGAGTAAGAAATATACCAAGTGTTAGATGCCAAATAAACATTCACTTGACTATTAAAATTGACACAGAGTGGAAAATATCTGTTTGTGCCATGCCAAACAAAACAAGGCTTTCATTATTATTTTACCATAAGTACATAAGATACTGGCAGAATTTTGTCTGACTATTCTGTTGATGGGCTTCCTGCTTCTTTGCCGGTTTCGGTGGGTTGTTGCTCTCAGCTCGGAATGTTCTAGAGCGTCAGCGATTCATCTTCATCAGAGGAGCCCACAGAAGAAGACGGCAACTTTCCCGTGTGCCGGTACTCTTTGGAGATACCTCCTGCTCGAGGGGAAGGTCTGCTCATGCAGGATATTCACCTGGAAACTCCTCTTAAAATATTATTGCATTTTCATCTCAGGAGAAACTCTGCACATTAATCAGAGTTAGACGCCTCCACATGCATTTCTGTGAGGATATTCTGCCTTGGTCTGGGTCACAGTTGAGAGAACACTGTGAGAAACACTGTGAGGCGCAGCTCGTATGAATCTATAGCAGGGGTCTCGACGTACTGGCCCACAAGATGTCTTTATCCTGCCTGCGATGTGGCTTTTAATCGCTCTGGAATACGGCCTGCCGGTCAATCATCTTCAAGAGAAAATTAAAAATTGAACGTCTTTCTGCTAATAAACAGCAGTAAAAGACGCCAACATCAAGCTTGGCACATTTTACTGTCGCTACTGTTGTACATATGGCACTGTGCAAAAGTCATAGACGGTTAATAAAATGTTTAAGGCTATTCATCTGTGTAGTAAAATATATTTGCCTAGAAGAAGCAGCACAATTTAACATTAGATCATACGCAAATTAACAGTAACGTACTAAGAAACAAAGAAGAATTTCCTCTGTTCTCCAAAAAGTTACCGATATCTTGTTGGACAGTTAGATGAACACGTCTTCAGTTCCCAAACCTCGCCTCAGGGGCACCTCAGCCATTCCATGTATTTGTTACTTTTCTCCACCAGAATTAACTAACTTAATTCGTTAAATAACTCAATGAGGTATTGATTAGCCAAGCAAGGTGGTTAGTAGTTGAATCAAAAAATACTGGGGCGGTTTGAGGAGATATTTTGAAATGGCTTAGGTGACACTGACAGACGTGATATCATACTTTTACGCCAACATGATGATCAATTATAAATGACTTTTTTGACTGCCTAACATTTTCGTACAGTATTGTATGTTCTTCTCTATTTCTCTTTCAGCTAAAAAAAACCGAAGGGCCTTTCTAGTTAGTGGCCCCTGAGGTATTGGAGTTTGAGACCTCCACTCTAAAATAATGTGAACTTTCACTCTGCCTGACCTCTCGTATCCATAACATCAGCTGTCTTCTAGGAACTGATAAAAGTGATGCTCAGGACTCTTGTTCCCCAGGGACACAGTTCTGTGACACACTCTGTCCCATGGCTTTGGCCTAGCAGCTGTTGTTCACAAATTGAACTGCCCTTGCCGTCAGTCACGATGGCTGTAAGGAGTTTGACTGGTTGACTCATTAGTCGTGAAGAGACTAATACTAAACTTCACTGAAGCAAAACCCCATCTGGAGCTCGATATGACTACCACTTGATGGGAGGAGACCTGCTCCTGACAGAATAAAAGGTTCGCAGTTCATAGCTAGCGGGGTGCGGGGTCCTTAAAGGCAACATTGACCTCCGCAGAGCTACTCTGCTGGATTGGGAATTACACCGAGACTGGGACCACCTCCTCTTCCCCTGTGCTTGTCCGCTTCAGCTTCCTCTCCTGGAGCCAGTGACTGTGGCTGTATGACGGTGACCCACTGTGCCATTACCCTAAGCAGTGGACCAGTCTATTCGATCAGCTGATAACATCCATCTTCTCCAGCAGTGCTTCCCAATCCGGTCCTTGGGGACCTGTAGACAGTCCACGTTTTTGCTCCCTCTCAGGGCAGGGAGTTGAGAGGGAGCAAAAACGTGGACTGTCTGTGAGTCGCCAAGGAATAGGTTGGGAAACACTATTTTGTAGCTGTCCCATGAGCTTGAAAATCTGCAGCACACTGCTTTTTCCTTCCTTATCTACTTCATGGTTCTCGTTCTTCCTCAAAACTATCAATGTTTAATTAATATTCTGGAAGACAGTCAGATAGGAAAATACGATAACTAAGTTTGGAAAAACATGACAAATCTCCCACATGTTCTCTCTATAGACATGCTACTGTACTGTCCTACCAAAAAACATATATTTTTTATGAATAAAACATGTATTTATTCCAAGGAACTGATATTTTTGTTAAGTACTGGTCCTTAACATCACGGATCCTCCATCCTTGACCAGAGGCACCTCCATCCAGTCCATCACAAAGAGACTCTTATGGGCCTGAGGTTGGGACTCTGTGTCGGGGCCTACAGAGTTCCCATGTTATTCTCTATGAAGACGACGGCAAGGGGTGTCCGTGGGTCTTTATTCCCCTGGCATCACAGAAGTCCCGCCCCCACCGCTAACAGGAGATACACAGCATCTGCTTGTTGGAAATATATTTCAGGCACGGCGTATCGATCCGGAGGCTGTCAGCATATTCAAATCCCCAGTATTTCCTGAAGGAGGCGGTAGGAACTTCAGGCAGCACATTGATTGGGTTGGGTTGAGGCCGATCCTGACTCGCAGGCTAGATACCATCATTAGGATTCAGGACCTGAGGCGAAAATGATGGTGTATATGGTCTGCCACATGTGGGGCCAATGTGAACAGCCGGTTCAGACAGAAGCTTTAAGCTGGGTAATGAAGGGATCTCTCGGTTGCGCGTTTACAAGATCTTGCCCAGCATCTTGTACCGGTGCAATTCCCGTCGTGTGAAGGGTCTCCCCTTGGCTGCTCCCTGAGGGGAAAAGCTTCTTCCCTAATGTCAACTCACTTCAAAAGCTGCTGGATCCATCGAGTCAGCTTTCATTATGTAAGCCAACGCGCTTTTCCATCGCCAGCTAATTCACATCACAGCATAATGCGAGAGCAGAGCTCAAGGCTGAAGGTCTGTCGCCACGGGGCTCGATGATCAGATACAAAAAGGGAAAATGCCGTTTAGCAGCTTTGAACCGGAGCTCCTGAAGCAAACTGCTAAGCAAGTTTTTTGGGTACCGAGTTGCATGTGTTCTGACAGGAACACGCATGTATAGACCACGTGTATAATGAGTGGCCTTTGTGATTGTCTGTGCTGGACCAATGGCAGATCTCATTAGTGTCAATTCCAGGAAATAAAGGCATTGGGCCATTTACCTGAGCTTATCAACGTGGAAAAAAAAAATCAATATTCACTCAACAAGTTTTCACATTACAGGAGGAATGAGTGAATGTTGCTTGCAGATTGGAAATTTGATATGGAGGCTGTGGAGAGTGAAGTACTGTATTAGTCACCAGAAGCCACCGAAGTGCTTCCACTTGTGAGTCTCATCATGGGCGCCGGGGAGAATGGGTGCCATATGCACGTCCCCCGACCTGTTTGAGAAGCATGATGGCGAAAGGAACCTGCTTCCCCTGTAAGACTGTCCGGATAGGCAGCATTATCAGCCTCTCGGGTTAGTAACTTACTGTCCATCGCATGCAAACACATGCGTCAGATTTTCATCTCTGGGAATTTTACTTATGTAAAAATGTTCTGAGGGCAGAAGGAAAAATGATCAGATTATAGAGGAGGTGGATACAAGGAACTAGAGGAGGTGGGATCAAGACATCTGATTGGTTGGTCTCCTCTAGTTGCTTGGACCCGCCTCCTCTAAAATCTGATTGGTTATCTCCCATGAACTTGCAAAGGCTGACAAAAACGAACAACAAATTGTGAAAATCAGACGGCCCTTTTCAATAACTGCTTGTCCCATGAATTAAGTGAAAGAAATGGACATATTAGAAAAAAATGATTAATAGGCTTTGTGGTAAAAATGTTAATCAATGGTCTTTGGAGTGTATTCCTTGCCCATTCTACCACCTCAGATTAAACACTGACAGTCAGAAATTCAAACATGTGACACTGTTTAGTCCCTCTGATTGTGCAGTCAGCTGGGTTAGCAACTGCTAGAATAGGACTACAAACCCCAACATTACCTGAGTGGGAGCCATACCTCCTCCTCAGTAAACCTGCATTTATGCAGCCCTAATGACTCCCAGGAGGGTTACTGTGTCAAGCAGGCAGCTCCTGGGCACCTGTAGACAGCAACTCTGCAAGCTGTAGGCCAATCCTCTATGCTGGGTCATAACGACATTGGGTCCAACATCCTGCCCCGGCTCATTTGTCATTATTGCAAAAAAGATCTCCATTCTGCAAAACAGAGCCTTTTCACCAAAGTACCAGACTCCCAAGCTTGTTTTTTACAAGTGAACATGCTATTAATAAGGTGAAAAACCAAGGTGTGAAGTGACAGGTCACAGGTTTCGAAGGGCGGTACCCATCTACAGCCTCAGGGTATTTTGGCAAGAATTAATTTCAGATTCATTAATTTGGACTCTGTGCACAAAAGGGCTGCGAACCGCGTCAGAGAAATCAAAACATCGATCGGTCAGAACTGTTTACTGCGCCACGATTTTAGAAGTGGGCCGCCTGAAAAGTGGACTCCTTACACGGTTCCGTGGTTTCTGCTGTGGACTCAGACTGTTGCGGCCTTCGCTTCATTAGCTTGTAGCCAGACCCCCACGCCGGAAACTTAATCCTGCTTCGATCAGGCTGACAGACCCGGCTCACCCCGGCTGATCGCACGGGAAGGGACTTAATCCCTGCTGAGAGGCTGAAAGCACAAAGCGAACTGTGTTCTTTGATATATATTTCAGTCCTATGCACCTGCACCGCTCACCCAGTCTCTTTGGGACAGCGTTAGCGGCTAAAGACAGTGGGGCAAGCAGACATGGCACAGGCCGTCCAACGGAATCGATTCGGCTGGCCTGTCACTTCTCACTACTCGAATTAAGCTTCCGAACATCTCTCTCACAATATGACATGACTGTGCTCCAAACCGCTGGAGTTCGATACCCAAACAGGACAAGAATAATTACAACACTGATATTATCATCACAATTCGAGCACATGTTGAATTCTGTTTAGATGAATATAGCATGGAGTGCATATTGAGCAGAAACAGACACTGTTAGGGTTGGTTTAGTTTTTGCTGAAGTACTATTCATTCCGAAAGCATCTTAGATGAATAAATAAATCAGTTTTTTTTCCTCATCTCATCTCTTGAATGGATCACCTTTGGCTGGTAAAACATAGTAAATAAAACAGGGAATGCATCTACCTCCTGCAGGCGACGTGATGAGTTGTTTATAGAGCTAAACGCTGACATGACCTCCCCCGGTTCTTTGCAGTACTTTCAGCTTTAGTGAGATACGGGACAGTTCGTGTAAAGTTCTGGATGATCAGACATGAGGTGCAGAGCGGTCAGACACTCACAGAGCGCGGCTGACGGATCGATCGGGACCGGAGAGGGCTGTACTCGTATGGTCTAAGCCTGGCCCATCTGCTGCACAAGCTCCAGTTCAGCTGCTCACACAGTATTTCTTTGCCGCGTTAGCCTGTCATCCTTTTGGCTGGATCTGAGGGCAGCTTAACTGAAGCATGGCGCTGTAATTATGGGCTGGATGCCAAGGCTTACTCGCCAGGACGTCCATTCCCCTCAGAGACCACTCAGCCTGAAGTTACCCTCCATATCCACCCGAAACTACCTTTCTATCGTAAAAAGTGTTCTTGCCAATTTCTCAACTTTTTTTTTTTTTTTTAATCTAAAGAAATTAAATATTTCAAACTGAAGTCACACTGGAAAAAGAACACAGCGGATCACAAATGTGTCTTTGTCATTTTCAGATCCCTTGTTATTCGTGTTAATCGTGTGTGGATCGGCTCCTGATTAGTGGTAGTTTGCCTCTAAAATGTTATTTCTTCACCTCTCTGCCATGCTATGCAGGGTCGATATGCGAGAAAGACCACAGAAGATGTCCTTTTACACCTTGACCCCTCCGGAAAGTTGACACGGAGACCTTGACAGAGATGAAGAAGACCAAAGTCACTGCCAATCTCTACACATGGTACTTTTGGCGACACTAAATGCAAGGCACCAGATATACGGCAGGAAGGAGTAAATGCAAGGTGTGTGATAAATACAGTAGTTTGTGCAAATTCAAATAGTCCATAATTACCTTGCTCCTCTAACCCTGGTCACTGTTTGCCTCCACAGCTAAGATGTTATTAGTTGCTATTTTACAGCAGGAGTAAAGCATTTTACCTGCTGGTTTACTTTTCCTGAAAGCAGATCTGTGTCTTGCCTGCTGTATTTGGCTATAACCCAAAAGTAGGGAACACGTGTCACGGATATCGTGAAATCACTGGGTGACATATTAAACACCCGTCGGATTATTTAAAAGCACAGTGGAGCGGGGGCCTCTCTTTCCCCCTCCCCGAGAGCGAGAGCCTTGGGAATGTTGCCTCGGAATGGAAATAAAAATGACAACATTAGCTGTCTAATGAGGAGCCGGCTATGAGCAATTAATTGTGCTATCGTTTCATCGTGTCCGTTAATTAAACAATTTGTCAATATGTTTAGTCTCTGGGCCCACCAAGTGTGTGTAAACAGTACAGGCACCAGTATGGTGGAGAAACAGACTGAGGGTGCAACCACCACGCCAAACCCCGCCCTGAGCATGGAACTTGCAGCATTAATATCCTTGTAGTTTAGCGTGGATTTGTGCTTTTATTAGGTTCTTGGCATAATTAGTCACAGAAAGAGAGGAGTTCTAGCACGCAGCTTGGGGGGGGGGGGGGGTTATTTAATCCAATGAGAAAACTTCCTGGCATCCTAGCAATGGGTCTAAAATGAGTGTCAAATTTGAGTTTCTCTGGGAAAAGACCAGCAGAAACAGGAAAATCCCTGATCACAGATCAGCAAAAACTCTGATCACAAATCAGCAAAAACCCTGATCATAGATCAGCACAAAGAGTTTGTTTCCTCGGTAAGTGGATCATTCTGATCAAGGCTTTACAGTCACATGTTATTCAGAAAGTGGTGAGGGGCTTCGACCCCTGCAGGATGTCCCCAGTGAGCCCCAGACTAGGAGGCTGATGGGTAGTGATCCCAGCCCCCGGTATCCTCACGGCTCCCCATGATTGCAGCCTCTGGGTTCTGGGGGGATGCTTACAAGCTGATTGCTGAGTGGGTGACAGCGAGATTCTGGTCACTTGATTGAAAGCGGTCAATTGGCTGACGATTTCTCTGACTCCAGCCAGGCTGTGCCTCCCGAAAGACTCCGCTGATTGGAGAACCTGGATATTCACTCTCCCTCCCCTTCCTGGAACAAATCAACTGACTCAACTTCTACAGCTTGAGCTGTGAACAAAACGACCTGTCCAATGGGATATACTGCTAGGGGATATACTAGCAGCTGACTGGACAAGGTAACTATTAATAGCTTCTGTTGTGCGCTGACCTGTGCCACTGTACTCTAAGGAAAACAAAACAGCCCAAGTGTTTTGTCCAGAATCCAGCAGTAACATTCTGAGCATGTCTGTTGTGGACGTGGGGCTGCGTTGAGGGTGTACACCAGTGTATACCGCATGTGGGAGGCTGCTATCTCCCATGCACACTCCTGTGTTGACATTGTGATCTCCACTAAACAAATGCAAACACTAACCCCGATTCCCCGAGAGAGAATGAGCTCCATCATCGTGAATGAGGGAGAAACGACGGCCCTGAGGAACAGGGGCGACGAGCAGCGCTAGACGCAGACCTGTGGGATGCGGCAATCAATTAAAGCGACAGCGGGACAGAACTCCACAGGCTGGCAGGCGTGAGGCCAGAAGTGTTCCACGACATCGAGTGCCGCGATCGCAGTGTGTCACAGTATGTCACATGCACACTCACTCTACTTACATACCTCATCTTTTTATTCCTTTTTCTCTATACTTGCATTTTCTTTTTAATATTTTACCATTTCATTTTTTTCGACTTGTGTTGTGCTTGGATTTATTACTTTACTTGCATTGTATTGAATTCTTATATTACATTGTCTTCTTTATTCTTGGTATATTTATGGATGGTGAGACCTATGCCTTGGTACAACTACCTCCCTTATCTTATCTTATCTTATCTTATCTTATCTTATCTTATCTTATCTTATCTTATCGTGCCTTGCCTTGTCCTGTCTACATCTTGTCTCGTTTTGTTTCATCCTATCCTATCCTATCCTATCCTATCCTATCCTATCCTATCCTATCCTATCCTATCCTATCCTATCTCATCTCATCTCATCTCATCTCATCTCATCTCATCTCATCTCATCTCATCTCATCATCGTTGTCATGTAAAGCCAATATCAATGCAGAAGGTCTGGATAAATCCAGAGAGACTCACTGTCTAGAATCACCACACCACAAAGAATGTTCTGGACACCTTCCTGTGAGGGTCTGGTGAGAGAATTTTTTTTTTAAAAAAGCATCACAGTTGGCAGACATTAACTTCCAGAACATTACCAGTTTCTTTATCACCAGGCAATTCTGTAACCAGTTGTACTGTGAGCCCGACTCTCTGATCTGTGTGCGGCATGGTAAGTAATATACGTCTGGTTATCTGAGTCAGGTCCTCCTGGTCTTGAGGAGATCATGTTGAGGTCAGCCCTGTACATCCACCCCTGACTCACCATGTGAATCTAACTCATAGCCTACCCACACAGAACCACACACATTCAGGGTCAAACACAAACAATGGCCGCCCTCTTCTGGCAATCTGCCAGCTGCTTTCGGGGGGGCCTTCCCATTCAACAAGCCACAGCAGGGCAGCAGAGCCAACCGGATGAGCGGCAAATATGTAAACGCTTCCACTAAATCTCCCAACAGCTGTGAAAAGACAATAAGAAGAATATGGAGAGTGTAGCGAGTGCTGTAGAAGGAATTAGGGAATTATTGCTGATGGGCCAGGATCTTCTCAGCCGGAGAAAGCTACCTCCACACTACGTATCTTACCGAGGAGGCTCGTGTGAACCCCCAGAAAACCACGGCTTGGTCAATCTGAGAGGCCTTCCCAGTCTGCCAACAATGCCTCCTCCCTAACTGAAGGACACTAAACCAGGAGGCCTCCTGACACTGTTGATGGACATGAGCATGCGGTTGAATTTTGAATTTTTTTAGTTTTTTTGGACATTACTAACACACCAAGTGGAGCATAACCCGCTGAAATAGGGCTGGCTGTGCCGAGTGTGAATTTACTTAGTATATAGGGTCTATTCACCCATTTCAAGCGCATTCACGGCTGCAGCAGTTACGGCGCTGTGAGCTGACTGCCTCAAAAAATGCATGGATCTGTATGAGGAAGACCGCAGGCATGGTGGCGTAGAGCACGTACCACACGGCTGCCTGCTAGCTGTGAGCCGCCCTTATTTTCACATCGTGCCCGCTTCCGTCCTTGTGCCCACGCCACCATAATGGGAGACTGTCAACTCCACCTCTGTCCCCTGTGCCAGAGAATTATTTTCCACTGTGATGCTGAAGACGTCTCACCTGGAAATGATAGAAATTAGCCAGGAGCGGACGATCAATACAGGATATTTCAAGGCAGCTACAAGCTGAACACAGCCACATTCCTGGAAATGGAAGAGAAATACATCTTAAAAGCACGCGGAAACCATTTATATATGTTTGCATGCTTAAAACACGGCACGTTAATTTCACAGCTCACCTATTCAGATATTCATGAATGTTTATTTATTTAGCACCTTAATATCTCAGGAAGTGAGACACGTGTCTCATATTATTCATACATTACGGACTCATTTTACAGGGCCCTGGTTAAGGCTGTGGGTCTGCGCATTCTGTCTGGAAATGGCTTCAGGAAAAGCCTTTTCTGTTTTCCAGTTTGCCTGCAGCCCTCATGCATAATACATAAAACATGGTGCTTGGAGTAGGAAATCATTCACCCGAGCTTGGCAAGTCACAGTCCGCGTTTCCATGATGGGAGATCGTCCCGGACCGGAGCGGATTCTGTGTGGCACGTGTCCCCATTCTTTCAGCTGTGTCTTAGGAGAGAGAGGACACATAGTTACCAGCAGGAGTGCAGTAGGGGCATGGGTATCCCAGCAGATTCTGGTGGCCCAGCACTTGTCAGGGGCTCTTGAATGCATAAAATTACTCAGAAAATTGGGGGGGTGGTGGGCAAGGTGACATTCCATCAAGGGGTCCACAATTTCTACCTACGCCCCTGACTAGCAGGTTCATGTCTCCTGAGAAGAGACGAGACCCAGCGACATTCTGGTGGAGAGCTGCAAGTTAGAAGATCCTGGGCCATGCAAACAGCACTCAGCACCGAAATGTCATCATCCTATGATCATCAGTGAGGGACAAGGCTGCAGGAATGGCGACCTCGTCTTTGGTGATTCCCATCTTGAAACACGAGTGGAGCGGTATTTATGGTACGGAGGGTCTCTGGGGGAGAGCATCTAATCTGTGGGGGAGGTCTGGCAGCCGTTCGTCCGTATGGAAAACAAAAGCATATTTCAGTCCATAACAAAGATCCATTTGGCTGGCGGATGAGTCGCTACGGTGCTGTGCAATTAGGGTTGTCTGGGTTCATTGGAATACAGAGAGGAGCGGAGTTTACTTTCTTGACGGAAGGGCACCACAGAGACGGCTGTGGTATTTGTCTCAAAGAGTCGAAATGCCAGATACGCCTACGATCGCTCTGAAGGAGTTGGGATTGCTTTGCTGTGCTCGTTTCAGACGCTAATTGCATCACCTTCTGCAGGCGAACTAACAGGGAAGACCAGGGAGAACAGGGAGTTGGCCCTCCATCTAGGGGGGGCTTCCAGAGATGAGGAGCAGCCTCTGCCAAACTGCTTTCACATCACTGGAAAACACTAAAACTCAGATGGATGCCATCCTGGAATTTCCCCAAATGACAATCAAACACACATCCCAAGAGGCTCGTGATTCCTGTTGGCTCAGCTACGGTTATGCAGATGATCGTTTGTGTCATGTTGGTCTTCTGAGCTCTCCCACCCTGTAGGATGAGGATTATCAGACATCGATGGCCAATCAAAAATATTCTCATTGATCTTCAGCACTCAGTAAATCACCTGATAATTTTCACTACTGATGCATCAGCGGTGTCCACCTGGCTGTCCCTGCGGGGTACAGCCCGTAATGACTTTGTGTCTGTTTCTGGCCCGACGATCCGCACGCCAGACATCCGTACCGCAGAAGATCGATGTCATAGTGTCATCTTCAGAGAGAGACAGTGTGTCCCACTGTAAATTCCACCCAGTATCATGAGACTGAATTTTTAAATATCACTGCGGAACAATTTATATCAACGACATCATGATCAGCCCTATTGCTGACGTGGGCGAGTATGTTTTCCCAAGCCCTAGACTGGAGGGAGCCCATAAAAAAATGTGTTTTAAGTTATAAAAGACAAATGCACTGCTCTGTATTTGAGTTATATTTTCAGTTTTTGTGTTTCAACGTAGTAATGTTAAAATGTACTGTCAAAATGTACTGTTGATTAAATATAGCGAGGGGACAACCCCGCCCACCCTCCAGTCCTCAAAATACCGAGGGGTCCCAAGATGACATTTTGTCAGGGGTCCCAGAGGTTCGAGCTGCACCCCCAGTCATGCTACAAACACTTCATTCGGGGAAGACAATTTTTTATACAGGAAATAAACAGAGCAACATCTGCAGTGACGTGTCACACTGCGCTGAAGATGTGCATTCTTTTGGAACGGTTGAATTCATCACTGGTCCAAAAAAACATCCCTGATGCAATAAAAACACTCCCCGAAAGCAAAAGGAGCAACTTCAAAATTTTTGCTACAAGACAACTGGGGTAGTTCCAGAAAAAATGCAGTCCGGCATTCTGTTACTTTACTAGCCAGCAGGTTAGCCTTCAGCTTTTCGCACACGCCCTTCATCTAAATGACTTGCCTCAGTTGACTGCCGAAAAGCCGTCTGTGGATTGTATCCTGGCCAAAGTATCTCCAAAAGCAGTTCTTACCCAGAATTACATGCAGCATCTTCAGGTGCCGATTTCATGGCTTGGTGTCATGCTTAGGAGAACAATAAGTACGATCACCGAGGGAAAAGTGCCGATCGTGTCATAGGGGAAGGACACTGCTGACCTTTTCTGACAACAGCCTGTAGAGAGATAGGAGGTCAGTGGCTGAAGCAGCCGGTCTGAATTCTCCACCTGTATCATGCATTGGCTCAGCCTAGCACCATGTCACCCTAGAGCAAGTATCACACGACCCGGAACCAGTGTCACATGACATCACGTGACATGCTGATTTACGATTTGGTTTCTTTCTCACCCTCCTCCTCTTCGGGGCTCTCAGGTACTACACCTTGTTGTTAGTACTACACCTTGTTGTTAGTACTACACCTTGTCGTTAGTACTTCATCTTGCTGCATTCCTGCTGCCCTAAAGAAGACGCAAACACTTGCATGATAATTACAGAGACCGATCAGACCCCAGGCCAGGAATCTTCTCTGCTTGTCATCGAGAGAATGCAGCCCTCATAGGAAGGGTGTGGAGACCCCAGGCTGAAAGCCCAGCATGTCTGAAGTGAGGCCAGGTACAATAAACTGGGAAAGCTGCATCTTAAAAGAAAAGTCCAGTTCTCTGGTTGATCCAGAAGGGTAGAGGGACAGACAGCATGTCAGTATTCACGCTCCATGTACTGAGTCATCCATGCATTCTCTATAACAATTTTTCCTACTCGGTCCTCAGGGATCCATAGACGATCCACACTCCCTGGGAGACAGTCCACATTTTTGCTCCTCCCCAGCTCCTGGAGCAAAAATGTGGACTGTCTGTGGGTCCCCAAGGACTGGATTGGAAAACACTTCTCAGTAACCATACTGTGTATGTATATTCGTGTCTGTTTGATGCCACAGACAAAATGGTCATTTATTTATTGTCTCATATCTTCTGGATGGTCCACACTGGTGATTCCTCTTGGTGCTCACGCTGGGTGCCCCTTTCACACTCCCACAGGCTCTCCTAAGTGCAGCAAATAAGGAAATACCTCCCCTTTTGTCTCTCCGTCCCGCTCCTTGCTACCCAGTATCCTCCAATGTGAGGAAATTCTTTCTCAAGGGCTCTTGAAAATTGAGCAGAAAACACCCTGGGCTGAGTACCGAGAACCTAAAAGCACCCAGCTTCCATCACTCAAGCCAAACAAGCTCTCAAGAACTTGGAAACATTCCGACCAGATACGTGGCCGTAATATCACTTCTGTCCCTTCTACTGTCTCAGATAGTCTCGATTAATTAAACAACACTTAACAATTCTCTCTTGACCGATGAGCGTCACAGTTACGTATCTCGGACTTCAAAACCAGCTGGAGAGAACTTACGAACTCCTTTCTGCATGGGCAAGCTGGAAATGAGGAGAGAGGCTGAGGCGAAGATTAGGTAAGGCTACGGTTCCAGAAAGCAGATTGCCAGGAACGCAGCTCGATTCTGCTCCACGCAGCAAAATCGCTGGATCTGCTTTTTCAACAAAAATACAATGGGTTCGCATGACCTGGAGCAAACGTTTATTATTCCACGTCTTTCATAATATAAGCAATGTGTGGGCAACTCAGAGAGATGCTGCCGAACGCAAGGACGAGCGGTCAACTTCAGGTCAACTTCCGCTAAAGAGGTTCCACGTTATCCTAACCCTTCCAACGTTCCCACAGAGGTTCACCATCGCTCTCAATATAGAGAGAACAAACCTTATGCTTCCTCTAAAAGTAAATGGCGGAGAGATCAACACCTACTGGCGTTCAAAGATATGTGAGAAGCAAGACTTTAATAAACAGACCTGCTCTTAGAAAGGGACCGAAAACCACTGCAGGATAGCTCCAGAAATACAGCGAAACATGCTGAGGCATTGGAGAGGAGCTCAGAGCAAGTCACCGGCAGGTGCTGATTGAAGCCAGCATCCCAGACACACAGAGACAGCGGGGCTGTAACAGCATAACTGCTGCTGTCTGGGGGACACAAATCCCCAACTTTAAAGGTTACCTTTCACAACGTGACAGGCCAAGTCAAGCGGAGAATTAAACTTCAGGGAACACGTCTCACGGTGGCCTTAAAAAGGCTAAATTGTCCACATAAAGGGCAGAGTTTGCTCGCGATTTTTCTTACATATTCGAGTAGCTGCAACATATCAGGCCACTTCCTTGCATACAGGAAAAGACAGAAAAAATTCATGCTGGAACATGCGAATGCAATGTAAGCGATGGATGTAATTTGCCTGTGATGTAGCTCTGTGGGGTGGATGTTTCCCATATCGCTTCGGGGGGCGTTCAGCCTAGATGCCCTGGGTATCAAATTTCAAGTTTATTTGTCAGACACCCAAACATACATTATACATCTGAGTAGAAAAAGCACTTCTCCCTGCTTCTAAGATTGTACTTAAAAGGAAGCGCGAAACACCGAGAGAAACTAAATTAACTAAAAAGATAAGAATAAATAAGATTAAAGATAACAATAAAAATAATAAAATAAGAATAATCAGAATCAGAATTCACTTCATTGGCCAGGGACAACTGCATGTACTAGGAATTTGTTTTGGCAGAACTGGCGCTTACACTCACTGATAACTTGGACGAACAAGAACATAAGTTAAGAAAAATTGATAAATAAATAAAATAATACGATAAAGGAATAAAGCACTGCAAGCTGTGCAATATAATTATATGGACGTTAAGCGAACAGAGGAATATTGCATACGGGAATGTAAAGGTATGAAAATATATGATGTCCAGCAGGTGATAAAAGATGAACAAAGATGGGTGCAGAGTGAGTGGGGGAGGGACAGAGGCAGCGACTGTGTCAGCGGGGGTCAGGGGGCTTGTGTATAGAGTCAACAGTTGAAGGGAAGAAGCTGTTTTTGTTACTTTAAGGCAATAGAAGGAGTGAGTAAGGCTTTGTGAGAATGCAGATGTGCGATGTGGTGTGATGGTGGCGTTTTTAGTTTCTGGTGGGGACACTAAACGTGAGCGGAGGCTCTGGCAGGTTCCTGCCCACTCAAACCTCTCTGTGTCATGTCGCTCTGTTTGTCATTAATGTAGAAGCACACTGACGCAGACACCAAAACCAGTGCATCCGCATACATACAGTAGGAGAAGCTCACGGCCCATTTACTCCCAATAAAGTCCAGCCCATCCGGCTGCTACTACGAAGGGTCACTGCTGTTCATGGCTCGTAAGTCTCGACATTGCTGATTGTGGGTGTTCTGTCAAGTCTGAGGGTGATAGACGTGCTAATAAGTGGCTTATTTATGCTGTGTATCCTTGTTCACAATTCACTAAACCAGGACGAGAACCCACACCCTGCTGGTGCCCTTCACTTGCAGATCACCTGAGAATTGTTACAGGGATCCAGGTCAAAGGATGTAGGGGGCACTGCCACCTACTAGGGGACGATAAGGTGACGGGTCACCTAACACAGGTCCATGACCTCTCAGCAGGTACCTATGCCATCCATAACTGACCGATTGTCTCCATCATACCTCTGGGAGACATATGAGTGCATTTATTCTCAAACTTCTTAAAGATAGTTTCTCAAAATGTCGTGCACATTTTGTATTCTGTAAACCCTGAAAGAATCACTTATTTGGAAAAACATTGTCATTCATGACTGCTTTCACACCAAATGCACGAATCAGGCACATTCCCGTCAAACCATGAATACAGATCTGTCACAAAAATTATTATAGGAATCTGTAAATGAGCTCTGTGGTTCACAGCTGGAGAAAAACAATAACATATTGTATCAACCTTCAAGATATATCTGCGCACACACACAATTGGTCCTCACAATGTAATATATACATAATTCACACACACACACACACACACACAGTCGACATATTTATATCTTTATGGGGACTCTCCATTAATTTATATGGACATAACCCTAACCCCGCCAATGACAACCTATCCAGCCCTTTACCATTAACCATAATTAATCAAAGACTTTCAACATTTTTAATTTTTTGATTGCATTCACAGATTTATATAAAATTGTGGTTATCTTTCTGGGGACCAAAAATGTCCTCAAAAGAATTTTTTTATCATATTGTGGGAAAATCTGGTTCCTCCAGTGAAATAATTACAAAATGCTCATATTAGGGTTGAAACAGAAAGACACAAACAAAGACTGTATCTTTGATTAACACACACACCCAGACATCCTGCACCTTAGATACCATCCAATCCTTCATCAGAATATCGCCAATTTGAATCTCAGGACCGATGCTACACTTGTGCCCCCAAGCAAGGGCCCCAACCCCCCGCTCCAGCAGTGCGGCAGACTGGCTGACCCCCAAATTTGCCCTCACCTGCGTGTTCATCTCATGGAGAGCAAAGCTAGGATCAGCGAAAAGACAGTTTCCCCACGGGAATCAATAAAGTATCACGATTTGATTCTGCGAGCTTTAATACGAGTTAAAAATTGAGAAAGAGTGAGAAGAAGGAAGAGAGGAAGAACGGCACTGAAGTTTGGGATTAATCACGGCCCACAGAGTGTGGAGGTGGATCTTTGAGTAGATCAAGAGGACAGCAGAGTTTCTGTCTAAAACTGGAGCGTCACATGACCCCGAAGGGCCATCCGGTAACTGTGCCCACAGCGCTGGCCATTTATTAGTCTGCTCAGAGGCTGTGTGCAGGCTCAGTGGGTCTGAAAGTGTCCCAGATCAAAAAACATGGAGAAAAGGGACATGAAAAAAATGTATTTTCTTTTATTATTTTGTTATTATTCCAGTTTTTATCTGGTATTTCAAAGGCAGGCCTACATAACACATTCAGGGTTAATCTCATTGGTGTTGATCACTGGGAGAGTAGATTCCCCACCACCCGTGCCGTGTGATTTCTTTCTGTCGCTTCAAATAATGAATTATTTTTAGTCTCATACTGCACAATTTGCAGCAAATGTGTTACTTTGTAAAAGCGCAGAGGTTTAGCTTTATGCTGACAGCTTGGGGAAAAAAAAACACGTGATGCTGTTTTTATCTGGGTTCTCATCAAGTGCGTTTTAGAGGAAGTTGTAGAGCAGTAGTTATTGTTTGTCATGGCACTAGTAAACAATGGTGAAAAGATTACCTGTATGTCAGCCTAACGGAGACCACACAAACATTTGAGCTGAGGTAGCCACGCCTACTTTATCGTATATCTGTGGCTCATACTAATTTGATTTTATCGGGGGACAGAATTACACGTCAAACAATACCACAGTGATATTTGGGGGCCCTCCCTAACTGAACTACCAAATTATGTGTATTTTTTTACGTGTCCTGATGGGGGCAGCACTTAAAACGTTCTCTTGTTTTGAGTTCCACTCCCTGCTGGTGATGTCAGACCAAACACCCAACTGGAAACTGCTTCCTGTGGGGACCCGTCACTGGAAGGGTGTGTCCCCTGGGATTGGGGCTGAATCCAAATATATATCAACACATTTCATCTGTGTCTTCTTATTCAAACACAACAGGGTTTGCGTCACACTTAATTAACAGTGCTTAATTAATTCTCTCCCTGGAACAGCACTCACTCAGTGTCAAGCACTTCACAGCTCAGAAGGAGATTCGCGCTGATGACTGCCTTCACCTGCCTGTCAAAGTGAGCCTTTAAGGCACAGCGCTAAAATAGCTGCACTTTGACTCCTCCAGGTCCAGTTCCTCACCACCTGTGCCCCACTGCTTCCCCACCGCTGTCCCACCTTCATCCTTTTGAAGAACGCTGTTGTCCAGCCGACCCACATTTTGCTTTGCTGGCTGGTTACGTGGAATTACTGAGCGCTGTCCCCACCAAGTGAAACAACGAGGTCAAGCGAAGCTGATCCTGGATCAGTCTGATCATGCAGCACTGAAATCAGATGCAGGTGGAGGAGATGAGCGTGTATCTGTCTGGTGGTGGAGACACATCGAGGTCATCACAGCCATGAAGCTGTCCAAGACCCGAAAAAACACTGGTAACTCTTTCTATGAAAGTCATGTCTATAAGAATCTATGACTACATTCATTACACATTATAATGCATTCATAAAGCATTATAAACATAGTTATAAAAAGGCTTAACACATAGCCATGTCTATTATGCATTATGAATGCTTCATGACTACAACGCACTATAGATTTATACCTTTGTAATGCAGACAAAGTATCCATAATTCTAATACCATTATAATGCATTATGAAGCTATATATAGTGCATTATAGATGACAGCTTCATTGGAGTTTATGCAGTCTTATAATCAAGACTATAATGCCTTATGTTTATCAATAGAGGGTGATGTAATGCTTTATTAATTCTCATACCTTATACATTATGTATGATGGTATCCATAATGCATTATAGATCACAAGTTCACGTAAAGTGTTACCAAAAGATTCACCAGCTCCATAGTCCCGTGATGAACTCCAAAGGTGTGGTGAGAGACACCACAGGTGAAATCATTCAGCGAATGTTACGGCGCCTCACATGAGAAAAATAAGCCCTTATGGCATTTCTCAGCTGGTCCTGAAATGAATATGAATATATTAAAGGTAGACAGACGGTAGTAAACATAACAACACAATGTTATGCAAATCCACCGACTTTTCATGTCTGAACATCAAGCTTCGCAGACATTCTCATTTATTTCATATCAAATATTTTCACATCTATTATTTCCAAGCAACTGACAGTAGGATGACTGAGGCTGATATTTTCACTCTCAGGCTGTATGTCTGACCTGAAACGTAGGAATATTCCCACACGCTATATTACTGCATAATGGCCCTACCTGCTTCTGATCCACCCTGTCTTTGTGCCGACGTTGAGGAGATACCGATGCTGGCACCCTTAAAGTTCCCTCTGACGCTCGGATCGGATCACTCTGAGACCTGCCGTTCCCACTGACGCTGACTACTCTTTAAATGAAAATACGGGTAGAACCTTTCCGCGGGAGTGGATGTTAAACACGGTGCTGTTAAAATAATTCACAGGGTAATTTAATGCTTTGAATAGATACTGATGATTTTCGCATGAGAAACCATGTCGCAACTTGAACTGCCATCAGGGTTCGGCGACTCCTAACCGGAAACCACTCAGGTGATTAATGTAAGAGAAATGGCCCAATATAACAGGCTGGTGTCAAAAAGGGGATGTATTAGACTCTTCTCCATATGTTCTGTCTGTGTTTGTCACCCTGCCTCCGATGTCTGGAAGAGAAAAAGTGTGATAAAGCCGTTGCACTGTAGTGTTAGGGTTGAGACTGGTTTAGAACCAGGTAAATCGTACATCAAGCCATCTTGGCACCTGTGTGAAGGCAGTTTTTAATTGCACACTATGTTGACTTGGATGGGGGGGGGGGGGGGGGGGTTGTTATAAGGGCTTTTATTTAAATACCCGGCGGGGGGTATAAAATTTAATATAAAAAACAC
>JAODJX010000027.1:13800485-13824712 GCA_026776945.1 Isichthys henryi
CACAACACAGATTAGTACAGTATGGTACAGATTAATATAGCACAACACAGATTAGTATAGTATGGTACAGATTAATATAGCACAACACAGATTAGTAAAGCACAGATTAGTACAATGTGGCACAGATTAATACAGCACAGATTAGTACAGTATGGTACAGATTAATACAGCACAACACAGATTAGTACAGTATGGTACAGATTAATATAGCACAACACAGATTAGTATAGTATGGTACAGATTAATACAGCACAACACAGATTAGTACAGTATGGTACAGATTAATATAGCACAACACAGATTAGTACAGTATGGTACAGATTAATATAGCACAACACAGATTAGTAAAGCACAGATTAGTACAGTATGGTACAGATTAGTACAGCACAGATTAGTACAGTGTGGTACAGATTGCTACAGCACAACACAGATTAGAAGAGTATAAATTAGTACAGTGCAACACAGATTAGTACAGCCAACACAGATTAGTAAAGCACAAATTAGTATAGTGTGGCACAAATTACTACAGCATAGCATAAAATACTGCAGTGCAGCACAGATTAGTATAACATAATACAGTAGAGATAAGGACAGTGTCACCCAGATTAGTACGGCACAGTGCAGATTGTTACAGTGGAGCACAGATTAGAACATGGCAACCCAGTCTAGTACAGCACAGATTAGTACAGTATGGTGCATATTCAAGATACGCCCGAACCTCATTTCCCAGTGCTGCTGTCCTGCCAATCAATGTCTCTAACTCTGTAATATAATAGATGGGGGGGGGGGGGCGGATGTTGTAGTGGATCTCCATGTGACCGCAGGTGGAGCCAATGACAGAGTCTCCTTTAACTATCCTTGGTTTCATCTATCACTAATGCCTTCTGGATAACCATAGGCTGGTCATCGAGCATCCTGCCCCAGAGACCCCATGTCAGTCAGAGACCCTGCACTCCTGTACAGCTCCTCCAAATACCAGCTGCTCCTGACTTTCAGTGCCCAGCAGATCCGGGGAACAAAAACACTGAAGACATCTGGCTCACCGTGCCGCACATGGGCAGTGATATCTGACAAAATCACAGTGACATACTCAGACATTGACACAATCACACAGTGACACACTCAGTGCCATCCCACTGCAGAGGTGTGTGTGTGTTAGTTTGTGTATGTTGGAGGGAGGCGGCCATATTGTCTGCCCACATGGTGCTGTGCTGATGTGATCATGTGACCCAGTTGCCATGGCACGCAGGCCATCGTGTGTGACCATGTGAGTCGTCCATCTCTCTTGTAATCCTCAACAAAGCCAGCAGGTGAGCCCATCGGGTGGGACATGGCCTTGACATCACCCTGGCTGCCTGGGGCCAGAAAGGATCATCCTTCCACTTCGCTCAGCCTGCCTCATGCCCATCGCCATGCTGATTGTGGGTGAGTGTCAGGGGATGCTGGCGGGCAGCAAAGCCGCCACTGGGATGGTCCCCCAGACACCCATCCCACACAGACTGGCCTCCCTGGCTCATGATTTAGTGATTATTACCATTTGAAATGGGTGTTGATCCTCACAGAGGGTCTTGTGGTAGTGGAGAGCCAGTGACTCTGGGTTCCCTGGTTTGGAAGGATAGCACAAATCATCACTGGGGTCTTGTTTGCTTGCCAGTGCTGACACTGTCAGCCAGATGCTTGAGCTCCAATTACTGTACAGGAAAACATGTGTCAAGCACGCATTACAAAAAAGAAATTTTCTCATGCTTTTATCTTATACACTATGAAACACAACTATGCACAAGTTAAATATCTCTCAGTTGAGACATTTGTAAGGTCAAATTCTCTCATTCCTTTCAGAGAGAGAGAGAGAGACAGCAATAGGCATTGGCTGTCACACTGTCAGCATTTGAGTGGGACTTTAATTGGGATAAGACACACTGCAACTGGGTGCCCTGTTTGGTATCAGTGAGCCACACTGGGACACAGTCACACACACCGCTAAATATACCTGTACTCACAGCTACATAGACTTATGACGCAATCATCGTGGGTCAGAAGTTCCTGTATTGTGCAGTATATACACACATAAGCATTCTGCCCCTGTTGAACCAAGCTAGGCTTTGCCGTGCTGTATTAATCTGTGCCAAGTGCTATTACAGTAATGCATGCCCTGCTGTGCTAATCTGTGACTCACTGTACTAATCTGTGCCATGCTGTACTAATCTGTGACTCACTGTACTAATCTGTGACTCACTGTACTAATCTGTGCCATGCTGTACTAATCTGTGACTCACTGTACTAATATGTGCCCCAATGTACTAGTCTGTACTGTACTATGCTAATCGGTGCTGTACTAATCAGACCACTCATTACTAATCGGTGTCACCCTGTACTAATGTATGATACTAATCTTAGCCATGCTATATTAATCTGTATTATACTAATCTCTGCCAAGATGTGCTAATCTGTATTGTACTAATCTGTGCCTCTCTGTACTCATCTGCACCGTACTGTACTAATTTGTGCCAAGCTGTACTAATGTGTTATACTAATTTAAGACATGCTACACTCATCAGCACTGTAATTATCTGAGACACACTGTATTAATCTACACTGTAATAATCTGAGTCATGCTGTACTAATCTATGATGGGCTGCACTAATTTATGCTGTACTAATCTGTGCTGTACTAATCTGCGCTGTGATCTACGGATCTGTGCCATGCTGTTGTAATCAGTGCCATGCTGTACTAAACTGCACCATGCTGTACTAATCTGTGCTGCAGTGGCCAGCTGCCCTTGGCCACGCCAGTGGTGCTGCAGGAGGAGGAGGGTAGGGTGAGGTGGAGAAGGGTAAACTTAGATGAGGAGGAAGGCTGCAGATAGGGTCACACCCCTGGTGTAATCAACCTGCAGATAGGGTCACACCCCCGGTGTAATCAGCCTGCAGATAGGGTATTATCAGGTCGTCATCCAAGCAGCCTATTGTCCTCTGGTTCTATGTGAAGCAAACCAATTATACTGTCGATTATCGGTCAGCCAGGGCACCAGGAGCTGTGGAGATGCTCGCCTTCATGGAGGATGCCGAGAGACATCCAGCCCCCATCACGAAAGGCTTCTTCCATGAGAGCATTAACTGCTACCTTCTCTGTTGAATCGGCCCCGTAGTGGCACCACTCTCTTTCATCCACACATAATTAATGATGAGAAGTTTTTTTCTTGTGTTGCCATGGTCACAGACAGCCTGGTTGTGCACCCCTTGCCCCAGAACATTGGGGGGTGTCTGTGCAGACTCACACGGCTGGCCTCAGGCTTCAGCCTCCTCTCACCTGAGGTCTGTGATAGAGCAGATCATCCTGGCTACTGTAAAGCCTCCCGAATGTCACTGAAACAGCGACACCCTGTTGGGTGCCAGTGGGGACCAGTTGCCCAGGGAGGCCAGCAAGGGGCTCTGTTAGCTGTGGGAAACCTGGCTTTGCACAGTAAGCCAGCACAAAGAGATGCGCCGTGCTTCGGTGCCATTGCAGGAAGCAGGATAGATGATTCAGGGTAATGACAGAAGTCCCCACGTTCACATAAACGCTCTCTGCTGGGAGGTGGGACTCAGTGGTTGTGGGTGTTGGGGGGAAGGGGGTATGCAAAAATAAATAAATAAAACAAACAAAAAAACAAACTGCCAAATCGCTTGAAAGTGCTTAGTTTGTGAAGGATGCAGTTTTATGGACGTATAATTGTTCAAAGGCAGCGGTGTGGAGGACAGCCAGGACAGGAGCTGTATGGAAATAACGCTCAGAACAGCACTATTTAAGGGGCCTGATGGCATTATTAAGGGGGAAGATCGCCTGTGGCTTAGAGCAGAGTCCCATTAAGACGATTTCCTGTAAGTGCGCTCGCTGGCTCTAACAAAGGTGGTACATTTTAGTTAAGAGGAATGGGTGTGATGTGCGCATGTAATGCGCAAGCATTGATGCATGCTACGTGGGTGTAACATTTCATTACATGTGTACAGTACCAGTCAAAAGTCTGGACACACCTGCTTTTAATGCATAAGTCTCTGTTTTCGCTATGTTATTCACTTCATAGTAAAAGGTCTCGAAGCAATCATGTAATATATATATAAAATATTGCATTGAGTAATAGAAATGATGCTCAACATCTCAAATTTTCTAGAATTTTTGACTCTTCAAAATGACAGTGTTGCAGATTCTTTGCGTTCTTTCAACCAGTTTCTTCAACAGTGCCGAAGGAGTTTCCACAAGTTCTGGGCACAAGTTAGCCACCTTGATCTTACCCTTCCATCCAGTTCATCCCAAACCAGTTCTATAGTGGGAGCCAGGTCATCTGTTACAGCAATTACATAACCTTCAATGTCAGCTTATAGTCAGCATGTTTTATGGTAAAACCAATGATTTTCAGTAGGCGTGTCCAGGCTTGTAAATATTCTGGGACATTCATGCCCACTAATCAGGGGAAAATTGTGCCGATCTACTCAGGCATGCCCCACTCCACCTGTCACTGTGGGTAGTGGGCTCTACTGGAGCACATCCCAGTCCGGCCCATTCTCCCAGTGCCACTGGGCACGCTGATCCTTCACCCTGGGTCCTGTCACAAGATGCGAAGGCAGGCGTGATGGGCTGGCCGTGTCTGAGCACCAGCAGGCCTCCCAGGGCACTACCTAATAAGTTTAAATATCCTCTGAATCAGCCACCTCAAACCCTCCGCTTGTACACTTCACTGACTGAGAAGCCCTCACCCGAGCTGGGGGGGGGGGGCATCCAGTGTGGAACACGTCATCGCCATTGAAACACATACAGTATAACTCCCCTCTGATGCATATGGATGATTTTTCACTGTGTCTGACAGCAGTTTAGCAGTAATCCCGCACTGGCAGGGGTCACGGGAATCCCACTCCAGGTCTGCACATCCGTGTGGATCCCCTCTGCACCGGGGAGGAAACGCCAGAAGAGATAAGCACACAGGATCACCTGCTCATCAGCAGACGTAACTCTTCAGAAGATCAAACATCAATCATCTGTTTTGGCACGACTTCATTAAATGCTATATGAGGTGCATTTGACTCTGAGATTAAAAATAATCTGAACAAGTTTGGTGCCACAAATGAGGTATCAAACCTAAAGACTGCGTTCCCTTGGGGGGCTTTCTGAAAATGCGCCGTCTTTCCCAGAGCGTGGCGCCTCAACTATAAATAGCAAATTGGAGGCGCTAAATGGGTCACACAGAGCACTGCAGGCTGCGTCTCGTATCAGCACTGAAACAGGGCTCCTGAGTGGGTGAGGCTAAAGGCTGTGAGGGAGCCGGCCTATTAAAGCTATGGGAAGCAACAGGAATGCCAGGCTGTCGTGGTAAAGCTACAGAAAGCTAACCTTTGGCGTTAAGGCTACAGGACGCTCTACTCTGGTAGCAATGCTACAGTATGCTGGGCATTTGTATTAAGGGTACCAGAAGCTGGACTCTGCTTTTAATGCAACAGGAATCTGGGTTCTGGTATTAAAGCTACAGGTAGCTAGACTCTTATAATTAAGGCTACAGTAAACTGGGGTCTTGGATTAATGCAACAGGAATCTGGGTTCTGGTATTAAAGCTACAGGTAGCTAGACTCTTATAATTAAGGCTACAGTAAACTGGGGTCTTGGATTAATGCATCAGGAAGCTGGTATATTATATTATGGCAACAGGAAGCCATGCTAAAGACAGCGAGGACACTGTGTTCTCCTCTTTAAAACCTGCCACCCAGATGCTGTACCGCCCCCCATGTGCTTCACACCTCTTGTACTCCATGCTCCTTCTCCCAGATGATGGCCATGACCCTCTGCCCCATGGCTGGCGACCAACAGAGAAGGGAAACCATGAATTATTCATCAGACCGAAAGCTCTCAATATGTGACGCAATCTAATGACAGGTTCTGAAGCGGCACCCCGCTGTAATCTGCCTATCTGCGTCGTTAGCCCGTTCCGTCGGCCTGGAGATTCCCCACACAGCTCCGGGGGTGTGAGCTATACCAGTTTACTCCACTCTTCCCTGTAAGCCCCTGGCTCAGGGTGGCACATTATGACCAGCAAGCTGATCAGCTGCAGGTCTGCATGACAACACATAACAGCAAGGGGCGGGCAGAGGAAAGCAGACCGCCTGGATGTGGTCATGATCCCCTACCAGAACCCTGCGAGTCATTAAGCAGTGTTCTAAAGACGCCGGTGTCCTGCAGGACACGGAAAAAGCCCGAAAACACTCATGTTCCCTGTAACTGATGAACGTTGTGGCATTGGGACGAAGTTCACAAGAAATCACACGTGGCCTAACACCTTGGTGTCACCTTTGGGGCACAGCCCTTATCAGCCATGAGCAGATTCGGCAGGTCTGCAGTGTCCCAAGCAGGACGGGCCCGGCTGAATCCGATGGCTTAAAATTCCGCCATCAGCACAGAGAAGGGAGTCTGCCTTCTCACACAAACCTGGTCTGCTGCCATTACTCATCCATGGCTCATTCCCCAGAAGTTTTCTAACACTCAGGGAGAATATGATTAGCTGACATGCCTTCTTAGGAAAGCCACGTTGTGCAGGAAGAATGACTCAACTCTTTCGTTGTGTTTCGCCTGGTTTAAAGAGACAGCCACCACAAATGACACCACGGGGCCAGACTGTCATTCAGCAGGATGCATGTGAACAGCGAGCCTTCTTAGTGACGGCAAATTACAATGAGGAAATATTTTCACCTGCCGATCAATCGTACTAAAGCAGAGAACCCAGCGCAGAATACATCCAGGGTCCTGCCCACAACAGCCCTACCTATATATACACAACAGCATTTGATAACAGATCTTTTGCAAAATCTGTGCTTTTTTTTTATCAAAACCATCAGTAGGATGTCGAAACATGTGAGACATTCTGAATGGTATGATGACAAAGACTGACTTGAAGAGGTTAAAGGGGGTACCAGTGTTCCTGGAATCACTCTGAATGAGGCTCATTTGTTTGCCTCTGGAAGAGTTATTACTGCAGAGTGATTCATTCTTCGAGGCATTGTGAAGGAGTCCATTAAGGCTCTGACTCCGAACCAGGCGAAACGGAAGAATATTGGTGCTCGGCGAGAGTTTTCATCTGAAGCATAAAAGCCCTTAGCTTGCCGAATGGTGAAGTTTATTCTGCAGGAAGGAAAACATCGACTGGAAAAGCAGGTTTAGATCTTTTCGTGCACTCAACAAACCAAGCTGTGAGAGATTTCAGGCTAAGATGAAAGCGGACGGATTGTTGAGGGATTCAGAAACGTCACGATCCACACTGTGTTAACCTTCGAGATGTTAGCGCTCCAATTCCGGAAAAAGAATAAGCTCGTGTAAATGCATAAAACCATCTTTTTGGCCTCAAAACACCATATTGTACGTACGGCAGCACAATCCATAATGCTAACAGAATAAGAATGCGACAGCCATCCTCTGACACGGCCTAAGCAGGGCTGTCGATCAGAGGAAGCAACCAGACTGACTTTGTACCGATGTCACACGGGCCTGAAGCCATGTACCCTCGATCTAGCTGGGTCTCACAGCTGCATCAATAAGCTTGTAAGCCCTAGGACACCAGGGAATGTTCCAGGTTCAAGAATTGTGGGTAGCTGTCATGGCAGCAGGGCATGGTGCGGGCGGAAAGAAGGCGACGATCCACTGAAAGACAACAGGGGTTTATTGAATAGACTGAACACAGAGGCAAAACACCAAAACAACAAACACAGGGAAAACAGAAAACCAATAATTATTAATAAATGATGAAAAGCCAGCCTTGAAACCATGACTGGATGAAACCAGTCTCAGAGCCACACACTAAACTCACAGACACTGACAGGTAGCCAGAGACTGAGTGGACAATTGGACTGATACACAGAGAACCCAACAATAAATACAAACAGCAGGTTCGGATAGTGAAATCTACAGATTCTGGATTGTCTACATAAAAGGCCACAGCATCATTTACTCTCAGCCAAGTTGTTATTCATGAGACGCAGTGACCATCCCTTGAAGGTGACCATGAGGGCCTGGCTGAAGATGAAATCTTAATGACACACACGAACCCTCTCGATGGATCGCTGCAGTGAGCGCGAGGCCTTCAGAGTCATGCATTATTCTTCACATGCGAGGCGCTTTAATTCGGATTTTGGCATCTGGCGGGACTTTTAATCTCTAGTATAGTCAGGCGAAGGGAGAAATCAGACTGGTAGGCACTCAGCGAAGCTGTGCCCTACGGACAAGGGGAAAGTCTTCGGGAACATGCAGTCGGCAGGGGAGAAACCAGACAGACGGGGCTTTGTGTCAGGGATGGCTGATCCGGAAAGGCCTCAGTGAACTCGGCCGGGTTCCCAATGCGGCACTGGCCCACAGGTGTGCTTGTAAGGCCGTTATTTACAGAGAACGACTGCAGGATTGCTGCATTAGCGAGCTGCAATCTCCTGAGCGTCACATGGCGCTAATGTGATATCACCGTTTCTTTAAAAATCATGCGTCTGACTCCCAGCAGCTCGTAATGAGAAACAAACTCATTTTGTATCACAAGGAATCGCACCTGTTATGTAAATAATGATTTGAACATGAAAACATCAAAACCACTCGAACACATCGTACCTAAATTTCCCACGTACAGTGGGAAGTCAAAGGAGACAGAACTAATGTGTAATTTACCAAACGAATATTGGAAAGAGGTAAAATGAATTGCTTGCAAAATGACAAACATCCTCCGGTGATGAAGAACGAATCTCGTTTATGAATTTTGGGAGTGTCTCACATCTCCAGCTAGCGTCTGTCTGTCATGTTCCTCTTTAGTAGTCAAATCACACCCTTTCCGGGAGATAATGCACTGTAGCCAGGCTCTAGCATGTGACTGTGTCGCTTTTATACTGCACAAATTGTTTCTGAAGTGCCAGCGAAACCCCAGCACCCTGTACTGCATTAGAGGTTTGCCCATGAATGAATGGACGGAAGCTTCAGGTCAAATATTTCTATGAAACTACAACAGCAGGGCACCACTGTCCACTGAGAGGCCCTGGGCTTCACTGCACTGCAGCTCTTAATTGTGCTTAATTAGTGGCAGCTTATTGTATCATAATTAATAAGATACAATCGCCTAGTTCATCTCGAGGTACAAATCAGTAGAAAGACTCTCTGTGGACAGCTAGACTTAGACTTTGAATGGCTCATGGGTAAAATCGAGTGACCTATAAGGAGAGAATTTGTAATTGGTGTCTGATTAGCATACAGGCGGAGAAGGCGGCTGACTGGCGTGATGTTGACCTGTCTGACATTCTAGTTCGGAAAAATCAAGGAAGCATCATACTACAATGACACTTGGGTGGGTCTTGAGGAGGCATCAAGGAAAAGCAGCATCATTGTCAAAGTCTGCTGGAACAATACCGCTTCTATTCCATAACAGAATATCTTCAAAATTACCGTCTCAGAAACACAATATAAGACAAATTTATTTTTGATGTCCGTGTCAATTATGGAAAATATTCCCGTTCTTTAAAAATGGATTCCAGTCACCCTAATTGGATCTGCAAGCATCACATAAACAGCCGTGCCACTCTTAAATTGTGTTTTAAGATTGTAGGGTGGAAGCAGGACTGAATGAGATCTGATGAGTAAACCATATCTGGCCAGTGTGTATATACTTCAATTCCACATGCATGTGACAATGTACTTTCAATTAATGACCATATGACTTACAGAAACAGTGACATCATTAGCATCACTGACATCATTAACATCTGTATAGTCATCATTACCCATAAATGCAGTTCCTGCCCACAGGGGACCAGCTAATGGTCATTCCCATCCAATGGCTCTAGCAAAGCCACTTTTCCACTGGCATTTCAACCCATAAATGTGCCACCGGCCTACTCTGCTGCCCCCCCCCCCCCACCAGAGGCTTCATCCCACACTTCAGGTTTTACAGTCTGAAATTAGCATGCATGGCATAATCCATAATGTTTTAAAGGATACCATTTCCATTTACAATGGAGCCTCGCATATTTGAAATGCACCTTGTCTGTGCCGTGGCAATAAGTCACACCCCAAACGGCCTTCGTTTCACCTGCTGGCAGCTTCATTAAGGGCTCATAATCTGCTGGAGCATGCTGGAGTCGAGCAAGGCAGGCCCTGGGATTTAAGGAGGAATCACTGAACGATACTTAACGACCTCCTCCGGAAAGTGCTTTTGCTAGTTTCCTCTCTTACGTATAATTGTAACTGTACAACTGTTGGACCGAGGAAATTAATGACAGTTTCTTGACTCAGCGGGGCTCAGGATGCTGGTGAGAGGCTGGCGTTCATCCTCTGCCTGGTCTCCCTCACGGCTAGGCCCAAGCACTCTGCTCCCAGTGACCCCCCTGGACCTGTGCCTGACCCCCAACTCAGGTTATTCTGCTTCTTCTTTTGCATTCCTCTTTGGTTATTTTGACTATTATGGCACCCTCTGGATTGCTAATGGCACTGCCTACGATTCGGGGCAATGTCCAGGTCAACAGCCACCGGTCCACATCATTTAGGAATATTCACGGAGAGAGGAACTGGAGATGGACCTACAGGCCTCTCCTTAGAAGAAACTGACTATATGGGGCAGATGAGCATTGAGTAGAACGGCCCAATCAAAAGGGATCCAGTAATTACTCTCCCCTTGTCGTAAACGTTCTGCCTCATTCTTAATTATCCTGGCCTCTGACATAGGGATGGTGTGGGCATGAAGGTTGTCTCAGCAAGTCCCAGAATGTATTAGCACACAGCACATTAGCGGGAATTAGCCTCTCAGGACGAGTAAGTGGCTAATGGTGGCGTTCATTAACACAACACCTCCTATATGTTACCGAAATCAAATGTGTAATCTGCAGACCTGATGACTAGGAGTCCTATGGACATTCTTTGCCGGACACGAAAAACAGCTACAATGCTTTACAGTCATTCAGAACTGGTACTGAGTTTCTGTGCCCTGAAGACTTTATTTGAGCATCACCGTGGCTTTTCCGATCCCGCTTGACCCAAGAGGGATATTTAGCTATAGGATGAGAGGCCAGGCAGACTGAATCCAGCACACAATAGCTCTGGTAGTGGAAGAGAGCGACTTTGATGCAAATGTGGGCTGCAATCTCTATGCTTCTCTCCTGCTAGCGCATGGCTCTAGATCAGAGACGACGGGACTGAAAGGCCACGGTAAAACTGCAGGCCGATCCGGCCGGGGTTTATCCGGCCCGCAGCCATCACGCAAAATGCGTCTGTGAAAATGCAAACGGACATCAAGCCTAACAGGAGAGGCTTTGACGAAGCCGGAGCTGAATTAAGGGCTGGTGCAGCGTGCAAAATGTGAGTCGCATCTGAAACAACGCAGTCGTCTCGCTTCGGCTTTGAGTCTGTTTGAATCGCCCATTAGCCTGCCAGCGCGTACCTTGCTACGGAGCCGCGACTGATGGCGAGAGTGACCGAGGAATTTCTACAGTGAATAGACCCACATTCGCTGATGAAAGATGAAGAAACATGTTTGCACCGCGAACGACCACAGGAGAAATTTCACAATGGACTCCCACTTGTACTAATTCGATAATTCTGGTACTTAATATTATTTAAATAATGAAACCACTTCGAAATGAGGCTCTCACAGCTCATTAAAGCACCTGTGAAGAATGGATCCTGAACACTGGTCAGCATACTGACCAAGGCGAGCAGCCCTCGTACCTGCGATTGGGAGCTGAATATCTCCCGTCCTCGTGCCACATTGCCTCACCTGGCCGTCTCCGCTTCTGTGTCACCCAAGCTGTTTAGAAATTAAATTGCTTAATCATTCTTTTTACGTCCTCCTCTGCCTCCTGCTCAGTGCCATCTGCTTCCAGGCTCACAGACCACCAGTGGTACCCAGGCATCTGGCTCATGACAACACTGAGAGAGTGACACTCAGCCCCAGTCAGCCTATCTGCCCGCCCAGTGCCTTTATGGGATCGCCTGAATTGTTCAGCCAAGACAGTCAACCGCTACCAGCTGTAATCAGTCATTAAAAGTGTCACATGTACCTATCGCATTCATTTGCACAAATATACACCAATCAGCCATAACATTAAAACTACCGAAAGGTGAAGTGAATAACTGATTTTCTCATTACAATGGCAACTGTCAAGGGTGTCATTATATATTAGGCAAGTGAACAGTCAGTTATTGAACTTGATTTATTTTAAGCAGGTAAAATGGGCAAGCGGAAGGGCTTGAGTGACTTTGACAAGGGCCAAATTGTAATGCCAGACGACAGGGTCAGACCATTTCCAAAGCGGAAGGTCTTGTGGGGACTTCCCAGTATGCAGTAGGAAGTAGGAAGGCCCACTAACCTTCAACGGAGTCATGAGAACTTAAGGCTCCTTGATGTGTGTGGGGAGTGAAGGGTAGTCTGTTGATGTTGAGAAATAGTCTGAGGAACATGAAAAGGAGTTCAAGGCGTTCACTTGGCCTCCAAATTCCTCATGTCTCAATTCGATCGAGCATCTGTGGGATGTGATGAATAAACCAGTCCGATCCATGGAGCAGCATCTGCTGCTAAGGTCATGGTGCCAGATCACCTTCAGAGGTCTTGTGAAGTCAATGCTTTGACGGGTGATTTGATGGCGTGAGGGGGGACCTACACAACATCAGTCATAGCTGATTGGTGTAATTTATGAGGAGGAATAAAATCACCAGGACAATGTAACTTTGGTAAATCATCATCTACATGCACACTGGGTAGAGTCAACCTTAGCATCACAAGAAGGCAACAAGATGGAACACAATAAATTCCAGAAGACAGATAGCCCTCAAACAGAGCCTCTCCTCTGCATTCCCCCCAGTGTTTACTTCCCGTTTGCTCCTTTATTCGAAGACAGATCACCTCGCTATCCTGATGCTCCCCAGTGCTGAGGGAACAAACAACTGGGATATTACCCTTCTGTGATTAGATTCTTTGGATAAATGGAAGGAGAGTCTTCTTTGATCCAGAGAAGCTATCAATCCAGTCTGCTTATTGCTCTGTGATCAGGACCTGCTTCCTGATTTTTGTTGAGATACCCCCGCAGAAGGAAAGCAGAGACTCGGATCGGCAAACCACGTCTCTATGAACACATTGAGCATTTTAGGTGTCCAAGTTCGGCTCGGTCATTCCAATCCTCACACCTAATCATCCACATTGGGAGGGGAGTCTGTGTAGTTGAAAATAAAGTGAATGAATAAAATACTGAACCTAAGTGAACCTCTGTGAGATGCAAACAAGCAGTGTTCAGTTCTCTGTTGAATCAATTGTAATCCTGAATGTGACACCAAGATAACAGTGTCCCAATGGTCAAGAACTGCCCTATGGATAAGGCACCAACCAGACTTATTGGTCAGATGAGAAACGTCTGGAAGGCCAGCTGATAAGAAAATGCCAACATCTCTCACACTTTCGGAACAGGGTCGCAACATAAATAACTCGACACGCTGGCCTCTCATATGGAAATATCAGGTTTAATGACATTAACTATTTCTGCAAGGATTGTGTTCCCTAACAAAGCACTCAAAGGTGCGTGAACAGAACCACACTTACAAATTTAATTTGTGACGGATCAAGGCTGAGGCTTTGCATAACTTCATACAGGTCCAGGTAACGCCATCTGACTGTCAAGCAGTCTTAATTAAATAGATCGCAAAAAGAGCTTAATTCAAATGTGACTCACATAGCATTAAGCTGGAGTTATGAGAATGAGCGGGATGGAGTGAGAGCTTATCAGGAGAGGTTGCAGTTAAGTAGTCAATTATACAAGTGAAAGTGGGAATCAGGGGCTGGGGAAGAGTGCTATTTTTGGATGAATCCAGGTGTTCATTCAGCTTTGTGTTTATCTTATCAAAGAAAAGCACAAAGTTATTATTTTTTATTACGGTTTATCTATTCAAACGAGACAGAGCTTAAGCTTCAGAGTACAGTGAGAGTCTCACAGCAGTTCATAGCACCGTGTTCCCATAGCTGATCGGTTAGACCTGAAAGCTTTACGAGGAGGTTCCTTTATTCTGACTGATAACTCAGGTTCACGCATAATTCAGCCAGGGATGCTGCTGAGTGATGAGAGGAGCCCCATCTGTGCTTGTCAGTGCCTCACTCCCGCCACTTACCTGTCAGTGCCTCATTCCCGCCACTTACCTGTCAGTGCCTCATTTCCGCCACTTACCAGTCAGTGCCTCACTCCTGGCACTTATCTGTCAGTGTCTCACTCATGCCACTTACCTGTCAGTGCCTTGCTCCTGGCATTTACCTGTCAGTGCCTCATTCCTGCCACTTACCTGTCAGTGCCTCATTCCTGGCACTTATCTGTCAGTGCCTCTCTCCCGCCACTTACCTGTCAGTGCCTCATTCCTGCCACTTACCTGTCAGTGCCTTGCTCCTGGCACTAATCTGTCAGTGCCTCTCTCCCGCCACTTACCTGTCAGTGCCTCACTCCTTGCACTTATCTGTCAGTGCCTCACTCCCGCCACTTACCTGTCAGTGCCTCATTCCTGCCACTTACCTGTCAGTGCCTTGCTCCCACCGCTTACCTGTCAGTACCTCGCTTCTGCCACTTACTGGTCAATGCCTCACTCACTCCACTTACCCATTAGTGCCTCGCTCTTGCCATTTATCCGTCAGTGTCTCACTCCATGCTGCTTACCTGTCAGTGCCTGACTAATGATGCATTTCCTGTAGGCATCTTGCTGAGGCTGCATTCCTGCTGACACAAACTGATTGTAATAGTGAGGCCCTAACGATGCATTTGTTGCAGGTACTTCTCCAGCATCAAATCCCTGTTGGTGTATGATGGTCCTGGGCTTACTGATACCTCTGATTGCTTTTCCCCATATGTGGGCTCTGTCCCACATGTAAAGAACACACCGGAAATGCCTGTGCTGCTGTTTAATCCCCACTGTGGCTAACGGGATACTTGCTTACAAACACAGCGCGGTCATCTGGTCTTCTCTCGTTCACATGGCCACCGTCTGAGGGCTGGTATTTCCTGTTATGCCCTCTTCGTGGATGCTGTTATTCCTACACCATGTGAAACTTTCTTTCAGAGAATCACAGACAGAAAAATGGATCTGCTGAGGGAGAGAACGGTTGCCAAGGTAACGGGTGAGCCAGCGTAGCGCGCCTACAAAGGGGAGAGTCGCAATGCCAGGGCCGTGGCGCAGAGAGAGCCTGGCCACCGAAAGTCCCAGTGCGGCCGGCGTGTGTGAGGCATTTCCGTATGGTGGCTGTGGATGGCAGGGAACAGCTGGGCAACGACAGCCCCTCTTGCTTAGCTGCATGGTCTGCTCATTCTCAGGGAGTAACCACACGGCAGGCAAAGCGTGTCACCTGAGGATTACATCGGCACTCTGGGAAATGGAGTCCTGTGGGCGGGGCCTGTCATCCAGGCAGCAGAGTGTAACATACCTGACCTCCTTAACCCAGACAGGGCTTTGACCTGTGTGCTTCCTGCTGAGTTTCATGCATCATCCTTAACGCTTTTATCAGAGACAAGCTCAGGCAATACCAACTGACTGCATCTCCACAGAATGAGCTGGAGGAGTGACCTCTAGCTCAAACATCAACCTAGATGGGTTTTTGAAAAAAATTGTCATCACGCTATTATTGCACAGCTGTGAAACTATCTGAGAAATGTATTTAATCCTCAATAAATATTCATTCATTCATTCATTTCTAATATTTAGTTTTTCAGGATATTTTATTTGTGTACTTTTTAAATCTGTCTGCACCATGTTTACTTGCTTGCACTATGTGTCTTTGCATGTTGTCTGTTCGGCACTATATGTACGCTCCTCTGTTCATTCTGCTGTATTCACCACAATGTCCCCCTGGGATCAATAAATTCCATCGTAATCTTGATATTATTATAAACACCATGAGAATGTGTGCACTTCTTGAGCAAGATCTGAGGTGAGTTACCTTCACTTTTACCTGGCTGTATCCCTTTAAGAAGTCCGTTCACGTCCTGTGTGTCACATATCTGCTTGGCCCTCTCTGCCATCTCCCCGAATCACTTTCCTTATGGATTTCGAAGCAGGGTTTCCGCATATTCCGACAGCCCCGCTTGGAGGGCAGGAAGCGGCAGGAGGCAGACACGGATCAGCCTTCACATGTGGTCCCCGCACGACTGGCTGCTTCACCCTCCAAACTACTGACATTGAATAGAGTTTCTCCACCCAAACCTTCGGGAGGAAAGCTGATTGCTTTCTTCGCAAAAGCTTTTCAGGAAGAGATGACGGTGGGCCTGCAAGATTACAGTTATTTTGGTGACACTATGAATCCGCCGCGAGATTTTTAAAGTGACATTAACTTCCACAAATTGACACGGCCTCCATTTTTTTTTGCAGAATGTTTTCCAGCTTTACAATTTACGTGCTTAGAAAATGACTCTGTATTCGAGCACTGCTGTTGCTCCCCAATAGATTTGCGCGACTCCAGGACACATGATTGATCTTGATGCTGCTCTCCTGCCTTTTGTGAAAAGAGCCCTGATTGAAACAGTGGAGCTCTCAGTCAGCGCAGCTGCTCGCTATCTCTAGGCGTCTACCTGCTGGTGCTGGCCGCTTGTCCATATTTCAACTCCTCCGCTGTCAGTTCCTCCAGACAGTCGGGCCCTCATGGGTCCAGCAGAGCTCCACAGAAAGGCACTCACTGCCAGACGAACACTTTCCTAATGAAGTCGTGGGTCGGGACAGAAATAGTGGCTTTGGCTAGAGCATGAGAGTTATGAGTATTCGTTGAGCGGATAAATGTGTGTCTCGCTAAATAATTCACAGGCTTTAACGAGTCAGCTCTCCATTCAGAGGGAACGGTTAGCTGGGGAAGAGGAGGGATTCTTTAAAAACACGGTGATGAACGGCGTGAAGCGGGCACTGCTCGGCACAGAAGACGGGTGCCACGCCGACGTCCGACAGTAAAGTTCCCCAGAACACTTCGAGCCTCTGCATTATTTCCAGTCAAGCGGAACCACACAGCAGCATCTGTCCAGACCCCCTGGGGTTAGTCAGGAAATAACCTGCCAGACGAAGCCAAAATTGGGTTATTTTTTACAGTAAGAGAACACAGAGACCGGAATGGACCCGTTTTAGCCATACTTTACGTAAAAGGACTCTTCATTTGTGTTTCATGCTAATACTCGCGGCCGTGGTGTTCTGGTTCCTTTCACTGACGGTACCACAGCAGGGTGCCCAGTTAGCCCGCTGTTGATGAGGAACCCTCCCACCCTACCGGCTACGAAAGCCCCACACCGGGGCACTCGTACAACATTAGTTTGCTTAAAGAGCATCCAAAGAAGGCCTTTCTCCAAATTTACTGAGCACCATGTGCTGTAGACTCAGTGGTTTGATGAACATTTGGGAATCTCCAGCCAAATTACATGTGCAAGTGCAAATGGCTATTAACTTTCAACTGAACCTTTTAGGAGTCATTTCTCAGGTAATACTTAGAGATTAACATGATATTAACATGGCTATGGGCCTCATAATGGTGTTAAACTTGAAACACGTCACGCACAGCGTTTCACCGCAACCCAAGAGCTGATGCCCCCTACTGTCCTCCCCCTGGTATCACAAATTTTCTCAGCTGTGTTCTTGAGCGCTGTTTAATTGCCTCACGCGTTTTCGTTGCAATGTGCTTTGAGACGCGTGACTGAGCAGGATTCTGCTCCCCGGATGCAGTGCGACACCTGGCTGGCTGTCGGTCTGCCAAGACAAACGCTGCCTCGCTTTCATGCATCGCGGCCCTGCGCCTCCTGGGCTCTGGCAGGTACTGCGGTGAGCGAACGCAGCGTCCTCTGGTTTCTAGCTATTGTGTTCAAGGCCAACATGGCGCCAATACCGCTGGTGTGCACAGGGGTGTGAAAGGGGCCGCTCGCATAGAGTTCTCTAATTCGTGCTGAAAAGGGCGATCGCCATTGTTTCCAGAAGCGTCCGATGGCAGCCCATTCGCATATTTGTTCGCCTGCGATGCTGCCTAAACGCAGCGACCCTCAACTCTGCGAGTCACGCCTACGTCGCAGCATTCTGCTGATATCAGCAACACTGGGACCGAGAGTCGCTTACGAACTTCACCAATGGCTTCCTGTTTCTGGCTATATGTGGAAAGACAATAACAGCTTGCGAACCAAACGACTCATGCCTTCATGTACGTTTGTGTAACTCCACTCATACAATGAATCTCATTTTCCCACTGGCGGTTCCCCTGCTGGAAAAAGTCCCAGAATGCTCTGCAAGCCAAACTGCTCCTTTTCAACACCCCTCGTTTCCAACCAGTAACAGCTTAGCACCTTGGGGGTAACTCCTCCCACAAACGCAACAGTTAACTAACTACCTCTTACACAGATAGAGACGAGCCCTAAAAATGACAGACAATAAGACCATTGCAGAACGTCAGGCTTTTATGAAGAGTCAACAAATTAAACAGTGCAGTCAGAAGACCCAACAACAAACAGAAGAGTGATGAGACATCCATAGACACCCTGAATGGTCAGAACACGCCTGCAGAAGCTTCTATAAGCTAAAGGCTCTGCTTTCATTTAGTCTTGTACCTTGTTTACTAATGGGCTTATGTTTATAATAATGATCTCTGAAAGTGTGGTAAAAGCGCCCAGGAATCTTATCCAAGTGGGACGTACAGTATCAGGTCCTGCAACCCGTCTTAGCAGAACCTGTTGCCCTTGGCCCAATTACACGTCTGCCATCACCTCACTCCAAGTAGGAGTAACTGCCCCGGGGCACTGTGCACTACGCAGTCCTCATGCACGCCAAATGAGCCATGACATCGTCACAGTCCGTACCAAAGATACCAAAGCCATCTCCGAGAGCAGTGGTAAATAATTCATGTATGATATATGGGGTTATCAGAGGTGTTATTCATGTCCGAGGGCACAGAAATGCATGGAGTATCTCTTTGGCAGTGAAGGCTATTCAAGAAAAGTTAAAGCAAGAATACTGGGACAGTTTTCATAAAATAAGCACATTTTCTGTCCAACTATCCCCACTGTGGAGGGGCCGGGTAACCTTATTTCTCAGAAAGAAGAATGGGTGGGGGACGTGGTTCTGTCTGACTGCCCAGTAGATGACCTTCACTGTGAACCACTTCATTTTAGCTATATCACTAATATTCTCATAATTTATGACATCCCAACAGCGCCATGTACCCTAAAGAGCAACAGGATCTGATCGAGAACTTAATCCAACAAATCACAGCAGGTCTTCGGCAGAGCCGGAGTGTTCGGACTATCGGAAAGGAAAATCCATCAGTCAAAGAGGGCAGACAAGTAGGTGGATTAGTGTAATGAAGGTGGCAGCCATTAAGAGTCCTAACACCATTCAGCATGACGTCAAGGACGCTCACAGTAGCCTGGTAGGAAGAAGCCATTGAGATTCATCAGCAGGACCCAGCAGGACCAGAAAGTTCCCATCGCATATCAGACCACAGCTGCTCCGGTGCAGGTGATTGCTTTGTCTACCAGCGGCAAAGAGCACACTGGCCTCTCACAGCAGGCATAGACTAGAGAGACGCTAATGATCGGATTGGCTCTCAAAGCCTGCAGCCATTTCTGGAGCAACCTGCACCCATCTGCTCTCCACAGCACAGAATTACCCAAATTAATATCCGGCATGTTGCAGTTACTATGGCTAAGGAAGCTGTACTTCGTTATACATTTGAACAATAAGTAGAGATGTGAAGCAGAAGAATGCAAATCCTGGGCCGACGACCTAACAGGAAGCCCACTGTCAGCTGACAACGAGGATCCCATTCATAACGTAAATGCCGCACCATATAGGACAATGCAGCCCAGTAGGACGGCAAGCCACTCTGGACGAACAAACGCTCAGCAAGCAGAAGAGCTGGCAGTAACCTTGGCGACAAGCGACCAGGGCGAGGGCCAACCCTGCCAAAAAATGTGGACAGACACTCTGAGGAAATTAGCCACCGTGTAGTTTATCTAAGCCACCAATAAAGAAGACAGGCTGGGAGCAGAATGAGAAATAAAGCAGGAAACTCCAAACCCAGCTCAGTTTCTGAGATAAAGCCATGCAGTTGAATTATGCATCCGGACACATAGAGGAGCACACTGACAGTGTTAGGAGGACCATTTAAAACTACCTTCCACTACCTTCCCGTGAGTTATTCTCAACATAAACCAGCGGCTGTCAGGTAGGGGGGGGCATCGTGACGAAGAGGAGAACTTTTCTTATTTGTAGTTTGTGCATTATGAGAAAATACAACTCTACAGGAGAATAGAGGAGCTCACTAAGTACCTTCCTGCATATTTCAGCTGAGCTAGGGTTTGTCATTCATAAGTCACAGGTCGTTTTTTTACAGATGCTATCAGCCCTCAATAATATACAGAGAGCATAGAGCCCTCCGTGCAGCTCTGTCTCGGCAGGGCTGCCTACCACAGTAATATTCTGCAGGCATATTTTCTTCTTAAAGTGATTTTAAATAAAATTAATGGCTACTTCTATCTGGAATTAAATGTCAGTTTAGATCTAACCCATGCAAACTCACTAGAATGAATGATAAAGATGACTAAAATGGAAAATAGATTTTCATTTCTTTTATCTTTGCAGATAATATGGGTTCCCGGACACACCGTTACTTAGAAGGATAATGACAGCTATCTTCACCTCTCCATGTGACTGGGTGGTGTCGTTAAGTCCCACAATTGCTGGCATCTACGTTCAGCTTCTTTGTGGGCTTTGCTCTCGGGGAAGAGTCTAGCCTGGCCGATCAAACACAGATATGAAAATACATCTACACTATATCTAGTGAAACCTAACAGCTCACACTGCGACACTATGGAGAAACAGCCAAGAAACAAAAACCAAAGCATATGGTCTGCGGATATCCAATCAGATGCAGCTGACATCCAATCACATGCAACTGACATCCAATCACATGCAGCTGATATTTAATTACATGCCGCTGACATCCAGTCACATGTAACTGGCCTGGATAGAGCACAGAAATGAGTCTTTTGACTGAGTAACTTCAGTGACAACAGTTCTGACTCCCCGTGACTGAGTCACTGAGCCCACTGGAGCGGCATCAGGTGACAAACGCGTCAGGTTCTCAGACATCTTCTGCAGTGCTGAGTCTGACTCGCCATCCACCACTGAAATCATGGCAGCTGTGTAATCTCTCCAGGGGCTGGTTTGTGGGGGAGGTGCCGGCCACAAGGTGGTTGAAGAAAAGAGGGGGGGAATTCAGACAGCAAGCATCTCCAGCTGGGAGGAGCCAGGAGCCCCCCCACCTGACAAAGACACAAGGATAAATTTTCAGCAAAATGCTTAGAAGCATGGCTGCCCGCCTTTAACGCCAAGCATTTACTTCTCAGCAATCACTTCCAGGTTGCTAGGTTTCCGTTTGACCAAAAACCGGAAGGTTTTGTCTGAGCCTTGGCTGAAAATGCTATTTTCCCCATTTCACTTGAAGAACAGTATTTACTCAACCAGGTAACAAGTTTTAACCACTGACTTCACATTCAATATGCTCCCACACAAGTCTCCATCCATCATGCCTAACAGGATCCCAGAAAACATATTTTTCCCCCAGTTTATGTTGTGCTTGGCTACTAGAAGGATGCTGGCTGGTTCCTGAAGCCAACCTTTTCCCACCCCCTTCACAGAAGTGCTTTCTGCACCCCGACCTCCAGAATTCTCTCATCTTGGCATAGATGCCGATCTTCAGAATCGAAGCACATTAATAACTCATTTGTGGCCATGTGGTGGATGGACCAGAAGAAGATCTTTTGTAATTATTGATAACAGGAATTTCCATCTGGTGATGCAGTGGCCTTGTTGGGTGTCCCAGAAATTATTTAAACTGCAGCACTTTCTGGAATGACCAAAGATTAGTGAAGATCCAGGCAGGTCTTGGAGGAGATGCTGTTGGGGGGCTATACGTATTTATAACCAGGATGCTAAGGGTTCTCCCCAAGGTCTGTGTTCTCAAACAACATCTGTAGATGCTCACTGAAAATAGTAAATTCCAGAAGGACAACAAGAGGGCAGCAAAACAGCAACAGACGGGACAAGTCTGCTGTAAATGCATATTATTATGTCGGTAAATCCCTAAATGATCCTCAGCGTGTAGAGAAATACTATTTCTCTTTCCCCCTTGGCTTCTCTGCAGCACTAATACATGTGACGGGTCCGGTCTCTCCTTGAAGCTCAGTGAATAAATGTCATGCCCTATCCCCTGTGCGACAGGCTTGTGGTTCCACAATGGTGCCCTGCCCCAGATTCACTGTCTGCCTAGACCAAACCGTCCAGCCCACAAGTACAAGGCGTCTCTGCTCCTCTGCCTCCCCCACATCCTCCATACCTGGTAACTCCGGCCCAGAATCCCTTCAGCATCCCCCATCCTCCAGGTTCCCACCTCCCCTGGAACATGCAGGGACGTTACAGATGGTCCTTCCGCACATCCATTCAACCAAAGTGCTAAACGCAGCAGACGGCCCTCCAGCGTTTGGACCTGAACACGGCGTCATCTCGCATACTTACGGATGCACTCGAATGCCTGCTTTTTGAAGCCAGCAGGTTTACGGAGCATCACACTGCATTTATAAGTGAAAAGGAAGCTTCCCTGAAAGCCCATGTGGTCCCAACGTGTTGGGGGTTAGGGTTAGGGTTAGGGTTAGGGTTGATTTGGACAGTAGCCCCTTAACACATTCAGCCCCTACTTCGGACTATGCACCTTTCATACATCTCATTCGTTGGTCCTGCCATTTTTTTCATTCTGCCCTCAGAACATTTTTGTGTAAGTAAAACTCTCAAGAGACTCTCATACACCTATACAGCTAATTTTTACAGACAATTACACGCTACTGCCGCACAATTAAACCTTTGCCCTGGCAGTTAATTAAGTACTCATTATTAACTAATTTAAGCATTTCCAAAGGCAGATGTGTTGGGTGGAAGGAGTTTGCCTAAACCTGAGCAGAGATGTGCTGCCGCCAGTAGTGCTGGCCGGTGGAGTGGCTTCTCGCAGGGTTTGAAGCTCCAGGCTGAAGCTGCAACCACTTGGCACAAAATAATATAAATGAGCAGATTAGTGCGACGAGAGATTGGGGGACGTCAGCCCTTCCGACAGCTTCATCTGCTCTCCACCTTCCACTCTGCTTCACCTGCTCTCCACCTTCCACTCTGCTTCTCTGTCTCCCTGTTCTCTCTTTCTTCTCTGTCTTTCTGTACCCATCTACTCTGTCGTCTTTTCCACCCAGTTCTGTCTTTCTGCTACTCTGTCATGTTTTTGTTCTCCTGTCTGTCCTCCATTTCTGTTCTCCCCCCCCCCTCTCTTCTCTTATGTTGTTCTCTTCCACTCCTTCCTGTTTTTCTCCTCCTCTCTGCTCTGTCTCTCCTCCCCTCTCTGCTCTGTTTACGTTCTCCTTTCCGTTCTGTTTTCCTTCTCCTCTCCGTTTTGTCGGCTGCATGGCTTCTCGATTTCAGGCAAATAAATAGATAAACATATAGACAGACAGATAGACTTGCTTGGCAGGAGCAATGAAGTCTGTGGGGGGGGGGGGGGGTATGCAGTTCCAGGATATTTACAAGCCCTCACAAAAGGGCGCGGCATTAAATCTATGAGCGGCAGACCCCCTCCGGACTGGACCCGCCGCGCCGCTGTTGTGACTGTGTCACTCGTCATAATCCCTTCAGAACGCCATCTTCTAAATCATCATAATTAAACTGTCTGTGTGGCTCTGCCCTGCGCTTCCTCTCATGTGGTCTGGGCCGGGTCGGGCCCTGCGAAGAGATACCGTATCCATCACCGGCTACAGCAGGCCGCCTCCCTCGCAATCCGCTTAGTGCCGAGACTCCTGGCCGTCTCCCGAGATCATAGCTGTTTGTCAGACGTACAGATCGGAAGCTTTACGAACTGCTCCTTCGCACCCCATCCGTCTGCCGCCTCAATCAAGCGGACTCCGGTGAAAAATTACCTTGAGGACGGCAGCCTTTCTTCCGATGCCGCTCAGAACTCTCTAATCTCATTCGGTATATTAAGGAAACCAGCAGATAAAAATGGCTGAAAATGTTGGTTCCACCACCTGTATTTTGAATCGAAAGAAGTGTACTGATATCTGTGTGTGTGTCATTGTTTTAAGTAACTACAACATCCATCCATCCATTTTCCAAACCACTTATCCTTACTGGGTCGTGGGGGGTCTGGAGCCTATCCCGGAAGCAATGGGCACGAGGCA
>JAODJX010000027.1:13826355-13857293 GCA_026776945.1 Isichthys henryi
GGAAACAATCGGGGAATCACACGTGGGAAACCAGGGGGCGTGGCACACGGGAGGAGCGGACGAGTTGAGCATAACACCTGGATTAGTAAATTGCATTTACATTCTGAGTAACAAATGGTCCTTTCAGAGACTTTCCCAAACTGCTTGCTCCTACTTTAAGAATAAGCACCTACATTACAACCAAGTGCTTTGTCATTAATCAATTTTTGCACGCAGACGACCTTTTTAATTCCGGCTGACGTTGCATGCATGTCACGGTCCCATTTTCCAGGCTGAATGCAGCCGGTTTCTGTGACCCGCACATGACTCGCCGCTGAGATCGACATCCCATGGCTTCTCTTCCCCAACTGTCCTCTCCCCAAATTGAACAGGATGCCACTTTCCAAACAGCTGTATGGAATCCATACCAAGACCTCCGTGGGGCCGAATATCATGCCGATAACGGATCCAACAAGGAGCAGTGAACAAAGGAAAATGCAGGCAGCTGCTACTCACTTTCGGGATTACTGTCGCGTAGGTATCTATCTATTTCGAGCGCAGATCTAAGCGCAGTAAGCCTAGATGTTAGAAGGGGAATTGCAGCCCCTGAGCCGGATGTGGCTGGGAGCTTTGGCCCTAGTGTCAGCCCAGCTCTGCCTGGGGAGCTCGCCAGCCACATGGGCCTCATTAGAGCCCTCCCAGAGGGGTGACAGGGCGCCCTGCCCATGGCCCTTACCACCCTGACTGCTCATTAGCAGGCCCTGCAGCTGTCCGCCAGGGGTGACACTAATGTCACACGTAACTCAAGCTGCCGCAAACTAACGTCTTTCATACAGAAAGTCTTACGGTCATAAAATAACTCGCTCGTGGTTCTGTGTGTGAAAAGATCTTGGAGGTGCGGGTCTGACATGACACCATATTAAAATAGATGTTTCACTTCCCCTCTCAGTCCAGAAAGTGGGGATTGGGGCAGCGGCTCCAGCAAAACCGTCTTTGGAGCTCCAGACGCACAGAGCCACAGACAATGAGCTTCCCAGCAGCATAGAAGACAAGGAAGTCCTTCCAAGAAATGGCTTTCTCTGATCTCCCCAGACCCAGTGAAGCAGCCCCCTGGACTAGACTGATCCTTAAGGAAAGACTGGCCATTAAAGATGACATCATCTTAATATTAAGTTTGGCTCAGTAAAATTAACAGCCTTGTAACCAGGCTGGAAACCGGCCGATAATGAGCTTATTTTATACTTACTCTCAATACCATCTGCACATTCACCTAATATTTGCTACTTAATATTTGATACATTTTTCCATTTTGCGTATCAAATGAAGACAGATATACATTATAAATGCTGACACAGACTGAGGTGAGTTTCCAACAATAGCAATAATGTTTCTTGACCTATGATAGCTGGGGCAGGATGCAAGCTGGGCCTTCAGGAGCATAAGAACAGATCTTAGTACTTCAGAGAATGTCTGAGGGCCTGTGACCACTGCACAAGTCTTCACAGAATCACATGACAGCATCCCACCACTCACCTGCTTCATGGTACGATCTTGAGGAGGAGGAGAATCATGGATTTCCGGAGGACTGAATCTGCAGGACATTCTTGACCCCAACCATAGTTTTCCCTGAGCAACTGTAGGCTGTATCTAACTTGTTTTGCTTTTGCTAGCCGTTATTCTTTCCAGATGGGCCAGACCAACTGAAGGGGGTAACTGTGACCCTTCGGAGTCTTGTATATTGAAAATGTAGCATCAATACTATCAAAATAAGCTGCTTTTCCCTAGAAAGGAGAGATCTGAAACCAGCTCGTATTTTAGGAGCCAAGGTGCTGCTCAGAATGTTATCCCCCATTTCAACAAGGTATATTTAAGATTTGGCTAAAGTTAAGTGCTAAGGGTTTCTGTAGCTTGCCAAAAACATATGGGAAAATATCTCATAGTCTGGCAAGGCCTGGCAGAATTGAATTCCTCAATGACCCCGGTTCCAAACATTACTTTGGGAAAGTCGATACCCAAAGACCAAAGAACCTACTGCCAAGCATGACCGGAGGAGCCTCATGATCCAGGGCTGGAGCTCAGGTCATGATGGATGGGAAGATGGCCTGCACCAAAAACTAAGATGTTCTGAAGGAAAAGCTGCTGACCTCTCCGAAAAAACTGAAGTTCACGAAGAAATGAACTATTCAACGTGACAATGATTTGAAGGACATAGTCAAATTAACCAAGGAATGCATGACAAAGAAAGATCAATGTCCTGGAATGGATCAGTCAGACCCCAGACCACAATCCTAAAGAAAATCTCTGGAGTGATTTAAAAGGAGTATTCTTCAAAAACTGGACACCTCCCACCACATAATGGAAGTCAGTGTGAGCTCATCTGCAATGAAGAATGTTAGAAACCCAGTGGACCTGTGTGTGACAAATCTCTACCAAACAGAAGATCCAAAAAGACACAATTATGTTGTCAGACTTACTGAACTAAGACACGGAAGGTAGAGGTGGAAGTTAAGAATTTTTGCTTCTAGCCAACTGGAAGAAAATGTAATCCAACATGAGTTTTTTCTTTTAAAACTAGCTAGCGGGCTCCAAATGACTTGTCTGAGGTGAGTGGGCAAGTTTAATTTCCAGGCCTGACTGAAGGGTTTTTATTTTTAGGAGCTTGTATTGCAAAATGTATCCATTCACTTTGCACTTTCTTATTCAAAATGTGCAATTTCATCCATCCATCCATCCATCCATCCATCCATCCATCCATCCATCCATCCATCCATCCATCCATCCATCCATCCATCCTTTAATCTTCCAACCACTTATCCAATTCAGGGTCCCAATGCGCCAGTCCGTCACATGGCACACGCACCAACACAGTCAGACACTACGGGCAGTTAAAATCAGAGACTTGCTTGTGAATTGTGGAGTTTCAGCCAGCTCCGTGAAAGTGTGGCCTCGTGTGACTTACAAACGGAAATAAACAGACACACCTCTCGGTCAATAAAGTTTTGGCTTGGGGCTCCCACAGGACTAAACACAGGCTGGTGCATTATGGGTAACTAGACAGGCGGAACGTGAAAATCTCCAGTCTAGGATAAATGCGTATAGTTAGGACAACTACATCACACGCACTAAGCTTTCATCCGAACACTGAAACTCCAACCTGACGGGGCAGGAAAAACCCTTGGATCTAATGGAGCTTGATGATATGAATGAGCATTAGCAGCAAACAGATGTTATCTCCGTCGCCTATTCAGCCTAATTGACTTCTTCACCCTCCTGCTTTAATGAAGTAAAACTGCGATAAAATACAAATCACTGTATCAGTAGATGTGCCAAATATCTCAGTTAGGTATCCCAGGCGTAGTGATGGACATTAACCTATCAATGCCCATTAGCAATAGCAAAGCTTCTTATATAACTATAACACAAATATTCTAATAGACGTAGTGAGCAGGGGTTTCAGCCTAGACCCGTCAGTCACCCCTCAGCTACAAGGCCGTCCTGCTGGGGTGGGAACATGGGCGTCGTTAGGGACGATCACTCGGGGTCCAGCCCAGAGTATTTTACCCATGATGCCAGTTGTCCTTCAAGAAAAAAGAAAACAAACAGTCAGGGGTAGGTGAACTTGACTTAGCCCCTGTTGTTTTTTTCATTAGCTACTAATGCCCCTGGGTGGGCATTTGGGCACGTTGGTCGCAGTTTGTGTCAGAGTTATGGTGGGGGGGTTGGGCAGCTGTCGACCGGGAGATGGCATTCCTGGAGGTAGCAGTCACCCACATATAGCCAAACCCCTGGAACAACCTCAAAAAAGTCTGGCATGGTCCTAAATTTGGTAACCTTGTCAGAAAGTTTTGTCATTTAAACAAATTCAACGGGGGTGGAGTGAGCCAGAGACAAGGAGAAAAAAATGTCAGTCAAGTGTCATAAGAGAGGTGTGCATTTGGACATTCTTTAGCGACAGTCACGCAGCACCCCAGGCAAGGGGTAGTGTAGCACTCACTACTAATTCAATAGCTTCAATAGCTGCATTAAGCTACAGCTGGTTTACCGCTGTCTCGGTAAACGCGCTTATCAGTGAATTCTAAATATAGGTTTCTGCATAGAGAGAAAAAACACAAAGTTGACAGCTAAACACTAGACGCATCAAAATATGGGAGGAGAGAGAGTGTGACTGCAAGAGGGAAGGATGTGACGAGTCCAAACCCCCGTTTTGAAAATGCGAAGGGGGGAAAACAAGAATAGAAGCGGGGATTGAGGGACAGACATGGGGTCAAAGGTCGCGGGGCCGTATACACCCGCTGGAGAACTGGGGAATCGCTGATGTCAGAGAACCGTGAATGTTGACGGCTTTGGAGATGATTAGACCTCCACCGTCCTTTGGGGCAGTACCAGCACCAGCTAAGTTATTTTTAAAAAGATAAGGCACAGTTGAGCATTATACTTCTGCTTAAATTCTTTACTTTCTGTAGCACGTGTCTGCACAGTCATTTGCGCACGGGAACGTGCATCTTGACGTGGGGGGGACGGGACGCGTCAAACATGAGCAACGAGCATTCGGTTCTTAGGAGCTGAGGCTGCAACCTTCCCCTTTAATTCCACCTTAAATCCCTTTAATGACTCAGAGGCTGGAAAACAGGGGAAACAGGAAGTGTGAGGATGCCTCAGGCTTAGAGTATGCAACTTCTGCTGGGCCTAATGGAGCCGGCAGCCTGTTTAAAATATGGCAAAGTCAGGTTAGACAAAAACACAGCAGCGTGTATTAATATCAAGACCTTCTTCAAGGTATATCAATGCAATTTGGAATAGTGACTTATGGGAGTCTGGGACAAAAAAAACTACAATAATTCATCTTCATTTTGTGGTTCAATGGTAACAATTTATGTTTGTAAATAATACTCCCCAGTGAGATTGTGTTATATAACAAATACACACATGAATAAATAATAGGGACCGGGACTATCCCTGCTCCAACGGCATCACAAGAATGTCACAGCTGATCTTGATGTCAGCTCCTGGATCCAGCATAAATTACCTCGATGCACAGTAACGGCGAGAATAAAGGGACAGACACAGGTAAGCGGAGGATATCAGGTGCAGATCATAGCAGAACTTCTGTCTGCTGTAAAGAGCAGCGCTGCACATGAGTGACTCACCAGCTGGTCCCCAGATGCGTGAGCATGCTTACATAAGCACTGGCCCTCCCATCTTTGAGACCGAGGTGACATGACAGCTGCGGTCAGGGGGAGGGCCGTACGTGGCGTGGGTCTGATATTCTTCACGTAGCGGCGGCTCTGCCCTCCCTCCCGGATGTCCCTGCTACGCTTTACCCACAACCATCAACCGCCTGTTGTCTGTAGAAACAGACACCCAACGTCAAAGGCGCTTGCCTGCCAGCAGAGACGTGCAGATGCACACTCATCCACTGAACTCACACACCCTACGCTACCATCCCATGCTAAAGGAAGGCCTGCTAGTGTACAGGCTGACACCGAGCCTTAGAAGATGGCTTCTGTAAAGAAGAACGAGACAGTGGGATCCACATAATCAGACACCCAAAAATTTTGGTCAGTCCGGGTTCACAACAGCGTTACACCATAAATAGATGCGACTGTAAATTCACACACCGTGAATTACATAAGAAAAACATCCACATATCTGAATATTTGTGTTCGATGAATGTCTCTCTCTAACATGTGGGCAACAAAATTTATTAAGGAATATATACCATATAGTTATAGAAAAAGAAGCAATTTCTAAAGAGAAACTGCTTATCATACAACGACAAACTAAAGGAACTGACTGCATTATATTAAAATCTAAGTGTTAAATAAAGCATCCATTATCCAAGTAAACAGCAATTCTAATAATTACTGGTACATCTTTTTACACAAACGGAATAATGATAGAAAAATACATCAAAATGCGTACTATGGGTCTTCGGACTTTCTCGCACACCTGCGGTCAGTATTACTCAGCATGCTGGTGTCTTCTACCCCCTTTAATTCACCACGGCAGAGCAACAGGTGCTGAGGTTTACGTCTCAGTTAGTGGATGTGCCTTTATGAGTGCACTGCAGTAAACCGGCAGTAACCCCAGGGCAGTAACGCTGCATTACGCTGCAAGCCTTCTCAGCGAGGCACCAGGTTATTGCAAATTTATTTGTATAACGGTTATTAAACATGGAAGGAAAAAAAACAAGCTCCCTAGACATCACCATAAAGTTGACATTAGAATACTTCTGAATAAGGAGCATTGCGTGTCTGGATCAGTGATTCCCAACCCAGTCCTCGTGTCCACGTTTTCGCTCCCTCCCAGCTCCCAGCCAATCAGAAACACCGAATACCTGGCACAGGTACGCTGAGAGAAAGCAAAAACGTGGACTGTCCGGAGGACTGGGTTGGGAAGCACTGCTCTAGATTATGAAGTTGATAAAGGTATCATTGTACTACATGGTATTTGTGCACATGCAGGCGTATGAACTGAATATACGTGTGTGTTAGATCTATATGTAGATATACATCACTATTATATTCTATATTCTATGCATAACAGTTTCTGAATGGAAAACGTGTATTTGAGGTCACATGTTTTCACTGCCTGACACTGCAGAAACAGATTAATTGACATTTGAAATTATTTCTCTCCACACTTATCATCAGCAGAGACTTTAGTTAAATTTGGCAAGATGGCATCCAGCCCCGCAGAAGCCAGTCTAATTTGGGCTAGAGTTGGATTTCATTTAAAGCATCACGCACACCAGCTGCTACTTGTTTATCTCAGTGCAAAATTCAGTATTTCACTGCTAAGGTGATATTTACCACTATAAGGTAACACTGACAAGGGGAGGGGGCGGGGGCACCATGCTTCCAGTGGATCCTGCGTGGGTAAGGGAGGGGCTGTAGGCACGGCAGAGTAAATCAGACAAGCCCAGAGGTCACACGCCCTCCTTGTTCAACGATTAAAGGGAGGCACACCTGTTGTTAACACATGTACACTAGCCTTGCAACAATAATTTGAACATTAGTGAAATAATTAAATATATGAAGTATGCAAATGGGCGTTTTAGGCGAAGCAGTGACTTTAGGGACGCAGTCTAGCGAGGCTGATGTGGCACTGGTACACGATTGGTCACACCACTGCACCACCGTGCTGTCAAAGACCCCGCCCTAACCTCGCTTAATCTCAATAGCTCCTTCAGACGGACACCACCTGAGGCCTGGGGAAACCCCCCATAACCTTCCCCCCCCCCCTCCCCCAACTCCTCTGATCCACACACCCTAGGCTACTGCTTTTAATTGAGATTTACAGTCACTGACAAAACGGTATGTTTCAGTCATCAATCAACTGTATTGCATGTATTTTTATAGGTGTGTAAGAATTTGTGTGTGTGTGTGTGTGTTGGGGGAGTGGTCCCTAATTACAAGACTTCTCAGGCTGGTAGAAGGGGTCACACCACAACTGAAATCCAGCTGGCCTGGGGGGTATTAGTGTTCATGGGGGTGGCTGAAAATATGGTCTCTCCCTTCTTCTGGTCTGTAAATAAATCCACACCTAACAGCACCCAACCAAGACATTACACAGAATAAGACAACAGCCCCCCCCCCTCACTGGACACATCAATACACACTGTGCTCTGGACACTGAACAGCTCCGTAATGAAATTGACTGGGTTAATGGCCCGTTTAACGCTTCTGGGTTTATAATAAGCAAGATGCGCTATAGTCAATGGCTACCGAACAGCCCAAAGCTACAAAAGAGATTTGTATTTCATTAATCCTTGGAATGTACATTTTTTCCCAGTGATTATGCCACGCAAACGTTTGTTTCCACAACAGATACGAGAATACAGATCGGAGATATCCGCACTCCGAGCTCCTATTAAATACCATCATACATAACGGTGCATGAAAATGGACCCCGCATGTGTGACATGTGCAAATAAAATCACGAGTATTTGGTATCGAGAGGAATAAACAGACAGGAGGCCCGGCAGAGTCATCGGGCAATGGCGTCAGGGATAAACCAGCTTGTTTTAAAGACATTCAGCAGTGCAGATCCCGCCCTATCAGTAGATGGACCACTGCCTGCCTCCTAAACACCAGTTATTGGACTGGGTGATGGTTCCAAAGCGACGCGGGGTACCCTGATCTGGACCGGGAAGGAGAGTCAACGAGGCGCCTTACAGCATGGGCTCAACACATATTACCGGGGAATGGCGACCGTCGCTGCTCTAAGCGGTATGGGGGTCTCCGTCGGCATCCTGCGAGACACGGAGCCCGTCCCGGGAACGAGTGCGGCACTCAGCTTATTCTTCGTTACGAAATCCGACTGGAAACTGCAAATGCGCTACTCCAGGAAAGAGCAAGTTACCACGATGAGAGCACGGCTGAGATAATGTCAACTAATTCCATGAGATCAAACTTATAAAACGCACAAAAGTCACGGCTAAATAATATATAAGGGGGAAAACTCAAAACATGTCTTGATTACGTATAGCTATAAATCAAGACAAATCTTCATTTCAGATGAATAAAGTAGTAGTTTAATGAGAATGAATGCTATAGCAGTTATGCTTCACCATCATTCCATCTGACATGGTTATAACTGCTTTTCTGTTAAGTTGCACTCGGCAGATCCGCGCACCGGACACTAGCAGCGCTGCGCCTGCGATCCACCGCGCGTCCCCCGCCGTGCGGCTCCACCGTCCTCTCTGGCTGCTTCTGGTTCTTTTTGCCTTTTCATTCAGCGAAGCACCACGTTTCTCGCCTTTTAAAGACTAACTATGGGCGCATCTGAGCCAGTCGGGGGAAAGACAGAGAATCGGGAGTGTGAGGGTTAGTGCGGACCAATCCGTGCCTGCGCCTTTTTTCAACTGGGAGCGGAAAAAAAAATCGCCTCCATCACACAGCCCACTTGCTGTAATGTCTTAGTTTGTTAGGCGACTCGAACGACGTTTAGGATGCATGAGCAAAGGACCTCTGGAAAAATGGCTCACCTGGGATAACACGGTGCCGCAGGAGCTTTTTACGGGCACCGGTCTGACTCTGTTTCGGGGACAAGCGCTCTTAGGTAAATCACCAGTCGCCCATCGCGGAGGTGCAGACATTAAACCCAGCGATCTGGGCGCAGGGTGGGTGGGGGGCAGCGCTGCTGACGAGCCGGCGGACAGCGGGCGGACATTAACGCGGCGTCCCGGCACTCTGTGCATTAACGCGGCGTGGAGACTCCGCCGGGGGGGAGCGGGAGGAGGTGCGCCGGCGCGCGGGGCTGTCTGCCCACATTTGATCCCAGCTGCTCTTCTCGGCCACCCGATCGCTCTCACCGCAGAGACGTTTTCGCTCACAGCTTTAATGCGGAAGGAGGCTGACAGTGCAGGCGGCGGCGGAATGGCTCTGTCAACGGCGATCCGGAGGGGAGAGAACGCACCGGCTCCCCGCCAGAGGCTCCTGGAGATCCCCGCCGGAATCTGACTGTCCCTCTTCGACGGCATCCTTGGATTTTTTTTTATAAAGGGCACCGGCGGATTCATAGGCATTATCTTGCCCCGGTCGGCGGCGTGTCTGGAGCGCAGGGGAGAGAGATGGGAAGTGCGGCATCGCGTCGGCAAAATTTAGTGGGAATTGCAATCAAAGCGGAATTGAAATATGGGGGAATATGACAAGTGAGAAGACAAGAATCCCCGGACCCTTGGTACTCTGAGCAGGGCTGATGTTCCTTCATCAAGGTAAACTTTTGCCATTTCTGTTCCGATTCGGCTATAAAATGCAGTGTGCAGGTGAGTCTTATATTGTCGGACAACGCCGACGTTTGGGACACCGCTGAAAAGGTGGGGGCTGGTTTAGCGCTTGTGGACGTTTGGACACTGGTTATTTTTTTTAACGGGGTACCTGCAATAGCATGGGTATGGATGCATGCCTTTTTAAAAGTCGAGGGCTTTGGGCGTTTACGGGAGTGTTGCAGGTACGCTGCAAGGTCAAAACGCATTTTTACAAGACCAGGACCCTAAGAAACGGAGCTTCTGGGTCCGTGATTTGGGGTCCACTCGCTTCTCCGAATCCGGGAGTGAAGGAATTAACGTCGGGCGTCACCGGGACTCTGTATCTACGTTGTATTGAGGTTTAACCATCCTGAGACTACTTGTAAGTGTTTTAATGGCCATCCCTAAGGGAGGGGTGGATGGGCATGGAGATAAGGTTGCGGGGTGGTGGAGGTGGTGATGGGGGGGTCATGACAGTCCTCCATCGCCTCTCTTTGCGATTCCCTGCTTCGGTCGGATACCGTACGTTTATTCCCATTTCGGGTGTTGTGTCAAAGCGGAGGAGAAACGGGGGTCTCGGCTAAATAAAGTAATCTTACAAGGACGGGGATCTGACATCTGTGCAGATGATTTCGGCACCATTATCCCCTTGCCGTCAAAGCTCAAGTTAAAAGGAGCTCCGGACGGCGATGCCGCTACCTTCCCGGTGCAATCCGACAGAAATTTGTGTGTACGGATTCAGTGTCACAATATCGACTTTTACACCGGTAATTATTTGGACACTGTGCAAGCGATCGGTCGTACCGGAGGTATATAAATAACTCGGATAAAGATAATTATAATAAAACGATGAAAGCGAGCTGTCAGTGGAAGGAAGCACAGCCCTGAAACTGACGCACATCAGCCCCCATGGCATCCCACTGAAGCAGCCGTGGTCCAACAGACCCCATTTTCTTACGCTGCGGTCAACCATGGCTTCTCCATACTTTTGCATATATATATATATTTTAAATCTCCTGTGTTGTAAAAGCGGCGCAAATTGGGGTGTTAGCCAATTATTAAAAATTTCCGGACAGCAGTCCTCACCAGTTTCAGTGAATTTTAAATGAACACTTTCGGTCATGGTATAATACGGATGGGGAGGGGAAGAGGCAGCCGAGCGCCGAAGCGCAGATACAAGCCGCATGTGTAAAACGCGGGATCTTACATAACAGTGATATTAAAAACAAAAATGATGATAGTTAAACTGAATTTCGTGTTAACCTTTTCAATTAGGCCTATTATTGCGAGACAGCCGACTACTGAATGGTATACGCAAGTCATCAAAACCATGAATAGTACATAATGATAATAATGATAATATTTAACATAACAGTGTTGATCATAGTCTAACTCAGAAGGCATGGCACTACAGTAATTGTAATTGAGTAATTGAGTTACTGTATGCCGAATTACCGGCAGGAGATTGGACTGAGCCCCGGCTGGGTTACGTTCTGGGACACGCCTCTCAAAGCCGCCGGTGTTTGTATGAACAGGTAAACCACAACCAGTCAAACTGAATTTCCACAGGCCACATCGAGACGGGATCCTCCGGCTAGACCCGTGTCTTTTAATGGTTTGTCGGACTATTATTCAGCATACGCTCCGTCCTGCGGTTCCGCACGATCGGCGGGAAGCGACCCCACCGTACATCGGGTCCGGTTCGGTTCAAGGAGACTGGAAGTTGCTCTGAGTCGCCCAAAGGGCTCCAGCTGTAACACCGGAACTGCGGGGTCATTTAATTAGCCGAAGCGATACGGAAAACAGCAGCTTGCCCTGGATCACCCCACCCCTGCTTTCTGAGCAGCAAATACCCGGGGCATTTAACTGAGAAAATGGTGGCCCAGTTTGATGTTAGGGAAACAGAACAGCATTTTGAAAGCCTCCTGTGTCTGAAGCAATCTAAAATGGGGACGGGGCAGGGATCAAAGCATAAGAGAGTTCAGTGTTAATGTTATGCATTGAGGGTCATACATGTGGGATGCAGATGTCCTTTGCTCCCATCTCAGTGCTGAGACAGGGGCACATACCAGATGCACGCTGAAAGGCCCCAGCACCATCTCCGTCGTACTTCTGCTCGAGTTGCCATGGCAGCAGCGATGTGTCTGGGAGGTGACAGTTGACAGTTCCAGTTGGCAAATATTAACGGGTGCTGACATTTTCACACAGACACACAAGGATCGGATCACCTGTACTTAGACAGTAACTAAATGCAGTGTATTCTGGGTAATGTTCCCTGTGTGTTCATCCTGTAACCTATGCACCGTGATTAAGGAGGTCCTCCTTGATTAGCATGAATACCGGCTATATGCCTTCAGATTGCCAGGGTGTGGAATACTGCAGTCAGGTGCTTCATTGGCTCGTACAGGTTTGTGGCAGGGAGTAGTGGCACAATCACATGCACGCACTGGTGTAAGGGAGAGTTTTATATGGAGGGGGGATATAAATACAGTGCTCTGTTTATTGGGATAAATGAAGCGAAATGAAGCCTGGTTCCCACGCCCCTGCATGGATGGCTTTGCCAGGGATTGTGGCAGGACACAGGTTTACATTAACATTTTATATTTAGCAGATGCTTTCGTCCCAAAAAGCTTCGGATATGAGAATGGGGTCAGTTAGAGTTAAGGGCCGTGCTCAAGTGCCTAATGGTCTAATTATTACTCTGCTGGCTATGGGGATGTGAACCCACAACCTCCTGGGCATGGATACAGATTCCTAACCCACTGAGACACGCAGCTCCTTAAGTTACAGGTTTCAGGACCAGTGACAGTCCCTCCAGGGAGTAGAAATACCACGGATAGGCTTAAGATAGTACTTTCAGCTGTAGAGACTGTGATAGGCTGGTTTTAGGACCATGGACAGCATAGCCAAGGCATATTTCTGAGGGCATGAAGATGGTTTGTTTCAGGACCATGGGCAGCACTGTATGAAACCACTAAACTCGTACGCATAGTCAGAACATGGATCCCCAGCTCCGGGCCTGGAGGGATGCAATCTCACCCATTTTGCAGATTTCCCTTCTCAAACACACCAACTAAACATGGTAATGAGCTGATTAAGATGTGTTTGAGCAGGGAAATCCACAAACTGTTCTGGCCCTCCAGGACTGGAATTGTTGAACACTAGTCAAGAGTGACAACCTGGCTTTAGGAAAAGGGGCAGCTCTGCTTGACAGATAATTGGCCCATTTCAGGATTTTGGGGAGACCCCACTTGGGAGCACTGTTCTCATACATAACAGTGAGACAAGCTGGCATTGAGACCGTCACAGTACAGTGATGTCACATATCAGCAAGGCTGTTGCAGGACAGATAACACTGAGACTCTCACAGTGCAGTGATGGCAGAGATAGCAGTGTGACTGTCACAGAACTGTGATGTCACAGAAAGCATTTAGACCATCACAGGGCAGTGAAGACAGAGACGGCACTAACATTCTCACAGAACAGTGATTTCACAGATAGTACTAAGACTGTCGCAGGACCATAATGGCAGAGATAGTGCTAAGACTCACACAGGATAGGATAGTGATGGCAGAGATAGAACTAAAACTCACAGAACAGTGATTTCACAGATAGTACTAAGACTGTTGCAGGACCGTAATGGCAGAGATAGCGCTAAGACTCACACAGGATAGTGATGGCAGAGATAGAACTAAAACTCACAGAACAGTGATTTCACAGATAGTACTGAGACTCACAGGATAGTGACGGCAGAGATAGCATTGAGACTCTCACAGGATAGTGATGGTAGAGATAGCACAGGGACTCATAGGACAGTGGTGTTCCAGATAACACTGATACTCTATATTGGACAGTGATGTCACAGATAACATTGAAACTGGCCAAAACAGTGATGTCACAGATAGCAGCAAGATGGCTGCCCCTCCCAGAGGCCCCGGGAAACTGACAGGAACGGGCTCGGTGCCGTGTACTAATGGGTCACTTTTGTGATGCAGCTGGAGTAGTTTAATTGCCCGATTTTGATCTAGGTTAACGATATACATAAAAGACCGGGGAAGGGAGAAAAGCCTGATGCAACTGCAAAATGACTCCGGATGAAAGGTTGCACTGTCTGTATGGTTACAAACCAGCAACAATAGTATCAGCTGACACACATGCAGAGTGAAAAATCTCCAAAATGGAGCTGTGGGAGAGGGGCAGCTTCAACGCCAGGCTCAGTGAGAGAAGAGCAGCTAGACCTCAGTCCCAGCAGCTACTGTCTGCCAAACAGCACAAGCCTCTGCCCTGTACGCTGCCGACTGGAAAAGCCATTTTTCCCTCACTGGTTATATTAGCTTTCGGGCAAATGCATGCAATACTGAAATCAAAGAATTCTTGCCTGTTTGAAGCAGACAAATTCATTTCGACACTCTTATTAGGAAGTTTATCATGCTGCTCAGGCCCGTACTAATTAGCCGTTTGAGAGGCAGAGTTAGCCAATTAGTTAACGACAACCGGCTGTTCTACATGGGATCATAGGGCGACATGCAGCTAAAGCTGCTGACCAAGGCAGCTCAAAGCATGGATGTGTGGGCTGCCGAACCAGCTGAGTGGCAAAACGGGAAAATGTGATTACAATTTCGAGGGCTAATGCGAGGCGGTTGGCAGGGGTGCGGTCTGGTCACGTGACGGATCGGGCGTCACGGATCATAGATCAGGCAGGTACCATTTTGGCCATCCTCCAGGAGGAGGACCTCGTGCATCACGACATGGAAACAGGTCACCTTCAGGTGACATAAGAAGATGAAAGCGCCTCAAACAGCAGGAACCATCTTGAAAGCGTGTCACATCTGGAATGCATGGACATCATTAATGGCCGCTCCGTACCCCCTCCAAGTGCCCAATGGGCTCTACACATCAACCCAGTGGCCCTTAATGGGATTAGATTAGCCTCTCCGTAGCTGTAGGAAGGGGCGGCCTAAGGGGGGTGCTTGGGGGGGGTGGAGTGTTAGGGCAATCCCAAGGGCCCCTGAATCACAGAGGCTCTAAAAATTTGGAAGATAATTGGACTGGTCTGGGTTTGGGGCCCAATATGATATTATTGTTTCAGGGGCCCAAAATGTCTAGTGGTGCCCCTCTTGGTGCCTGAACAAATCTTAAGAATATTTTCAGAGGGGAGGGGGGCGCGAACCTTTGGATGGGTGGATGATCCATAGCCACATCCCTGGGAGAAAACTGGGCTAATCTTTTTTAGCATCTTTGGGTGATTATTTTTGAGGCACATTCATGTGGTTGGGCGGGGCAAGAATGGGCTCCCTGCATTCCTGTTTGTCTGTCGGTCTCCTGTCTGTTGTCTGTCTGCCATCTGACCTACAGACCTGAAACTGTGTTGATCAGATGGACCCCTTTGTGGTTACCAGCAATTTGTAGGGACTCTGGATACACAAGCCCACAGGCTGTTCTCCCCCACTTACCACCCCAGCCCCTGAAAATGTAAACATGCTTTTACATCTGCCTGCAGAATTCATGAGGCACTTAAAAGGGTCACATGTGTCTCAGAGACATGATGGATGTTCATTTAGGAGCTTTTCATGAGTCTTCTGTGGGCCTTTCCTAGTCAATCAGTATTCAGTGGGGCTTCTGGGTTCTGACCCCATCTCCGGTGGAGCGGCGGTGACATTACCACTAACTTCTGACGTCACGAAGAAGCTAGACGTCGTCATGTTGTACTGTCGCAAAAGAGATTCTGTGACAAAACCGACCCAGAATAAGAATAATATATTATTTAATACCGAGATATAATTACTCTGCTCTGTTCACAGCTAGAAATAAATCCTTATATAACCAAGTTCATGACAAATATATTAATTTGGCCATAAATAAATTAAATGAACTGTAAAAGTACCTCTTGTCAGCAACTGCCTGTATCCCAGTTAGAGTCACATAACTGTACTGCTATAAAATTTGCCATGAATGTTTTTACAATGTGGATTTACATCCATCCATCTTCTACCTGCATATCCTGGTTAGGGTCAAAGGGTTTATGTGCTTATTCAAGAGCGATTTTGTATGATCTGATGTCTATTGAGATCTAATGGAATCAATAAGAGCAAGGAAGGACTGAGATGCTTAGAGATGCACCAGAAAGCATGCCGGATAAGCCAGACATCCACATGTAATGCAGGGATCATTTGCATCTGTTTTCTCTGCTATGCTGGCCTGAGATGATAATGGATTTTATTGCATGCTGATTACTGTGTGAAAAATATAAGATTTGCTATGAGACTTAACACGCGATGTTTCTTAGATAAACACTCACGTCTGGTACTGGCTGATAGTTTGGCAGTTTAAGGCCCCGGGCTTGGTTCAGAACTCCTGAAGTTTAGAAGCTCCAGCACTAGGGAGAGCTTTCCATTCCACAGAATGTTATGATGTCATATCTTCAGGCAGCCAATAGCCAGCCACCATTTGAACACACTGCCCCGCCTCCATTAGCAACAGCCTTTGTGCTCTTACTGTCCAGTCTGTGTTACTTCTTGGTTGCTGCGGACTTTGGCTCAGCAAGTGAATACAGTGTTGCTCATTCTGAGAGGATGGCCAGCAGGACTGTTGTGTCCTGTTTGGACCCGGTCTAAGTTACTGACGCAGAGCGGGATGGGAGTTCACTTCTGGAAGACGCCCTCCGTGAGTCCCTCCTCTGAGCCGCGATAAGCTGACAGTGTTGCTACCAGTACTGGCCAGGGGTGGAAGGTCATAGCAAATGCACGCTTAAACCCCTTAATATGATGGTAATTCCTGCGTTTACGTAAACTATTAGCATGCCTGCTGTCATGACGATAATTCGTTTTTTTTTTTTGCGCGAGGAAGGCAGCGCTAAGCGAGGGCCTTGTCTCCGCCTTGGGGGTTGTGAAATCGAATCGAATCTATGGCTGTCGATCAGGGCAGGTGATAGGAACATCGGAAGAAGTGTTCATGGCCCGCAGGGCACCATGAATGGGGAGGGGGAGAGAGTAAGGACGATTCCACCAGGGCCCTAAAAAGTTTGGAACGTAATTGGATTGGTCTGGATTGCGGGCTCGATATGATGCCCCCCTGGGTGCCTGCCCATCCAAACTCCCCCCTCAGGGCCCAGCTGATTTGCTGCACGTGCGCACGCAGTAAAATGTTGATTTTAAACAACGATCCATCCATCCTGCACAATCAGTACATCATGCTGAGGCAGCCTCAACAATAACATGCTAATTTTTGATCATCTACTATACAAAATCCCTTTTTTAGACAGGTTACAGGTTGACAGTGCGTTTCTTTCAAATCAGCGGAACATTAAGGCGTATTATGCCTATGATTATTACTGTATCGCATTTTGATACTTTTTCACTGTCTAAAGGTACGACAGCTGACCCTGATACATCACAGCAGCAAATGCTTGTTAAATCCCACTTTTCAAAATCACTGCAAGTCAGGATCTAAGGCAGGCGTGACATAGGTCATTATTGCAGAGGTGGCCGCGCGTGGACACGGCGTGACGCGGTTTCCCGCTGGCCCGCTAGGCCACGCAGTCGCAGGCATTGCCGCATCAGGAGCTGCTATTAATAGAGCAGCAGCATAAACTTCTTAGGGAGGAAGACACAGGCGTGGCCGGCAAGCAGCAACGGTGGTAATTAGTAAATGCGATAATAATACTACTTAGTCTGATCCACTTACACAGCTGGGTGATTAGTGGTCCCAGTCAGATCAGCACTCCTATCTGCCATGCTAACTGCTAACTAGTGCCCTCTACAGTGCTAGGAAGAGAAAGCAGGCTGAACCCAGAGCCAAATACGCCGCCGCGATGAGAGAACGTGCCAGGGACACAGGGGTAGGTTGACCACATAAGCTCCCCCCCCTTCCATGGATCAGGTCAGTGTTGGCCCCCTTTCCTGCCTGCTGCATCCCTCTGATCATGTCCAAGTTCAAGTTAGCAGACCACACTCTGCTGAGTCATGTTGCCATGATTCTGAGAGGACACGTCCAATCACAGTGAAGGGGCGGGGTTAAAGGGGGTGTGGGCTGCTGCTCATCATCACTTAGTTCATGACAAAGGACACAGACGTGAGTGCCGCTGATGCCAGGACCGAGTTTGCAGCCAGGATGTTAGCCTCAGCCTTCAGCTCAACCTTAAACAAGTGAGATTAATGCTCAGCTGAGGAGCCGAGACAAAAACCAGGGGATGAATCTAACTTCATTGTAGCTCTTCAGAGCTCTCCATATCACAGCCACACAATGTCATTACTGATGCTAGTGCCAGTGTATCTGATTGGCTTAGAGAACAGGCATGGGGGAGGGGGGGGCATGGCAATACTAGGCCAATCGCCTGAAACAGGGTAACTTCTGCTAACTGTAGACCTTTCAGAGAGTTTCAGAGGCTGGAGATCACGCAGCAGTCGTGCAGCACACAGAGAAGCTCAGAGACTAACACCTTCCAAATTACTCCGTGCTACAGAGATACCCACAGTGGCCAGCCAGGCGCTGCTCCTCGCTGACACTGCGCACCTCCAGCCAGTATCAAGCCCGACACTGTCTCCTGCTGCGTGTCCGAGCCGCATTCAGAGATTCTCACGTACGGAGGAGCCCGGTGACCCCCGAGGCTGATGGGCCCGAGCAAATAAGACAGCAGGCTCCGGGAACATTCTCACACATCCATTGCTGTTCCCGTGTGGGTTGTTTGCCTGACCTTCCGTGGAGGGTAATCGGCCGGGAGCAGCGAGGCCCTGACCGGCTGTTCCCGGAGCCCCGCTGCCGTTGTGTTTACAGTTTTCACCTCGCCGGGTGTCTGCTGCCCAGCGACGTGCACCGGGCTCTGAGCTCAGAGGTCGGGGGAGGTGCAAGGAGGCCACAGCAACCAACAGACAGGAAAAAGACGGAGATGAGTAGACTGGAAGCGGTCCCAGCTAAAGGACAGCCCATACATCGCACTCCCAGCCTAATGCTCAGGTTCAGTGCACAATCAGTTTTCACATTTAATTTATTTAATAGATACTTTTCTTCTGTGTGGCACGCATTTTTGAGAAGGCAGCGTCAGACAATTCCTGGAGCGATTGGGGCTTAAGAGACTTACTTAGTAGCCTGATGATGAAGGGTCACTCTGCTGGCCCTGGGATTCAAACCAGTGACCTTCCAATCACAGGCAGCGCACAAACTTACTGAGGCGCACACCACCACCGGAGATGGGGTCAAAACCCAGACGTGTGATCGACCTGCCGTCACGCTGTTGGAGGAGCTTTGATGGACGTGTAATGGGATGTAGGGGCCGCCATTTGGGGACACGGAAACATCGCAGGAGGAATTAAAACCTGGCCCTACATTCCCCATCCATTTATGCATCTCTAGGGGAATATATCAAAACGGACATGCGTCATACATCACCGCTGACCAGCAGCCACTGGAAAACAGTCACGCGATTAATCATAAGCGTCATTCCCAGGAGCTCGAGGCGTGCACCCTGATTTAATATTCCGTGAGAACTTGGAATTAAAGTGTTCTCTTCCGGATCGATAAAACTTATGAATCTCGTCAAGCTGTTGTTTGACTCCTGTTTACCTTTCCGTCAGACTAATGAGGCAATATCCATTTTTAAAAAAGAGCACAGGACACCCGAAAACCTCCTTTCATCTCACCATTTCCCTGCGTCTGTATGACACGACTGTCTGGCTGCATTTTAAAATGCGTCGGTAGTCAATTCCATTGCGGCTTCGTAGCGCTCTGTGGAAACACAGGTGTAACGTGCGGCAAATCCATTGCCCCGCGATGAGACCCGCAGGGCTGGATCTACCTCTTTGGGGGCCTTAGGCCAAACTTAACTTGGGAGCACCCCCTGTACCGAGAAAATTGTTGTGCATTTTGCAGAATTCTGGGGCCCTAGGCTGATTCTGCCTACAGCTAGAGCTGCCCATGTTTCTGCCTGCACATAAACATTTAAATTTTATGTGTATGGATTTATATTTTTATTATGATGAATTTTGTGTAAATATTCTTATTTTAAATTATATATGAGAATCATTTTTTTATTTCATGACTTTGTCTGGCCCTCCTGTGCTGTTGGGCCCCAGGCAGCTGCCTAGTTTGCCTTTGCCTGCATCCGGTCCTGGAGGTCCGGCCCGCTGTACTTGGCTCCTGCTCACCTTGGGTGACAGCGAGTTCACGATTTTGACCCGCTCGTTTCTGCATGACTTCCTCACGTTCCCTCCACAAAATTTCTTAAAGGAGCATGACGCATTTATATTTTATTTAGTTGTTAGACTAAAATGAATAATATATCTGACTGGCACACTGGCCGGCGATGGGGCATCATTTATGGTCCATTATAGGTTCGTATCAATCTGTAAACGCCAAATCGATAGAGGCATCGGAGGGGGCAGCCGCAGCTCGGTAAGATGATAAGTTCAGAGTGCGGTGAGTGCAGAACGAGGGAGGAAACAGGAAGAGAGATACTGTGTAATCTTAAAGGGAGATCTGCTGGCGGGGCTGTCAGGGGGAGATGACCAATCAGCACCGCCCAGGCACCCCCTGCTGCCCAATCACAGCAAGGCATCCCCATCAAATTTTTAGGGACGCCAAAACTATTCTTAGTGAGTGAGCCCCTTCTAGTTCATAGTTTCTCCCTCTGGAGAGTCTAGTAGTTCATGCCTGCTGGAGTATGCCTGTCTGTTTCTGCCTATAATGTGGGCTCTGCCCCCATACTATATGGTTCTGTGGGGGGGCCTCGGAGCAGTGCTGTGACTCTAATCATTCCTGTATGGAAAGTACATTCCTTAAGACGTGTTGGGCACTCCATCGAGATGGGAGGGAAAGACAAGGGGCATGTTACACCCCTGCTTTCACCAGCTTTCTCCAGTCTCCAGGGCCCAGATTTCCCCACTACTCACACCACAAATCAGCATCTCCCATCACCCAGCAAGGACCCCGAACCTGACACAGGAACTCGTGATTGCTCAGAGCCACACGTAAAAACTCGTCAGCGGCTGCCGAAGGTTTCACTTGGTAAATTATTTATTTACGTCTGATTTCTTGATGTAGAGCCTTTGCTGCTTATACCAGCGCATTAATAATTCAGTGCTGCAGACTCACGCATGTTCAGCCACGTGAAGTGTAGCGTTGAGATGTCCTCCTGCTTCTGTGGCCTCTCCATCGTCTGCTCACCTTCATCAGTATTCTTAGCGCTGGAGGGACATCATTACCCATGGCAACCGCGGCACCATGTGACCTGTGCATATTTATGCAGCTAGGTGTGTTGCAGCTGCGATTCAAATGGAGCGCAGGACGAGTGACAGGGGTGTGAGCGTGCGGCGGGCTGGTGACGAGACGTGCTCCTTCAGCTGCAAGCCCCCCCCACCACCACGGATTTTTCCAGAAGGATTCAGCAGCCAGCAGTCTGAGAAGACAGGCAGACATTTCAGTTAAATGGTCTCTATCGAAAATGTATCTGATGTTCCATAAAGGGGGGTGGGGGGTTGGGATCTCGGGGGCTTCTTTCAGTATGGCTCAGATGCCTCTGCCCGTGGTAAGGAGGGACCTTGAGGGCAAACCACAGAGTTTCCATCAAAGAATCATCACAAACCTTGTCTCTGACAGAGCAGGGAAAACCATCTGGCTACACGTGAGGTCATCACCGTGTGCTGCAACGCTAAGGGGAATGAGGTCGTCACTGTGTGCCTTAGCACTGGGCCGCGACACTATGGGGAATGAGGTCATAACCATGTGCTTCAAGACTGACCCTCAAAACTACAGAAAATGAGGTTATCAACATGCACCATTCCTTGCTGTTTATGCGCCATCACTGCTCCCATGAGCATTTATTAATAATAACCTCCACCCCAAGGCCTTTGAATGTTATAATTCATATCCAGATCCTCGTGGGAGCGATTAAGCAGCTATTTACGGTGTTTGCTCCTTCACGTGCCTATGGCACTCTTTAGGGTTCCGGCGCCGGTTTGTGAGGTCATCAGCCCGCGCCTGGCATTTGTCATCCCCGTGGCAGACAGGCTGAAACCGGGCAGACGGTGGAATCCGACGTGGCACCAATGCGGTGACTTTTTCCGACGCGTGGCAGGGAGCTGTCTCCCCTGACTATAGGAGTGCAACCCACTCCATGTTAGTCAGCTGTGTGGAGCCATACCGCCCCCCATCACTGCATATGGCCCTGGCTTCTCGGTGCCTCCCGACTGCCAGCACAGTTCCTGGGTTCTGCAGCCCCCCTCCCCCACCACAGGCGACAGCGAGCTGACGGGTCTGGTGTGTGGAGGGTGTAAGTGTAACAAGGTATAGAGCTTTGTTATAAATATTGACAGAAAACTCAGCATTGTCACTTAAGATAGAGTGACATCTGGGGGCACATCAATCTTCTAAGAGAGCGTATGAAAAGCCAATAACAGCTCCTAACTATCCAATCAGAGGGCAGGAGTTATGCTGCAAAGAAAGTCAGACAACAGGCCTGGCCATCCAATCATTGGACAGGAGTTATACCGCTAAGAATGTCAGATAACAGGCCTGGCCATCCAATCATAGGACATGAGTTATACCGCTAAGAACGTCAGACAACAGGCCTGGCCATCCAATCAGGAGACAGGAGTTATACCGCTAAGAATGTCAGATAACAGGCCTGGCCATCCAATCATAGGACATGAGTTATACCGCTAAGAACGTCAGACAACAGGCCTGGCCATCCAATAAGGAGACAGGAGTTATACTGCTAAGAACGTCAGACAACAGGCCTGGCCATCCAGTCAGGAGACAGGAGTTATACTGCTAAGAACGGCAGACAACAGGCCTGGCCATCCAATCAGGAGACAGAAGTTATACTGCTAAGAACGGTAGATGCGGAGGCTAACTGTTCAATTAGGGACCGGGAGTTATACTGGTAGGAGGGGCAGAGGGGCAAATGCAGGCTCTAACTGCGCATTCGGGAGGCAGGAGACACATGGTCCACTCTGTCACTGCTTTCCAGCCATTTAATGGCATGAAACTTGATGAGGGACTGGGCTGCACTTAGCTTGCAGCCCCAAACTATGTGGCTCTTTGGTTTTGAATAAGAGGCAGCAGAAAGCATCTGTTTGCTTCAGAGTTTCTAATTATAGTTTAAAAGATTTCCTAAGAGCCATTGTTTGGCTGTGGAGAGTGAGGCTTTTAAGACCTACATCCCAGCTTTGTTTCAAGTGAGCATTTCCTGTATATGGCTAGCGATGTGCTCTAGAGCTCCCCCTATCTGTGGACCTCCCCTCCCACACAAACACACAAACACACACACACAATGCGCCAGGAGATTTTGTTCCTCCGTAGGACGCCGATTTCTGGAAAGCACCATGGAACAAAACCACCCACTTGGAGTGGGAAATGCCATTTTATCCCACTTGTTACCAGATCAACCTCGATTGGCCCCACATAGGAAATAGACTTATGGATTTTCTTAATATTAAGTTATTGAGTTTAGGTGTTTCTGTGGGCCTGGATCATCCCAGTATGACAGCATAGTAATGAAGCAGACCTCCCGGAGAAACAGAGGGTCTTTATTCTCCCCTGATCCAAAGCGCTGCCATCGTCTCCCCATCTGATTTCAATATCCAAGCACCACTAGATAGATCTTGAGTAGATTCCTTGATGCGAACACGAAACAGCCATCAATCACGATTCATCACCATTCCTTTTTCCCCAGTCTTCTTATTTTTACAGTCTGAGTCTCTCCACATAAGGAGACAGGTTTAAAGATCGCATTGGCTGGTGTTCACTGCTACTTGCAGCAAGATGAATTCTGAAGGCTGGCTATTTGTGCCTTTGGCCCTGTGTGGAAGCACCTGCCACTCAGGAGAGCTCCTTTGCAAGTGAGGTGTGTTTAGACTTCTTACAGAGGTGGAATAAGGGCAGCGGGTCACATTGTGCTTTAGTTGGACCCATTGGGGTTCCTGCTGTTTTACCCTTGAATTTAAATCATCCAATGAAACCTCCAGTTAAATGCATGTTCCAGCTCCTCCTGTCTCCTTTCAGCTCCACCCTCCAGGGGCATGATGTAAGATTGGGTGTAGCTGACACATCGTAAGGATTGATAGCGGCGTTTTTGGAGTTAATGGAAATTTAAAAGATTCATGAGCAGCGCGTGTTTAAAAATAAAAATAAAAATGGAAGAGCAAAAGAGGCAGGACTCAACCGCTCAGGTCCACCCTACATCGCCACCCAAAATTTCACAGAGCCATTCTGAAACCAAATCAGTTTGCTGTCACATGCTGTTGTCAACGCAGGTGCGCTGAAGTGCTATGGGCAGGCAGAATGTTGGCACAAGTGCGATAAGGACAAAGGCAGATGCGATTGTGTCTATTGAGGTGCCCGCTCTCACAATCCTAGTTATGTTCATGGGTGCCCTCCATGCCACTTTGTAATGAAAGCTGAGCCTGCTAACGAGGTATAATTTCAAGTTAGGTAAACGGACGCGCAGAGCCTCAGAACTTCGGGAACACATTACATCTACGATTATTATCCGGCACTCTAGTTTAATTACAGAGTCAGATACTGTACTTTTTTAACTTGCATTTAACTAACAAAGAAAACACTGTTGGTGCAAATTGCTATTTAAAGCTCTGAAGATGTATAATTAACTCTGAAGTAAAACAAATACGAAGAGCGACTTACAGTGAATCACAAAAACGTTCTCGCATCACACGGCCTGCAGTCTCTGCCACGTTCGCATTCATTAAGAGCAGAGAGAGCAGTAATGGCAAAACCTTCAATTTATTCAGAGACTGCTGGCAGAAACGACACTTTCACTGGACACATCCATGCAAGTAGAATTCCAGGAGGTCTATAGATGCCTGGCTGTACCCATTGTCTGGTCACCTGTTGACAGCCCACATGGGGGGCATTTTCATATTCTGTCCACATGAGCTGGCTGGATGGGAAAACTGACTTGAAATACCTGCAAGATGTTACATTTGTTTTTTTATTAGAATTGAAGCATCTTATCAGCCCATTGTTTCCTTACTCGGTTTCCCATTGAGTTTTCTGAGCAAACCTCAGCTGCCTTCACCGGAAAACAAACACAAACAGCTTATCTTCCCCTGCATTTCACGCATGGTCAACCTCAACATATTCAGTAAAATCCAACGCTGCTGCTTTTGAGCTTTCCGACACGCGAAATATCTAAAATCACCAGAATTCATGGTAAAACAACCAGGGCATATGTACCTATCGGCTTTCCAATAAACATCTCGGCGGTACACTCCTGAGGAGACTCATTTTCACATGTCTGTCATGTGGATTTACTGAAAAGGCTACACGGAAGATCTAATATATCTAGGCTGCACTGCGCCGACATCCTCATTGCGACTGAGCAGTCTGGGCCACTGTAAACATATCATGTAGCCGAGGCCCTTAGCATGTAGCTCGTAGCCTTTACGACAGCGTCATTTCAGGGGGATGATGAATATCCTGGCTGAGACTCATAAGCAATGGCAAAGCCAAAGCCTTTAATGTCGTAAATTTCAGAGCGGGTTCTCTGACACAAGGGAAAAATGGGGAGAACGAGCCTGATAGTCAGACAAGCATGTTTAATATTCCAATGAAGCCCTTGTATTAAAGCACACAACCATCTAGTATACAAGCCATTATAATCTCATCTTTCACTGGACCATTATGTTTCACTTCACATAAACAGCAGCGTAGCCCGGAAACGAGGGAAAAAACAAAAATCAATGGTAAAGAATTACGAGCGGGTAATGGACGTCCACTCCGCAGCTCTGTGGCTGGCGGCCATGCGGAGGTTTCCATTCCACCACGTGACTGTGAATGTTCCTACAAGCGTCAGAGGCTCGTTTTAGAATCGAGCCAGACCCCTGTCATGTAGGCTCTGAATTCACTGACTTCTGAGAGGTGAGCATCTTTACATTGTCTTATAAAATGAAAAGCGAAGGAACCCTACCAAATTGGACTAGATGGACAGGAGACAAGCCTAAACTAACGTAAAACATCTCAGAAGACATTGTATAAATGTGTTCTAGTATTAGGAATATTTGTCCACGCTTCTTGCAGATGTTCTTCCTGTCAATGGAGATGTCACACTCCATGTCAAGCGGTAGGCAGCGTGGCTGTATTTATCTCTGTTGATTCCTCTGTTGACACAATAAGCAGATGTGGCTCCCTGATCATTATCTGCAGTGTGCTAAGTCCACTTGCATAGAACGCACAATAGAGACCTGGCCGAGGAGAGAGGATGCTGAAGGAACTTGCTTCCATGTCTTCTGGGCCCACATTACGTCTGAAATCTGACTTGTGGGCTCCGAAACGTTGTACTGCATGAGATGATCCTCACACCATGAAAGGTACACGAGACAGAAACTGTCTCGTTACATCTTATCTATAATTTTTCATAATTGTATTTTTGTCTTATCATGGAACTCCCAAATAAAGAGACGGACCATATTATTGTTTTCAAAATTTAAATGTAAGAATAGGAAAGCATAAATGTCAACCCAATTAAAAAACATTCTGCCCAGGACAGAAATTCTATCAACTGCTGATTACTGATAAGGTATAAATACCATACATGGGAGTCATGCTTATTGCACCAACATAGTTATGTATGATAAGTGTACTACACCTTAGGATTAACACCAAGACGCATGCATGCAAAAGTACAGCTCTGGACCGAATGAAGGAAAGAGTTTAACAAAGAAGGGAATTACTATATACAGTCATGAGTCATGTCTTACAAAGAAGATTCCTCATGCATTACATTGCTGATTACTTATCCCATATGACTGCATTTTCATTTATTAATTCATGTCTGACTCGGGCTGTTGTGATGGTATATTAAGAAGAATAAATGATCAGCTGCTCCTCTGTACCATCTCTGTGATGCCAGTACTGTCATAGAATAAGTCTATTGTTCAGAAGCATAACATGGACTTCATGAATCTGGGAACATTCCAGTTTTATGATTGAAATGAAAGGGGAGAGGCCAGCTATTTAGAGGCTTGAAAAAGTATGAGTCAAAGCAGCCATCAGAAGTCATCTTAGAACTATACAGGAATGAATGAACCAATTCAAGGAACCAATGTATGTCTAACAAATGGGGGTACTATTGGGGAGAGTGTCCTTTTCCAAGACGGAACTGTGCAGTCCGTAGATGCAGCCAGCTTACGTGTGGTGGGAAGGAATACAGTGTCCGTATCAGGAAAAGGTAGGCAGGTCTTGTGATGTGGTGCCGGAGCAGCCAGGCGTGACTCTCAGTGACCGACAAGTTGGACTTAAATTAGATGCACAGACAAGCTGTCAGAAGGCCTGCCAGCCAGCCGAGGCTGAATCGTAAATCAGGCAAGCTCAACGCCAGAGCTCCTGGAAGGGCTGCTGTTGTCATACGGCCTTTTCTGGCTAGAGCACACAGTGATTTCCTTTGTTAATTTCTGACAGATTTTTAAGACGAGAACATTATTTTAAGAATGAGCCATGTTTTCAGTATACTGTACTCCATTTTGAACCTGCTGGACCACAGAATACGGTTATCTACAAGCAGTGGAATTCCCGAATCGAAGAAAATACAGGCACATGCTATTAGCACATAGTTATATACATGCTATTAGTACATAGTTAAATGATCGATTACTTGGTTACGTTACAGGATTGACCACAACTTGTCAAATGATTATGCACAGTTTTGCATTGTTAATAAAACAAAGAAGCCTTCACAAAATGTGACCTTCCTCTTTATTTTGTCTTGCAGGTGTTTGAACCTGACTTACAATGGAAAACCTGCTGGTCTATCTGTTGGTTATCAGCATGGCAGTTAAAGCCCAGATTTGTCCGAAGCGTTGCGTCTGTCAGATATTGTCTCCCAACCTTGCGACCCTCTGTGCCAAAAAAGGGCTACTCTTTGTCCCCCCAAACATCGACCGGCACACTGTGGAGCTACGGCTGGCCGATAACTTCGTCACTAGCGTGAAGCGAAAGGACTTCGCCAACATGACCAGGCTCGTGGACCTTACCCTTTCCAGGAACACGATAAGCTTCATTACACCTCACGCTTTTACAGACCTGGAGAATCTGCGCGCCTTGCACCTCAACAGCAACCGTCTGACACGGATATCCAACGATACCTTCAGCGGCATGTCCAAGCTGCACCACCTGATCCTGAACAACAACCAGCTCACCAACATCCACCTGGGGGCCTTCAATGACCTGCTGGCTCTAGAGGAGCTGGACTTGTCCTACAACAATCTGGAGACGGTACCGTGGGAGGCCATTCAGAGGATGGTCAGCTTGCACACTCTCAGTTTGGACCACAATATGATTGACTTCATCCCAGAGGGCACCTTCTCCCTCATGCAAAAGCTCAACCGCTTGGATGTGACCTCCAACAAACTGCAAAAGCTGCCACCAGACCCACTCTTCCAGAGAGCTCAGGTTCTGGCCACCGCAGGGATTATCAGCCCCACCTCCTTCGCGTTAAGCTTCGGGGGAAACCCTCTGCACTGCAACTGCGAGCTGCTCTGGCTGCGTCGACTTAGCCGAGACGATGACCTAGAGACCTGCGCCACGCCCTCCCACCTGTCCGGACGCTACTTCTGGTCCATCCCTGAAGAGGAGTTCCTCTGTGAGCCACCCCTCATCACGAGATATTCCCACGAGATGCGGGTACTTGAGGGCCAGCGAACCACCCTACGGTGTAAGGCCAGGGGTGACCCTGAGCCTATCATCCACTGGATCTCACCAGAAGGAAAGTTGGTGTCCAACTCGACAAGGACTGTCGTGTACTCCAATGGCACATTGGACATCCTGATCAGCACGGTCAAGGATTCAGGCTCATTCACCTGCATCTCCTCCAACCCTGCTGGCGAGGCCCACCAGACCGTGGACCTCGTCATTATCAAGCTGCCTCACATCACCAACAGCACCAATAACATCCAGGAGCCCGACCCTGGCTCCTCTGACATCTCCACCTCTACCAAAGGCGGTGCCAATGGCAGCAACCACACAGCTGAGACCAAGACCAGCCCTGATAAGCGGGTCGTGATAGCCGAGGTGACAGCCTCTACGGCCCTCGTCAAGTTCAACTTCCAGAGGAATATTCCAGGTATCCGGATGTTCCAGATCCAGTACAATGGCACCTATGATGACTCCCTCGTTTACAGGTAAGCAACCTTACCATTTTCCCACAAATTCTTAAGTGATTTTCTTCTTAAAAGTTTCTGCTGTCAGAAGCACTAAATCGAAGGATTACATGGATGGATGTACTTTTTATACCTCTCTGCTCTTATCTACAGGTAAACACCCATCACATAAACATTAAGAAAGCAGAAGACTTTCTCTTAAGCTTATAGATGCTATACTCCATGATGTACTGCACACTTTCAAAAAGCTATAATGGAAAAGTTACTATTTAAGCAATAAAAACACACCTGAATTAGCGCAGCACCACAAAGTGACACTAATGTCCATCTGCAAGCTGTCAGCTGTGCACGTTTTATGCTGCTGGCACAGCAATGAATGGAATCCAGCCAAAAAAAAAAAAATCACTGATTCCATGGTGTTACAAGATATTTTTAAATGGCCCTTAATCCATCACTCCTACCTGGCACAAACATATGGCTCGAAACATAATCCTGAGTCCAATTCATTTTTATCGTTTTATTTTCACCATAATAAAGTGAGTCTCCTGAGTTATGCAGCTCAAATCAAGGTCTCAGATGAGTATGGCCTGATTAGCCTCATGCTATACAAGGCATTATAATACTCTAATCAAGCAAGAAACTGGCTAGTAATAATGAAACAATCCAACGGGTGCAGCACAATAAAACATGTTAACTACCAGCAACTGGCCTGTAGGAGGTGCTGATACAGTAGCCTGTCGAGGTGAGCATTTTGTTTACCAACGGTGGAATAATTAGGGTTAGGGTTAGGGATAGGTTTAGGGTTAGGGGTTAGGGTTAGCATAGGGTTAGGGTTAGGGTTAGCATAGGGTTAGGGTTAGGGTATCCGGGTTAGGGTTAGGGTTAAGGTTAGCATAGGGTTAGGGTTAGAGGTAGGGATAGGGTTAGGGTTAGCATAGGGTTAGGGTTAGAGGTAGGGATAGGGTTAGGGTTAGCATAGGCTTAGGGTTAGGGGTTAGGGTTAGCATAGGGTTAGGGATAGGGTTAGGGGTTAGGGTTAGCATAGGGTTAGGGTTAGGGTTAGAGTTAGAGATAGGGTTATGGGTTAGGATTTGCATAGGGTTAGGGTTGGCATGGCATACAGAGGAGACAATCATAGTAGCACCTCCTTCAGATGTCGTTCTGCCTGTCTTTGAAGGATGATCCCTTTACAAAAGGATGCCAGAACAAGCGAAACAAACCGTACAGCCAAAAGAGAAGAAGAAGGGAAAATATTCCCACAGATATCCTCATTAAAAAATTTTTTTAACCCATGCATTAAGAAAGGGGTTAGCCATCAGTCAGCAAATTCACACATCCAAGGAAATGTACAGTTTTATTATCATTTGTTTCAGCTGACGCTTTTATGAAAAGCAACAATCAAAGGAGGGAACCGGGTCAGACAGTCCCTGACGCATTTGGGAGTTAAGGGAAGCCCAGTGGTGACATCACTCTGCCCACCCTGTGATTTGCACTGGTGATTCTGCCATCAGAGGCACAGCATCCTGACCCTCTGCACTGCACACTGCCCCCAATCGTTTAGCAGTCTGACATGCACAGAATCAACTCCCTGTTTTTTGGCCTGTTAAAAGCATGTGTGAATTAGGATGCTGGTGAGAACAATCATCTTTGTTACAATGAACCTGAATCTTATTTACCATGAATAGTTGTTAACATAAGAAAAAGACCTACATCTCATTATCGGCAATCGAAGATTATTAAATCAAAGATTTTTAAAACAGGCAGTCGAACAAGTGCGTAGCCCCTGAAGGACACTCGGTAACAGCCTGTACCGGTTAAAATGCTAAATGTTTATAAATAATGCACATGACAAATGACTCCTTTTGTCGATGTATCACAGTTCATGCGGCAGCGTCTGCCTGGGCATGACAGGCTGGGCGGTTATTGTGACAGGATGAGCCCCCGGCCTTGGGCGGCTGGAAACCACAGGGAAATGAAATCCATTTCTCAGGCGCTGATGAGGGAACGTCTGGTCTTAAAATATGTCATAGTTCACCTTCTCCTCCTTACCAGAGGAGAGAGATGTACTGGTGGGAGAAGCATTACTCTGGAGGTGGGGGTGG
>JAODJX010000027.1:13876858-13898580 GCA_026776945.1 Isichthys henryi
CTTCCATGGCTTGTGAGATAAGGAAAGCACACTTCTGTCTGCCTGGTCGATCATTTCTAGCTGCTATTTAGGTTCTTCCTCAATTCTCATTGCATAAATGATTTATATCACACTCATATTAATTTAAAATTTTGCTATAACAAAACAATCCTTATACATTTTAATAAGAAAGCTATTAAATTAATAATAAACTGGGAGCATCTTATTTAAAATAAAACTAACAAAATACAACTAAATTGCATTATTACTTAAATCATATTGGTTTAAAATTTATACTAAATTGTCATACAATTGTTTATGCTATGGCACTTTATCCCGCTGATTAAACAATTTTAGTTAGATCCAACCCCCTGACCCGCAGCGGGCCGTCCGGGCCTATGCCAGAGCCCCAGAGCTGTGGTGTTAGAGATCGACTTTTATTTAAATTAGAAATATATAATTTTATACTATTTACAAATAAGACAGAGTAACAAATAGAGGTAATGTGCTTTCAGCCAGGATGGGGCTGCTGGCTGTCTGCTTCTCACACTCAGGACCCGCGGTTAAAGGAGATGTTACAGTCACTCTGCAGGCACCCTGCAACAATTTGTCAACCGGCGGCCATTTTGTTTCATTGACGCTTCCTTCTCATAGGCTTATCGCTCACGACTCCAAAAGTTTTACTATGCCTTAAAACATATTTAAAATATCACATTTAATAAATTAATGTAATGTATTTTATTCTTTTAAAGACTACTGATTCCAATTTGGTGTCATACGCTTTTATCTTGTAGGCCGCAGGATAGCGCCATTTCTACAAGCTATAGGCCGTTGTACGTCTGGGATATTATGCTTAAATTCTTTATTAATCATTAAAGCTATATGCTTTATAAGACATTTTATACTTATTTTACACACGTTTACTTATTTTATACATACTTTAAAATTCAGAAAACTACTTGCCTCGGCTGTTCTCAATAAAAGATAGTGTTGTGTCGGGATCGTGGCTCTACGCACAAGCACGACATGGAAATTAAGCTCCGCCCACCGTACCAGGTAATATCTCTGAGAACTGCATTCTGGGTACTGCAGAGAAGCTCGACTGCACTTATCTAAACTATCAGACAATTATAAATGCACCCATGCTTCTGGTTCATTCTGCTTTGCATATTTATACCGAAATATGTGAAACAAAATCCACTGAATGATGTAATTTTCTGCAGTTATCTGTGCTGTGACATCTCACCCCTCCCAAAGACCCCCTTGTGAGGAGGAAAGAGGCAGCCTCAAGGAGGCAAACGCCCGCCCCATCTTGAAACCCCCCCGGCCTGATAAGAACTGGGTGAGGCTGAAGTAAAGGGTCAGAAGGTCACCAAGGGCAGACGTCTGGGAATCTAAGGAATGACACTCGTACGCAAGAGCCTGTTCGTTCAGATTCATGCAGAAAGGACCGTTGTCAGCAGCCCAGGCAGACAGACCCACAGTATCTGTTTTAGCCCCACCGTGGAGACGACCCCCCCCCCCCCCGCCAGCCTTCTGTCCCAGCAAGCATCACTCACAGTCCTGTAACTCGCTCCTGCTTAGCGAAACGCTGGGCTCATATCATTTGTGACACCGCACTGGAGTAAATCACTATAATTAGAGACTCTGCCAACCAGAACATTAATTACATTGCCGGACGGTAGGGCAAACACGCCATGTCTGATGGATCCCCAGCAACGGGGGACGGGGAGGGTGCGCCGGTCCGCGTGCTGGGCTCTGGTGTGGCTTTCGGCGAGGTCTGGGACTTCAGCAAAGCTGCTCCATTTATATGGAATGCTTATGAATTTCTTTGTATTATCCATTTCCGTAATACGATAAACATACATGGCAAACATATATTCGCTGAACATACGAGACAATGCTTATGTGCATGCCTGTTTTACACTGCACAGAAAAACATTGTTCTGTTCATCAGCTGATGGGGAACCTTCTAGAATAGGGGCCACCAGCTATTTTTACAAATTCCACTGGCAACACAAAGACAAGGTCCAATACATCCAACAAATGCCAACTGAGGGTAGGGGTCAGGAGTCCTCCAATAATAAAATTTGATATGCCGGCCAGGGGAGCGGAGGAATCAATCATGTGGCTGGGATTCAATTGTATTTGGCTGGGATTCAATTGTATTTGGCTGGGATTCAATTGTATTTGGGGCTGGAAGTGGACCAGAGTCCGGTACTTGGTGACCACTGTCCTGGTCCATATGTGGGTCATGCCCCTGTGGGTCTGGTCCATGAAGCTGGATTGACAAAGACGCTGGTGTCATACATGGTCAAAGAGACTCTGCTTCGACGACTGAGCCACTAATACCCCCTCCTGATTCCTGGGGGGGACTGCTAGACTACAGCCTTTCAGAACATATAAACCCTTGTTTGTTTGTGGGTGGCATTGCTCTGGATTCCGAGTGGAAGGCTCATAATTTTATTTAAAACTGTGAAATAAGCCTTTATCTGTCAGCCCACTTACCGCCTTGCATATTGGGAAAAAGCCATCAGTGGGTCACACCCCGTAATTGTTTATATCAGGACAACTGGCATCACACTTTCACGGAATGCAACGAGGTCAAATACAGCGGTCTAAGGGATTGTGTGGGTCCTCTCTTGTACTGAGACAAGGTCCCGTTGGAAACGGCAGCCAGCGGGCTGGAAAAATGGGTGGCGTGGTTTGCAGTGAACCGGCGCCGTGACGGGGCGAACAGCCAGCGGGAAGCTACGACACGCACACGTTAGTTAGGCAGCTGTTTCCATGTCGGTGAGTCAAGCTGCGCTCTCAAATGACTCATCGCAGCCGGAAATTAAACTCCCGTGTCTGGGACCGAGGTGAACCTGGTTAAAGCAGGTGTTTGCGGCGCATTTAATTACTCTGGCCCGACAGCTCGTCCTCGGAGGCGGAGACAAGCACGCTGCCACCTTTCGGACTCTTCCAGTCACAAAATGGCCACGGCGAGCAGCACTTATCCCCCTCCGTGTGCTCGGCGGAAGAGTGCTTCCAACCCCACTGTTTTTTGTCTCCTTCTTGGCAATTTAATTATTCACTCAAAAACTATGTCTAAGTGGGGAATCAAATCACCTGTTTTGGCGGCTTTAATGGTTCGGAAAATAGAAGTGCTCTCCTTCAAGCGGGGAGAGATGAATCCCGCGCCACCCAGCACAGACGCACGTTCGTCAACACTGAATTTAACACTAATTAACACGCAGCTACTGCAGCTGGGCCTAATACCCGCAGGCTGTTGACAGGGACGAGCAGAAACGACATCATTTCCAGTTCCTGTTCCAGTACAGCACTGACTTCCAATTCAGTATCCAACCTGAAGGAGTGTAAGTAGCTCTTCTGTTCACAAGAGGAATGCATGGATTCCTTTGCAAACATCATGTCGGGGCATTAAACAATGTAAACAATCCATTGATAGGAGTGATTTATTAAGTAATTAATACATCTTGTGTCATAAATGATGTGAGGAGCGGCCAGCTGCTACCTCCCTCACTCTGATGTGAGATGACTCCCGCCCCCCCAGGTTTGGCTAAACGCTCTCTCCATCCAGCCCTTTAAGAACACAGGTTCATATTAGCTATGGCCCACGTGCAGAAAAGCCCGTCAGCCAACAAGACCTGTCATGCAAAGGAACATTCAAGACAGCCAATAATAACTTGCCTAACTAATCAGTCATAAAGGTAAAACAAAGAAGCGGATCAGGGATTGGGTGTCTTTTGTCAGGCCACCATTGTTAAATAAGATGTTGTTCTCAATGACTTGAAGTTTTTTTTTTTTTTTTTTTAAAAGTAACAGACACATGATAGAAAATTGCCAATCACATCAGCCGGCTCCATCCTGGAGCTCTCTCTACAGGAGGCGTATGCATCTTCGCCGTATTTCACGTTCTGCATGCATCGCCGCAAGTTTAAATGCGCTTAATTAAGCAATAAACAAGTCACCTGGTTCTGTTTCAAAGTGGATGAACGGCATCATTTTTCCTGCTCTAGGCATTTTTCCAGCTTTGGCGGCTTCTATTTAACGTCAGGTTTTTTTTTTTGCCGGTAAGATTAATAGCTACACCTGTCTGCAGTGGGGGGAGTCGATCTCTGTCATGCAGAAACTGGTAATATTGCCTGGAGGAGGGTTCAGCCTAATCTCCCCGTGATCCTCTAACCAGGACCCATGTGCTTCAGTCCAGATATAAATATACAGCCATTAGTGCTCCCCTCAAATAAATCACCCAAAGGTGCAAAAAAATCATTAGCCTAAAAGCCCGGTCCAATGGTTTGCCCCTCCCCAACAACTTTTACCATCCCCACTAGGTCGACAACTTTTACTGTCACCAACCCTAAATTTAATAGTTCCTAACCCTCCAGGAATGGTTCATATTGAAGTAGCCAAGAGTAAATCCTAAATTTCCTTTGGGTTCAATGAAATATCTGTCTATCTATTACCCCACCTGACTCAACTGTCTGGCGCTGACACTGACAGCCATCAATACACATGTAATAACACAAACATCCTCCTGCCTCAAGAGGGCAGTCTCTTACTCACTTGCACATACTGTAGGACGTCTGGAGGGGTGGTGAGAGGGATGACAACATCTGATCCCTGTGGGTCAGCCTGGGATCTCCTTTGGCTCGTCTCTTCCCAGCGATGGGTGCTGGTCGCATCACGGCCCACGTGTGAGCACTCCAGTAACCTGGAGGTTCGGATGCTGCTCTTCGGATGAGCGATGATATGTGCACGTTCATACTGTGACCAGAAGCACTGTGTGAAAACATCCACTCACCTGCCAACTTACCCCCACAGCCGGGCGACACGCTGTTAGTCTATGGCTGCCTGCTCATCAGCCTTTTCTGATAACGAGGTAAGGAATTATGTTAGCCAATTAGCATACAAGGGGGTGATAAGGGCCTGGCTGGGAATGTAGCCAGGGTAGTAAGGTATTAATCCAAGCCCACGTGATCACCTGACGGCCGCTTTGAGATGTATTATGATGAGTCAGCATCCTACCAGGAGTACCACTGCCCCCCCCCAATCTCTGGGGTTTTTCCTGGTTAAGTGGAGAGTGCCCCCTCCTGGTCAGGCTGGAATAGTTCATATTGAAGAGGCCCAGATTAAGCATGACAGGTCGGCAGGCTAACAGAATAAAGGGCACGATGTGGTCATGCGGGAACGCGACCTTATTGGATGGATTTTTCTCCCCAGACCCAGCAGCCTGACATGACACATCGCCTGTAGACTCTGCCTTCAGCAGCCTGGGCTTTATTTTCAGATAAATATCGGAGCACTGTTGTCATACTCTTCTGAAGATATTATAAATGGGGCTATTCTTCATTTTAATCTTGTATATGCTGGAGAGGATTAATCCACAGGCCTCTTATATAAGTGTATAACAGGATTTATACCGTTATTAAGGAGAGGCCTGACGGGGAGGAAGACTGATAAATGCTGGTGATGGACGCGTCTCTGAGCCCACGCCCCTCACGGTCTTGTCAGACACAGATCCACGGGGCCACACAGTGACATCATCTGCGACTGGACCAGTTGATGTCTCTGTTTCAGGTACTGCCTGTTCTTATGAAGATATCTGATTGGTCCGGGTGTTTCTCATTCTCTGATTGACGGGCACTCAGGCCCAATCCCAGCAGACAGTGCAGGACAAACAGAACCCTGACCCTGTTCAGGAAAATTCCAACGGTTCATGTGCCGCTTGTCCAAAATAGCTGTGAAATAGACACACCAATGGGTCTGCTCTACCATAACGGCCCCATCAACTGGGAAGAATCCACCCTAAAAGAATATCAAAAAAATAACACCCACTGACTTAGTCCATCACCCACACCCAGTCCTAACCCTCCAGACTCCCTATAACGTTCTTAATGTGTCTTTAGAATGTATTTTCACATAGATAACTGCTCAGCTGAATTTCCTGATGGGCAGATTCCTCGTTTACTGGGACCCAGTATGTAGAACCTGAAGGTGCCTAATCAAACACAGGACTGCACTGTTCCAGCCGTGTCACGTCCGATGCAGTGCGGCGCGGGGAAACAGGCACGGGGAACAGGACCAGGGTAAATGAAAGGGTTTAATGGATGAAGGAAGCACGAACGACATACAGACTCTAGCAACATCAATGACCGGACTGGGGAAACAGACTTGAACGCGGACTAAGTACATCAGACTATTGACAACGATCAGAAACAGCTGGTAAACACAGGGAATCCACACGGGGTTAATCCAGCTAAATCCAGCTCCGGTCCTGCATCTTGCCTTCCCTAGCCCCCCGCCACTAATTATTATTTATCTGTTTTAATACTTTTTTTGTAAAGTCATAATTCCATTATTTTTATAGTTTTGACGCCTTTACAACTATTCTAAAATGCAGAGAATAGTACAAATAAACCTTTCTACAGGCAAGTGTCTCAAAACTTTTGACTGGCACTGCACATCAGGCTCGAGTGGGCTTAAGATTAGTTTACGCCAGCTTGTGAACAGCATTTCAACTGCGGGAGAAATAAAACAAATTTATTGCTAAGTATTTATAGCCGTACTGGGCCCTCTGGTTATCGTCCCATTTCCATTCACTGAATGCCATATACGTTCAGCATATGAACATACAGACACATTCCAGTGTCTTTATTCAGCTTTAAATGGCCCTTCTGGCAGTTAGCCACGTGTTTCTATGGCTGTTTACTGGAACCTTCTGGAAAATCATGCACTTATACTTGCTCATGCATCAGTACGGCCAGCCTGCACACGTCTGGTAGCCACTTCTGCTTTCGAAAAGATAAATTAACAGGGACGTTTCTGACACTTCAGCACTGATAAGTGTTTCCAAGGCTTATGGCTGCGTGTGACAAAAGAATTGAAGAGGAGGAGCAACGACAGAATTCTTCGACATAATGAAAATGCACAAATGCAAGTAACATATTTGTGGAGATTTGATGCCGACTAAGGTTACTAATTGACATCACTGGAGATATTTCAGAAACACTTTACTTAAGGCCATGTTTTTATTAATTTATAAACACATTCATAACACATTATAATGCATTCATAAAGCATTATAAATAAGGCTATAACTCTTTTAAAAAAGACACAACATAATAGCCATGCTTATTATGCATTATGCTCTATGAAACTCTCATCTATAATGCACTATAGATACCTTCATAATGCAGTACAAAACATCCTTAATGCTTATATCGACTGTTATACTGCATTATAGACGAAAGCTTCATAAAGCATTCATACTGCATAATAAACATAGCTACAATGTGTTATGCCTTTTTATAGTTATAGCCATGTTTATTATGCTTTATGGATGTGTGAAAATGTGTTTATAAATTACTAAAAACACGGTCTTAAGTAAACCGATATTTCCATTAAGTTATTTATTGGCTGATCGGCTGGACTTGTTGAATGACACATGTCACCTACCGGTTTTAATTATAATGAGATATTAGAATCATTTTTACTCACTCAACACATCATGCTAAGGACATAATTACATAACCACAACAAGCGGTTCGTCACACTTTAATTAGAGTTATGACCACTATAATAAAAGGACTGATGTCATTAATGTTCTGTATATAACAACAAACAAGTGAATAATATCTCCATTTTGTTACTCTTATAAAATGCATTTATGCGCTTAATTTCCAGCCTGTTTTCTTACAGCTCTCAACTCAAATACACATTTTAAGACTTTACTATCCAGCAGGGATCTAATGTTTCACTAAAATATCCAAAAAAGCAGCACAATGTCAGCACATCCAGTCTCCAGTGTCCTCCAGGAAGCACCAACACTTCTGCTTCTGTCTGCTTGGCAGCGATTAGAGAGCTGTGGTGTCCATGGAAACCTTGCAACGGGCAGAACTGGAAGCCACTCTGTCCGTCCTTTCAAGTCCTTCCTGTCAGCTCTTCCCGAAAGTGAACTTCCTCTGAATTAAAGTGGCCTACAAACGACCTGCTGCCCTGCCAGCCCCTCACTTCATTCTAACCAAACCTAGATCAGATTACGGACTCCGTTAGCCGACGGAGGACATGCTGGTTTGTCAGGAGAGAGCCGATGTCTGGCTTCAGATTTAAGAATGGAGGGAAAGGACGGACACAGACAGCTTCTTGCACTGTTTCTACAGATTTAACAGCTTTCAGGGACCGTATTCAACTTCCTTATTAAAGCAGGGGTTAGGGTCCGTGTTTGAAACATCGCATAGGTGAATGAGATCTTCTGTCCTGCCCCGATCATCAGCTCTTTCCGTGTGCCACACCCCCTCATTAACCTCATGTGGATTCCCCATGTTTACCAGCTGTTTCCCCTTGTTGTTGATTAGTCCTGTGTATTTAAATGTGCATTTGGTATGTTTTCCCCGGTCCGGTCATTGAAGTCTGATGTCTTGTCTTGTGCCTTGCCTCGCATGTTCCTAATGGTTTTCCATAATAAATCCCTCATTCCCCCGCTTCCTCGTCTCCCTGCTCCCACTTCCCCGGTCCAAACGTGACATCACCAAGATGCCAGACTGCCGTCTCTCCCGTCAGAAACACACCTGACATTTGCATGAGCTTCAGGGACTAACGTCAGCCGGATAAACAGCCCAGGATCTCATCTGATTAGATGAGACAAACTTCATCGATCCCAGGGGGAAATTCTTGTGCATGCGGCAGCGAGGTACGGAGAGCGCAGACAAACTTACACTCAGTGCAAAACACACAAGGTGCAAACAAGTAAACAAAATGTGAACAAACCAAAGAGCACAGGGTATAGAAACAGAATCAGAATCAGAAAAAAATGTTATTGATCCCAGAGGGAAAACGAAATACAATGGAATACTAATGAACCATATGAATGAAAGAACAAACTGATTTATTGATTAAACAACAACAACAACAAAACAAAAACAATAATATTAACGACAGCAACAATTATTATTATTACAGGTAGTCATCATTCGGCTTATCTTCCGAGGGGCTTTATTTTTGTATTTGCATGTACCCTTATTTTTCAAGTTTCACAAACCGAATGACTCTCTGTACTGCACCCTGTTTGGAGATGGAGGTAGAATGACAGCGCAGGGTTATAAGTTCGAGTCCCTTGGGTAGCCCTTGGCCTCAGCAGCCCAGGGACAAGCAAGCAGCTGTCTTCGCTTTGCTGTTTTTGGGGAACAACCGCGGCCAGCCGAGGCAAGCGTGACACATGGCTGGCTATTTTGTGACAGTTATTAACGTTAAGGAATGCACCGTATCTAAAGGGTCGGTTCCCACCTGGAACCTGAGCTCCCCCACCGTAAGGTCACATGACCCATGGCATCCTCACAATGCTGCCTGAATCCTCAATTGGTCACAGTCTTCCGGGGGCCGAGAAAATAAGGTCCCTCGAGCCACATTATTCATTCCACCACTGCGTCTCACTCCCCATCAGTTGAAACTGCTTAACGAGGCCAGAGAAGAAGCAGCTTCACAGGGGACATCCCCAGGAGCAAGCAAGCAAGGGGGAGCCTCGGGCGGGAGGAAGGCTTAGCACAGAGAGAGTGTGCTGGCTTTGAGATCCCGACGCCTTTTGCCGGGATTTACTGCCAGGCACTGGCTTTGCAGAGACTCCCCTAAATCTGTTCCCTTGTTCCTTGACACGACTCCTTAGTCATGACCTGACCCTCGATGAGCCCGTCCGTCATCGGCCTGGAGAACGGAAGTCTGCTATCACACATGAATCCCAGCTCCATTCGGAAAGTTTCACATTTGGATGACTTCTCAGTAAAAAGATAAGCCATGTAAGTAATGAACTAAAGGAGAACATCCATCCATTTTCTTTCATCTTAAGCAGGGGTCTACAGCCTGTCCTGGGAGCTATCGGAGCAGAGCAGGAGATAACCCAGGATGCTAGTGGGCAGAGGCTGATATTTCAGGTCCAGAAAGTAAAAATTCAAACCAGGATTTTGTTTCAACCAACCATTTGAGTACTCTGTGACTCTGCCTCTTTATCCTCAACTGGTTGGTTGAAACAAAATCCTGCTTTGTATTTCTACTTTCTGGACCTGAAATGTCCACCTCTGACTGTGGGAGGAAAAACAAGAGAATCCAGAGGAAACCCTTGACAGTATAACACCAGATACATAGAGCTGGGGCAGAGACTGGAACCAGGGCCCCAGAGGTATGAGGCAACAGTGCCACCATCCCATCCACAAGGAAAAAACTCTGATTAATCGACGTCAAAAGATACATGCGACTGAAGTCCACAGCATGGTCTGCTTTCATGTTTTTAATGCTCTATCTTGGACCGTACGCTGAAATGACAGTGATGGGTTCTTCAGATGAAGAATCATTATCAATCCCCACTGTCTCATTCTGAAAAGCAAAGACTCAGCAGTGTTGGGCTTTCTAAACTTTAAATTTGATATTTCCTGTGGTATAACACTCAACCTTGGCTTGGGGATGAATGAGTCAAATGAGTAATTAATATAATACTGGGCAAGGTGAAGGCAGGACAATAAAATGGTGGATGATTAAACAAAGACTTAAGTTGGCCCTGTGCTGTAGGTTCAAGGCCCCCACCAGCGAGAGAAGGGGATCAAGAAGGTGACATTCACGGCCTTTTTTAGATAATTCTCATCTCAGCTCCCAACCAGCCACCCTCCCGAATGTCACTGTACGTGATCGACCCCAAACGTGTGGCATGTGGACGCCGGCGTGCCGCCCAGCCCCCGCTTGATGGGCACGCTGTTCTAAAAATAGCAGTGAATGTACAGCACATACGTTCTAGAAGCTACACTGTACAGGCTGTTTGGAAAAGAGATTTATTCTTGCTTAAAGGTAATTGTACTAAATAGATTTCCTGTATCATGATGCTACACCAGAGCAAAAGTAATTTTCCTATCAACGGGCTCTCGACAGTTGAAGAATTAAGCTGCCATTCAAAATTAAAGCGGCCCCCGTTTGCAGGGCGGGGGGGGGGGGCATCTGTATATGGAGCTTATTTCGCTGTGAGCCCCTGGTGTCTGGATGTACACACACCCCCCCTGCTTTTTACCACGACCACTGAAAGAGGCACACGTTTCCATCGCGCCCCCACCCTGCGGGGAGACGGCCGCAGTCACGCGGTACGCTGCCATCTGCAGACTGCATGACCTGCGGCAGCTTTCTGCAAACGTGCAAGCCGGATGATTGCGGGGCTTCTAATCCCCCACCACTCATTATAGAGTCAGGGCACTGACTCTCCCGGGCAAGTAGCATGGATTTAAGGTCCAATAACTCACTGACAAACACCTGTAGTTGGCAGGAATTAAGGTCACATCTGAGCAAAGACACTGTATCCTATGAGGAGTAGAAATCTTAAAGCCTGAGGCAGAGCCGAGATGACAGATAAAGAGCTCTAAGCTCTTTAATGATGCGGCATGCTAGGCTAACCTGCAATGCTATCCAGAGAGGGCGCTACAGTGCTGCATGCTGGGCTCACACAGTGTTTTATTTAATTATTATCATTAAAAAAAAAAAATTTAGCATGCGTTTCCAGAGACATTGAGCTCCAGTCATCATCTGACGCTACATCATCATGGCTCAGGCGCTAGAGAAAGCTTGTTAAATTATGTGGTACGGTCAAACCATGTGACAGGAAACTGATGGAGAGATCAGCCCTCTTTGACTGACGTGCTCTCCCAGAGGCGAGTGAAAACGCATCAGGCAGCCCCGACACATGATGTAGCTTTAATAAGCGCATTTATACTATTACAATAGCATCACACACCCTAAATATGAGCACTAATACTGTTACACAGCCTCAATACAAGCATTGATACTGTAACACAAGTGTTACCCAGCGTAAATATGAGCATTTAAACTGCTACATGAGCGTTACACTGCCTTAATCTGAATGTTCATGCTGTTATACGAGCATTACACAGCCTAAATATGAGCGTTTATACAGTTACTTAAGCATTGCATAGCAAACACAAGAGTCCCCGGAGAGATTAAAGTGATTATAAGATCTGTAAAGGGATTTGTTCTGTTTTACAGGAGTATTTTGGTAATGGTTGCCGGTCCACGCCGTCTGTATTTCCCCTCTGACGTTCTCTGTGCATGAGTGAGGCTTACAGCTGCAGGTGGTGCTCAGATACACAGCCAGGCATGTGACTAATGAACCTATTTACTGATTCATTACTGACTCAGTCTCGTCTGCCCTGCCACAGAGGACCCTGCGCCATTTCCAGGACACTAACCAAGACCAATCCTTGTCGATACAACAACTTCCAAGTTGAAATAAGTCAGATATTACTCTTAATTGACATAAAAGTCACGCTAAGAAAGACTTAGTCATCTGTCTTCGTAGTTGAATGTGGGAAGTCTGAAAATGTGACAGTGTGTGCAAGAACTTAATAACCAGAGTCAGCCATGTTATTTTTGGTTGTGATATTTTGCTTTGCTTCCAAAACAAACAGCAATTAAATGTCATGCAGAGAAGGGATCAGCATTTATCTTTGGGCCGCTGCACAGAGGTTAATTGACTCGTGACATTTAAACAACAGAGTCAGGTTTGTTCTCCTTCAGAGTCCACCAACGCTAATAAACCACCAACCCGTCGCATGTGCGTCTGCGTGTGATGGATGGTGAAAGATTACCCTGCTTTAGTTATGCCTCTGAGTGATGGTGTTAACACCTCTCCTGTTAGAATTACACATCCAAACTCACAGGACATGTGTGGCTGTGGCACTGACCACAGACAGAAAGGGTTAGGGTTAGGGTTAGGTTAGGGTTAGGGTTAGGGTTAGCCAAACCCTAACCCAAAATAAATATATTTGCTGATGGGAGTTTTTCTTACACAGAAATGTTCTGAGAGCAGGTAAAAAAAAAAAAATTGGTTCAGAGAGATAACCAATCGGACTGTAGAGGAGGTGAGTCCAAGCAACTAGAGGAGGTGGAACCAGCCAATATGATGTCTTGGTCCCACCTCCTCTATAATCTGATTGGTTATCACCACTCTATGACCGGATAGCATCACTTCCACTTCTGTTTGCAGTAATGATGGACAGACACGGCAAGCATCTTTCATCATGTGGCATGAGCCGCCTTAAAGCTGAGGGCACGGAAGCTTCCAGGCATACCTCCCCTTACCCCTTCTCCTGAAGGGCGATCGCCATTCTGTCTCCAGAACTTTTGCCTTTACCATGCTCCACATCCGCAAGAAACTAAACCCCTGCAGGAAGGTTCTCGTACGAGTATATTCTTCTCAGAAAAAAAAAAAACGCCTGCTGTGTATCTGTCCACCGAGCTCTCTGTTTGTGTCTCGCCCCATAAAGCTCACCAGCTAATGGATCCTGGATCTCTGACCACAAGGCTCTGATTCCTGCCTCTAATGTCTTCCTTTACCATAACATTGCTTTAAAATAACACATTCAGATGTACTGTGGAAAAGAACAAAATTCACCTCAGTGCTCAGAAAAGCCACACAAAGGGATGTGGGGTCAAACCCAAAGAATATTAGATGAACCAGCCTCTGAACGTACTTGCATTACGTTAAAACCGGCATCTTGAATACATCTATTAAATATTTCATTGCCCCCGAATGAACATTCAGTCCTTGGATAAAATTACAACAAAACGAATTTTGGTAAGATATTCGGTAGGAAACAGAGGCCTGTGGTCCCTGCGGGGTCCTCTTCCTTGCCCATCAGTAACAGCCGAGTGGCTCAGAGTCACACAGAATCTGTGAATTATTTACACTGAACAGTGAGACTATTTTTCTAATATCACGTGCTAAATAATGTATGTGGTTCCTCTCGGCCGATCCCCAGACCCCCGCTCTCTGCACAACCTGCAAAGCTGCCTGCAGATTTTTCATGTTTGGCCTTTTCCGGCCTGTTCCCTATGATACACCAGCATGGGCCACTCGCCTCAGTTCCTGCTGGTGTCAAAAACCAGCGGATCTATTTCCCCGCACTCTGAAAGAAGATGCCTGCCCCATCGTTCATGTTTCACTCCTCGCCCCAGACTTCTCGCAGCTCAGAAAAGACTGAGTTCTTTTAGTTTAGTCTTAGGTCTGAACTGAACAGCCTCAGAAGGCTGCGCCCAGGAGAGCTAATAACCTGGTCAGTTCCCATTCGCCTCACAGCTAGTTACCGATAACCGAGATTTATATGAAACCCCGTCGGCCGACTTGGAGGATAGAGCATGGTGAGCCTTCCATTGATTTGATTTAAAGCCAATCTCAGCCTTGCGTAAACTGTAAATATGGATGCCTCCGTGCATATATGAAATGCAATGACATTTGAAATTCATATTTCAACAACAAATTCTACATAAACAAAGCGAGAGGACCCAAAGGGCAGTTAACTGTATCAGTCTGTTGCTGTGTCAACAACCAACTGACAAGTATTTCAGTCGTTCCCCCTCGTTTGCGCTTTATCCTGACACTCTTCAAATTTGCCTCTATCTACTCACTGTCAGACATGAAAGACAGCCCCAGTTACTGTTGAATAAGGGGCGGGGCCTTAACACTGTGGTCCAGTTGCAATCCAAGTATGAGCTACAACTGGGTGCTACAGTGAGTGGGGGTGGGGTGGGGTGAAGGGGCTTAGTCGTGTGTGTCTGTACTGTGTCTCCAGTGTCAAAATATTTGCCTCTCCTCTCCTCCTGACATCTGTGGGTTTACTGCTGAGGTATTCATCCAAAGCCCGACCCCAACAAATGCTTTAGGTTCATGGGCCAACTATAAAGCCCATGGGTTGAATACCTGCTACCCAGATGACTGTTTATGGGCTGCATACTGATTACAGGGTCACTCATGGATCACGCTGACCAGCATGGGTCTAAGCCGATTTACACCTTCAATGGGGGCAGATAACATCTGAGGCATCATTAAAGGCGTCTGAGTCTGTGGCCGTAAAAACTTCCCTTGGATGTCAAACCCTGAGGTGCACGTATTTCTACAGTCTCTAAGAGACAGGAAGGACTGGAGATGCAGAGCTAAAGTACAGGAATGTGTAGGGGATGAAAAGACAGACCGCACTCGATATTACCTTCACGTCACTGACCTTTTCCTGTTCCGCACCTTCACTGGAGGCTGGAGAATCACGAACAGCTTCACCGGAAGACCAGAGAAGACGGGCAAGCACTTCCCAGGCAAACCACGGCATTCAATATGTCACTTCACGGCACCAAAGCAAATGAACATAGTGGAGAAACCAGACAGTCATCACCCCACTAGGCATCTGGACAGACAGACATTGCATATGATGCTTCAAAACATTGTTAATCAGAGCTAATCATCTATGACACCATTCCATCACGGTGCTAACCTCATTAACTGCTATGCACACCTTACCCAGCATCCCCTGCTGCCAACGCCACCTCATTGGCCGAAAGGGAAGATCGACATCCCAGACTAAGAGAGGTAAGGGGATGAGGTCAGCATGAGAACAAGCAGAAGCCTGTCAGGGAAGGACATGAGCGAAGCGGAGCAGTAGGAAAACACCAGAGGAGGTGACGATGTACTCCTCCATTCGGGGAGTCGAGCGTGTCTCCATTATGATGCCAGAATCCAGCTTCTCATTTCCACACTGTTTAAGGCGTTTAGCGCGTAATATCAGCCACTTTGTCAGAGTCAAATGACGCATATCGAATTCGCAGAAGAATATCATGGTGGATAAAAGCTTAATCCGCAAGAACGCGTGTTCGGCCGACGGTTAGCTCCAGCTCACGCCGGTAATTAATGTCAGGACCAGAAGTGCCAATTAAAATGGAAATTTTCATCTGAAGCATGTCGGCAGGCAGGTTCTGCAAACCCTGGAGGGGCGGGGGTTATGGTGAATCTGTTTGGGGAAGAAAGGGCGCTACGGGTTTGAGACAAAGTGAGTGTATCTGACAGCCTGAGACCCAGGTGGACTGGGGGTCCAGAATGCCAGGGGTGACATCCTGCTCGGCCGATTAAAAACCTCACTCATGTGCTGGGGGGTGGACAAAACGAGGCTTGAAAAACTGTCCACGCCGGCTCCCCCTGCTGACTGGCTACTGTCATTACACGAGTGTGAGGAGCAGGGTACCTGTCAGCATCACTGGGACCCTAAGGAGTGTCCCCAAGGCCTGGTCCTCCATAACCTGCTCTTTAACCTCTGACCTTCTGCGGGGCAGGTGAGACAGGATCATAGGACCACAGCTGAGAGAACGACCCATCTCACAGGAGAGTGATCCAGAACTAATGACCCGTTAAACCGCTGGCTGTAAATTAGTTATAGATTATAAATGCAATCCTAATTAAATAAGAGCAGTTGGCGGTTATCTCTGACATGGGTTCCAATGGCCGCCAGTGGTGTCATGGTAACTGCTTCCGTTTGTATTAGAAACTGGGGTACCTTCCCCCACCCACCTCGTGCTACTCCCAATGAAGTGTGCGCTTTGCCTGCGGCCCCCGTGTGGGCGGGAGGCGATGGCGTGGCCCAGCTCCGCAGCGGTGAGGGCGCTTACAGCAGCTGCACATCAGTCACACACCCCACAGCGGTGCGGGAGCGAAACCAAAGGCAAGATGGCATGGAAACGACTGCACCCGAGGAATGAAAAGAGAGTTCATTACAGCACGGCCTTTGTGAGGCGGGGTACGACGCCTCGTCAAAGCCATGCAGAGCCAGGTGGGTTGTAAACGATTCCTGCAGGGCAGAAGTGGGGGCACAGTGACCAGGGGGCGTCTCAGAGCTCAGCCATGCTCTATTCTGTGCTCCCGGCGTTCCTTCGAGGCACCAGCCTGGACGCCTCTAAGTGCTAGCAGGACCCCGCTGCATGAATGCTCACACTGATGCTAAAGTGGGCTGTTTGCTGTGACACGCAGCGGGCCGACTAAGCAATTGTCTCTTTATCACCACTGCTCTCCTAGGGGCGCCTGATTCCTGATTAAAACAATGAACACACACCACATATAATTAATGATCAAGAGTAATGCATTTTAAAATCATTCTGAAAACACAAGTTAAATATCTGAAAAAATATAAAAATGCAAGAAAGCCGTTCAATGGGTCATGGTTAGCCGGGGTGAGTGCTCTCTGGCTGTGGGTGAATAACAGCAGGCTTCGTTTAGGTCAGCTAAAGGGCGTCCTACATGCTTCCCACCAGAACACGCCCAAGCAACAGGGGAAAAAGATGAAAATGCAGTGAGCAGGACTGATGTGCGGATGGTGGAACTGTAACAGGAGACAGGGAATGGGTTCAGAAGATGAGTCTAAAAAGTGTGGCTGCTTCTATGTGATATGGACTTATTATCGACCAGCTTTTGGCGGGGGGGGGGGTCGATATGGTCAATATACTGTAGTAGTCGCATCTCCCCACACACACACATTTATATTCACATCTTTGTGGGGACTCTCTATTAATTTCTATGGGAAAAAAACCCTAATCTCAACAATGACGATCTTAACCCCTGCCCAGCCTAACCCTTAACCATAAGTAACCCAATAAAAAAATTACAGGACCTTTGGCATGTTTAGTTTTTTAGCTGTAGACACAGACTTTTATAAAACTGAGTTTCCCCACAACATCAAAATAAAGGTTTTTTTTCACATTGAGGGGACATTTGGTCCATAAAATGTAATATATACTGTACATAATCCCCTCCACACACACGCACACATATACTCACTCACCATGTAACATGCAGAGATTGACTTTCCCCCAGTGCATCTCGAGGGGCCTGGTAAATGTTTGCACAGCTAAATGTTCTCTGTTGCACTACAGGAAATCATTTAATGCATCATCCTCAAAAACAATGCTGGCTGTTCTACAATGGGAGCCTTAAACCCTCTAGTCCAGCCTGACTACGCTCCCTAGTCTGTGAACCTTCTGGCTCTCTCTTCCCTTCAGGACCATCTGAAGTGTTCCTCTGAACTCTGAGAAGAGAACCGCAGGGTAGGAAATGAAGGCTGTGTGCCAGGGCAGTCTCCCGAAAGCAAGGCGGTGCAGTTAGGACAGCGCGACACCCAGCTCCGGACACCAAGCCCTTCTTAAAATACTGTGCCCCCTTAATGGGGTTATTAACACAGAATGAGGGCTCTCTGTGAAGAACAGAGGAACCGGCTCTCAATGGGAGGTCTCAGCCCTCCAAAGAGCAGCTGAACTCTGAGAAGGAGAAGCAGTAATCTTGGTTGGGCATTTTCAGAGACACAAACTAGCCCGATTCGAATGTTCCCTAAAGGTCACATGCTAAAACTCTGTGCTCATGTCCTCTCTCTCTCTGTCTCACACACGCACACACACAAGTCTTCAGCTTCCATAGATTACAGCAGAAGCAGCAGAAGCTTCATTCCTACAGTTTGGGTCTGGGTAAGCCTGAAGTGGCCCACGTCCTGGCATGTCCATAAGCCACAGCAGAGGTTCCCCGCATGCATCCTGCTTCCAGTTGGTCAGAAAGTGAGCATGTCCATTAGTTAATACTTCATAAATCTGTCCCACTCCTGAAACCTGCTCAGTGTGAACGGGGGATTTCAAGGACCCCAGAACAATGGAGCCCAATGGAGACAAGTGGTGAATATCAATACCGAGACCGCAAAGACCATACTTGCGGTCTTGGCAAGACCGGTCCTGCTAACTTACCTTCCAAGAACAAACTTGGGGTGCAATGCATCATGGGATTGGTCTCCTTCGGCGAGGATGCAACCCATGTATCCTTGATATTTTGGGTGGGGGCAAGACCAACATCTGGGGATTTTTACCGTCCTCTGTACTTGTGTTCTTAGTATTGGAACTGGTCTATGGCAATGGAAGATGCAGCGAAAAATGTAGAGAAGAACACAAGTACGGTCAAGTACGCATATTGAGATTCACCCTCCCTAGCAGCCCACGTTCTTCAAAGCCTCAATGGTGAGCTCATTCCATGGAGTTGTGGCAGTTCCTTGGGAGGCTATCAAACCAGAGAAAGGGGAAGTTCACCAGCTAACCCATCCTGACCTTGACAAAGGTGTTTTGTGTCAGGACATTAATTCTAGCAACCCCCCCGCATGCCCACATCAAGGTTTCTATTTAACCGGCGTGTAGCCACTGTGCAGATTGCCTGGTTTTAGCAGGTGTTCGTGATTTCATTACGTGCTCTGGGAAAGCACATAAAGCGTACGTAACAAGGTGAGGGAACGCTATATTTCTGGTAATGAGGTGTTAATTGATGGGGTTCGTTTTGAATGAGCAGCTGGGACAGGTCAGCTCCAGCAGATATCTCCCAGAAAGCCGAACTACCCCACAACCCGACTCATCTCTGTTCCTTAACAACGTTTGTAGTCGGCAGGGGCTGTGGCTGATTGGAATGGGGGGGGGGTGGAAATTAACTGTCCATCAAAGGGTGGCATCGGCGGCGTATAAGAATGTGGGAGGAGATGGAAAAGATAACAGGAAATGAGGTTCACGGGAGAAGGGAGCAGAGAGACAGGAAACGCAAGTGGACGGCAGGAGAGAGTGCCTACGGAGACGAGTAGTTTCCAGCATCCGTCATTCCCGAGGAACCACCTGCCTGTACCAGGAGGGCAGCTTGTACCAGCTGGGGGCAGGTCCGGAGAAGACCCCATGCCCCGCCCCTCCCCCACTCCACCTCAACAGCGGGCGTCAGCAAGTCATGTGATTGCCCAAGACTCTGCGTGAGAGGCAAGGTGGTGCAATTACCCAGAGTCACCGTGCTGGCTGATGGGGGAGTCAGGGTGCGCGAATACCTATACTGTATGTGCAAGGAGCATGACATTGGGCAATAAAGGGGTCACATCCACCCCCCCCCAAAACACGCCGATCAATCATGCAGAGGCGCCAGTCACACGGCACCTGCAGCCGCCCTCACTGCATCTGCTGCGATGGGGACATGTAACCATGCCAACCAATACATGCTAACAGTGGGGGGAGGGGGGAGATATTTGGACCTGTGAAAGGGCCTAAGGCTGCTCCACACCACACCTGTTTCACAGCTTGCCCGCCCCCACCTCTGCCTCCCCGCTACCGTGAGGGAACAGAGGCTGCCGGGGGTTAAATGAGCAGTACTGACACAGTGCTCGGGGTCGCAGGCTAACAGGCTAGCGCTCATTTTGTGCCTCAGCATGCAGACGAAACGACAGTTTTGCTGTCGGAATAACACATTAATAAGGGCTATTAATAAAAGGTAATTAACAAAGTGGAGGGGGGGATGCTTTAACTTCCCGAGGGTAAGAATAAAGCTTGAATTTATCAGACCACATCGAGCCCTTTTACTCAAAGCAGAGAGTTTAAAACAGCACATCACCACATCAGTAGCTGCTACCTCTCTGTCCCCGTAATGCCTTCATGGTATTAAATGTCCTTGGTCATTGAAATGACTGTAAGATGCAGAGCGTAACATTTTAAATGCACCCGGATATGCTGATTATAAGGAAATGAAGCAGAGATCTTCAGAGTGGGGGCGCTTTGGTGTCTTCCAGGATGCAGTTGTGTGATGGTGACAGGGTCAGACGGGTGACAGTCACTCCAGGGTCACATGGGGCCCCTTTTGCCTCTGCAATCCCCACCTTCTGCACCGTGCAGGGTCTGGAAGGCACCACCCAGAACCACCACACCCGCACCCCCGCCACTCTCTGCCCAGCAGCTGATCAACGCAGGAAGTATCGATCATCACGCCTCATTGGAGGTAATGACTTTGTAAATGACCAATGAAGAGCCTTTAATGTGAGCAGACCGAATAGAGATGTGCAGGAATGTGTAGCATGACCCTGATCACATGATCCCTTGAGGACACACACCCATATGGACATGCTCACCTGAGATCGACTGATCCAGCAGCGTTTCAGAGAGCTGTTCGCTCCATTGAACAGAAAACATGTTGTTTTTATTGGTTTAAAAAGATGCATATGGAATAGTAGGGAGACATCAAGCTAACTGCCTCACTGAGGACTGCAAAGCTCCTTCTACAAAGACGATCCACTCAGGGAACCATCAGAGACTAATGAGTTGTAAAGTATCTCCCCGTTTTTGATCCGCCCCTCGAACAAACGCTTAGGTAACACCAACCCAATGTTCCTGGTTTATCCCGCCTCCCCGATATCCACTGGCCCCTATCGGGGTGGGGGGGATCCTCAAACATGTTCAGGCCGAAAGTGAGGCTTAATTAGATTAAGTCTACTCAATTATGTCAGTGTAATTTTTCTCAGAGTGATTATAAATGGCGGAACACAGACATGCTCTTCTTAATCAGCTTCATTGTCACCAGCTTAAATCAGATGGCACAGGGTAGGGAGGTTCTCCTTTCATCCGGAACCATGAATGTCAGAAATTCAGCAGTAGAACCATCAATGAGGCCTTCTGGAGACCGCAGCACACGGTCCCTACAGCTATCATACTGGAACTACTGACCGTGCTGAGAACATACAGGCCAGCGATGGATCTGGACAAGTGTCTTCTTGCTAGTACAATTTACAAAACAGGAAAAATTGTTTCCAACACAAATCCAGGACCTACTGTAAGAGCCATTCGGCCAATCGCATTTTGACGTCTGTCCATAACCCTAACCCTAATCCTACTGTAAGAGCCATTCAGCCAATCGCATTATGATGTCTGTCCCTAACCCTAACCCTACTGTAAGAGCCATTCAGCCAATCGCATTTTGACGTCTGTCCCTAACCCTAACCTTACTGTAAGAGCCATTCAGCCAATCGCATTTTGACGTCTGTCCCTAACCCTAACCCTAATCCTACTGTAAGAGCCATTCAGCCAATCGCATGATGACGTCTGTCCCTAACCCTAAC
>JAODJX010000027.1:13907155-13926795 GCA_026776945.1 Isichthys henryi
CCCCCCCCCCCCCCCCCCCCCCCCCCCCCCCGCCCCCGCCGAGGCTAGGGAGCCTCCAGAAAAACCACTCTGGCTGTCACCTCTGCCGATTTCCAGCCCGCTCCCTAAGCTGCGCCTGAAACGTTCCTCACAGATGGCCTTCGCTCTTCTCACACATGGTCATTAAACCCACACGAGCACCTGGCAAGTTTAATTAGGCAGCCTTGGGGTCCATCTATCCCCAACCTTCAGTGAAGCAGGAGGAAGTCGCCACCCGCCGCTTCCACGGTTCCTGGTTCGGAGAAAAATCCGATGCAACGCTTTTCCTAATTTTTTAATTCACTTCAGAAAAATCGAGGGCCTCATCCTGCACCATACTTTCCTGTAACAAGCTGGGCCAACTCACCTCCGTAACATAAGAAGCTTGTTGTTATGTAAGCTAAATGGATCTCAGATGAGAATATCTGCAAACAGACACTAAAAGGAAGAACTCGGGTCACATGTTCTCTGTGTTATTCTGACAGTAACAGTAGGTGGTTCTGGAGTTGCTGTGACCACACATTCAGTCCAGACCACCACCACAGTACCACCCTGCTTTTATGGGGAGAGATCAGACCCCCTGCCTCCAGTTTGTGCCCCCATCCCTCCCCTCTCTGCCATATCAGAGTGTCCCCTGAGCCCCCGCTAGCCTGTGGATGCTAATTTCTGTCCACTTGACCTTTCTTCCACTTACCCAGGCAGGTGTGGGGCGGCCACGGCGGCAAATTAAAAGGATTAGCAGAGTCGTCTGGCGGTGCAGCCGTTATCTCCTCGGTGCACGTGCGATTACGCTTCCGTGGGGCTGTTTACCAGGGTGCAGACCTCGAACACATCTCCTAATGCTCATTGTTACCTGCTAATCCTGTGCCCCATCCTCATTCCCCTGGGGGGTAAGTCTGGCATTCCTGGGACTTAGCGCACGCTCCAGCGTTAATCCAATCATGTTGACAGGGGCTTAGCGCGGAACTCCAGCGGAAGCAGCTGTGTATAACCCCCCCCCCCCCCGCATGTTTGCCTGGTGTTCAGTGTGTACGAGAGTAGCTGGAAATCATGTTGCTCAATCCAAGATCATGTGGCAAAACACAGCAATCACACATGGGTACTAGACTCAGTATGTTTCACCTGGGGGTGGTAAGAGCCCACTACCCGCCATCTCTGTGACCTTTACCTACAGTATCACCAGGTGACCTGACATGGGGGGATATGACTGCCAGGGGGGCCCTGTGACTCCAACATCGCCTGCCTCCATGTCAGACACACGGGCCAGGGGGCTTGCACTCCTAGCGTAAATCCCACTGCGTTCCAGCCTAATTTGCATATAACAAACACTGCTGACATCGGCTTAGTGCCAGCCAGAGCCCACAGGCTGCCCGATGACGGGGGCCATCAGCCCGGCGGGGTGGGGCGGGGGTTTGGAGGACAGGTCTCAGAAGAGCCTCACCTATGCTGAGTGGAAACATGTCCACCTGTACAGCTGACTGGCTGGAGCCTCACAGGAGCCTCATTGGGGCCACAACAGGGCTTCCACCAGAACTCCCACCTGGTCCCTCCTGACAGCCTGTGGCAAAACACAGCCAAAGATGGGATCCCATAATGACTCAATGTCCCCCAATCAGGATCTAGCCAAAGATGGGATCCCATAATGACTCAATGTCCCCCAATCAGGATCCAGCCAAAGATGGGATCACATAATGACTCGATGTCCCCCAATCAGGATCCAGCCAAAGATGGGATTCCATAATGACTCGATGTCCCCCAATCAGGATCCAGCCAAAGATGGAATCCCATAATGACTCGATGTCCCCCAATCAGGATCCAGCCAAAGATGGAATCCCATAATGACTCAATGTCCCCCAATCAGGATCCAGCCAAAGATGGGATCCCATAATGACTCGATGTCTCTCCAATCAGGACCCAGGGTGCGATTCGGAGTCTCCAGAGTGTGCGTACAAATCACCGCTCATTACCTGATTTGTACGATAAGAGAGACAACAAGTGCAGTGCTGATTATACCGAATACCGATTACATCTGAATTAAAAGGAGCAGCCAGGCACAGATAAGACGTGTGTCTGTCTGAGGTGACACTGATTTAGGTTGTGGGTGTTCTGGGGGGGGGGGTAACGTTATAGGTATTGTTTGCTTATTGATCAGCAAAATCAAACCGATAATTTCTCCTGTGCAAACAGTAAACCCTGGGAGACGGTGAAAATCTGCCTATCTTTCTGCCCCAGAAAGGAACAACTGGCACCGGTGTGATTCTGGAAAGGAGGTAAATCTTAAGCACCAGCCTCCAGTCAGCAGTCCTGGTAAGAAGACATCAGAAATATGGCCTTATTAAGCGGGGTGTCTAATGTAGAAGGCTATAATGCGCAGATTTATTACTGTTTATGTATTTCATAGCCATAATCTGGCATTCTGGCCCTATGTTTGAGTGCTGCGTGTTCAAACATCCTGCAATCCTCAAAAGCAGCACAATCATGTTTGTAATTCATATCACAAGTGCTTGTGCATTGCATTTTCTATCCATCACTATCATAATTAAAAATAATAAAGTCTATGTGCTGAATGATTGAAGCATAAATTGGGTTTTATGTGTAATCACGTTTATACCCTAATTGTTTACCGCCATGACGCAGTGGCATGTAAATCTTCCCCAACTCCTGGCTCCAGGTTCATGCTGAGTCAAAGGCGCCATTGCGGGGGGGTTCAGGCACTACATCTGTGCATATTCAACTGATCTGAGTGAAATATCCCAGTGGAATGATGACTTTTGAGCTGTGGAACAGTGCTGCCCAGCCTGACACTTTCAGCAAGAGCAGAGAGACTCGCACCATAGGCTATATATGCTCGTTACATGGGGCCTGGGCACTAATCAACATCACAGACCCAGAATGCAATCAGACGCTTTTCTGCAGAATGTACCCTCCCCCCACCCCCCCAGTCACACAGGACCGGCAGGTGAGTGCTGGGTAATCACAGACACACATAGACCAATGCAGAAAGCCAGATTTACCCCCTAAACCAAGCCCTGCCTACAAGCCCCTGACTCATGCCATCTTCTGACTGAGGCACACCTAGGGCATCTTCTGAGTGAAGCTTACCTGGGGTGCCATCTTCTGAGTGAAGCTTGCCTAGGGTGCCATCTTCTGAGTGAAGCTTGCCTAGGCTGGCATCTTCTGAGTGAAGCTTGCCTGGGATGCCATCTTCTGAGTGAAGCTTGCCTAGGGTACCATCTTCTGAGTGAAGCTTGCCTAGTGTACCATCTTCTGAGTACAGTTGGCTAGGGTGCCATCTTCTGAGTGCAGCTTGCCTAGGGCACCATTTTCTTGCTTAAGACAGCCTTGACCTACCCCAAATGAATCAGTCTTCTGTGGGGACCAGTAAATCTGGATCAGTAACTACCACACAGAGGCTGGCTTGGAGGCTTCATGGGAGGGGGTACATGCTGTCATGGGGCCCCCAAAGTGCAAGAGATCATCAGCATCGTCAAGCCGCCAAGAAGGTGGACAACCCAAGGTGTTCTGCATAAGACTCATAGAGACACTCCAACCAGCAATGGTGCAGAAAGGCATGATCGTCTATGCATAGGGTGGGGCCACACAGATGCCACTGTATGCCAGCAGCACCAAAGGGATCTCAGTCTCCCTTGTGCATCGGAAGATGTCTGTGCTGGTTCTGGGAGAGGAGGGCTGATTGGGCCCCAGCAGGATGGCCCTGTGGCACTGCTAGCCGATCTGCGTTTCTGGAGGTGAGAAAGCTGGCTGGCTCCATAGCTCCTCACTTAGAGGCCACATTAAAATGATGAAAAGGCTCCAATCGAGAGCAATCCCCTGAGAAATCGACCTGGATGAGTCCTCCAGAGAATGCTGCACCGTAAACACAATTGCTCGCTACACAAGGAATAAATCATGCTGCTCAGGAGGAAGCTAGCTGAGGATGGAGTGAACGGTAAACCCAGACCCCCCGACCCCCTGGGGCCAGGGAGACTTCAGGAAGCGGAGTCTGTGAAAGCATAGTGCCATATGCATGCGACTCGACGCATGTGGGGACCATCTCCGGCCTCACAGTGGCCTCACTCTCAGCTTCCCAGACACATGGAGGGTGCTGAAAGCACAACGTACATCTCTGTTTATAGTCAACTGGAAGAAGATGGAGATGCGGCCGCTGGGAAATAGAGACACAGCTGCGGGGAGATTGAGATACATTTGCAGGGAGATGGAGACACAGCTAGCAGGAGATGGAGATGTGAAAGTGGGGATACCGAGATGCAGCTGCAGGAAGGTGGAGATGCAGCTGCAGGAAGGAGGAGATGCAGCTGCAGGAAGGTGGAGATGCAGCTGCAGGAAGGTGGAGATGCAGCTGGAAGGAGATGTGGCTGTGGGGAGAAAAAGATGCAGCTGTGGCTAGTTGGAGATTCGGCAACCGGTTTCACCAGCCCTTCTCATCACACCCCCTCTAATGCGGCCAAGATTTTCATAGAGGCTCTCTGTGGTAGGGCGCCCCTCTCCAGGACTCCCCTGCCCTTCACCAGCTCACACTCCATCCTCCCGCTAAGGCAGGGCTGGGGGCGGTGTCGCTATCCCTAAGTCATCACATCATGCCTCATTTGATGCTCAGCAATGCAGAAGTAAGAATCACTGGGTGTCAGAGTCTATGGTTCCCCAGGGTGGCACCGGTTCAACTCAGGTCATGGCTCAGACGTTACCGGCTTACTGCAGAGATTGTCCCAGGGATTCCAAAGCTTCCAGAATTCCAGATGGGAACATCTCTCCATGCTTCCTAGATAGTCTGTGTGCTTGCACGTGTGTATTGGTGAGCCAGCAGGAGAAGATGGAAGGAATTTTCTGGCAAACAAAAATCATTTTCTATCCAAACGAATCCCAAAAAAGGCGGGACAGATGGTGCGGTACCTTTACAAAGAGCCTGGCGTTTACACAAGTAAACCGTCAAGTGTCACATGCAAACACACCATCCTCCTTAAACACGGCAGGTCACCACATCTCGAGTCTGGGCAAGAGTGAAAAGGCAGAATAAGAGAAAAAAAAAGATGTTTATGTTCATGGAGACATGAAGCTTGTAGCTGAGGTTATCAGGATTTCAGGAGTTCGTTTGAATACGGTAGATATCGCACGTTTAGTGGGAACAGAGTCTTGATTGCGAGTGTAAGCGAGAGGCGTCACATAGGTCTGAAGACAGAACAACCGTCTCCAAACTAAAATAGCCAGTGAAGTGTCCACCTCTGATGGATTATAGCGAAAGCTGGACAAAATATTTCATATTGCTACTTCGTGTATCCTCTCTCATTTTGTCCATGACTTTTGGAGGTTTCCATCCCAGAATCCGAGCCGGGCCACTCCAGGCTTTGACTCTCTCCCCAAAAAAACAACTCGAAAAGAAAACACACCTTACTACGAAGTAAAGTCATTTTTCGAATAATACTCAATTAACCTCGCCCTCGGCACACAGATAGAGAGAAATGCGTGAGTACGGATCAAATTCTTTATTTATTTCCATATGAAACGAGATATTTCTCGTTATTGCAGAAGGATGGCGTACAACATTAAAAAGCAGCCTGAATAAATTAAATTGACACTGAAATTAAATTACACTAAAGAGACAGCTCAAGTGTAGCTGCATACAATGATGTGTAATAGCCTATATGCCTCGGGCAGTTATGTCGAATGGTGATTTCTGTATTTTTAACAGCGTAATCCTAAAAATACTTCCTGGTTTATAGGCCACTCCATTAATTTATTTCCGTACAAAATGAGATGTCACTCATTGCTCCAGAAGAATAACAGCATTAAAAGCCTTAAATCTACAGTTGAATGATATTGGGGGAAAAAATTCACAATATCTGAATTTTTTTTATTAATATTACAATATTTTTTAAACATAAAAGGAGCTGAAAATTTTGCCAGAGATAAACTGGTCAAATTGAAACTTGCGTTTATGTACCAACAGAGTCTTTACTGGAAAAGGTTTGCCAGTAGTTACTGTACATTCTGGTTTACTCAGTGAAAAGTCTCTACACTGATAATTCACTCATTGAAAATTTTATGAAGAACAGATTTCACAGAACATGAATTCCAATATCATTTTTAACGACAGTCAGGACTGCCGAAATGTACATATAAAATTAACAGCAGCAGCATAATCAGACTCTCTCACACTTGTTGCTGTGGGTTGTGTCAACAACAGTGTCACACAGACTTTTTGAGGGGCAGATGCTCGAATGGGGGGGGGGTAAATTTTGTGTGATCACTGACTTAGAACCACTAAAGGGGACTTATGATCATTCAGGCAAAGGGGCCAGGTGTTCATGCACCCCCCCACCACCCCCCATGCTTGACCAACAGACACAAAGCAGTTCATAAAAATAGCTCACTCTTGCTCAATATCATCTGTATGATATTTCCATGCCGAGAAACAAAAATGTCTCCTAACGATCAACTTTTGTCCTCCTCTTCGCCTCACTGGTGAAAATGATAGTGACTGGCTATATACGGGTGCAGAGCTCAAGCAAAGAGAGTAGGCAAACTGAACAAATAAACTGCAAACTTATTAGAGAACGGAAAGATCAGATATAATTATATTGATACTGAACGAAATTTAAAATAGATCATTATAATTTGATTTTAAGATTTTTTTATTTTATTTTATACACATTCTCAAATATTCAATAATGCTGACTCATCCCAGCTACATGGTGCCTTCTGTCCCTGCCATTCCGAGCTGGACTCTACATCACTGTCAGAGTGGGATCGGGATAGGATGCCTTTAAGCGGGTCCTTCTCTCCAAACGGAATTCCCAGGCAGAGTGCACAGGAAATATTCACACGGTGCTTGGGGCGTGAAAATCCATCATCCTCCCGACTCTGAGCCACACATAGCCGGGGCGGCGATGTCTGATTTATAAAGTCGCTCATTTCAGTAGGTTAAACGGCGGGTTACAGTGACGAAACTCAGTAGCGCCACCATCCGGCTGCAGGAGCCATTTTCAAACAGCGCCCCCGCTGGTCACATGGTGAAACACCCCAGAGGGCGATTATAATCCAGACATACCAGCATAGGCTAAACCAGTCTGATGAACTTTGCAACTTAAAAGACAAACAATACATAGCAGAACGACATGGAATTTGCCGATATCTTTGATGTAAATCAATTTTGCTATTGATTTGATATTTAAACGTTTTTTGGATAGAAAATAATGTTTATTTGTGGCCTTTCCACAGTCAATACTACCCAGCCAGGCTGCCACCGCCTGTTAATAAACGTCACGTCTAATTAATCTCACTCTCGGTTAAGACAAAAGGCGCTGTTCTCCCAGCAAACTCAGCTATCGATCCCTGAAGAGGGGTGATCCGGCCCCAGTAACACTCGCTTCCTCTTGACCTTGCCCTCTGACGCAAAGACATGGCAGAGATGAGGAACGCAGAGCCGGGGAGAAAGAAAAAAAGCCGGTGTGAAATTAGATTCCCTCTGAAGAGGTCGCCTTGCCGGGTGCCGCCTCATTGCTGGGAGATCATGTGACCCCGTCCACCAATCGGCCAGCAGCGAGAATGCCGGCCGTTATAATCCCACTGCCCAATAACTAGGACAAGTGACAGGCTCCATTTTTCAGCCACGCTTACCTGGGAGTGCAGAGAGCTGGACCTGACAAACGGAGACACTCTGGCATCGCAGAGTCACAGGCCAGCCTCAGAACGCCGGGGCCTCTCCAATCTCTCCCTTTAATTACGATTCGCAGCAAGCCCACACAGAAGAAAATAGGCCCTTTAGAAAAATAGGCAATCTAGTGCTGCCTATAATGTCGGCTGCACACATCTGCCGCTAGTTCCGGTAGAGAAAATTCAGGTATAAAAGCTAAGTCAAATTGATTTATGAGGAATAATTGGTTTCTGGGCCATGACATGTCTGATTGGTGAGAAATAGCAAGCGTTCCCGAAACAGATCAAAGCTTCATGGAGAGTTCGCTCACGATCGATGACTCGGTTGTTCTCGGCAGAACGGCGCTGGATTTCAGTAGACCCTGAGCCAAAACCCTCAAAGGATTACATCATAGGGTGTGCAAAGGATCCGTACAGTGCTCCAAATGGTCACATGGAAGTCCCAGCCAATGAGGAGGCCCGAGATGTACAGGCACACCGGAGGGCTCAGATGCTCGATGACCTGGAGAAAATTAAGCTGTTAATCCTGAAGTCCTGATGGAGTTCATTCCCCTCTCCTGCACCTCCACCCATTCACAACGTGGAAAGAGGCAAAAGGTCCCGTGCTCGATGACTGGACTCACACCGTGACCTCGGAGCTTATCGGTCCGGTGCTGCGCTTATCTTTCCATGTTTTGATGCAGGTCTTCCTCACAGTAATACTGCTCGCTCTTTCCAGTGCCACGCCACTCCTGGGCCATGGCCCTGGCCGCTGAACACAGATGCTTGTCGTGCCGGCAGCTGCTTCCTCGACAGCCTATTGTCCATAGAAATGATACAGCACACAAACATGTAATGGGCCCATGACCACAGAGGAAAGGAAAAAGGTAAAGCAACATGCCACTATCAGCCCCTGGGCCCAGTTCACTCTTTTAAGTACTATTTTTCCCTGATCAAACACAATCATTGCTCTTAGGTATTTGACTTACCTAATAAGTGTTGAATCCAGACCCCTTCAAATCCAAGACAGGACACACCTCAGGCAGATCGGCTGTCCGTCGTCAGGCAGAGGGGCAGCATGACTATCCAGAAATTAAGGCAGGAGTCACTGCCAATATTGCCAATGGTCATGAATACAGCAGTACTCCACTCACCTTTTATCACCCCCTGGAGGCAGAGATGGAGTCTCGCCCCTCGCACGCAGAGATGCATCGTGGTCGGCATTCGGCACGGAGCATCACAGCCTCACCGGTGTTAAGCCGGAGTGCGTTCTAGCTGTGATGGAGAGGTATGGGAAAGATGGACCCTTTCAGACTAGTTCAGAGTACTGCTGGGGACGAGCGATAAGGCCAGGGGAAGGACTCGCATCCCCAAGGCCCAACGAGCCCCACATCCCTCAAACAGTCCCCTGAAGCGACAGCAATCCAACGACCAGGGCTGTAGCGCCCCCTAGCTGCCACTCTACAGCAGCAACTTTAACCTGGATACTCGCATGCTGTAATCACAGGAAACACAAGGTTCATTCTGCCGTGTTCTGGATAATATGCATAAATAAAACATTAAGAGAGCAGTGTTCTAAAGTAGGAACGCTTTAAGAGTACTCCCAGGACAGAGATGGAAAGTGTGTGTGTGTGTGTGCGTGTGTCTGTGGGTGTGAGTGGGTATACCTATCCTTATGGGGACACAATGTCCCCATAACGTGATAAATATCCGTTTTTTTCCCTTGTGGGGACCGGTTTCCTGGTCCCCATAAGGGAAAACTCTATTTTATAAAAAATCAGTGACTGCTATGACAAAACTAAAATTGCAAAAACTCTTCTATTTCACTTGGTTACTTATGGTTATGGTTAGGGCAGGGTGGGGGTTAGGGTTGTCATAGTTAGCGTTAGCATTTTTCCCATAGAAGTGAAAGACGCGGGCCCCATAAGGATAGGTATACCCTACGTGTGTGAGCGTGTGTGTGTGAGAGAGAGAGAGAGAGAGAGAGAGAGAGAGAGGGAGTGTTGTGACCGTGATGAATTTTCTGAAATGATCTCACAGACCTGCTTTCCTGCTTTTAATGATGTTCTCATTTGTACCAACTTCCACAAACAACTGACACAGTTTTGTTAGACTGTCATATCATCAGGATGACGTGCCTGCACGTTTAACCACCTGACGCTAACCTACTCAGGCACCATCTAACTTTAATTAGACCTCTAAGAGCACCTTCCCCAGCAGACAGCCCCAGATTGTAGATAATAATGTTTATAATAATCACATTACGTCCGTGACCAGGACGAGGCAAAATTTACACAGAGCAAACTCACAGTCAGCCTGTTGGACCTGAGAGGAGGCATTCATGAGGACAGCATTCCCACCCTCCACATCAGACCCAACTCCGCAGATCCTTTTGGGATTATCCTGTAATACTGAGCACAGTGTGACTGGGACCTTAAAAGGCCCAGCAGTGACTGGGACTGTTTTCTCCCTCATGGGGTAATGTGTGACTAAGGAGATTTTGACTTTGTGCCTGTTCTCATTAGGTCACTCGGTCTAATTCCGTGGGCAGCAGAGTGATGTCACCATTTGGCCTTTGAATAAGACCAATCAAAAAGCAAAACTCAAAAGGCACTTTCAGGAACATTTATGAGGACTTTATGAGTTTTGTTAATTCAACAAAATCTCTTCATAAGCAAGATTTGGTCCCCAGTACTGTAACATATGATGAGGAAGCCTGTCTTTAGGTCATCGGCGGTCTCATCTCAAAAGCAACAAAAAATGGACTGAGTGACTTTGCTCCTCAGCTACTCCAGAGACTCCCTGACCCTGCTCTCGAGCGTACATCCCCTTTTGGATAAAAGCGTCTGTGAAATAAATAAAAGTAAACTGGAAGTTAAGCATCAGTTCATGGATTCCGGAATGACTGCATTGGTTTGATTTCAGCTGACGGTTTGCTGGGCTTCCTGCACGGTGTTTGAGAACCAGACGGTAAAAATACACAATGCAGCTTGATTACTGAAGACAGAGGAGAGATGGAAAATATTCACAGGAAGTGAATAGGCTAGGTGACGGCAATAAACTGATGTCCCCTGCAATTTAATCATTCGGCGGAAAAATGAAATTCTGCGTAAGGAGCCTGCATTGTGTGCCCTAATCAAATTAGCGTCTTGCATTTGAAAGGATCTCATTATAGGAAGGCTGGAAATTTGATCTGCGATTGATTTATGTGTGAAGAGACTAAAGGACGCTGCTGACTAACCTGATTACCTCTGGCTTGAATAGTCATGGAGCAACGGGCTCGTATCCGAGTCCCTTCGGCGTGGCCTGCTGTGCCGGCCCACCTCCCCCCCCACATCCCACTGCACACACTGACACACTCGCTACAGTAACAAGCAAACCAATCACCTCTCAGAAAACCGGGCCCAGGGCAAATGGATCAGGAAACATGAATAAGGCTGTACTGGACATGCGTGTGCTTGCTGTGTAGCTGATATTGGGTCATCACGCCGGTGGGGGGGGCTGATCTAGGAAGCACAGATCTGATAAAGCCTGTCAAAAGAACGCGTCCGGGATTCACGCTAAACAGAAGCTGTCATATTTCAGCTGCCGTGTAAACATAGATAATTAAGTGAAAATTTAAACCTTGATTTGGCTCAAAGCAACTGCATTCTGGTCTTATTTGTTGCTATGACTCACACACGTTAGCTTCTGCAGGTGAGGACTGCAGTGTAGGTTCTGCAGGTTAGGGCTGCAATGCAGGTTCTGCAGGTGAGGACTGCAGTGTAGGTTCTGCAGGTTAGGGCTGCAAAGCAGGTTCTGCAGGTGAGAGCTGCAGTGTAGGTTCTGCAGGTTAGGGCTGCAATGCAGGTTCTGCAGGTGAGGGCTGTAATGCAAGTTCTGCAGGTTAGGGCTGTAATGCAGGGTCTGCAGGTGAGGGCTGTAATGCAAGTTCTGCAGGTTAGGGCTGTAATGCAGGGTCTGCAGGTGAGGGCTGTAATGCAGGTTCTCGGAACCCATGAAGAAATTCTGCACCAGCCACAGATGGACTGGGTCGCAAGCTTGTGTTTCACGCTATGCACCATGCGGGTTTGACAGCTACTTTATCTTACTTTCAGAGATGAATAGAAGCCAGCGGACAGGAAGACACCGAAGCGAGTGTGACCCCCCTGTACTCGGCGGACAGCGCTCACCTTACCGGCCTGGTGGCTCGTCCCTAACAAGCCGGCCTGTGAGGAGTGATCTGCGTGCGAACGATGACTCTGGGCGGCGAGGCGTGATGATTTATGAAGAGTGCTATTCATCCCGCCGTGGCTCGTCCGCACGCTACTTCATCTTCATTTTGCCAGTGGCTGACCGCTTAGGACAAGACAGCCAGCCACACAACCAGCCAATGGGAGAGCAGGACCTGCCAGCGTGACGTTCACAAGCAGGGTCACTGCCCCACTTAAAGGGAGTGTAATATCCATCCTGTTTGTATAAACAACCGGTTTCACACTAACAGTTTTAACTAACCAGGGCAGGTTCTCATCCCTTAGAGAAGGTCGAACCTTTAACCAACGGCTGGAATCCGGGGATTGATTCCATTCAGAAGCATTTCAGTTTGAGTATCCCAACACCTCCTTCAGCTCCCACCTTGACCTCCATTATATCCCACACTAGCTGAGATGTTTCATCTGAATCAGGACAGGAGTTGCCAGATGTTCTAGCAGGTCAATGTGGGACATGGAGAAGTTATTCAGGTCTACTGCTGACTGGCAAGCCACAGCACACCATCCAAAGGTTTCAATTCCACATCAACCAGGGCTGAAGTGATTAGAACTTATCTAACTGCTGAGAACGGCACCTATATGGCACAGTGGAAGCCTTTTTATCTTGTAGAAAGGATGAAGATCCAGAGATGATTCAGGTTCTAGGAGTCTGGAGCTGCTTCTGCCATAACACCGGGTCCAGGAAAGACTGGGATCTCCGAGACCTTCCCAATAGCCTTGACCACATGGATTCCATCACATTTTGGGCGCAGCATTCCAGAGCACTATGCAGTCCTTCATAGCTATTTAATGCTTACGATTGGTTCTTAGTGAAAAATCAAACAATCAGCAAAGACAACCCCCCCCCCTCCACCCCCTAACATCTCCATCTGACCTGTCACCATCAGCACAGATCAATAAGCCCTGCTACGTTATCGACACATTTCCAGAATGTTTCATTGACTAATCAGGAATAGTGCCACTCTGTCCATCTCCCTAAATTAGAGGCGATTATACTGACATCCTCACATGGATTTCGGTGCCCCCTGCCTCACGGATGCAGATTGTCGTCTGACCCCCTGCTATATTGGGTTGCGAGCAAACTTCAGACTGGGTCCACAGACAACTGGGGACAGCAATATCATTCCATATTGGTTCTACCCGGGGATTCACACTAAACAGCAGCTGTGATACTTCAGCTGCCGTGTACACAGAAATAATAAAGTCAAAAATTAAACCTTGATTTTGCTCAATGCAGCTCCATTCTGCACCCGTTTGCTGCTCTCACTCACACACTTTAGGTTAGGGCTGTAATGCATCCACAAACTGTGTGGTCAGCACATCAATAAAGTGATGGTTGCACACTAGTGGTCATGACAGGGTGGTCTGCAATGAGACCTAATCAGGCATGGAGATGCTCTGATCCTCAGCTGTCTGTGACCACGAACACGCAGGGTGCAATGAACTGTCCAGCCTCCCATTTGGATCCCAAACCTCTCTAACCCTCAGAGATACTGTATGTGCTTACATCTAGATATGAGAGCCATTATACACAGAGCACCTTTCTACACATTATCAAGACACATGATCCTGAAGGCGGGGGGGGGACGGTTCTGCACCAGTGGCGTCATAATAAAAGTCAATGCCAGAGACATTCTGCATTATTAATTCTTCACGTTCGGTTTCACGGAAGGTTCCGGGCCATGTCGGTACGCTCCACAGGGATTGGCAGCGTCTGCCGAGAACTCCCGCTGCTGATGCCGGTGATGTGCGCCGTGGTCTTGGGTTAACAGCTGTGTTTGTTTGTCAGCGAGCTGATACCGTGCGCCCCCCACCCCCCCGGAAGGTTACTGGGGAGACCAGCGACAGCTGGGGGACACGGCGGGTCGAGAGCCACCTGACAACAAGGACGTCAAACCGTATAGCAGGGTACGCTGCTCCTCAGCCTGGTTCACCTCAAGGTGCTGCCACCTGCCCCCAGTCTCCCATCACACAATACAAAGGTCAGCTGCACTGTGGTAAGACAGTACCCCGTCAGAACCAGAGCAAACGCCCTTCCTTACATAGGAGGCTCAAAGCAACCTGAGCTTCAGAAGTGACATGTCCTCCAGCAGGCTGCCTGGTACCGACACAGAGATATGTGATAAAAGCAGGATTAACAATCTGAACCGGAGGACTGAAGTAGGCCGGCTCAGAACAACCTAGCACTCTCTTATAAACCTTAACCTGCAGGAATGTCTCCTGGGGGCCCCTGCAGTGTGCTGCACCCCTACATGACTGCTCTGTCTATAGAGTCTGACGGGGCTGTATGAAGGACAGGAAATAAGTATCAAACCAGAGGAGCTTACACAAAAACCCCTCACTTTTTCATGAGCGCATTTCATGCATACCTACTGCAAACTTCCCCTTTCCTGCCATAAACACTAAATCTTTCTCTCCAAATTAGAAACGGCAGCAGTTTGAGCCCTGGCCGGCTCCACGACGGCGGTTACCGGAATGTGTCAGGTGGCACCAGGAGGCAAGTTGTGACGACCTGGGACAGTGATCGGGGTGTGTGACAGCTGCCTGGTCACTGGCCAGGCAGGCTTGGGTACAGACCCCACGCTGCCCCAACCGGCCCGGAAGCCGTGAATGTTGCACGTTTAGTGTCTGAGCATAAGTCAGGAAAATAAAAGCAGGCAGTTATGTGAGAGGATGCTGATCGATGCATTTTCTAATTCTCTCAGCCTGCTGTCGGTACTTTGGCATTTGTTGGTGTCTCACGCAGCGTTTCGGCAAGTGGTGTTCATTCGTAGTGCCTTACGGGTTTGGCCTTCCGCATGGACAGATCCAGGCAGTGCATGCCCTGACATCATTCTCATCCGGGTACCACACGGTCGTAAACATGTCCAGGGCCAGGACTTGGTTTGAAGAAGAGCTGAACAGCACCAAGGACCCCAGCTGTCACTAATTCACTTTTGGCACAACATAGACGCCTCTAGAGGAGGTCGGTTGCTGTGGCCAGCCTGTCAGACTGCTTTCTGGGTGCCAGCTGATTGGGTGAGCTGCCCCACATGGAAACGAGAGTCTTAATTTGTGGTTTTAGTAAAAGCCACCCTGTCACGGACAGAAGGCCTTGCATAAGGCATCAAATAGACAGTAGGTGAAGGCCTTAAACCAAGGTCACTCAGAGCACCTATGCCAGGGCAGGGCAGCTAGGTGTCCGAGTGCAATAGTTACCTGATCTGAGTCTCATGTCTTTGCTGTGACTGGTCCCCATCACATTCCTGGTTCTCATATGGTGCACAGGAGACCCAGTCCTCTTTACCTATCAGTTTTTTTCACAACCCAGATGCCGAAAAACCTATTTTCCAAAAAAAACATGACATGGCGTGGATTTCCATCTAACGGCGGGTGAAAATGACAGGAATCAGAATCCGCCCCGATTGCGGCCACCGATCAATCTCTCAGTCAGTTTGAGGCTGTCGCTGCACTCGTCGCCTGGGGCGGGACGGTTACAGATTAATTTCACACGCTCACCTGTGTGACAGACCCTTCCCGCTTGGGCCTCTCCACAAAGCACTTAATTGATGGCTAATTTCATGGGAAAGGGCTGCTCCCAGAATGCACTGCTGCCACAAATGACGACTTCATTAAAATGGAATCAGCGGGTCAGGGACTGACAGGCTTCATGGAGTTTTAATTAAAAGTGGCTGGCATTGTCAGGAGTCTTGGTCCAACCCGGTACTGTCACCGACTGCCGTCAACGTACCAATCATCACCTCGAGAAGCTCATAACAGGCAGCACAAATCTATAACAAATGGACAGGTTTTATTGCCCCCCACTACACCCCACACCTCCTGCCGCAAACATATAGCTTTGCAAAGACAGCAAGTTCTCCTAGCCTGTAAGACCATCACCACACACTTGGCATGCTGTGAACGCAATGGCCCTTTGGGGGGCGTCCAATCCGAGAAGCAGGCCCTTGGACGTTTGGGATGAGGTCATGCAGCGTGGACCCACTCACCCCAACTTGGTTTGAAAACAGCTGAACAAGCTCCTTTAATGTTTATAATTGCAATCAGGAACCACTGACATGACCTTGTTTAGATGGTGTTCAGCTCTATTGCTCCTTGTTCAGCTGTTCACTTCATTTCCAAACCAAAATACTGTCGTTCCTTTGATACGTTGTTCCCTCAGACCTTCTTCAGAAGCATCCCATGACCTGCAGGATTATACCTCCTGGGGTTTGACACCCCCTTTAAACTGCTGGGTAGCAGAGAACCATCAAGTATACTGAGATCACTCACATGTTCTACTCATCAACCGTCAGAAACCATAGAGGATCAGCAGATGTACATTGGAGGCTCTATGTACCATTTCCTGTCTGCTCTCCAGCTGAGGTCATGGTAACTGCTGATTAGTAAATTACTGCTACGTACAAACATGTAATTAGTGCCTACAGCTACTCTCACTTACGTCTTTCATTTCCAGGGTTTCTGGTTAGCCACCTCCTTTGAAAACAAAGGAGCTGCATTTTCTGCTATCGATTCCCGCTGATGTAGTTTGTACAGCAGTTTGGAAAATGTCCCGATACAAAAGAGTGATGAGGAAATCGTAGCACCCTCTGCTGGGGAGGCGAGTAAACACCCCCAAGCCTGAAATGCGCCTTCCGTTTAACGGAACTCTTAAGTGTCACTGCTGAGTTTGTGAGCTGTTGTGGATTTGAAACACCCTATCCAACAACTGCTGCCACTCAAACGGAGACAAACACCTTTTTTTCAACGCCCGCAAGGTGAGTGCGATGGCCATACAGGAGTAAATAACAGTCTACGGAATGGCGGGACAGTTCCCGGAAAGACCCGAGTGACTCGAGCTGCTGTGATGGTCCTCCGCGACTCCAGCTCCAAATCGCCTCTGCATGTAAAACAATGCTTCTGTATTCAAGAACCACTGGGTTTTATTGATTTCTGTTTGTTGTTCTGCATGGAAAAACATGTCTCCAGCCCAACCCCCCCATCCCCACCCACTCATATCAGAGTATACTGAGGTTTTATATTTAACAGGAAATGTCTGCCAGGGTCTGGAATCGATATGAACTCCGGGCCCAATGAGCCAATCCGAGCCGATACAATAGGTCCTTTGCCGGCTCACTGGCACAGTACCGGGAAGGTCCGTTAACAATTCCTTCGACAACCTTCTGTTCTGACCGTCAACAAAAACGATCGCGGACTTCTCAAAGTCGAGGCACAGGGGGCTGTGGGAGCCGGGTCCGATTTCCTGCGGAAAGAGGAAGAGATGCTCCTCTGATACCCAGAGGAAAAGCGAGCCGGATAGATACTGATCCAACAAGATTCCATCTGATAAGTGGCCCCTGCTTTCGGCTGAATCACCCCAGTGCTTCTGGTCACATTCCTCTTTATGGAAATGCAGACAGACAGGAGACCAGCTTAACTTCTACAAAACTCTGAAACTTACCATTTACACAATGTGACAGTGTATAAAAGAATGTGAATAAACCACAGCACTGAATCCCTCTTGTTGATAAAAACGTTTTTTTCATCCAACAGCCCCCAGTCGAGACTGGTGGAGACGTGTCAGACCCATAGCGACAGCGGAGGTTTGCACAAGTAACGTCACCACCTGCTGTTTGAAATTAAAACAAAAAAAAAAGCGTCCATCCAACAGCGGCGTTGGAAACGAGAAGCTAATTTCACATTTAGAAATAAAAGAAAAGCAGAGAATGGGAACGACGGGAGCTGTGTAATTATACGTGTTGAAGTGGTGGAATGGCCCTCTGCACACTGCCAGGGCAGACAAAAGAAATCAGAGCGGAACAGCAGGGGGCGCCGCCCATCGCCAGCAAATCAGCATCGAGCGGCCATGGTACATTCCTCACCGTGCTGCAGACTGTCCAGGTGATGGCGGCGCTTAATGAGGCCGGCGCGATCTGAATCGGCTTCGTTTCAAACCGGACCATCTCAGGTCGGATTCGGGGAGCTGTAGTCTCATCTGTAATGGGCTGTAATGCAGCCAAAAGACTGCTGCGAAAATCCAGCATTCGCCCTCCCCAATTTAGAGATCTTGTTCGAAGACTACGCCCCTCCTTTTTGTTTAGTCGAACAAAGTCTTTCTGTATAAAAGCAACAATTCACTGCCATTGATCAAAGACTCATTATCAAAGACTCACAAAAGCAGGCCGCAATTGTGAAACTCATTACGGTGCGTGTAATCTGCTGCTCCCGGTTTCAAAGGAGGGGGTCTATGCTCGGGAAATCAATTGCTCTCCGTGCTGTTCTCTCTGGGGCCCTGCGGGGATGTTAAAGGCGAAGCGCCGTAGGAGAGGCCTGGCCGCGGTCAGGAAGAGGGCGTTTCAGATCACACTGCGGGGCTCGCACTTGCCGATCGAATTATGGAGAACGTTGGAGAACCACATTCCCAGCTACACGTTCGAGTGGAAACGCAGGGAACGAGGAGCATGGAGGACTTAAGCAGCCCTGGAAGATTTTTGGCTGTTTTTGGTTTTTTGATCGCAGTCACAGATTTTTATAAAATTGAGGTTATCGAAATGGGAACTTGAAAAATGTCCCCAAAAGTAATGAAGTTTCAGGTTTTACTCTGGGTACATTCTGGTCCCCATATGTGATCTGTGCAAATCCCCCCCTCGCACACAGACACACCCACAGACACAGCTCCATCACCCCAAACACTCCTTTCACCTCCAAACACATTTATGCCTTGACCATGTCAAACCTGCAATCTCAGAAATAAATAAAAATAAAAAATTCCTGCACATTGAGTAAAGGCTCCTCTCAGCGCTGAGTGAAAGGTGTGTACATGCAGGGCTCAGCGGGATTCCAGACTCAATGACAGGCCAGCAGGTCAGTAAACGCAGCCTGCAAGTCATTAAAACTCCGGTCGATCGCCAAACAGCTGTGGCCATTCAGCCCGGGCCCGATTCACAGGAACAGCACGCAAATCCCACCGATCAGATCACTCCTACCACGCCCTACGTATTATCCTGAGGAGAATTTTCTCCTTTAGTTTGCTCAGCCAAGCCACTTTCGGTAACCTCAGGCGTTGTCATCTAAACCATCATGGACTGGTTGCTTGATGTTTTTTTCCACTGTCCACTCGTAAGCAGTATGTATGTAAATGATGAACTTATTCAAAACCAGTTCAGCTGATATTTTGTTACAAGATAAATGCGAGCTCAAGAGACCCAGTTTTGGTCACAGTTCAATTTAGGTAACAAAAAATGCCGTAATGGTGCTTTGATTTGTGTGGCAGTATAGGACACTTTTGAAGTACAAGTTGGAGCACTTTCCAACTACACGTGGCCTTCACTCACTCCCGTCCCTAAGGGCCCGCATGCTTCCCAGCACCGTTTTGGGTCCGATAGAATCCTCCGACAAGCGTTCCATATCTGAAAGGAAAATTTGCCCTCCCCTCAAAGAAGATTCGTATGCAAATAACAACTCTGAAGCACTTCTTCAGCTCCAGCCTTCAATAAGGATCGCAGCAGGAGTGCCCTGACTCTAGAAAGCACCGTCTTGCCAGCAGAAAGCAGTGGTTCACCTCGCCACTTAAAGCAGGAATCCTGGGGGGTTGGGGGGGGTGGGGGTACCTGTGACAGGCCTGGTGAGGAGCTCTAGGCAGGCAAGAGTACAGACTCAGAAAAGCTTCAGTCTGAGGGCAGGAAGGAAAGAGCTGTGTGGCTCGGTGGGTTAGGCTGCTGTGCCTGTAATCAGAATGTCACGGGT
>JAODJX010000027.1:13928332-13942554 GCA_026776945.1 Isichthys henryi
CCCCGCCCTGTTGTTTCTGGAACTGTCTGACTCTGCTTTCCTCCCAAAAAGGTAATCTTTGGATACACATGTAATGAGCAGGGCAACGGTTAGTCGGCCACTCTCTCACTCCCTGACCCATCCGCGGGGCTCGGGGCAGGCAGCAGATGCAGTCCAAGAGCCGCTCTGAGAATGCTCCGCTCAGCCCGGGGGCCAGGATGGGGGTGGTGACACGAGATCCAGCACCCACACGGCGCCTCGGCACAGTGTTCGGGGCACTCGAGCGGAGAGGAACAACGAGGCTGAACATCGTAGGAACGTACAGTGTGAATTATTCATGTCCCAGACGCCCTGGGGGCTCCAGCGCAAGGGAGGCGTTCCAGATGCAGCGTGAAGCAGCCACCCCCTCTTGAGGGAGCACCCCCCCTCACACACACACACAGAGGCTGTCAGAGATGCCGCGTACGAAATTCACAAATGGTGATGAAGAAAGCTGGGAGCTATGAACAGCCCTTTACAGCCACAAACACAGTCGGCTCCCAAGCCACGGTCAGCCCCAAACGCGGTTGACTCCCAAGCCACAGTCAGCCCCAAACACGGTCCACTCCCAAGCCATGGTCAACCCCAAACGCGGTCCACTCCAAAGCCACGGTCAGCCCCAAACGCGGTCTACTCCGAAGCCACAGTCAGCCCCAAACGTGGTCCACTCCGAAGACACGGTCAGCCCCAAACGCGGTTGGCTCCCAAGTCGTGGTCAGCCCCAAACGCGGTCGGCTCCCGAGCCACGGTCAGCCACAAACGCGGTCGGCTCCCAAGCCATGGTCAGCCCCAAACGCGGTCGGCTCCTAAGCCACGGTCAGCCACAAATGCGGTTGGCTCCCAAGCCATGGTCAGTCCCAAACACGATCCACTCCGAAGCCACGGTCAGCCCCAAACGCGGTCCACTCCGAAGCCACGGTCAGCCCCAAATGCGGTCGGCTCCCAATCCACGGTCAGCCCCAAATGCGGTTGGCTCCCAAGCTACGGTCAGCCCCAAACGTGGTCGGCTCCCAAGCCGCGGTCAGCCACAAACGTGATCCACTCCCAAGCCACAGTCAGCCACAAACACGGTCGGCTCCCAAGCCGCGGTCAACCCCAAACGCGGTCGGCTCCCAAGCCACGGTCAGCCCCAAACATGGTCTGAGGACAGAGGTGGAATGTTCAGGTCCAGAAAGTACAAATCCATGGCAAAGTTTGTTTCAACAAACCAGTTGAGTTCTCTGGGACTGTGATTCTTTATACTGATTGGTTGAAACGAAGAGAGAGAGAGGTAACGAGTGTGCGCTGATACACTGCATTGCCTCACTCACCACACGATGCACCACCTCAGGAATGAGAGCCCGAGTACAGCCCTGCGGCGGGTGACGTCTCAGCACCACACTAGTCTGGATGGAATGAAATGGTGTGAAGTTTTTTTCCAGTAGCTGGAGTGCCAATCTGTGAAACAAAACCTTCTGGATTCTTACCTTCTGGACCTGAATTTTCCACCTCTGTCAAAGGGAGTAATGAACATGGGAAAACTCAATTAGCCCACATCACCGGATATTAATCCCCAGTGTCTCCTTTCCCAGCCAGCTGTTTGGGGGGGGGGGGGGGGTAGAGGGTGGAACAGGCAGGAGCACACCGGGATATACATTACAGGGGGTCTGGGATTGTTTCAAGGTCGCGCCATATAGATAGACAAGTAAGCGGAGGGAGATAATCTGACTAATCTAACAGACAAACGACAGCAGGAACACAGTGATGTTTGGCACAAGCTTTGGCTGGATAAACGCGGCACCATCAGCGCCCCCTGCTGTCTCCGGAATCCCGGTGTGCAGGAGCATAATTATGGATCGTTCTGGTGTCCCGGTTCATCTCACTCTCCCTCCTGCATGGGTCCAAGCCACCTGTGAGCTGTGCAGAACCTGCCGGAAAACCCGGAAGGCACCGACGGTGTGTTTAATGAAGGGTGCAGCGCGGCAGGGGCCAGGCCCCATGCAGACACTGCACGTGACAAATCTCCCTGCGTTACTACTGACGGGCAGGGGATCATGGGAAGACAGATGACAACGTCCACCACATCACCACCCCGACAGGTCGCATACCATGCAGCATCCTAACCAACAGGCAGCAGGCTGACCGAAAACCCAGTGCATCGCCCCCAACAGGTCACATAGCATTCAGCATCCAACTGTACAGGCAGCAAGGAGCAGGACGTCAGGCTGACCGACAACCCAGTGCATCGCCCCCAACAGGTCGCATAGGTCCACTGCAGGGCTGCAAACATATGGCCCAAGAGAGGTAGGTCAGAGTCATGAGCGGAGCCACTGTGACTACATCTCCTTCACAAACCCATGACTAGAAAAATGTTCTTTTCTTGTGACTGAGTCGTCCCCCCTCCCCCACCCTGTTAACTGTTTTTCATGATAACATTGGGAAAGGACAGCTTATATTGGCCGTGGATTAACTTGCGGATTTCCTCGACTCAGAGTCGTGCCTTAATCCTTTCCTGTACAGCAATTTCATAGAGGATTTGAACAATGGCTCCCTTTAAAAAATCTTGTCCTGACCTTGTTGCTAAACTGTTGCACAGCTAATAAAAGCTTTAATATACAAGATGCACCTTCGCGCCAAACAGATTTATTCTGCGCCCAAGGCTGAGGGGGGGGGGGGTCCTATCCAGAGTGTCACCCCTCACCCAGAAAAACAGGGAACCCCAGGTCTGACATGGACGACATCTACTGCCCATACAGACCATGTTCAGGTGTTATTTTGAGGAAAGGCATCACCAGCGTGCAGGTTTGACCTCAGCATCACACAGAACACATCTACAAAAGCAACTCGGCCATCTCCAACACAGTGGAGAACGAGAACGCTCTGATAAACCACGCATGACCGTCACACTCACCGTGCTTCACGCCTGTCCAATGGACAGTCCTCCTCCGCCAGTCAGCACGAACAGCACCCCCCCTCCCCCCTTACTGACCATCAGGACTGACGACACACAGCCTGCAGATCCAAGGACATTTGAATTCTCTGTAGTCTAATTAAGGTTTCGCAAATTTACCACAGATGCTAAAGAGTCTCCCTTATCCTGCAGGTTCTCAACACTCTTTCCAAACATCGTTTTCTTCCCCCCATCCGAAACGTCCTTTATACACAAGCTTATCGGTTCAGCAGGCTGCCGATTATGACACAGCGCGTCACAAAAGACGGTTGGGAAACAACGACGGGGACATAAAGCATATTGACTAGGAAATAAATTGACATATCGGCTTCTGTTCGCTGCTTGTTGGAGATAAACAGGAAAGGGCACAGCTGCCTTCAAAAGCGACTTGGGACTCGGGCTCTGAATCGCCACAGAAAACAAAAGCAGGAATGATTACAGACCAGATTTAATTAGCTAGCGCAGGGTTTGCAAACAGAGGGAACTGGGCAGACAAAAGCACGTGTTCAATAGCACCTCTCAAGGTTTGTAGACCAGTCAAATTCACAGGCAAAATCCAACCACAATACCAAATGTACTGAGCGACATACCCGCTTATCAGTACTGGTTAGTTTAACCAGCCCCACCTCGCCATTATGTGTCACAGGTATATCACTGCTGAGTAGCAGCTGTGGGCGGCCAGCGGGCTTAAATGAATGTGGTGCCACATAATCGGCTGGTCACCAGTTAGATTCCCAGGATCAGTACAGTGATTTCGCTATTGGGCCTTTGATCAAGGACTTTAACTACCAATTGCTTCAGCGACTGGTTGACCCTGCTTTCAATTATATGTTACTCTGGGTAAAAGTCTCTTATAAATAAAGTGTAATTGACTAGTTTGACCTTCCAATTTCTTTTCCCAAGTACTATTTGAGAACAGAAATTGCTAGCACTTGGCTATACATGCATTGAGGGAGAGGTTGGGGTATCACCACGGGTCCGTACACATGTTACACGTGAAACCAGCACCCCCCCCCCCCATCAAAGGGGGTGGGCACAGGGAACCCAGAGCCAATAAAGCAAGGGAAACATTCTCCAATCAGGAGGAAAGTGGGGATGGTTTGCCCTAGGAAGCCTGCCCTCCTTGGATGCAAAGGCAGGACCACATGGGCACTGGCCCCAGCTCAAAGCCGATTGGTCGGCTCCCCTGTCACTCAAAACATATTGGCTAATGACAAGGGTAGCCCCTCTGTATGAATTATCTCACCCCCCACTTTAAAAAAATCTATCACAGAAGGGCTAGAGGAGGTGCCCAGTGATCGGGGTAACATACAGCTTTTCTAAACACAGACTGGTGGTTTGCATTAACCTAGAAAGATTTGCTTGGTTCATTTTTTTATTGTAAGGACGGCTGCCTTTCGCTGAGACATCTGAGCAGATGGACTCACGTCAGCTCTCTCCATCACGGCTTAGAGCTCCCAGGGCCGGCAGTGAGTCAGCATTCGCTTCCCTACCCAGACGTCACTGCACTGCAGGGCCTTCATCAGTGTCACAGAGGATCCGCCGCTGTAGGAGGAATGGCGGGTGAGAGGAATGCATTGGAATATGGAAGCGTTATCCAGCGCAGACGCTCCAGGGCCAAAGAGGGAAGCCTTCAGATCGAAAGCAGGAAGCTGGAGGTGCTGAGCTCCTTGGGAACTCATGGGCTGATGGTGGCAGTTTTATTAACCGCGATGAAGGTGCCGTGTGCTTAACTGCCACTAAAACAGACACAGCTCTTGCTCCCAGATGTTTCTATCATGACATCATCCCCCAGATCTGGTAGCTAAGACACAGCGCGGTGTGTCCAGACACCCAGGCATTCCCATAATGCACCTGCAGGTACCAACTTACAAGGGACCCTACAAAATGAAGACAGTGCCGAGGGACCCGTGAGGAACTGCTAACCGGTACCCTGCGTTCACCGTCACAGCCACCTCGGTCTGGGGTTCACGGTTCACTGCAATTTCAGTACAGCAGGGAAACAGAATTTGTTCTGAGATGTGTATTTTAAAACTGCAAACACAATTAGAAACAGTGGCAATCCAAAGGCAACGCGTCTGTCAACGTGCCTGAATAACAAAACCTAAGAGACACTCATTTGCACATTGTAAAAACAATTATGTAAAATAAATAAATAACAAAACTACAATATCATAACAATCATAATGAATGACAGTCTATGTTCTCTGCTACTGAGGATGGTCGCATATGTGCTGCAATAAACACCCTTATAGTCGTAGTTTTCTTATTTTAATTTTTTTAGCCTGGTCTGAATTTCCTGGTGAAATCCCCTTAAATGCCCCAGGGAGAGCAACTTGCGGAAACTGCTTCTGCCTCGCTCCAGTCGTACACATATTCGGATGATGTCGTCTCAAATGAGCACGTTGGATGTGCTTCCAGCAACATATCCCACTTTGGTATAACAGAGTTGACAGACGGTTTTGGTCTTATTGCCAATTCCCTCTCCAGTACTGGTACAATTTACTGGTGAGTATGACTGACCAGCATTAGCCATAACCAGCTCACAGCCACAATCAGTATAACGTTTTCTGTGTTGGTCGTCTTAGTTGTGAATTGTGACCATGAGGTTGTGGGTTCGAGATTCAGGGACAGCACAGCTGCTGAACCCTGTGAGTTGCGTGTGCATCCCGGATTCAGTAGATGGATATAAAAAAAAAAGTCCGTTTTCAAAACTTTGCACAATAGCGAGTTTGAAAAAGGACAGTCAGCAGAGGAATCGATAATTATAATAGGCGCTGGAGAAGAAGCCACTGTATCATTCTGTCATTCCTGCAGGCATTATTAAGCTGAAAGCTCTCCATTTCACCTCTCCTTCTTTCCGAGGCCACGGAAGGTGCCCCACTGAAGTAGGTCACGCACCTCCGCAACAGCAGGCCTTGCCTCGCCCCCCTGGGAGGATTAATGCAATGGCCGTCATGAGGCCCAGGAACACACTGGACGGTGACTGTGGTCTGACCGCGGTGAAAGAGGTGGCCGATTATGTTACCTGACCTTTAAACTGAAAATGATAATTAATACTATGCTGGGCTCATACTCATACCCCTCCACCCACAGTGGTGACATCCCTGGGGGGCACGGTCACCCTGGAGCACAGGGGGGGCTGGTTGTAGGGTTAAGGTGCGGTCACAGCATCCTCGCCTGTGTGTCTACCTCTGCCCTTCTGCCCTTAGCCTTCAGAGCTGCCTTTGAGGGTATAAGCGTGACTAGATTGAACTTCACCAACGGCACCGACGATAAGCAGGTCCAGATTTACACGGCGGAAAGGCCACTCGGCAGAAAACACATTAGGTATCACAATGCAGCTCAGCTGCTCACCATAAAACGCATCAAAATGTCAGGAAACGTCGCGAGATTGGAATGGACGATAATGCTCGCGTCGCGGGTGATAATTTCACGTTTCAGGAAAAATTATAACAAATGACAGCGAATTCCTCCAAAGCACCTGTCGACAGGAAGCGCGCGCAGGTCCGGCCCGCAGAGCGAGTCACGGCAGCCCGCCCAGGTCTTTGCTAAATGAAGACTAATGGCGATATTGAACCACTCCCCAGCGATGAAACGAGGAGGCAAGAGAGGAACAAATAAACATTTACTGTTCAATTTCCTAAACACGGCAGTGTATACATGGTGACTGAGACCCAGGTCACTTCCTCTTTATTTAGCTGCTGTCTGGCCCGGCTTCACTTGCCCACATCCGGGGGGGGNNNAGGGCGGGGCCTTTGGGAAGCCTACATGTGGGACAGAGCAGCATCAAGCTAAGTGTTGAGGTTCTAGACAGTCCTATAAGCATGGATACCATACACAACCTGATTAGCTCACTCATTACAGAAGGCGTATACGTTAAATAAGGTGCTGATTAAAGAGGGATTCCAAAGCGGCAGATGCACAGGCCAGGTCTTGTAATAAACACCAAACTGGCACTGAGATAATTCGCTGCCATTGAAAATAATTGGAATTTTTACTAGGTCTACAAGGACTTCACAGAAAAATCGAGCAATTTCACGGGGCTTCCTTTCTCCTCACACGGTACTGATGACAAGCGTTCGTTACCTTATTACAGTAACTACTGGTGGTTCTTGTTCGAATCAAACGGCCCATTTCCCGCACACGGCCAGAGTGTGACACAGACACGGTGCAGAGTGTGATTCATCGCCGCCCGGCGATATGGCTGCTGGAGGGGTGGGGGGGACACTCGCTGTGCTATGGAGCGAGTGGGGAGCAGCCTGGGCCTGAGCAGACCTGCTTTAATTAGGCACCGAGGGAAGGCTGAAGTTTATCAGATGAGCAATTAGAGACGTGCAGCACGCAGGCTTTGCCTTCCTGTTTCGCCCGGAGATATGAGCGAGACGCACTTCCTTCCGCAGTGATTCCCAGGTTTGTGCGAGAGCAGGACACGCCTTCCCATGTGATGCACGCTGTGTGGGATCGCTTACAGTAACGGTGAAAAGCGTAATGTTTTTACAAGGCTGTTTAAGTTACCGCACTCAGAGGCACTGGCCCACACTGCTATTTTCTGAGTTACCCCACTGCACACCAACCACCTGACCCCTCCTCGACCCCTCACTCCATCCTCTGAGGAGACCAACACCTACGCCTAAGCTTGGCTGTAAAAAAGGTCAGCCGCACGCTCTGACTCATGGATGATGGACTTGGGTGAACCAAACCTACCTCCCCCGGATAGTAAGCAGCAGGGGAGGTTGTGGGATTCGACCCTCAGGGGAGGTTGTGGGATTCGACCCTCAGGGGAGGTTGTGGGATTCGACCCTCAGGGGAGGTTCCAATCCCAGTGAAGTGCACAAAATCATAGCAATCAAGTACTGCTCATTTACGACATGTCTCCTGGGTCCTAACACCCTTATTCCAACCAGCCCTTTGAAGACGCGATTCAATGGATTATAATGATAATCAATTAGAACACATTATTTAAGCTAATTGTAGTGTATTTATTTTTTAAACAGCCATATTCAAACCCCTGACACCCTGGTTAATCGCTTGAATAGAATATTTTGTTTTCCTGGTGATTAATTAAAACATTTGCCACGTTTCCGTCGGGCCTCGTGACTGAAGAGCCCCTCGCGGACTGGTGTGCTCGTTATGATCTGATCCCCATGGGGGGCAGAAAGACTGAGAACAACATAAAAGAACAATGGTGTGATGTTCACAAGCCCCTCAAGTGTACAGAACAATGTAACAGGGCCACACTGCACCATGAAGATTCAGATTAATTACATCCTGAACCCACTGGTCCCTGTTAGAGCAGGGAAGGGGCTGGGGAGAAGCACATAGAAATGCTGAGTCAAAGCCCCTTGTTGGACTCAGAGTCAGACACTTGGAAACAGCCCAGAAGTGATTTGACTCACAGAGCTGGCAAAACTGGCTTGTGTAAACCAGCACCTGTGCCGATTAAACCGTGCAAACACAAATCGCAGCATTACTGATCTGCAAGCTGCTTCGAGTTGTTACAACGTGCGTTTACTTACTGATCAGTGGAAAACTGAATCCTTCCCTTTTTTTTTTCTTGTATAAATTTGGATGCTATCGAAACAGTGTCTCTGCAGAAATGAGATCTCCAGGGATCTGCTCTGGATTTAGATCTAGTTTGATATCGACCGCGTTGGTGCGTACAAAATGAAACCTTGACGTACCCAGGGGGATCCCCCACCCCCACTCCCACTACCCCGCCTGGTTATTTTTAGGTAAACTACCCAGGTAGGAAGCCTCTTTCACTAAATAAAAGATCTCAAAGCGAAGAAAACATTTAAGTGGTTAGAAATGGGTGAATCGTTAACAGCACAGCAGCAACAACAGAATTGGGGGCTACGGTATATGTTGAGTAGTTAGTCCCACCTAACTCACCAATTGCTTCCCTGTGCCTTTTTGGCGGCAAACACATTCAGGGGGGATATAAAGCAGCAAATTGCCGCGACTAGCAAGTAACAATTCTGCAACAAGAAAAACAAGCCTGGCCTTCGTGATGCCTGAGGCCGGGTATTAATAATGTCCGATTCAACAACAATACCTGCTTGTAATGGACCCAAACAGCATCAGCAAGTCCATGTATCACACATCTCCAAGGAGCAGGTGCTGATTGTGCTTCATACGCTACATCTAACAGTGTTATTAGAAAGCAGCAGGGATGGCTTCCTCAGCGAGTCCACCTCTCTCAGTCCACCTCTCTCAGTCCACCTCTCTCAGTCCACCTCTCTCAGTCCACCACTCTCAGTCCACTTCACTGAGTCTTTCTCACTGAGTCTGCCTCAGTCTGCCTCACTGAATCCATCTCGCTCAGTCCACCTCACTGAGGCCTCCTCGCTCAGTCCTCCTTACTCAGTCCTCCTCGCTCAGTCCACCTCACAGAGTCTGCCTCACTGAGTCTGCCTCAGTCTGCCTCACTGAATCCATCACGCTCAGTCCACCTCGCTCAGTCCTCCTCACTGAGTCTGAGGCCTCCTTGCTCAGTCCTCCTCGCTCAGTCCTCCTCGCTCACTCCTCCTCGCTGAGTCTGAGGCCTCCTTGCTCAGTCCTCCTCACTCACTCCTCCTCGTTGAGTCTAAGGCCTCCTCGCTCACTCCTCCTCGCTGAGTCTGAGGCCTCCTCGCTCAGTCCTCCTCGCTCACTCCTCCTCGCTGAGTCTGAGGCCTCCTTGCTCAGTCCTCCTCGCTCACTCCTCCTCGCTGAGTCTGAGGCCAGCCATCAGCATTCTCATTCTCTCCAGCTCCTGTCTAGCGAAGGCCGGTGACCAGCACCCTTGCCACACAGTACAGATATGGGTGAAGGTGCCTCCTGAGCCTGTCCAAGACCATCCACACTCATGGCGTTGAAGTGACTTGATGTGCCTCATGGCTTTTTATCAAAAGAATAAAAAAACATTCTCTCACTATTTGAGATCTCTGCTTACACAGCTGAACTCCAGAGGCTCATTAATTATCAAGCAGGTGATACAAACCCACCTGTCCTGTTTTCAGGGAGTCTATCCCAGAGGCCAGGAGGCATAAGGTGGGGGTCAATCAGGGAGGGACACCAGGAAGAGGCCAACACAAACACAGGTCTGGGAGGCGCCTAGAAGCAGCCCCAGTGGATGTTATTACATCTGCCCCAAATCGATGCCAACGAGTCTGCTCCCTCCCCCGCCCCCCATACAGGCCCCTAATTAAGTTAAAACTGCGTAACTCAGTAATGAGCCACAACTGGGACGAGGAAAGGTGTCGCATTTAATTCCTCCATCGATCGGATCAGTTCCCCGGGGAAACGCTGCAAACCAAGAGCCGCCCCCTCATTTGCTGGACATTAATTGCTCTGTTTATCGCTTCCCCACATGAAGACTGCGGACGCGTCATCGTTAGTGTGGGGGGGGGGGGAGTCCAATGCCGGTGGAGTTTCCCAGAGGATCGCCAAGTCCCCCATCAGCGCTTCAATTTGCACGGGGGTCACAGGGGGGCCGACAAGGGGCCCGGCCACCAAGGAAATGGCACAAAGCGAAAGACAACAGCTGATAGAGCAAACCACTCCCCCCAGCACACCCGGGGCTCTCCTGTCATCCGAGGAAGGAAACATTTTAATTTGCTCAGAGTACAGCCTCCCCCTGCGCTGCGGAAGCCAGTCACCGGCATGGACTTCTTTATACTCACTGATCCCAGATCAGCTGCCCAATGCCGCAGGAGCCAGTCCTCCGACTGAGCTGTCGTTATACTTGCTGATCCCAGATCAGCTGCTCGGTCCAAGAGGCAGGAGTGGTACCCTATCTCACCAAGGCCCCACTTATTATGGGGGTCTTGTTCAGGGGTTGGGGGAGTACTTCAGCACCCCCCCCCCCCCAACACAGGCTGAACTACAGCTGCAATTTCGGGTGTTGGAGTTTCCATGGAAACACCCCTCTAAAGGGAACGATTTGGCCAGACATGCACAGTCTTATGTAAAAACATTTCACTGACTTTGCTCTGCACATTTTTGTACGTTTGTTCCTTTCACTAAAATCTCGGAGAACAATAAAAGGTGTGTTTTCTTGTTCATGTACATATGAGGCTAAAGGCTCAAAGGTAACCAGCCAAATGGCACTCACTGCGGTAAGAAGGTCACCTTTCGACTAAACAGAGGGGAGCCTCTAACCTGAACCCAAACCCTAATCCCTAATCCCAAATCCCAAACCCTAAACCCTAATCCCAAACCTTAAACCCTAACCCTAGCACCTAACCCCAAACCCTAATCCCAAACCCCAAACCCTAATCCCAAACCTTAAACCCTAACCCTAGCACCTAACCCCAAACCCTAATCCCAAACCTTAAACCCTAACCTTAGCACCTAACCCCAAACCCTAATCCCAATCTTTAAACCCTAATCCCAAACTTTAAACCCTAACCCCAAACGCTAATCCCAAACCTTAAACCCTAACCCTAGCACTTAACCCCAAACCCTAATCCCAAACCCCAAACCCTAATCCCAAACCTTAAACCCTAACCCTAACCCTAGCACCTAACCCCAAACCCTAATCACAAACCTTAAACCCTAATCCCAAACCTTAAACCCTAACCCCAAACCCTAATCCCAAACCTTAAACTCTAACCACTAAACCAAATCCCAAACTCTAAACCCTGAACCCTATCCCTGATCAGTGACAAGGGCAAAGTACTGCCATTTCCGCTTCTGGCTGTAAAAATATCAGCTACTAACACCAAGGAGAATCACAGCTCCAACTGTCAGCAAATCCACAGAAAACCCAGAGCAGAGCGATGAACAGTCACCGGCTGCGGCAGGTACTGTGTAAGGTTAAAATTAACAAATCACACTAAATCGCTTGTAGCTGCAAACTCCTCTACCGGTTAAAGGTGAAGGGAGCAGCACACCGATCCTGGAAACAGCAGCCTCGCTGCTCACATCTCCAACAGTCTCAGAGAAGAGACACACAGCGCCACCAGCTGGAAGAAAAGGGAATTATGCAATCTGACAATGCCTCACGCAGGAAGTATTTTAATAGTGCTATCCAAACATGCCTTTATATTGAAAATACACATCACAGCTACAAATGTAGTTGTTCTTGTTACCCACAAGGAGCATTTCTGTATTATAGAAATATTCTGATCGAAGTATTTGCCTCAGTACAGTCCCACGCTTGCAAGAGGAAAGGAAAATTCAGGCAGGAAAGACTCCACTAAAATACGCCATGTCTTTCTTGACACATTTAATGCGTAATCAGCACCCCTCTCCTTAGGAACAAAGGCTCTGATTATGCAGAGGAAACGCGACCCCCCAGACCACTAATATGCTAAATGAAAGTTAATTTTAAATACATTCTCCTGACATTCGCCGTAATCAGTCACAATAAACCGGACACTTTCCTGGAAGTTTCCACATCTCCTTAAAAAGGATCCGACAGATTTTCCACTTCTGCAGAACCGTGACGCTCGTAAATTACTGTAGTCTGACAAAAATAACACATTTGCCCACTAACCGGTCGGTACCAAACGTGATGGGGTTTGCTTGTTGGATGGGTCGTGCTTAAGGCTGACACACTGTTAACACGTTAACCCTGCTCATAAAGAGGATTACCGGGAGGTCTCACAATTAAATCACTTACTGAATGTAATTAAGGCATTTGATAAGAGGTCTTGACTCCTCATAGAAGCTGGTTATCTATTTCTGTACTGAAGCAGACGAAATTCGTTCCTTAATGAATGTCCCTTTGAAGCCTCGACATGGAGGACAAGCGGAGCGTACCAGGAGGAGCCTTGGCTGCCTAGAAACCTCACACAGGTTCTGACAGATTCCAGGAACGCCTCCATGGGCTGCTCGTCTCCACCTGACTGGCCAGATGTACCAGTTCTGCTCAGACCCAGTGACTGTCTGCACTCCACCCCACCTTGCAGAGAACTTCTCCTCAGAGGAGGACCTTGAAATTAAGTTGTCTGCCCCCCGTGGCCTCATTCCACTTACTGAAGATAACCTTCTCTGGAGAGATGTCCTTGACCACTTAAATCCATCTATTTTAAAAAAAAAACACACACACACACACACTGGCAGAGGTGAGGGGCAGGGCTGGATAAATATTTGAGATGTTTTAATGTGTTTGACTTCTTAAAGGTCTGATATTGCTGATGTGTTTCTCACCAGCTGTTGATTTCCATGTTGACAGTGGCCACCTCTCTCTCTCTACATGAACAGTGTAGCCAATCGGCCTGTCATGATATCAATGTTAAAAATTTCGGCATTGATTGAGATTGGTGATACTACCTGGCACACCTCGCCCTGGAATTTCTCTGGCTTTTAATCTCCCTTTCCATCTTAATTGACCGATTTCTTTATACGGGGCATGCTGGACAAAAAACCAGATGTAAGACTGGCGTTTGGCCAAGTCCTGATACACAGCTCAGCTACCGATGGCCGCTTCTGACAGTAATCATTCCTGTATGCTACATTGACTAAGGTAAGTGCTCTCTGCATCACACATATCTCCTTTGTTTACTGAACTGTTCCTGCAGATCCATGAGGTAAAGCCAGGTGAGAATTGCAGAACACTGCAAACCCCTTTCAGAATACTGCTTTTCACATCTAAGTTATTTATTTAGCAGAAACTTTTATCCAGAGTAAAGTACCTTTTCTTGAGAAAGCAAGGTGAGACAGTCCCTGGAGCAATCGAGGTTTAAGAGTCTTGCAGAGAAGCCCTACGGTGACATCACTCCTCTGACCCTGGGATCTGGACCAATCACAGGCCAAATACTCTAACCCACTGAGTCACACACCGCCCTTATGTAATTTACAGTACGCACAGATTCTACCTTGATCCGTGTCTTTTCCCAGCTTACCCATAGCCTGAGGTCAGGGGAATGCAGGGCTGGCACTAAAAAGGCAGGTCGTGCATCGTAAAAGGTAAACTGCGACCACATTATAAAGCACGGAAAAATCTCAGCGAGTTGTTTCTGCAAGGCGCATTCCTCTTATCTGACAACAGAATTAGCGTTGCGATGAGCACATTAAAAGGAGAGCATGTGCACTCCCCAGATAATGTATGGCGCCGTTTAATGAGTCGTTATCGAAAGGATATTACCCTCAACGTTTAACATGTCCCTGGCCTTCCGTTCATCTTCCGGGGATCACGTCCCAATGGATGAATTACTGACACGCTCACTCTCCAATCCATACCCCCCCCCCCCCCCCCCCCCCCCCCCCCCCCCCCAAGGTGGAGCCCCAAAACTTTGGGGGCCGCCCCAAAATTACCCCCACATTATTATAAAGCCCACCCCAA
>JAODJX010000027.1:13952621-13964828 GCA_026776945.1 Isichthys henryi
CCCCCCCCCCCCCCCCCCCCCCCCCCCCCCCCCCCCCCCCGCCCCGCGCCCCGCCCCCCGCCCGGCCCCGCCCCCTAGACGGGCCCACGGACAGCAAGGGCAGGGGCTGAGGGTGCGGATGTTGTGTATTTCAGCCTCAGCTTGGAGCAACGTGCCTGGAGCAGTCGACCCCCAGCTGAGGTTCCTCACCAAAAAGCTTTTCTGAGACACAGAATATTGCTTATATATATTATATTTCACTAGCAAAAGAGTCCCAGTAACTGCCGGGTCTCGCTTCAGACTCATGTGTATTTCTGTCTGCCAGCCACAGTGTGTGGCTGCTCTCTCTGAGCACGGGACACGCCCCACAGCGACACACAAGCAGGCCGTGGAGGCCACCGTGATGCCGCAGCCTGCCGATCACCGGATGCTCATTACCAGCCATGGACAGGAATAGCGCTAATCGCTTTGACCTCTCCGGGGAAGATCAGGATGCCAGCAGATTCCCTGGTCATCCTCAGGTGAAACCGGCCATGTGGACAGTACCGGCTGCGTCCAACAAGAGGAGCATGCAGGACCTGTCAGGACTGACCTCGAGTGACCCAGAACCTCACAGTCGCTTTCTGGAGCCACTTTTTCTTTTCTAAATCTGTTTATTCACTTCCATAGACGACAAGCCCGCTGACAGGTCGCATAGAATATCTGCTTTCGAGACCAAGTTAAGAACTTCCACCCCCTGCCACAATGGCATTTATACTCTGTCAGAGGGGGGGTACAACTCTGCTGACCTTCCCTAGTATCCCCAGAGCAGATATCCTCCAGCAGATTCACCACCTTCAGGGCTCCCGGCTACGATCAAACCCACCTCCTACACCTCTTATCACTGCCAGACAGGCCTGGGCAGAGGGCGGCCTTACACCCCACCACGCCTGGGGGGGCTACGAGAGGCACAGACCGGGGGTCCAAAGCCGCCTTTCTTCTGCGGGAAATCTGCGGCCTTTCAGAGCCGATCCGCGTCAAGTGGACTGACTAACAGAACCACATTTAAGGTGGATTCGCGACTCCTCCAGCTGGATCTATCCCACGTTATCCACCTTCTTTGTACCAGGATGGAAACAGGGGAAGCTAATTAGGGCCTGACGATACGTCTCCTGCACTCAGCTTCACAGATTTGCGGGGGCTGTCAGCAGGAATATTTCAGAGCGTCGCTAAAGCTCTTTCCCGTAGCATACTCCGTGCGGCCTGCGCTCATCACACGTCCTTCTCCACATTAACTCTTCAAAGCCATTTCCCAGCATGCATCAGTGTCTCTGATAAAGCCCCAGGTTGAAATGAAACAATCTCAAATGAGATTAAAACTACAGTGAAGACACCAAAATAACATTAACAGATGACCTCCCCCGGATGTTTAATTCCAATTTTTTCCAACACGTTTTCCCTGATTCCATTACTCTATAATGGGCCAATTATCTTTTTAATTTACTGTGTTTATCTCCAGATGTGTAAAAAGGGTTAGACTGAGAGAAAAAGCTGAATCAGCCGTCCCTCTACGCAACGTTGACAGGGGACAGCATCGAGGTCGGAGGCAGACAACTCTGGGGTTGGAGGCAGACAGCTTTCAAACAGGAACCGTAAACCCAAATGTGGCAGTGGGGGGTTTACACAGGGTCAATAAATGGCAGGCGAGAGCCAAGGGCATGCTGGGAAAAAAAGCTGGAACCTGTAGTGCTATAGAGCATGAGCGGAGAGCGCAAACTGCCGATCGACGGGGGTCTTAGTAGCGTCGGCCAGCACGGACATCGACCCATTCTAATGACACCTGCAATCCAAGCATCCTTAAACAATGGCATTACGCAAACGGCTGGTTACTGTTTACAAAACATTCAGGAAGGAGAACATCCTGGATTTAGGGTATGGGCTAGGAGAGGAAGTCTGAGGCCAAAGGAGAATCAATGCTGCGGAGCAGCCACTAGGGGGCGCACAGGCTGATTGAGTCCCGAATGAGGGCATGTAACCCGCCTCCTTCCCCATCCAAAAAATACCGACTAAAGATGGGCTGGAAATTCCAGATGCACAAGAGCATTAAAGGCCTTCAGAGCAACCAAGCCAGACCACCTCCCCGCTGCTCACCCAAGGATGATGTTATGATCCACACTCTTTTAACCTAGTAATGCTTCTACAAAGATGGGGCGTGACCTACACGTACAAGCCACGCCCCCCCCCATAAGAACATGATGATGAGTGGTACTGGTCCAGCCGTATCAGAGCCCACCTCCCTATTTATGAGCTTCCATTCGGGTGGACTGTGACAGTCTGCCAGAGCTCCCACTTGGACAAAACTCTGGCCAACCCATCTGAAGGTTCATGAAAAAAAGGAGATTAAACGCTTCATAAACTCTTCTAATCGCACATCGAAAGGCAGAATACAGATCTGTCCATTGGCCAACAATAATAACCATCCCCACTAACAAATCGGGAGGAGAAGGTTTTTAAATAGGGAAGACGTATAGAGGAACAAGGCCAGAGTTACAAGATGAAGCAGGTGGTTGACATTCTGGTACTGTAATCTAAGACTGAGGCCAAGTGTCAGCATAAGGGGAAATTCCAGCGGACTGGTGCGAGCCTTCCTCTAAGGCAATGTTTCCCAATTCGGTCCTAGGGGACCCACACTCGGTCCATGTTTTTGTTCCCTCCAAGATCCCTGCTGGAATCCCTGGTGTTTCTGCTTCATATAGGGAGCTGAGAGGAAGCAGAAACATGGACTGTCTGACACCAGCCAACTCTCCAAGATAAGCCATCGGGAGCGGAGACGATGCTCCACCCAGCCACGATACCAGAACAGGGCCACCGTCAGCCGGCTCCCGCTGGTAGGTCCATGGCTTACGTGGGACACAGGAGAAGCCTCGTCACTCTGTGAAAATGGCGAGTGTGCAGTTCCCATCCTCCTGGATAGTTCTTCCGAAGGCTATCTGGCAAGCGGCTCTCTTCGGATCACCCAGACGGTCACTTCATCTTCTGATGCCCCGGCCTCCTGTTTACCTGACCCATGGCTTGGGTCGCCAGACATCAGAAAAGGTTATATTCATGCTGGAGAAGGCGCTAAGGAACAGAGGAGAACCTAGGAGGTACAAAGACGAGCCCTGTTCTGACAGTAGTGCTCGCTGTTCTGTAGTCAGCCCTTGAGCCCTCTGGGTGCAGGTGCCAGCACAGCTTGTCCTTTCCATCTTGTCATACTCCTCCCTTAGTGACTGTAGCCCCTAATGATCCCGCGGGCTCATTTTAACACATCCCCAGGGCATATGATTGTTTATTGATCATTTGGAGTCACGTGGGCTGAGAAGCGGGAGCATGGCCCCAAGCTGGGGGGCTTCACACTGGGCCGGGCTGGGGTGACCACAGGCTGGGTCTGGTGAGTTCTGCATAGGCCAATGGATAGGGATCGATATCAGTATGGGGCTGCTCGTGGGAGCTGACACAAAAGCCAGACAGCTGAGCTCTTGGAGCACAGCCTACGTCCCTCCCTCCATGTACCTCACACAACTCCAGGACCAACACAGCCGAGAGGCAGTATTCAGTTACTTTAGCAACCATGCACTCTAGAAGTGCTATCAGGAGCTGAGGCTGATGGGAAAAATGCTGTTATGGTGTGGGTAGACCAACCACACGATTAGAGAGCCAGTTCTCTTACCTCGGGGCCACAGCAGTAAGCTGGCAAAAAAAAAACCCACCCCCCACCCTCCTCCCCAGCTGTGTTAAGAGTGACAAAATGACCACGAACATCTCTGCGAGAAAGATGACGATGAGGAGGCAGAGTCGCTCTTTCTCAGTGTCACCTGAACATGACCGACATCGTTTAACGTCAAAATAACAAACCCCGTGGATGAACACAAATGCCATGGAATGACAACCACCCACCCACACTTCCCTCTGGCTCCTCATTGGCCAACAGTCTCAGTGTTCGGGTCCTCGGGTGCCGGGTACCGTGCCGGCTATGTTACCATGGTAACAGCCGGCGGTATCTTCACAGCATTTGCGCTTCTGACTGAGTTCGCCAAACGGAGACAGAGAGTCCCCTCAGTGCAGAAATGCTCTCAGGGAGGGGCACACTCTTGTTTTTAGTCATGTGACACTGTCTTTAGAATCCTATTGGCAGCAGACTATCGGTACAAAGTCATATCTGACCTAGAACCTTGTGTGATTTAACTTAATTAATTTAATTAGAACCACTTGAGACAGATTTACACTTTCTACTCATTTCTGCACTATTTCGAATTCCACATGTGGGGCGTAACCATTTATCAGATTAATTTCACTACCAGTCATCATTCACGGGTATGGTCTCCTACTATTCGCCCCTTGATATATGTCATTAAGCCAGTCTGTTGTAATTCAGCCACTCTGAAATCTTTCCCTTGTATCCAGGAACCGTACTGGTCTTGTTAGTATTCCTACCTTCATTCATTCACCCCTGTGCACAGCACACTGTTTCCTGGACTGTAATGTTATTAAAACCCCCTGAATGCTGAATTTATACATTTATGGGACTATAAAAGGAGGATGAAAGCTGAATCTCAGCCAGCCAAAGTCTCGACTGCGTTCCTGTTCAGAATCTATAAAAAGCTTTACAATCGCTCGAAGCCCAATGAAATACAAAATCTCCCCTCAGGTCATCAAATGGAGCCAGAGCAAAACTGCACCGAACTGGCGAGCAGAGTGATTTCTCTGTGGGCGGGGCATCCACCCCAAGCCCTGCCCCCACAAAGACCGTACAACAGTTGCAACTGCTGACTTTATACCTCTGCTACATGACAGCTGAAGGTGGGTTTCTCACAATTAATCAGTAGAAGCTGCGACAATCCAGATTTCATAATTATCAACTACATCGTCAATAACAGCTGAAATTCCAAAACTTGTGGGAAAAACCACATATTTCCATAACTTGCATAGCTATTTGTAAAGTTAGAATAAACTTTATTTTGGGGAAATTTTTTAAAATTCTAACTTCAGTAAGACAGTATTGTTGCCCCAATGAGGGCAGACCAGCTGAAGAAATATATCCCACAGCATCAGCTGTGAGTGTTTAAACAACTACCATGACAACCAGGTGCCATAATTTCCTGCACGCCATGTAAGTACCGCTGAGTAAACGTTACCCAACTGCCATAATTAACTTCCCATAGCGTACACAATGCTGGCTTTGTTCACAGTATCCATGGCTGTAGCCCCAAGAGAAGATTCTAGGAATGTAATGATCCACTCAGCAGGCTTGTGGGAAAAACTCTGTCGGAACATTGAAATGGGTCTAATTACTGAGTCTGACCAAAACGAATCATGATATCATCAAATCCACCACATTAACCAGGCCATTCTAAATAGTCATTAAGTCTGGTTGGTAGTGTTGGCTGTGAGGATCATAGCCTTTATCGTGTGAGGTAGGCTGTTACAGGCAAAAAAAGGAAAGGCGTTAAAGCAAAAGAGGAAGGGTGTTACAGGCGAAACAGGAAGGGTGTTATAGGCAAAACAGGAAGGATGTTACAGGCGAAACAGGAAGGATGTTACAGGCAAAACAGGAAGGATGTTACAGGCAAAACAGGAAGGATGTTGAGTTCTTTGGTTCTTAGTTATTGCTAGTGTTAGCTTTCAGTGTTTCATGGCGTTCTATAATTAGTTTATTGTAATCCACACCACCTGTTTGTAGTTAATCATGTTCCCCTTGATTAAGTTGATTACAAGTTACACCCTGTCCTTGGTTTGCCCTGATGCCTTGTGTGTATCCTGCTCTTCACTCTGCCATGTGAATGTTACTGTGTGTTCTGTTCCCTGTGTTTTTGGCTTATTTCCTTAGTTGTGCAGGATAGTTTTGCATAAAAATTGTAGTTTTATGGTTTTGGTTAATTCAGTATTACTCCCTGTTTGTTTCCTGACTCCTCACAGTTCGTTTGGCTTGTAGTGTTACCCTGTGTCTCCAGTTTCTTTAATAAACCTGTTTGTCTCGGAACCGCAAGTGGGTCGTCACCTTCCTTTGCTCGCCTGCACCATGCCCCGCGTCCGTAACAGAAAGGGCATTACGCCTGCAAGTGGGAAAGCGCTACAAGCGAAACAGGAACAATGTTACACGCAAAAAAGGAAGGACATTACAGGTGAAAGAGGAAGGATGTCACAGGCAAAAGTGTTATGGCTGAATTATGATGTCAGAGCCTGTGACTCTGTGCTGCTTCCTGTAGAAACTAAGTATGGTGCAATTAAAATGTAATGAGGAAACAGACATACCTAAAGACAATTACCACTTACGGAGTCTGACACACACAGCATTTGACCTCAGGCTAAAAGCACGATACGCCCTCGACTCCTCCCTACGCTGGGGGGGAGCACAGAAACAGCCTTCATCAGCACTTCTTTAACAACGGCTCCTGCCTCCAGGATGAAACATTCCCATTAACGAGCAAGGGGTGGTCACAGGAGAATGAGCGCGAGAGAGTGTCTCCTCCAGAGCCTGCGTGTGGGGAGGGGGGAGCAGGAAGTAATATCAGAGCCCATGGAGGCTAATTCCTTACTGCCTGCCCTTTTTAAATCAGAGCTATTTAAAAGGGGGCAGATGGAATGGGGGGGGGGGTTCTGAAGGAGGATCTCAGCAGCCCCCCAATGGACCCCATCACATTGGTTCTACCATGGTTTCCCCACAAAAGAGGTTTTTGCTGAGTCAGGGTCACAGTCAGTGCTCAGTGTGTGCAGGACCACAGACAGAACACATATCCAACATCCAGACCAGCAGTCTGTGTTCAGGACCACAGACAGAATATGTATCCAACATGCAGACCAACACTCACTGTGTTCAGAACCACGGTCAGCACTCAGTGTGTTCAGAACGACAGACAGAACACGTATTCAACATACAGACCAGCACTCAGGGTTTTCAGGATCACAGTCAGCACTCAGTGTGTTCAGGACCACAGACAGAACACCTATCCAACATACAGACCAGCACTCAGGGTTTTCAGGATCACAGTCAGGGCTCAGTGTGTTCAGGACCACAGACAGAACACCTATCCAACATGCAGACCAACACTCAGTGCATTCAGGACCACGGTCAGCGCTCAGTGTGTTCAGGACCACAGACAGAACACCTATCCAACATGCAGACCAGCACTCAGTGCATTCAGGACCACGGTCAGCGCTCAGTGTGTTCAGGACCACGGACAGCACTCACATCCCACCCACAGACCAGCACTCATCAGTGTTCAGGACCACAGTTAGCACTCAGAGCGTTCAGGACCACAGACAGAAAAGGTATCCAACATGCAGACCATAATAGCTTAATAGTTTACTGGTAACTAGGCCCATGAAAGCGGTTATCCTTTAACCACCACTGAGTCTCTGGGCTACCAGAGATGAGCTCTGATCCCAAAAGTACCAGTGAATAAAGTGAAGAGAACAATTAAATAACAAGTCATTAGCCCTCCTTCCTCATCACACCTCTGATTCTCTGAGGAAGAGCGGATTAACAGTCATATTTCTTACAGATGACACTTACAGATTAAACAGAGTATTTGCTGTACAAAGAGAGCACGGATCTTACAAATGGCCCAATGACCATTTTCTCCAAGTGGTCAAATAAAAGGGCCAATAAAAAATATCTCCCTGCAAACTTTCCTACCTGAAAGAAATATAGCTGCCTTCAAAGCAAAGGCACAAACGATGGTGCGATCGTTTTCTAAGCGATTAATGCTTCAGAAGGCGCGACCTGACCTGCTCGTTTTATCGCCTGCTCGACCCTGCCCATCCAGCTAAAGGCTGAATGTGATTATGAAAATAAATAAAATGGCTCTTTGCAACCTTTCCTCATTCAAAAAAGTCCCTTTATGGGTTTCCAATAATCAACGCCATGTTAAAAATACTAACGACACGTTTGGGGGAGGTTTTAATAACGTCAGAGGTTTACTGTTAGGCTGTGAGACAGCAAGTCAATATACAGGGTTAGGGGTCACCATAAAAATGCTTGTTGTAAATTACTGGATGCTAACTCTGTCAGTGGAGAATAGGGTCAGGGGCAGTCCAGACTAGGGAGCCCACATTCTATTGCGAGGGACCGTTTTAGCTCACCTTCCGGATCTATCTGGAACATTTGCCTGCTGACTGAGATAATCTCTTCTTTCCATTGTCACCAGCCACATCTGTACATGTGTTCATCGGGATACAATGACACAGATCAATTTGTTTTCCCTTTGCAATGCCTGCATGCGCTACCATCCACCATGTCAACGTTTTCATTGCCTTACTATGAGCACTTTAATTTGCATCTGTGATTTGTGTTTGATATTTACCAGTAGCTGGAAGGATGTGCAGAGAAAGATTTTCACTTCATAGTGGAACTGACTGCTTACTGTGCGTATGAAAATTAACTGTGGAATCGCGAATTACGGCACAGATTGTTTCCGGAGTTCGTTCTCCATACGTGAAGTTAATCGCGCCCCCTTATCTGCCTGTTATTAAGCTGATTAGTCTGAGCTCGCTCCCTACACGTCTGTGTATAAACAAAGGCTCCGTTCACACCGTGACACTAACGGCACTTCCAACACCTTCCTTCGTTTCCTCCTCCCGCACTCCAATGGCATCTCTCTTCATGTCCTGACCCCTGCTGGCATTTCAGAAGCACATCATCTGCAAATTCCGGGACTTCATCAGTAAGAGGCACGCCGCCTCACACACCCATCAGTGCAGGCCTTAATCTCACCTGTTCGTTCTTCGCCGATCGTAGGATCGGCCGCGCTTGGGGCAGAAACCATGCGCTGACCTGGGCTGACTCTGCCGATAATGGGATGGAGTTTAAATGCAACAGCGGGGTTAAATTCGTCTTTGGGTTTAATTTGCTCCTATTAAAGCAGGTCCTTCAGCTGCAATCTTTCAGGGAAAATTAAGGCATTAATGAAGTATTATGTTCGCTCCGTGCTGCCTTCCTGTATCATGCTGACTAATTGTTCTCTGTATTAAATGGTAATGGGGGCAGCGGCTGAGCCCAAGAAGCTAATCAGCCCCGGTTACAGTAGTTCCCGTGGCGACCATCTCTCGCGGCAACTACCTCTCAATGTGGATACCGCACCCAGGATCCTGTGCCATCTGCATTAACGACATCAAGTGGCTCTGTGTAAATGTCATCCAATCAGGCCCGAGATGTGGCTCCTTACAGAAAATAGACTCTGTCCTCGGCACTTATTTTTAAACACGCATAATTTAAAACGCCACACCTGTCAAAGCAAGCGCGTGTGTTAAGGGGGCAAACAAAACAGGTACAAAGGCCTCTAGGAACATGAAGAGCGTCGCTGGCATGTGGGCACTGGAGAAAGCGCAGAACGTGGACCGGAGCTGATCTGAGGCGTGGGCATTCAGACGCTGCTTCTGTGGAGAGCTTCAGAGGTCAAGAAGATGAGAATAAACAGAAGCTGTAAGAAAACCAAGTCAAACTATTCAAACTAGTCATTCTCCAGCCTTAGTTATGAGTTAGAGAATGACTCTTTGACTGGTACCCATGTTAACTTACAAGCTGAGGTATTTACGGTCTGACGTTATTACTGTACCACACATGCGCTTACATCGACCTGTAAGATCACTAAGAGCTGCCCAAGCTAATAAGCCCCAATGGCCCCAAAATGCTCTCAGCCTCAAGTGCCACTGGGCCAGCCCCAGTTCCCAGTGATGGAGGTGCTGGAATCTGTCCCAGTCAGACGGCTAATCAGCTGACTGGCACAGACATGCCCTGCCTGGCGTTGCCACATAAGCGACGGTGACGACGTCATCCCGAGATCAAAACACAGATCAGGCATTCTCACACCTCTGAGCTTTCAGTCTAGTACTTTTCCAGCTTCCGTGCGACACACGATGACTCACCCTCCCCATGCGCAGAAAGGCGTCAGCTGCCCCCCTCAAGCAGCACGCGACTCGCTCCTGACTTAGTGTGAGAGCTTGGAAAGAGGCGAAAAATTATAGTCACCTACACCTTCTCCTCACCACTTTCCCACCAGATGTTCCCCTGTCAAGGGTGCTTGTCAAGCAACGACATGGCAGAAGGTGCCGGAATGTAACATCTAACAAGAATTCATTCTTAGTCTCCATACAAAACCCAGAGGAAACATCTGGACAAGTATCAGGAACATTCAGTCAGTGGGGCCTCTCTGTGGCCAGTCAGGGTAGGAGTGTCAGAAGCTTATCCTGACTGAAACACAAGCACATAAGGCCAATCAGCAGCCTCATCCGCTTGTGAAGGTGACCAATCAGCAGTCTTGCCTGCTTCAGGAATAAGACCAATCGGCAGCCTCGCGAATTTGTGAAGAGGGCCAATTAGCAGCCTTGCCCACTTGTGAAGTTCCTCTCCAGGTGGAACTGCCTCATAACAGTCTCGGATTATCTTATCTCAAACAGAATCAGGAATTTCATTAGTTATACTACTGCTTCAAATTTCACTTTCTCCCTTTAAAGATAACTGGTACTGGCTAATTGATATGTTTTTCTCATTTAAACCCCCCCTATGTAAGTCAGAACATCTCTCCTGACAATCAAGTAGGTCAGACACTACAGCTCAATCACACAGCACCCGCATGTCCTCCAGGCAGACTCTCTGAAGGAGCCATCTGCAAAGCAATCACATCGACAGTCCGGAGACCACGTCCACATACTGCGTGAGATTACTGCCACCACCCCCCCCCCTTGTGTCTATCGACTCCGCCGGAGGCCATTCGGAACAAGGGGAGCCAGGTCCCCAAAGTGCGTCTGGTGCCTTTCCATCTCAATGATTTGATATTGTTATTAATGCAGAAACATTTGAATATGCTAACAGTGTCCACACACGGTGTCAGAAGCAGCAGGCGTTGGCTGTGTGCATCAAAGAGAGATTAAGGAGGGCTGATAAACTGCCTCCCTTTCACTGCTCTGTTTGAGCTACAAAAAAAACTCTAACAGTTATTATCAGCATTTTATACATACATACTCTTTTTCAAGTCACATTGTTAAATTATTACTTATATAAATAGTTCAATGCTCCATTTATGTTGTATTATATTAATGCCATATTATTCCAGATACGGGTGCTGTTATTGGGTTGGGAAAAAAATGATTCTTCTCTTCTAATTTACCCGGAGTGAAGACATGCAGACCCACACCTTCACAAGACCCCCCCCCCCCCCCCCAGCCCGATACCAGTGCTCACATCTGACCCCAGAAACCCCGCAATCACAGTAACCATCAGGGGGAGCCGGTACAAGTGCATCAGAATTATTTTTGCTGTCTGTGAGATATATGCCGAAAAGCCAAAGCATTAATATATTGGCCCTCTGTGTGCCACCAAAACAGCTGTGACTCCCTGAGGGGTGGATTCAACAAGACCTCTGAAGGTGTCCTGTAGTACTTAGCACCAAGATATGAACAGTGGATCCTTTAAGTCCCTTAAGTTGCGAGGTGGAGCCGTGGATCAGACCTACCAGAGATGCACAACGAGATTCAGATCTGGGGAATACAGGGGCCAGGCCAACACCTTGAACTCTTGAACTCTTCATCAGGTTCCGCAAGCCATTCCTGAATAGTTCATGGAGTGTGACAGGGCCAATTATCCCACCGACAGATGGCACTGCCTTTGAGGAATACTGTTGCCATAAACAGATGTATGTGGTCTGTAATGATGTTGCAGTAGGTGTCACGCATCAAAGTACCCTCCACATGAATAACTTGAGAACCGCAGAACATTGCCCATCGCATTGCCCAGTAGAACATTGCCCATCGCATTGCCCAGCAGAACATTGCCCATCGCATTGCCCATCGCATTGCCCATCGCATTGCCCAGCAGAACATTGCCCAGCAGAACATTGCCCAGAGCATCACACTGTCTCCACCAGCTTGTTTTCTACCTACAGCACATGCTGGTACCATCTATTCCCCGAGAAACACCCACCCATCCAAATAATAGGAAGCAGGACTCGTCAGACTAGGTGTCCTTCTTCCACTGGTCCAAGGTCCTGGTGATCGCATGGGCACCGCAGGCGCTTTCGGCGATGGAGAGGAATCAGCATAAGCACTCTAACCGTTCTGCGGCCACACAGCCCATAGTCAGCGGGGGGGGGGGGGGGGGGGGCGTGGGCCGGGGGGTGGTGGGGGGTGTGGTGTGGGGGGGCGTGGGGGGGGGTGGGGTGGGCGGGGGGGGGGGGCGGGGGGGGGGGGGGGGGGGGGGGGGGGTGGGGGGGGGGG
>JAODJX010000027.1:13994659-14010624 GCA_026776945.1 Isichthys henryi
CCCCCCCCCCCCCCCCCCCCCCCCCCCCCCCACCCCCCCCCGCCCCCCCCCCCCCGGCCGCCCCCCCCCCACTCGCTCATTTCCCGCTCTTCACCAGTGATCCTGCCAGCCTTTTCAGTCACCTCCTACATGGACAGTGAGCTTCGGACACCAGAGAGATCAATGCCTTTGGTCAAAGAATCCAAGAAAGAATAATCACCTCTTAGCCGGCAAACCTCCGAGCGTCCAGGCAGCACAGGATCACAGTCATTACAGGCAGTTTTTCTTTTGTTTGTCTTTGGCTGCCAGAGGCATGCCTGTTCGCCCTCGACACCCGGCGTTTTGTCTTCTCGGCTAAGGCTAAATGAGCTGAATGCAGCAGAGATGCCATTACGCACAGTGCAGCACAGGGAGGGGGCTTGGCCTCTGGTAGCCTAATGCCAGCCAACAGTTAGCTCTGTGTGGGGTCAGTGTCTAAATATGCAAGTACCACCGGAGAAGAAAAGCAAATCGGTGTGGCTGTCAGAGTTTGCGTCACCGCTGTGCTCACCGCCATTAGCACATTGTCATCGGCATGTTTACTGCCCTGCCCCCCTCCCCACGCTGAGAACGAGCTATTTTTGCAGTAAATGATCTGCCCTCCAGGGACCTACATCTGAGTTAAAGACAGCCTGCAAGCTAAGCACTTTCCCTCACCGACACGTCGTCATTTCCAATTCCTCCCCTCTCAGACGTAAAGCTCTTTTCAAAAAGGCGAGGTGGGAGGCGGGCCGATTCACCCCCCCCCCCCCAATACCACTAAGTGCTCGCACCTTTCCCTGTGAATGGGGACACTCCACCGTAACCGCTGCATTTCCATCTGTCTCTATTATGTAACAGAGGAACAGAAACTGTGAATAAATTTACTCCAGCTGGGATCGAGAGCCACTTTTTAAGACACTGTTAGGGAGAATGAGTGCAATTCATCGGTTTACGGCCATCGGCCGCCGGCATAGCGAACATCATCATCCGGAGACTCTGGATCACAAACTGCACGCCCCATTCACTCAAAGTGATAGATTCTATTCATCCGAATGTCTAATAGGAGGCACCGTAACACAAACTGACTGCCGTTAAATAACTGTCAGTAAAACACAAGTCAGAAGCCGGCCAATCTGCACGCAGCAGCCACACGCAGGCAGAAGCGACGATACAACTGCGGCATGAACGAGGCCAACTGAGACCACTGAGAAGGGCAGGACTAATCTTTGACTGATCGGAAGATTTTATACATATATGGCTTCCAATTACCCTTTTATTATTGAGCACAATCAGGGGCAAGGGGCTGTGGATGCAGGAAGAGCGACTTACACCCATCTGGCATGGAAGGCCCATTTGATTCCAAGTGGGGGTCACATGATCAGGGACAGGCAAAAACACACCAAAGTGTATTCCGATACGAAATATCTTATTTGTATCTGTATCAAAATAAACTACAAAATACAGCTACCAAGCAAAGTATCGAAATGAACTCCAGCATGTTGTGTTTAAATAATACGAAAATACATTCCGCATACTTCTATTCTATAACAGCTTGTTCCTTCAGCAGCCAGAAGTGGCCCAAGCGAAAGAGCAACATTTTTTCATTGCTTAATAAAAGACAATGCAAAGGGCAAAGCCAAACAAAACATGAAATATTCTCAAGTGTTTTAAATATATCCTGACTACTCAGGCGAACACTCAGATAATGCTAAGTCAACTGAATAAAAAAGTAAAGATAACTAACTAGTTTTTTTTTTTGCAATCTAATTGACAAAATTGCTTCTTTTTTGCACCACAGATGTAAATAACTCAAAAAACAAAATTAAAAATTATAAATGTCATACACAATTTAAGCACTTCACTCAGCAACATCTTAAAGGGCCCTATTATGCTTATTTTAACTGCTAATTTTTTTCAGAATTATTTTTGGGATCTACTAGAATATATCTGCAAGGTTCCATATGCCAAAAACACATTATTTTTCTCACACTGTACATCTCTATTCACCATCACTCTGAAACGCTCTGTTGGACCTTTAAGCCCCACCCCCGATGAGCCCAGTGTGCTTTGATTGGTTAGCTTGCCCAATTGAGCAGCTTGCCCCACATGTTCCACCCCTGTCTTGCAGTCTGCCCACAGATACTTGCAGGTAGGCGACCAATAAGGATTGTGTTACGAGGTGACCTCACCATGTCACGGAAGTAATGGCTGGAAGTTTTTTTTTGCTCCCTTCCAGTAGAGCTGGGAGGGAGCAAAAACCTACACTGTCTGTGAGTCTCCGAGGACCGGATTGGGGAACACTGGTGTAGGTAGACATTACCACCCAAGTTACCCATGATGCCTTGAGGTGCAGCCAGAAGCTTGCAATTCTAATTTTCGCCATTGTGCTCCAAAGTGCTGTACTTAACTCGAATTGCTTTAGCAAAATGCCACCCAGGAGCACAGTAACAGTTGCGGCTGCTAAAATCCCGCACTGCCTCGTACCGTATAAAAGGTTTGCTAAGGAGCTAAATTACAGCAACACAGGCATCATATCCCTTGGGGCAAGACCGGAATTACACAACGCTGAGTGACAGATAACGCATTTATCTCATTGGCTGTGTAACCACTACATATCTCTGTACCAGGGAGGGTGTAAAACTCTACAACAGCAGCACAAGGAGCCTGAGGAACTGGGCCCAGACTGCTGGAATCAGTCCAAAGGTTCAAGCCCCAGGGCAGGCAAGTCCTGACAGTACACCAGTGTGTCCCTTTGCTCAACCTAACTGCTAAATCCAGTCTGGCTCACACTGTAGCCTGCAGTTAACTCAGTCTGTCCACAGCGCTGGGTGACAGCAGCTAATTGGCCCAAACAGCCCACTAATAGTTACCACCTCTTTCCCAGGAGGTCATTGAACCGTATTTGTATGGTCAATCATTCAGCAGCCGTTCGGAAACTGGCAGTTGACACACTGGGCATTAGTTGGCACCATGCCCTACACATCTGTATTACGATCGCCACAGTGCACAAGTGGTAGTGAGGGCGGAATCACAAAGAGGGGTCGGGCAATCAGATAATCCTTTAGAGAGAGGTAATCCCCAGTGTCATGAGTGATTTGGCAGTCTACGCGTATACAAAAAGGGGATCTGTTTCCGGTGTTTGGGGGATGATTTGGAGTTACTATGATCGGAGGGAAGCAGAAAGAGTAGAAGGAGCACCGATTGGCATTCAGAAAACTGGCAGGACTACAGACGTTCTGTCACTGAGAAGAAGCTTTTGCAGATTCTGAGGCAGACAACACGATGCTGGGTCCAAGAGCTACTTTTAGGGCCTCTGCTCTCTTTCAAGGGGAACCGGCACAGAGAAATGGAGAGCTCTCACAAACGCGATCGTGTCGAGCTCTGCCGTCCCACAGCACAAGGTAAACAAAGACCTCTCTGGCCAGCCAAGGAGCGCAGAGGCACCTCCTCGTTTTTCACAGGAATGAGAGTAAGCAAAACAAGACAGCAGTCCCTGCAAAGAGGAACTTCAGAGGAGTGGATCTGAAGCAAGGTCTAATCAGAAAAGCCAGGGAGAACATCTAAGCCTTATATTCATTCTGACAGTGCTGTCAAGTCAGAACTCACACCGGAGCACCACATGGGCGAACTTTCCATCTGTAACCTCAAGGTCACTGAAAGCATGATTCCTAGAGGAATAACACACCGTGCAGTACAGTGTTGACAGAGCATTAGGCCTGCCGGCCACTAGGTGGCACCTCAGAGAGACGGGGAAGGTCAGATGAGCGTCCTAACGGCTCCAGGGCAGTTAGCACCAACGGACAAACTTGTGGCCCAATCCGGTTAAAACCAAGCCCAGCAGAACGCTTTCACCTTTTAGAAAGTTCACAATGACAGCCGACACTTTTCCGTGACGACGGCTGTCACCCCGAAGCAGTCGTGTCGTAGTAAAGAGCTTGCATTACAGTGCTAATGACTCAAATGAGACGCTCTGTCTATCCAGCCAATGACCCGTCATCGGCTTGGCACCAACAAGCTGGCTTATTCATGCAAGGCCGTTGCGGCCAAATCGATGCCTCCCGGATTAATAGTCTGTCCGGAACCGGACTCCATTTGAGCAATTAAAGATGTATTTACAGACCAGCTGGGAAACCCAAAAGGGTCCTGAGCTAAGGTCAGGTTGGCATTAAAGCACTCGAGACCAGCTCGTAAAAACCTACTCAAGCTGGCGCACCGGGTCAAGGGCTTCATGAAACTCCAAACCGAGCGTGGATATGGAGGCACTACACGGATCTGCCGGGATTGTGGCCTAACAGCATCCCAAAAGCACGGCGCTCAGAGAGGTAGGAAGGAGAGAGGTAAACAGTCCCATTAGGTCCTTGGGATCCAGGCGATTGAGACGATGGGGGAAATGGGATCATTCTGCTCCCAAAAAAATGATCTGTAAGAGTGCAGACCCTCAGCTGGGCGAGGGAGGTGGTGTGGAACCCCTACCGCTATGGAGACCATTACCAGCATCAACTCTGGTCCTCCATCTTCCATAATAATATAACGTTGCCCCTCCCTAAATTGGGGGGCACTATGACCCTTGCTGGGAAAGCAGGCGAATCCGCCTAAAGCCAGACACCGAGCGGCGACCGAAGCAGACCGGCCCTTTATCAGGGTGTAGCGCTGCGTCATGCATAATACAGGGCAGCACTCGCCGAGGGAGCCTCGTGATGCATTACGCAGACGTGCGATCGCATTCCAAGCCCATTACATGTATCAGGTGGCGCGGATGGATGCAGCAACACAGGAGCCGTATGTGTAGGGCAGGGAGCACACCCTGCAAGGACGACACCACGCCCACCCATCCACCAAAACACAACTAATTCATCAAATGGACCATTGTAGAGTAGCTACCTAAGCTTGATTAGAAGCAAGATTGTTTGTGTCATCTCAAACAACAAAAATGGATCATTCCCTGCTCTTACAGGAAATACGATACCACAACAATCCAAGTTTCACTACCAGCCTTTTGCATTCCCGAGGAGCGGATAAGGTACACAAAACCCCCTAGACACCAGTAATAGGAGCCAAGCCTTGGTCCATTTCCCAGCCCCAGAGAGGCCTGAGAGGCTAGGTCGCATCTGGGAGATTAGATTGTCATCAGGTTCATGCTCCTACCGATGGCACATTACCCAGAGCTGAGAAAGGAAAACTGCATTTCAGTCTCAGACATCAGGCGCCCCTCGCAGACCTCACGCCTACCAATAAACCCATTCATAGCCAGCAGTGCGACACAAACATGACATCGCAATTACTGCTGGGTGCCGCAGTGGGGCGCTGTTGGCTGCTTAAATCAGCCAGAGCCCGTTCAAGAGAATTTGAATTTGTATCCCGAATCAACAAGTGGAGACCCTTCTTAATGCCAGGCTGAATGACCAGCAAGCAGGCTGAGAGCCAGGGATACGAAACCTATCTGCTGTATAGAAAAACGTGCCTAATGCAACACGCTAAATTGCACATGATTGCGTTGATTTCCTGCATGATCGACTTTTACTGAGAACGAAGTAGAGAGTCAGTCTCGACGCTGAGATGCCCAAACACCTACAGACACATAAGAAAATAGAGAATCTCATCATCAGAGTCGAGTCTGCCGGCTGTGACGAGACCACCGTTTCTGTGGGTCAGTGATATCTGTCCATCTGTGGGGCTGCTGTTTTAAGTAGCACTTCTTATGAAGAAAGCCATTCGGCATCTACAACCATGATGACCTTGTGCGGTTCTCCAAAGCAGCAACACGGTAGGACGAGTAGCACAGAGGCAGGATTAACGTAATCTGTGGTCCTTAAATGCTACAGCGAAACAACTCAGGCACCACAAAGTCAAACAGCAGCAGCGGTTTCCCTCAGACCTCTCATTACAGATAATTAAGCAACAATAGGCCACAGATTGCAGAACAGGACTTAAAAGCAGGGAATCACAACGTTGATCCCTGGATCCCACCAATATATATATATATATATATATATATATATATATGACACAGTGCAGTATTGCAAAGCACCACGATTATTGGTCTGCCTGTGAATGTTAGAATTCTTCACACAGTTCACTATACAGAGCAGCAAGACACAGCCCTGCTCTTTAAACACAGAGGAGAACGGTTATTTCAGAAAGGTCCTGGCTTCAGAGCCGGCCAATGCTTAGCAGAGTGCTTAGAGAGACCTCGGGTCCAATCGTCAGCTTCACCACAGGCGAACTGCCTTCGAACCCCAATAAAGGTCACATCCCATGCAAGCCGACCAAGGGCAGAGTAAAAGGTGAACACCGCGGGGAGGAAAACCAAAAGTGCCTGTTTCCGTTAAGTGTGATGTGGAGTGATGTGTCCACTCAGTCCCATTCAGACAAGGAGGCCACATCCCCTGTTCATCTCCAGTACTATGGCCTTGGTAACATATATGACTGCAGTGTACACAGTTTAATAACAAGAAGCCCATCCAAGAGCCCTGATGCAGGCAATATCTGAGAGCTACAGAACATCGTCCCTTGGTAAGCGATTGTGCAGGACAGGCTGACAGCGGCTGATGGGTGTTTTAAGGGTTAGACTTTGATGTCTTGAGTGCACTGACTAATGGTAACGACAGAGAGGCGTATCGCACTAAGCCGAAACTGGGGCAAGAGGATCTTCAGCACGATGCTTGAAGTAACGGTCAAACAGATTTTTAAGCAAATATACAACCAAAAGAAATGCTTGTAGACTTGTGTACTGCAGTTTGTGGAAAGAAAGTTAAAAGAAAACAAACTTCTGGATTTTAAAACTCTGAGCATTCAAGTATTCGATAAATCATATTTATGTCCTACATGAGCTAATCAAGTAGGCATGTTTAATTTAACGATGCAAAAGAAATGTTGGAGTAATAAACTTCTGGTCAGTTTTATAGACACAGCATCAGGGAGCAGTGAAGCATGATATTGTACCCGGCACATACATGCAGAGTAATACTGAGAGGCTAATTGCAGGAATTGTCTTACTTTAGGTGCACTGACAAATAGTTTAGACAGCTTCCTGAAGACCGATCCAGAAGCTGGTTAATCAGATACGCCAACCCTCCCCTCTATAGCACATTTCATAGGCTCGTAAGAGTTTTACCAACATAAGAATGTTTTGAGGGCAGAACAAAAAAAATAATTGGTTCAAAGAGATAACCAATCAGATTGTAGAGGAGGTGGGTCAAAGCAACTATAGGAGGCGGGACCAAGACATCTGATTGGTTAGTCCCTCATGTTCTAGTTACTTGGACCCACCTCCTCTACAATCTGATTGGTAATCTCTCTAAGCCAATCATTTTTGTTCAACCCTCAGAACTTTACTGTATAAGTAAAACTCCCCTGAGAGTTTTGCAGACACCTCGACGAAGAAATATATCATAGACATGATTTGTTCGTGGCACTATCACAGTAATTAGTTGCAGAATTTAAGTAACCAACAACATGCAGCGGTGCTTAGAGGTTTTCTGCTAAAAGCATGCCAAACACACCGTGTCATTCTATACTCTATACTCTATTTCCTATACTTTTGTCATACACATATATGCTAAGTGTTACATTTGCAATGTACTTTTGTATTTGTTGATAGTAGTTTGGCTGTACGGCTTGCAAAAAGCAGACTAGTAATAATTTTTGTGGCAAGAAGAGTCAAACCTGCCCTCTTGAGTAACATGTTTGGTAGGGGCAGAATGCCCCAAGCAGACAGCTACACAACGTGCACACAAGCAGAAGGACCCAGCTTAACCAGAGAAGGACCCAGAGATAGGTGGCTGACCATAAGCCTGTCTCCCTTGCTAAGTGCTAACAGCCCCAGTTCCGTCAGTAAACAGGGGCAGCAAGATGGCAGGTGCTGGGACCCCACAAGCACACAAGAATGTGTATAACAATATGTACGGCGGAAGCAAGGAGATTCCGGGAATCAAGTGTCACCAGGCACTGAAGCCCAGATTGTGAGGCTGAGAGAGGGGTTTCCCGTCGCGGGCAAGCGAGGATGCTGGGTCAGGAACCGCCCCAGGACGTACTTCGAAGTCCAGCAGGAGCCTTTGATCCAGGCCCTGACCATTTTTCAGAGATTCCGAGTCAGACTGTCCCAATCTCGACACCTTGGGCTGTCATCGCCGCTTCCCAAAGGCCAAGCAGAGAGTAGCAGATAACGGTCACATGCGCAGCCTCCTGATGTCCACAGCTTCCTCTCTGCAATCCCTCCAGACAACAACAAATCTCATTTATTTTATATCCGTGCTGCCCTTTCTATGGCCTAATATTTCTATTTCATACCCAGGCCAGCTTTGACAGTATTGATTGCTTTTTAATTGGACAACTGGGACAGAAGGCTACGAGCGTGAGTTAGAGGTTACCATTGTCTCACTGCCAGCCTCACTGACAAAAAAAACAATATTCAGTCAAAGTTTATTTATTACTTTTTTGTATATATGCAAACTCCACATTTAATGTATAAATAATCACCTGTATTCTGGGTAGTACAGATAAAAATATTTAGATTCACGTAATTTATACAATCAAGCGCTGTGTGTGCTTTGGAGACACGATCTTCAACCTTCCAGTACATTCCCAGATCGCTGTGACATGCCGCTGCACCATTAGCCTGCAGCAGTGGAGCATGCTGACTCCAAATGGGCGTCTGTAAAGACCCCACCACAGCTAAACTTGCGCAGCCGCTCTGCAGACAGGTAATATGGCAGGCTACGACAGGGCAAAGACGAGCCGAATTTCATAAAACCAAACCACCCTGTCAGATAATCAGCTCAGTGGGGGTGGTGGCAGTGGACACAGGGATGCCTGCTCTTGGACTAGGCCTGGTTTCACTGAGATGGACAATTGCCGCAGTTTGTTTTTCATGCCCTGGGGGTGGGAGGGAGACATTTCCGAGGTAGTGTGGTTAAAAAAAAAAAATCAATAGCCAAAAACTGCAAGACTCAAACTTTGCCTAATTACTTCTGAAATGGTTTGTCTTTTGTCCGCCGACGGCCAACGAAACAACAGCGCCCCCTGTTGGGGTCTTTCCGGACTGCGCGGTGCTGTCCCGCTCTGCGTATTCTTTGTCTGAATGCTGTACTGGGACGTTCGGAGCCCTGGGGGGGGGGCACGAACAGTTTTTAAAATATTATTTCGAACCATATACGAGATTGGGCGCACAATTTAATTTAACGTGCCCACGAAGTACTAAATCATGCTCCGGAAAACCATAAAATGTGCGCACGATTTACTTTTATTCGTGCTCTCAATTTGCTATTTCGAGCTTTCGAATTAAGCTGTTTTTTTTTGCTTTTTGTTTCTTTGCAGCTTGTGCCCGCAAAGCCAAGAGCTGGAATCTTGGGACTGTGGTCAGGTCATTCACACACGCGAATACTAGCTGTAAATAAATAGCTACTGAATTAAAATGAAAGCCAAATTAATAATTATTTTAAAAAAAACTACCCAATACACAAAATTGAAAATGCTAATTAAACGACCACAAAGCGTAGTTTTTGTCCATTAAAAACACTGGAAAATATATCCGGAATGGAAGACATTATGCATTATTATAAATGCTCAGATATGTATACATTTTGAATGTTACCATTGGCAGTATAAAGAATTAGATTACCATAACCCCTAACTTTCACTGTTGATTTGACACTTCGCGGTGACATGTGACAAATCTAGCAGAACAACACTAAATTGAAACGGAGGACGTACCATGCATTATTTGAAAGGCTCAGAGATGTATATGATATATAAACGTTTTTGTTAGTATATAGGTATAGATTTTAATTGCATAACCCCTAATTTCCACCATAGAACTTTGAAACTTTGAGCGACTATTTATGAAATATAGAAGAACGTTCTCAAATTGGAATGGGGTGCATATTATGCCTTATTACAAAGATTTGAGCGAATACATTTGCTACCGTAATACTGTAGTATGCGCGCACCCGCACATTATATACGGATGACTTGACCGCAGTGAGCACATATGCACATCTTAATTAATTTAAGGATTTCGTAAACTCGAATTAGTATTTCGTGGACACGTTAAGCCAAATTGTGCGTGCATTTAGTATATCGTCCGTATGATTTTTTAAAATATTTTTTTAAAGAAAACTGTTCGTGGCCTCTACTAGGCTCCGTAGGGACGCCTTCGGAGCGTTTGCATTTCAAGCTTCAGCAGAAAAATCCTGTGTAAATCCATTAGCGTTCGGTATTCGGTATGCGGGTTACACAATCCCTAGAGTTAGCCCTACGCTTCAGCATACAAATACACCCAGAGCCGTTTTCTGTCGGTTAATTTACACTAAGCTCAAGACTGGAAGGATTTTGACTCACTCAACTCTAATCGGTTTCGTGAACAATCAAAAATCATTTTTTGGGAGCGGAGAACACTGTTGGCTTTCTGTAACTAATAATAATTTAAGCCACAACCAACCGCAGGTTTGATTCCGCCCTGAGACGTATGAGAGCCTGCCCTGATGGCACACCTGAAAACAGAACGGGTACATTTTTATCCAAAATTCCAGGTAGCAAACCATTTTTAATGGAGTTAACCTTGGATATTCGAAAATGACAGCGCAATTATCAGCAGGACTCCGTGTTGGTAGCGCTTTGCTGCCACCTGGTGGATTTTATTGAGAGTTTTCACTTAAGACATTAAGAGGCCTTCTCAATACAGACTTCTGGGTGTTTCCGATTTCCCAGCGTCTCACAAGGACCAGACACATTACTTATACCTGGAAGGCACTGGAAAGGCCTCTAGTTGAACGGATGATGGAGGACCTCTGGTGCATTGGTTGGGGCTGCTCCCTGTGACTCAGATGGGAAGGGCAGATCTGAAGGTGATCTTGCATGCAGATCACAGAGACGCTGGACTTATTTGGGAAACGCTGATTAAAGGGGAGCGCGATTTATCGGCTGCTTGAGTCATCACTGTACAAGGACAGTAACACCCAGCAGAGCTGATCCTCACGAGACTCCACTGAACAGCTGTGTGAGATCAGCCTATATCCCCCCCGGCAGACAAACTCTTACACAATCCCCTAGGAAATCCCGTATAGGGAAATTCTCCAGTTTTTCGACCAAATTCTTTGAGTATTGTCTTTTGAATAAAGAGCTCTGCAGTTGTACAATTAATAAGAAACAGATTTTTTTTGCGGTATGACATCTAAGCGTCATTAGGCCAACAAATGTAAACACTAACAGGGCGTTTACCGCTATCGGTTCCTCGGTATTACAGACGCACGGCGGTTTAGTGACATGCTGGAAAACTACGTGAAAATTAACGGAAACAGTTTCTACTTTTCAGGAATGAGGTTTATCAAGGACTGGACTGGCCATCTGGCATAGCGGACGTTTTCCAAGAACCCAACGGCGTAGAAGAAACTTTGTTACTGGGAAGGGCTTCAGCAAAACTGGCAGTGCTATGGCTGTTCTTCGGGGGCTTTAGCTCCCCAAATAAATGGACAGTGATTAGTTACATAATATGAGCCATTTCCAACAGAAAAGGCATACCACCACCACCCCCCTCCTCATAAATCCCTAGTGACGCTCCTTCAGTTACAAGAGGTAAATCTAAATGCGGTGGGGGCGTGCGCCAGTTGCCAGGACAACCAAACACTGATTCGCTCTCGAGGACGAGCGCGTGCACCGTTCCAGATCGGAAAAATATAAGATATAATCTGTAAACTGGCCGCATGGCGTCGAGGTTGCTGTCCGGACGGCCAGCGGTCCTGGTTGTAGTGGAACATTTATGTGAGTTGGGTGAGTACGCGTTGGCCGCTCAGACATTAAATGCATATTTAAGAAATTGTGCTTTGCCTGATGGTGCCAATGTATTTGGTCGAACTGAGGCAGACAAAAAACTGAAAAGCGAAGGTTTTTCGATCGGGGAGGAGGTCAGCGGCCACCTGAAGAAAATATCAGCCACCCTGAAAGAGCTGGTAATGTGAGCCCCCTTCTTCCCCACTGATGCCCCTGTCCTTTGCACCCTAATCACCGTCATACGCATGCACTTTCCGGCAATATTCCCAATACATATTCCCTATAGGAGGCGTCTAGGAGGGCGGCGCACGAGCGACTCGAGGTGGAGAGCATACAGACAAGCAAGATGCGCCTACATGTGGCGCAACTCGAAGGGCGCATCACGCAGGAAATTGCGGGTACAATAATTCAGCCCATTAATCTATAGTCTGTGTGACGTGTAAATTAATGCTGTGCGGTTTTCGCAACGGCAACTCACGATCAGGCGTGTTTCCCCGTATACGCAGACACCAGGGCACCCAGAACCATGGGCATCCAGTCTCCTATTAAAGGTCCAACAGTTTACCTGGTTAATAACTTACCTTTCTGTGCCGCAGCGAGAAACCCCAATGTGGACCTTATAGATGCATTGCAGGCGGAGATACAGGACACAGCGCAGGACGTCGAGTGCATGGAGAAAAGGCGAGAACTTGAAGAACTAAATGCACCTCTCCTTTAAGTAATCTGGATTTAGGCTTCATACAGAGTTTACATGATAAATAGCATACACTGTTCATTACATTGGGCCTATTATATTAAACACACACGTCCTTTCATAAAATATTGTATACGCAGCCTATTATACCACGAAGTTCTCATGCAAAGTAGACGTATTCACAATGTGACTCCGGTAAAAACAAAGTTTAACCCTAACGAGGTTATACATTAACTGCGCGTGTTTTCTTACAGGAACGAGAGGGAGTTTATGAAACCAAGCCACGAACATGTTATCAAACAGCCACACTGTCGCCGGTCACAGAAAGCAAGCAAGCAAATATTTATCAACGACACCAATAAAAAAATCCAAAGCTTAAGGAAACAAATTGGTCAAGCAAAAAAAGTCCAGGAAGATCTGAAAGACTGTATGGTTCAAGTAAGACGCAAGTTTACTGAACGGAAGCAAACACTTACAAACGAAGTAAGTGGTCGTGTCTGATCTCGACTGCGCGTAATAACACGCTTTCCACACAAACGTACCTCCATATTATTTTAGATAAACGCTGAAAAGCGAGCAAAACAAAACTCCAGCAGCTCGGCGCAGTGATGTCGAATTTACTGCGAAGGGAGGAACAAATTACCGAAACAAAAAGTTGCGAGTTGTGTTAAAGTTCCATCTAAGAAGTCCGGTTTCCCTCAACATTTTGTGTGTGCAAATGTGTTTTACATCAGCATGGGGGCGCAAGAGGATGCATGGCCTATTCTTTATATGGTCTATAGCAGGGGTGCCCTAGAACACGAGGGCTAGTCTGCTCCTGGAGATATCACCATAGTCACCATACGGACTAAGGGTTTAACCCATATGGAAAGCAGTGTAAATGAAATAATTCAGTTAATTATTTGGGGAAACTGCTAACTCGAATGTGCTTTTGAATTACGTATGGTCAGCAGGCACAGCAGTTCGTTCCCACTGAAAGCCAATGCCTTTCCTCATTTCGACGCGGGCTCATCGTTCTAAATGAACAAACCCCTTGCTAATTAGTACTTTTTAGTTTGCTTTACCATAAAACGTGCCCCGTATCAGCAGCAGAACAGCCTGTGGCTTCGTTGTCACGAGTCTGTGCGAAGGGGTGATGCCGGGTGACTTACAAATGCGATCGTGCTAGAGAAGGGAAATGTACAGGCTAATCACCGCATTGTTAATCTAAACAACGAGAATATAGCATTTAAACTTAATTTGCGAGAGAACATTTATTTTGCCACTCCATCCCTGCACTCCGCCCGAGAAAAAAAAATGGTGCTTAGAGAATGCTGTTTGTCTATACAGCTCTGGAAAGAATTAAGAGACACCTCTATATTAAAAATATGCATTTTTAAATCCTGGTTTAATTCTGGCAGAAGACTACACTGTGAGGCAGGCTGCTTCCAGGCTCAAAGTTTCAGCAGTACAGAAGAGTAAGGTGAAGCTGGAGACACTGGGAACCACCAGAAACCAGCCAGGTAGAGGGCAGAAGGAACTTCCTAATGCCAGAGACGACCGTCTACTTATCCAGCGGTGCCTCATAAATCAGAGAATGACCTCAAGTGACCGTCAAAAAAAACGGGAAACAGTAAGTGGTGTAAAGTGCACGGCTAAGACAGTTCATAACAGGCTCCTGGAAGCAAGGAAGACGCCCCCCATCAATGAGAAGCAGAGAAGGGCCAGGTTGTAGTTTGCAAAAAGAATGTATATTTTACACAGACGCTTACCAGTAAATTGAGAAATGAGTGAAATATAACAATTTTGCTTTGGTCTGTTAATTTTTTTTCTAGAGCTGTATTTATTTTCGGGAGCTTAGCACCTACTTGTGGAGAAGCAAAAGCACAACATGAGTCAGAGCAGCATAACGCCGTGTGATACGAAGGTTATTTCTACGGCACAGTCCGCTTCTTACCCCCATTGTGGTCAGGCATCACACGGTCAGTGCTCATGCTCAGTCTTTCGCGGCAGATCACCCACATGGAGCAGCGTATCTCCAGCCTGGACACCAAGATTCAGCTCCTTGACAGGCAGCTGGGGGGGTCGCAGACAGAGGTGCGGCAGCCTGGCAGCGTGAAGTATGCTTCCTTTGGCTGATTTCACACACGCAACTCCATCGATCGTCTTTAATGATTCACTGCACAGTCCCGTTCCAGTTTTCGCTGGTTTTCAGTCCACTTTGATCTTTCTAAAGAGGCCCTATGTATCCTGACTTGTTCCATTAGGGATTTTCACGATATGGAGCTGGCTGAATTGTGGGGGACTTTTGAAGAGTCTCAGGTCCTACAGGAGCAGTTAAAGGTTAGAAACTTTTCCATCTGTGAACCTGCTCTTGACAGTAGTACGCCGTGTGTCAGCTTTGTGGCCGTACCTACACCGCAGATCCTTCCTTAAAAATATGACAATACACAGGCACAAAGACGACTGTTGCAGTAAACAAGAGTAAAAGTGAAGGCGACATGTAGAACACAAACCTTGTTCCTTGAGTCTAAGGTGTACAGAATCGATTTCTGGACAGAGCCGGAAGCCTCTGTTCTATAGTTAAATTGATCTTTTAAAAAACGACCCATCAAAGGGCGTCTGTACAGAGGCGACCTTTAAAGGAACAGACAGCTCTCAGAAGCAAGAGTTCACACTGTCAATGGGCGGTCGAAAGGTCTGACCTGATTCACTCTCAGAAGCATACAAGGAGGCCAAAATAGATGAGGGATTCATGCAAGACCCCGTACATATCAAGATATAAGTATCAGTTATAGTATAACTCAATATTCAATGTTGGATAAAATGTGCCTCACACTTTTCTGTGCTGTAAACCAGTATCAAACTAAAGAGAAGAGCTTTGAAAGAGACACATTTGACCCTCCAAGTATTCAGATGTATAGTCATAACCCAGGAGAGCTGTGTCCAATGCTTTAGGTGAAGAGGGAGGTGGTGGATTCCAACCAGGCACATCAGCAGGCTCTCATCAACCCAATGGAGCTGTTGAATATCCAGAAGAAAGCAGAGAATGAACGTTGGAAGTCTCACCTCAGCATGAGCAGACAGTATGTCCCCCTGGGCATGTCACCCTTACTGCCACGGACATCCTGAGGGAAATGCTTCTCATAGCCATATTTATAAGGATGACGGATTATGACACTCTTATTATTAATATTAATACTATTTCTTTATCTCCATGTTTGCATGACTGGCTGACACAGTAGCAGGTAAGTTTGACACAGGGAGGGGGTAGATGTCTTGGAGGATAGGTGAGTTTGAGAGAGAAGCCCATGCATTTACCTTTAACCATCCATCCATCTTCCAACTACTTATCCTGACTTGGGCCAATTGGGGAGGGGGGGGGGGTACCTGCAGCCTATCCTAGGCAGCATAGAACGCAAGGCTGGGTTACACCCAGAGAGGGATGCCAGTCCATCGCAGGGCACAGAGACCCCCACTTACACACAGTTACACACTGCAGGCAGTTTAGAGATGCCGTTTACTC
>JAODJX010000027.1:14010724-14033436 GCA_026776945.1 Isichthys henryi
CAACCAGAGGTGGACAAAGTGCACAACTCCATCACTTGAATGAAGTATAGATACTCCTGGTCAAACATTACTCCAACCAGAGGTGGACAAAGTGCACAACTCCATCACTTGAATGAAGTATAGATACTCCTGGTCAAACATTACTCCAACACAAGTGAAAGTTGTTCAGTCAAATTTTTACTTGACATTAACTGAGTTCATGTCCTGGCATATCAATCTAGAGAGGTACGTGCTTTTAAAAATACTTAAGTATTCCGAAGTACATTTTCTTTTTTATTTCAATGCATTATTGAACGCAATGCATTTACAGAACCTAATGCACTGACTTGCTTGTAGAACATGTAGAATAGTTACCGTCCAAGGGTACAATGTGATTGGTTTTTCTCCTGTGAAGAACATAATATGGCCCTATTGCATTTTAGAAAAGAAAAGAAAATTCATCTGCTGACTTCAAAGCTGGAATAAAAGCAATGAGCAACAAGAACCTTCATAGAAATGTGGTGGAGTCAAAAGTACAATATTTGTCTTTCGAATGTATTAAAGTAAAAGTCATGTTTTCAGAAAAATTGAGATTCAAGTACAGATACTTGAAAATGCACTTAAGTACAGTACTCAAGTAAATGTGCTTTGTTACGGTCCATCCCAACTGCATGTCTTTGGGCTGCGAGAGGAAACCAATGCAACATGGGGAGAACATGCAAACTTCACACACAAACCCCAACCATAGAGGTTGTTCTGCTTCTCGTGGCTTTATGATGTGGTTCTTTCCAGTTAGAGATCCAAGCGGTTGCTTGTCTCTAGCTCAGTTGCCTGTGTGACGTACCCTGAAAGCATTAAATAAAACAGCTCCATTCCATCCTTTGATCCCCTCAGGGACTCACAGACAGTCTACGTTTTTGCTCCCGGAGCAAAAACCTGGACCAATTGTGTGTCCTCAAGGGCCGTATTGGGAAATACTGACCTAGAAAACCAGATGGAAAAGAAAGAACGGTCCAGGTGCCCCTTTGTCCCTAGAAAGTTCCATGAAGACACACGAATGAGAAGTCTCACCCAGCTCTTTGGCTTAGGGAGGAGGTGCGGAGCCAAGTAGATGTGATCTGGAGATCTTCAGAGGACTTGCACAAAGCGGATGAGGAACATGAAAGGGAGATCACTGAGGCCATCAAGTACAACAGGAAGAAACAGGCAGATCTACAAGAAGAGGTTAGACCTTCTTCCCAGTTCTCACATAAGTGGGCAGCTGTCTGTATATAAACTATTCATACTGAAAAGGATAACCTAATGGGTTTGAGGTTCATATCTTACCATAGTTGTACCCTAGAGTTAAAAGTTCATATCTTACCACAGTTGTACCCTACATTAAAAGCACATACATCAAGTTTTCAGATCACCATGGTAACTACAAGAAGTAGAAATGTTCAACGCGAACATACAGTATTGTGCAATAGTCTTAGGCAGCAGAAAATGGTGCTTAAATGATCTTCATGTTGGTGTAAACAGAGGTAGAAAGTTCAGGTCCCGAATGTACAATTCCAGACAAAGATTTTGTTTCAACCAACCAATTCAGTCCTCTGTGAGTCTCTATACTCAACTGGCTGGTAATCTGTACTTTCTGGACCGGAACGTTCCACCTCCGGGTGTAAAACTATATTATGATGTCTGTCGAAGTATGTCAGCATCGCCATTTCAAAACCTCTCCTAAAATCACCACAGTATTTGCAGTAACTGTTCAATACACCCATGTATTTTTTGACTCGGCCACTACCCCACCTTTTTTGGCTAATCAAAATCCCATTGAGTCATTTAACAAATCAAGTAATTAATTAACTGGGCTGATGGAGAAATTTAACGAAAACATGGAATGGCTGAGGTGCCCCTAAGGAGAGTTTTGGGAACCAAAGCACAGTTTATGAGTAACTTTTTGGAGAACAGATGAAATTCTTGCTCATTTTTTATTGTGTTGCTGTTAATTTGTATGTTAAAATGTTAACTTGCTGTTTTTTCTGAGCAATTCTACATTTCCTACCAGGATAAATAGCTGTAAATATTTTCTTTGACTGCCTAAGACTTTTGCACAGTACTGTATATATACACACACGCAGAATATCAAACACCTGGAGCACCAGCTGATGGATCCTTCAGATGAAGACCTCAGCAAGACCCTGGAGATCGCAGAGGAGCAATACGAACGCATGCAAGCTTCCGGCACAGCTGCAATAGAAGAACTGATGGTAGGGAGCTCGGATAAAAAAAAATATAGCTACTTCCTTGCCCATTACTGCAATACCCCACCCAACCAGAATGTCTCATTATCTGCAGCGTTAAAAAAAACAAACAACATACGCTATTTGTATACAGACTGAAATCTACCCAGACTAACTTGCATTTATTTCATGACAGAACTGGTTTATTAATTACATTTTGTTTACGACATAGATGTCTTTTCTAATACAGGAATCCAATTATGTTTCCCAGGGCTGGGTGGGTGGCTGCATTTGAAATGTGCATATTTAATGTACTCCTCAAGAGAGAAGCTGAATCAGTAGAGGAGAAGCTGCTGAAGAAAGAAGAGGAACTAAGGGTGCAAGCGTCTGTCCTGAAGGAGGTGGAGGCCATGCATGACATGGAGCAGGCCTCCTGGAAGACGGGGAGGTCACACCTTGAAGGTTCAGCAGTCCAGCGCTGCTTAACATGACACATGCTATTCATCTCTACACCATCCGCACCCATCCCCTAGCTTACCTGAGACTTGCTCTCAGTGAATCGGTGCCCTATGCGCAGTTCACGTGGCGTGCTGTAGGTCAGGTGGTCCGCAGAAGACCTCGGGAATTCACTGAAAAGCAAGTTATGGCCTTGTGGTGATCTGTCCATACTGAGCCCACCAGTGCTGTAGTAAAGGTATTCATGGCAGGGTTACCATTTCAGAGTTGAACTGCAAGAGAAGCCAGCTGGAGAAGTCCATCCAGCAGCTGACAGAGGAAACGGAGGCACTTTTACATCCAAAGGCGAGTTCCTCTCTAATTGGCATGTCACATCCGTCTCAAATCACTTGGTAAATATAAATTTAATATTTTTTTATAGAATGCACATAACGGTTAAAGGTTACATCTAAACATAACTTAAGCAAGATTTCCATCAACATAAAAATATTGAGATTGAAACCAGTGCACAATTTCCATTACACAAAGTACATCAAATGGGTATACAGACACATTTAAGCGTATAGTGACATATATACTTGGACGTACACTGCCTGGCCAAAAAAAACTTTAATATTTTATTGGACCACCTTTAGCTTTGATTGCACATTTACTATGGCATTGTTTCCAGGTGCTTATGCAACATTTCAACATTTTTTCTCATCCAGATTCGCATTCATTTTTTGCCAAAATCTTGTGTTGATGACAGGCGAGTTGAGCCACTCCCTAAAGTCATCTACAACACATCGCAAAAACTTTTCATGGGGTTAAGGTCAAGACTCTAGTGGCCTAAGCATGTGTGAAAATGATTCCTCCTGCTCCCTAAACCGCTCTGACAATTTATGCCTGATGAATCATCTGATGAATTCTTGTCCTGGAATATGGCCGTGCCATTAGGGAAGAAAAAAAATCCATTGATGGGACAACCTGGCCGTTCAGTAGATTGACGTACTCAGCTGACTTCATTTTATTGCTGTATAATGTTGCCGAGCTGCAATAACGATGCAGTCGTTGGCCCTTAAGTACTTGCTGATTTAATTTCGAACGGCAACTTTTTTTTTGGCCAGACCGTGTACATAGCAGAAGAAAAAGGATAAAGAATATTCTCCATATAAACCGAGAGAGGACTATAGTTACAGGAATCGTTCCGATCTATGATTTATATCATAGGTGAGTTTTCTGAAAAGGAAGAGAGCCATCTGATAAAAGTAGAATCTTGAAGAGGGCATCTGTGGAATTGACCAAAAAAACACGAGGTGCATTTCATTGCAATACACACCAACATGGAGAAAACGGTACGTGAACTTTATTGTGCAGGAGGACTTAAAGCAGAAGATAAAGATGCTGAACGCTCAACATGTGCAACTGCTGAGAGCACAAGCGCTGGAGCTAAGCACCATGGAGAAGAGCAGCTACGAGGACGCCGTGATGCTGGAGCGGGTCAACCTGGAGAACAGCCGGCTGCGATCAGTGAGAAGACGCGCAGCTTAGATAAGGGGCGGGGACGGGCCAGCAGATACTGCTGTTGTAATTACTATTTGGGTTTTGCAGAACATTAAGCAGATGAAGGCAGACATACGCAATACCAACAGAGAGAGAGAGAAGCGGAATAGAGAAGCAGCAAACCTCAGGCACGAGCTGCAGTCCTTACACGGTGAGTCCTTCAAGTGACAGCAACTTCGAAAGATTCTGTCAAAGGTGCAAACTTGAGTAATTGGGAAGAGTGAGCACCGACGCGCAAAGTGAGCCAACATGCAGCTGAGCTGTGACCAATCTTACAAACCTATGAAGATCTAGCCACCCTACCATTGACATCTACAAAGCTTCTGTCATGCCCATATAACCTCATGTGGACATTTTTTGCCATAGAAGGTGTCCTGGATGCCTGGAAAACAGACCTCTTGATCACGGAGGTTAGCATCAAGGTTTCTGCCCCCTACCTGCATCATTCTCATGGCCACCCCTGCTGGTCCTGACCACAAATCCCTCAACTTTATTTACCTCAGGAACACGCAAAGACAAACCAGACCGTCCTCCAGGCCATCAACCAGGTTGGGTTAGAGGTCCAAGAGCGAAAGCACAAGTTTGAAGAGCTTGGTGAGAAGCTGAGGATACAGGTGGAGGGTACAGCTTCCCTGTTAAGACGTACTGCAGGAAAATCACATACCTGGCCAATCTGAATGCATCGAGTCATGATAATGAAACCTAATGCCATAGAATAGGATCGTACCATACAAAATTAGAATTTCATGGACAATCAGCCAATAATAAAGCAGTGGTTCTGAAATCCAGTCCTGGAGACCCATTGTCATTAACTGACTGAGAGATCATCCCAAAAACCCACATGGATCAGGTTCCCCAGCCCTGATCTACAGGAACCCCAGACATTTCTATTAGGATGGTCAAGTGTGCCGCAGTTTGAGAACTCTGGCCAAAACTTACCAACTAACACAGAGTAACACAAGAAAAGGAAACCCTCCTTCAGTTATAGCAGAGTAATTTTATTTCTTTAAATATTAAAGATAACCCGCTTTCTTAAAATCATAAATAGAAATGCTTACGTAAACTCGTAGTTTTTCTTATTTAAACGTTCAGAGAGGAAAAAATTTAATTACCAAAACATCAGACACAGCAGTGAGAATAAGACGACGTTTTGTAGAGAGACCATGCACACAGCGTATTGTTAGAGAGGCAAACACCCAGCACATGCTGCTGTCCTTATGCACCAAAGGTTACATCCAGCAGTACTTGTGCCAGTATTCCACACACGTAACTATTCCAAATTCAGTTTTATCCAGTACCTAGCCATCGTGTTACGTGCACGCACGCACGCACGCACGCACACACACACGCACGCACACACACACACACAAGTCAGTGAGAACGGTAAAGCATCTGGGCACGTCAATTCTGTGACATTAGTGAGTCCCACACACAGATTCCAGCCCATGTTACCAAACAGATCCAACATCAGCCTTGAGGAACAGTGCAGGAGCAGCGCTGCCGTCTCACAGGTTAGACGATTTCAAACGAAGACTAATCCACAGTCAAAGAGACAAAACCAGAACCAGACGACTCCAAAAAGACATTTTCAAGACAGTCAAACTTATCAACGTCGACTAAAGACTCCAAATCCACCATGAGCAGAGACATGCACGTGCACTACGTCCCGCACCTTACAGTACTTCAGATACACATATAAACTCTGCTTTGTACATACATACATACATCTATATATATATATACACACACACACGGATACACACACATATCTGTCCTTGAGAGAGGAATGTAAAAGAGCCCTACAGCTCTGACCGTGTCATGGTAGAGGGTGAGCGGAAGGAAGAGTGCGCATTGCCAGTATCACCTGTTCTCCCCTCCGTGCGGCCAGGGCACGGATGGGGCCATGCCCACCTTGGGCAGGGGGATATTTATGTATCACCAGGAGCTGGAGGGCACACATCAAGTTTGGGAGGGCCAGCCCCTTTTCAGTGCCCACTGCCCCCTTCGGACAGAATCCTATTGGGCTCCGTGAACTTGGAAGTGAGCAGGTAAAAGAGGGCAGGGCCAGGGACCAAGGCCAGCAGCGGCAGGTCCTGCTCCAGCTTGTCCAGCCGCGAGATGGAGATGATGCCGTAGGCGTGCAGCAGCCAATGGCTAAACAGCACCACCAGCCTCTTCTTCTTAGCGACAAGGTTCTTGAAGGACTGAGGAAAGGGGAAGGAAAAAGAGCACAAGGATCCTCAAATTTACCTGCCAAACATGAGCAACGAGGGCAAATTCGATTAACACCTTAACAACAGAAACAGCAGAAAGTTTCCTACCTGTATTTCAGAGGCAGACATGTAGACGGCCAGGGTGACCAAGGACAAGACCAGGATAATGTACGGGAAAGCGTAGTCTGAAATTCACAACAGGGTCCTCGTTAGCTTAAGCGCGGCCAAGTGCATCGCACTCGTCTACGGCACCGCTCACACTTACAAAGCAAACCGCCACCCACAGCCTGCAGGACCGTAAGAATGGGGAAGAAGTAAAGGGCAGCATAGATGCTCTTAAAGCGGTCCGACTTTCCCAAGCCACACGCGATCTTCTTCACCAGGAGTGGCCTCAGGAGCATCATCAGGACCAGACAGAAGGCGTAGTATATTAGCACAATAGTGTACCTGAGCACAGACATGGAGAGAGGGGGTATCGTTCAGAATGTTTGTCCTATTTACACAAGGAATTGTTACAAAATTCACCTCATCCAGCTTAGTGAATAAGTGTTCTTGTGTTTTCTGGTACCTGTATAAAACACTACTTGCCAATTTATTACAAATTCCAGCGAGGGGGTAAAACCATTTCCTGACAAAGTCTTGTTAAATAGTATTAAGATATACCAGAATATCAGAAGATATACCCAAGGATGAGGGGAAACGCACAAGAGGAAAGTCTCCTGATGAGGTCAGAACTATCTCATATGTTTCGGCAGATCAAAAGATGGTGGGTGTTGAAGTATAGAAACAGGGTCTCTCACAGTGGGAAGACTGCCTCCTGGGTACAATGCAAGGTGGTGACATAGTCCGGGCTGGGGTTATACAGCATTGTGTACCAGTCCGACAGCATCTGGACCCTGCAGGACCGGATGGATAATTGACCCACTGGGTCGTTCACCAGCAGGGTCACCACGGCGGCCACGCCACATTCCAGAAGAGCCGTCACATGCTGAAACAGCGCGCTGGAGCTGTGAGGAGAAGCCGCAGGCTCATCATCAGCACCGGCAAGACGGCGCAGCTTGTGCATGCTAGAACAACCCGGACCTACCTCTTCTTTCCCGAGTACCACTCGATGAAGAACCAGTGCAACACGAGCGGCAGCATGGCCATGAAGCCCAGATACAGCCAGTCATACAGCTCTGGCGACTCGGTGCACTTCTCACAGATCTTCTGAATGTTGGTCCTCTCCCCTCGAGGACACACCTTTCAAAGAACCATCCCGATTACATTCCGATTACGGCCCTTATTGAACCACCATTTCACAGTACTTTACATGCACACTACAGGTCAAGAAATAAATGTTATTACTACACGGTGCGTTTTATCCACCGAGGGTAGGCACTCACCCCGCACTCGCTCTCAAAGGAGCCGTTTATAAGCGTCTTTCCACAGTACAAACCCGGGCATGTTGAACTCATGACTACAGCTGCGAAGAGAAACACGGTTAAAGAGAAAGACGATGTGTCCGGCAGGACAGTTTTTAAATACGATACTGCAGCTCAATAACATCGACTTCTGCGCTAGCATATGCTAACTCCATAGCACAGCAGTAACAGCTCTCCGACAAGATCACACTTAAGGTTAGCTGGACGGTTTTGGGAAAGAAAACGTTAGCTCGACGCGTATCTTCTGACATCGCCTACATCAGGATCCAAACACACGTACCCATATTATATCGTTTCTTAAGGCCAACGTAATTAAATCAAACAAACCACAGAGAACTTTGTGGATTTTCTTGCTCAGCTCATCGCCAGACGAATTAAAAACGGAAGCCCCCGAAACGTACTCAGTAAATTTTACGTAAGAACACAGTGCCCCAGTGGCACTGGTCTAACGATCGGGGTTAAAGAATATGCGTCTGTGTAGCTACGCCAAAAAGTCACATGACACATGCTGCTCTCCGACGGAAGCCGAATAGGTCATTCCCGACGTCTTATTTTCGGCGTTAGAAGAAGTCAGCGAAAGCCGGACAACCATTAGTTTAGTTGATATTTTATTAAGATCTCCAGTCCAATGTCTTTATTTCCTACATTTTATCCCCTTAACAGAGAAAAAATGCATTGTCTAAAGTATGTGTAAATTTACTAGGTACGCGAAACAGTTTAATAAACTAAGTGTATTCATTTTCATTTACTGTTAACTAACGCTGGTAGGTGGGCTTTTTCGGTCCTTTAAATAATGCATGAGTTTTAAATGATTTAAGGGAAAGGTAAATCGTTCAGAAATGCACGAGTTGAGTATAAAATGTAAATATTTTAATGTAAGGTCCTTCCATGATAGTTAATACTTGGTAAGTAGGGTCTGCACATGGGATTCATGGGAGGGGCCTCCTAGTTACACATTTGAACCTTCCGGTGTAAAAGCAGGTTTTCAGAACGTGCCTCGTTGTCATCTAGAGCTTTTACATTCGTAAATGAGAAGCTTTTGTAAAAATGTAATTAAATGAATATGTTATAACACTCCGGACCCACAATTGGAGCGACTGGACTCACTGAGAGGTCATTTGACGAGAACACATCTTGTTACTAACGTACCACTGCGAATTCGGATTGCTCTGCAGACAAAACTGGACGAGTTGTTCCGGCACATTTAGGTTAATTAGAACATAAAATTATGCTGGGACGGGCTTTATTTTGTCATCTCATCCCTGTCGATAAGTGAAACACCAGAAAATGGTGGTGGATTGGAACTACTACTTAACAGAACTGATATTCCCGGGGGTGGGGGGGCTTTTATTACTCTGTACCCAGCCACACAGCTGCGCGACGCCGAGCTTAAGTATCAACTGTTTTGTGTACCAGTTCTGTTCGGTGTACAGGCTGAGAATAATGTATCATCTTGTTGAGTAGAAATCCATGTTCTATTGCATCGAGGTTAGGAATGCCATATAAAATGTTATTTTCCCTATATAGTAATATTACTTAAAACATCAGAACATGCCATCAGTAGATAAATCATTGTAAATGTCGCATGCACTCCAGCAAAAATAATAAATCTCAACTCACCAGGCATTTTTTCACCACGAAAAATCTAACCACCATTGGACTTTTATGCCCATTTCCCACGCAAGCGTGAGAAATAATTGTAAAATGTAGCGTTTAATATTAAAGTGCGTAATACTACATGGGGGGGGGGGTCCTCTTTGGTACCCTAGCAACGGGTCGCAACGTAACCAAAACATGAGCGTAGGGGCAGGCGCAGGCTGGGAGTGACTGGGGGAAGCGATTAATTCGATGAAAAGGAGAGCCTTCTCTAGACAAACTGCTGGGATACAGAGAGGCAAAGCAGACATATGCATGATCTGGGGGCTGTTTTCTCAAATCTGCGACGAGATCCGGTGGGAGAATCTAGGTAAAGCTTAAGACACACGTGCACCATTGAAGAGTTGAAGCTGATCGGCTGCTGGCAATATCCCAAAAGGGATGTGTCCCCATCCATGCATTGGATGCCCCCGAGTCGTGTCCGATGGATTGGTCTATGAACTCGGCTTTGCTCGGCACCAGCAACAGCACATCCGCAGACGACGCATCGGAGAGGGATCTGATGCTGGACATCGTTTCCCTGTCTCCTGTCCTGAACGGCCTCGCCACCGGAAGCAGCGCTGGAAACCACACCGCCGAAGACGAACCGCACCGGCGACTTGGACCGGCCAGGGGCACGGGGGCGAGTCCGCTCCTCCACGGCATTTCGGTGACGGTCCAGGCGCTATTCCTCCTGGCAATTTTCCTTCTGTCAAGTTTAGGCAATTCGGCCGTCGTGGTCATCATTATAAAGCACAGACAACTGAGGACGGTAACGAACGCCTTCATCATGTCTCTGTCCCTATCCGACTTCCTCACGGCCATTCTTTGCTTACCGTTTTCATTCATGATGCTTTTCAGCAGGGACGGCTTTTGGATTTTCGGGGACCCGCTGTGCGTTGCAAACGGGTTCTTCAACACCTGCTTCGGCATCATCTCCACCCTCACCATGACCCTGATCTCCTTCGACCGTTATTATGCCATCGTGAGGCAGCCGCAGGAGAAAATAGGGAAAAGGAAAGCCATCCAGCTGCTGGTGGCGGTGTGGGTGACGGCGGTGTTGTTTTCGCTGCCGTGGTACTTAGTGTTACGGACATCCAAAGAACTGGTGGTTCACAAGCGAGGGTTTTACCATTGCATGTACGTCTTCCATTCGGGGAATTCGAGAATGGGCACTGCCTACAGCATATCCCTGATCGTGGTATGCTACCTGCTCCCATTTGCCCTCATGTGCTTCTGCCACTATAACATCTGCAAGACAGTCAGGTTGTCAGAAATCAGAGTGCGCCCGGTGACCACGTACGCCCACCTGCTCCGCTTCTACAGCGAGATGCGCACGGCCACCACGGTGCTCATCATGATAGTGTTTATCATTTTCTGCTGGGGACCATACTGTCTGATGGGGATCATCACGGCCATGGGGAACTACACGTTCAGCCCCATGTTGGACACCGTGGCCATATGGATGGCTTGGGCAAACGGGGCCATCAACCCTCTGATTTACGTAATCAGAAACCCGAACATATCGATGCTTCTGGGACGGAACAGGGAGGAGGGATACAGAACTAGAAACGTGGCCGCCTACCTGTCAACGCAAAATCGAAGCAGGGACGCCAGATCGCGGGCCGACAGGATCAGAGACAGGTACGCCAGTAGGCATGGGGTGGGCAGCCGGCTCTCCTCCTCCAGTCCGGCCAACGGAGGGGACATCGCCATGTGGGCGTGCAAAAACCCGGCCGTGCTCTTTTGCAGGGACGGTCACCCCGACACGGTGTCCCAATCCGTCGTGGCCAAAACGGAGACCGCTGACACCAGTTTATGATTTGCTCTAATTTGCGCCTATAATTACAGAGAATAGCAAATCATTAAAGATGACTGTTTTGTGCCAAAATAGTGGTTAACTAACCCCCCAGGGAAGGCGGGTTAATAATGTCCTACAAAAAAACGAAATGACTCGCAGTCCAACTATCTCTCAGCTGACAGAGCATCGGTAGACACTGTGAAAGCAGAGCTGGCGTAGAAGGCGAGGAAATAAAATTATAACTAATTTTTTTAAAATCCCTTATCAGTTTTTAAGTTGCGGCACATGGCTTTGTTAAAGTGAAGATTTGGGAAAAACTGTTTGCTTTTTTTCCCACGTGAACTGCTACATCAGAGAATTGTCTATCAGAGTAACATTTTCAGATTTAACCTACATCATTATCAAATACAATCCAGTTAAAACCCACGACACATTTTATTTTGTACATTTTATTTAGGCCTAATTGTGTCCGGTGATAGACTATTGTGGATAAATGAAGCTTTTCAAAACTACCACGGACGAATTTTATTCCCCGTAGGCCTACTTTAAAATGCTGCCACATTTAGTACTTCAGTTTCATTTTGCGGCAATTTTTAGTTTTTTTTTTTTTTTTTTTTACAGAAAATCAGGCTACAGCATTATTTCCATCATCGCCAGAGATCAGTTTTCATAATGACAAAACAACTGTTTAATCTGACCATCATTTACAATGAAGCTTACGGTCATCCTCACAAATACAAAATAGGATTATCGTCCAGTTATCCCATGTTAGCATATTTTAGAAATTTTTAAAAGGCAATATTTATCTTACAAAACTGATAGAAATGATACCGTACGTCCGTACTTTGAACAGACTATACGAGGTAAATCGTAAATTACAAAAAAAAAAATAATAATCGAAAACTGTCACTAGATTACAATTCAAGGCTCTATTGTGCAGAGCAGCTTTTTCCACAAAAAGGGTTACATGATACATGAGAGGCAGTATTAAAACCGTCAGGGCCATTGGCCCGTTCACTATGTCATGGCAGTGTGTGGATGAAATCACAATGTGAATACCACAATTACAGTTCTCACAAGATTCACCAAACAAGTCCCACCCAGATACAATAAATCAAGTTTGGAGTGTCACCATTTTAAAAGCGTCCGACAAATTAAAGCACAATGTTTTGCACATTTCCTAGAATGTAACGGTATCGCACCAATTAGAATGTTAGTTGGCGTGGCGCCTCAAACTGTGTCTGAATATAGTGTTAATTTTTTTTGCTGCTTGTAACGTTAGTGAAATTCATTGCCTAACTGCTTGTGACCCAATGATGTAAAATTCGATTTTGCAAATGAAAATTAAATGTTTGATGCTTCACGAAATGTTGTGCGCGTTCCCATCAACACTCGTAAACATTACACAAAATACTCCCTACCGGCAACAACCAGCAGATGGCAGCCGTGTCACATATAGTATAAAATCCATTGTAAACGTTCTGCCGAATTTTCTCCAATCGCTGTCACTCATCTGTGTTCAAGCAGACATGTACATTTCTTGTAATATATGAACGTAATCTGTGTATTTGTAAGTATAATTCTGGAGGCAACGGTGGGCAATTTAATCAGGGTGAAATGCACCTTTTGTAACATCTAAACACTCAATTTCATTCAACTTTACGAAACTCTGCACTGAGATGAGATGAACCGTGTTCCCTTCAAAGCTTTTACGCGTATCCTTGAACCAGCGGTCAATCAAATCAATATTGGCAATCCCTAGAAATGGCACTTTGTCTAAAGAAAAAAAAACTCACCTTCTGGCAGCAGCAGGATACAATTAAAACCGAGACAGAAATGTAAGCTTAAGAATAAATGAAATGACTTCCACGAAGTCAGTATGAATTATCGCCACTCTACAAATCAAAAGCTAAACTCAATTCATTATCTAGGTACGATGAAACACACAAAATTCTCTTTTAATGAGAACATATTAATTGCAGAGTCTCAACACAGCAAACCAAAAATGAACGATTAAATGATTAACTGGCCCGTGGACTCAAAGCTTTCAAATATTCCACACAATGCCTAGAACATCAAACTGTCATGCTGTGGTATAAGACGTCAGCATTAGAAATTATTCCTGGATAACGGAGCAAATCACTGAACTCTTTATCTAGACTACGTTAAAAAGAGCGTTGTAGTTTTTTTGTTAAAAAAAAAAAAAAACGCATAATTAGCGAATCGTGCATTTTGGGACCACCAGAGGGAGCTCTTAATCCAGAGTGAGTACACCTAACATACGAATTTACCAAGAGCGTTGAGAGGAATTGGTAAGAAAAAGGACAAAAGTATTTCACCTCCGAGATTCTTTATTTCCTTAGTAACGCAACAATTACCTCACATTACAACGCAATTTTAAATAAAAAAAAGTCTTGTAAAAGGTCCCACACACAAAAGGAAATTGTATTACACAGTGAAAGAAGGCTGTCCATTTCTGTTCCTCTGTCTTCAGGGGAAAAGCAGCGCATAGGATGCGCTGACGGTAAAAAGATAGCAGGACTTTTTTTTTTTAATCATTACATACATATTTTTTACATGACACTTAAAGCCAGGTGCATATGTAGACACATACATTGAGTATCTGAAGTACAACAAAGTATGTGTATATAGAATATTTACATACACAAACCCACGCACGCTTCAAACCAGAAAAAAAAACATTTTGCATTTTAATATGCATAGAATCTTTTCTTTATGTCCACAGTGTTTGAGTGAGGGGGGGAAAAAATGTAGCTTTTGGGATATACATACCAAAAACATAAAAATTCACTGGTTCCATTCAGCATTGACTCAGCGCTGGAGTCAAGATGCTACACTCCAACCCAACCAGAGTCCTATTGCCGAGTGTAGTTTTAAACATGCCTGTATACTTTAAAAAAAAAATCTTAAAAAAAAAAAGTAACACATGGCAGAAATATGCTGTGCTCTGCTTTGGTTAAAAACAAGCCCGCCACGTCACATGGTCTGGAATGTTCTATGGAAGCACAGGAATGCTGGGAGTCCCTTATCCTACCCACCTTTCCTCAGAGATGGCAGAGGTCAGGACAGAATCCACCCCCCTCCCATGCGTGAAAACGCATGGACAAGGTATGCTGGGTTACCCAGCGGCACCCCTGTCACCATCCCTAAATGGTATGGCCCATTTCACTTCCTGCTTAGGAAGATAGGGCGGGGCTAGGGAGAGCACAGCCCACACGACTTTGGGACCTGCAGTGGGACCCATGGAGTCACCTTCTTGACAGAAAGTGTCACTTCACTCAATTCGTCAACATATGTCCTTTTTTAATTAATAATATATATATATTTTTGGTAGTCTGTTTCCAGACAGACGTAACTGTTAAGCTGTGTGCTTCTGAGGTTGAAAGAACAACTTTGTATCTTTTATTGTCCATTTTTAGTTTCTCACACTAACACATGGGGGTAGAGGTCCCCTCCCCCCCACGGCTCTGGTTCATGACCCGAGAAGAGTGATTTGTGGCAGGGGTAGGGCTGAAGGGAAGTGCCTCTGACGGGTAGCCAGAAAGAGGCCAGAGGTCCCACCCACTCAGAAATTGAGCTTCGTGACTGGTCGCTCCCTGCTGCCCGTCTCTGACGTCTGGCTGTTGATTCGTTTACGGTTGCGCTTCATCTTGCTGAGGTCTTTGTCGAAGACTTCACCTGAGCGTAGCGCTGACACCAAGTCGTCAAACTCGCCGTCCTCCTCGCTGTTCTCCTTATTCTTCCGCGCCTTGCGCTCTTTCTCCCGCTGCTCCTTCAGCTGGGGGGGGGGGTCGATGGTGAAACAGAGCATGCCATCAAGCACCGCGCAGTACCGATTAAGGGCGGCCAGATGGAGGAAGGAGGGGGGCGGGGCTCACCTGGGCCTCCATGCGGGCGCGCCGCTCCTCCTCCTCCTTTCGCCGTCGCATGTTCTCGTTCTCCTGCTTGGCCTCGGCGACAGCCTGCAGGAACTGGTCGAAGATACGGAAGAACTCGTCCGGTTGCATGCGGACAGCTTCCTCGCCGAAGTGTTTGACAGCCCTTACGAACTGTAGGGGTGGAGAGGCCAGGAACAGGGTGCTTAGCACGAGCCCAGCGGTACTCATGGCTTCGGGTGAGGGCTAGCAGCCGCCTGCAACACTGACACGTGGACGGACCTGGAAGTTCAAAGCACCAGGGTACATAGACCCACTGATGTCTATCAAACAAGGGTTTAATATTAAATACCAAAACCCCTGAACTCTTCACTGGAGCCTTTGGGCCACATCTAAGGGTGCAAGAGAAGGGTTTCAGTGGGGAACCGGCCATAAGCGGAGCTGCTGTTTAACCTCGTCAGCCGCTGTTGACCATCCTGACACATGCTTCACGCCCAGGGAGGGAGCAGAGAACCCTGTCCTTACAGAAATATCCTTCCATGTCTGCCATGAAGAGAAACACTTCCCACATAGGGAGACGTGTGGAGGGGAGGTAGAGCAATCTCTGAAATAGATGCAGGTGGACGGCGCTCTCACCAGCTCTTTGGCCTCCTGCAGGGAGTCCTCCACGTCCGAGAAGCTGAAACTGGCCACGGTGATGAACTGGCTGACCACAGACACAAACTTGTCCCCTGTCACCTGGGAACAGCTCTTCTGAAATTCGAGCTCCTGTAAGAAGTGCGAGAGACTCCAAGTTATGTGGGAGCCCCTGTCCGCACATGGCAGGTAACTACGGGTGAACCCTGCTAATTAAAAGATAACTCATGTAGCATGCATACTACTCTTCATAATCAATACAGAAGCACTTAAGCACCAAAAGGTTCCAAGTCTCCCCCCATTTGTTTTAGGCAGCATGATGTTCACGTGAGTGTGGTTCCCCGCGCCAGGACTCACGTTCTCCACGTTCTTGAGGCCACTGCGGAGGTTGCTGATCTCCTTCTCCAGCTCTGTCATGCTGCAGGAAAAACATGAGGGAGATGGTTAGGGAGCAGCACGGGGAGATGGGGAAGATGACCCCCCCCCCCCCCCACGCAACACATGTTGAGGCAGGAAGTGGAGAAACGACACACATTATTTCCTCCACGTTCTGGCCATTGTTCCCGAGCTCACTGTCGGGCAGGAACAGGACGTCCGCCGCCTGTGTGACACTGACCAGTTTAATGACGTTGTACTACAAGGACATGCTGTCACGAAGAGAAGCGGGAAGTCATAACACGCACACTCTGCAGAGGCCTGAACCCTGCTCGTGTAGGATGGCACACTGCCAGCAGCAAACAAACATCGACAGACCCCAACATTTCACCCCCGTGTGGCTAAAAGGCTCATCTTTGAAAGGCAAAGTTAGGGAAGCTCCGATCGCAGGCAGGACAACGGAGGCCGCAGTGCTAATGGCGCTCACTGGTGCCCTTGTTCTTCATGTCCACAGACAGGCCATTGTGTACAGCTACGAGGAATGTACACACACGCAGGCTTTCTGATAGCATCTGTAGACACACAATTGTGGAAACAATCCCTGAAAACGAATCAAGGACTATGGATGATTAGCTGGGATTTGAACCCCAACATCACGAGGGAGTCCGCAAGATTATGAAGGGGACACTGAAGCATGAAGAGAGCTTCACAACAAAAACACCCCCGGAGATCTGAGAGACACGTTCCAACGAAGACTGAGTAAGGAGAGGAGATCTTCCCTATGTAGCTTCACTGGGGGGAATTTCATGTTCTGTAGAAGAGGTACATTCAGAAACACAGCAACACCACAAGGCGGGCTTCCGGTGAGTTCTCACTTGACTTTGGCAGCTTCCGGTACATTCTGGAGGTCCTCCTGGAACTGCAAGACCTTGGGATACTTGTTCTCCAAGATGGTGATCAGGTAGTGCAGTAAAGTAATGTTCCTGCAAAATGTGAACGTTACAGCAGATGTGACTTACTTGTCGCTTGTCACTTACGCCCACGCCGCTTTGGATGGACCACATGGCGCTTGGAGTCGACCTGGACTTACTTGTCGATGCTGGACTTGGTGTCTGCGATCTTATTGAGTGAGGACACCTTGAAGCCATAGGCGTTACCCCTCTGGCCCTTGTTCATGTAGTTCCCAAAGGCCAAAACCACCTCCAGCAGCTTCTTCAGGTTTTGGCTGTGCAGAACCTCTTTGGATGCCTTGCTTAGAGCTAAAGGAGGAGACAAGAAGCTTGTTTCCTGGGTGTGTTCACTTCCCTGTACAGTAAGCACAAGCCCCCATAACATATGACTAGGTCCACTCTGTTCACCTTTGCACTTAAGTCTGGGGCAGTGGTGGCTTAATGGTTAGGGAAGCACACTCGTAATTGAAAGATTTCAGGTTCGAATCCCCAACCAGCAAGGTACCGCCCCCAAGCACTGCTCCCCGGGTGCTGAATTAGCTGTCCCCTGTTATGTCATGATGTCACATATGGGCTAAATGCAGTGGACACATTTCGCTCTTGTGCACTGTGTGCTGTGGTGTGTCAACAATGACAACTATTCACTAAACGCCACAGATTTTACAGCAGAACCTCTGCTTAGGATGCAAAAATGTGTCACGCATACCTTCAATTTTGGGCTTGATTTCAGACACTCTCTCTACAAACTTCTTCTTGAAGTAGAGAGACTGCAGCCTCTGCTGGTAGTGGTTGATTCTGCAGCAGGACAAGACTATTAGACAGGCCCTTTCAGTGGGGCGTTTTCTGGAATAAATGACTGGTGGAATCGAAGGACCACAATCCATTTCACTCCGTGCAACGCATTCCTGCAATCATGTGACTGCCGCTAAAACCAAAACATTTGCGATATTTACAAGATGGTGCGCCTGAATAAGAACTTTAGTGACCCAAAATCATGACGGCTGGGAGCAGAAGATAGGGTTCCATGATTTGGGGGGGGGGGGGGGGATGGGCTACCTGCTCATCTCATAGAGGAAGCGGTCAGCTTTGGCCATGCGGTCCAACTCATGCTTGTGCTCCTCCAGCAGATCCATATCACTCTTCTCGGGGACGAACTTCAGCAGCTGCCGGGAACATGTCAGCATATGTATTCAGGGAAACGATACTCACAGATCTCGAGTTAGGTCTCAGCTGCGGAGTCCAGGCTAGTGAACACCGAACTCTAACACCGATGTTCTTGTGCTGCTTAATTTATTATTAAAACCTTTAATTCTCCCCCAATTCCTTCATAAGTGCCAGCAAACCCAGCGTGGCTAGACCCACCTGCTCCAGCATGTCCTTAGGTAGGTCCTCCTGCTCATCCATGGTCAAGATGGCTCGCTTGATCTCCTCGTTGGACAGCTTTAACCTAAAACAGAGAAGTACAATAAAAAAAGGGCCTGTTGAAAGCAAATAGGAACAATGGCTGCATCCAAATGACCTTTACTTCAGTAGCATGACTACAATAAAGCACATAAATTACCCCTAAAGTATGGCTAACTGCCTGAGGGCCCCACAGCTCGCGCAACCAATCATCAAAGCTTCCGTGGATCTCTAAGGGCCACTGTTCTGGTACTGTGCCTGAAGACGGACAGCCATGATCACATTTATCTACAATTTCGGGGGCCAAAATGGCCATCCAGGGTAAAAAAAAAAAACACATACTTTCTGCCCCGCCCAGCCACCAGGAACAGGACCCCGCCCACCCTCACTTTCAGAGGCACCATGCTAACTGGAAATGGGCCCCGCCCACGATCACTTTTAGCACCACCATGATGCCTGAAATCGGCCCCGCCCACATTGATGCCTGAAATAAGGCCCCACTGTGGCAGATCATACATTCCTCAGCTATATCTAGTCGCACCCAGTCAGCACAGACCCCAGACACACATGCGTCCCACCCTCATCTCTGTAATTTTCCAGCACAAAAGAGCACTTTACAAATTTAGGATAAAATAGAGGCAAAGAGCAGAGCCCCCAGCTCTCTACACACGCACACACACACACACACACACACACACACACACACACTTTTCCAAGCTATCCAACCTCAACCCTAAACATCAAACTTTAACATCAGCAACCCAGATAACAAGCTGCCTCTTTCTATAATGGGAAACGCTTTATGGCACAGAACTGAACGGGAGACACACTAGCTAAAGTCTAATCATTTTCGCTTTTATGTTTCTTTAGCAGAAAGGTCTGCAGCTCACAGTTGATGCCAGACCAGACTCAATGAGGAAATTGGCATCCAGTTTAAATGCACTGGCTGGTTGCTTTTGGCTCAGAGTGACTACACACTTTGACTAGTTTAAAATCTCCCCTGGTGTTTGATGGTCATAGCAGCTTAGAAAAGGTTCACCGATGACCTATCGCACAGTTTTACTGCTCATGGGTTACACAGCAGTGTCTGATCCAATCAGAAATACAAGCACTTATTTAACACAACAAAACGACATCCAGTACTCCTTCAAAATCCGGCACTTTTTTAAAATGAAAATGTAACTGCAGGACATAAATCTATAATATATTTTTTTAGTAATGTACACTGTACTTTAACACCACAAGTTCAGGAACTAATGAAACCTCATTCCGAGGAACGTGTATTACCAGACTGGGATGCGATTCCATGTTTAAGTCATAGCTGTAGGATAAGGACACATAAAACTTAATGATAACAATTCAGACAAAGCACTCTGTTTATGTTTGCTGCCATGGAAACCAGGAACCGCCGTGACTAAGTCCAGAGTCTGCGGAGCTGGGCCAAGTCCATCCTCATACGAAAAGGTTAAAGATAGCTATTGGCTCAGACAGATGTTAAAATGTGCTGACAGATGTGAAAAATGACTTCCTAGGGAACGGAGAAGGAAGGACAATGTCAACAAAGAAAATTCCTTAATTGTGAAGTAAGGAGGATGATTAGACGCTAAAACGCGGATGACATCACATGTGAGGCGGGTCACACTCTCACCGAGACAGCAAGATGTTGCAGTTCTGGGCCCGTCGCCCGTCGATGACGGACAACTCCTTGACTTTTCTGGAGGTCAAGGTGTCATCCTCCGTCTCCTTCTGCAGGGAGAAAAGGATGGAGCAGGAGGGTGTTAAGGAGGTCTCACAAGGCCACAGAGCCCCTCCCATTTCTCTTAATGATATACTCGCCCCAAACCTGAAGCATTATGGGTATATGTCAAACATCAAGAATATACTTAAACTCAGGAGAATTTGACTTTAATGGGATACAACAGGGTTAGACAGCCTGGTATCCAGTGAGCGTTAAGGGGCCTGGTCATTGCTGGGGAGGTAGTGTACCTCCAGGTACATGTGGACTAATATCAGTATTTAATTTACAGAAAAACAAAAATATTCACATAGAACCATGACACAAACATGATAGACAGACCGGCAAGCTTTTCTTTTTACATACACACACACTGCACACACACTGCACACAGTGACACACACACTGCATACAGACACATCCTGAAGTGGTAACCAATAAACCAAAAGATGGGGTTAAGCTGTACCAAACATAATTCCCCCCCCCCCCCCCAACACACACAGGCCAGCTGGGATACAGCTTACAGCAGTCCGGCTCAGCTACAACCAAACAGACAATAAGCTACATCCTACAAATCGCAGAGATCTTATCCACCGCAGACGTCAACAGGGGAGACACGAAGACAGGAGACAAGTTGGACGGGAACAGACAAGGACAGGGCACTGGGTCAGAGGCAGTCACTCACCTGCTTGTTGTTATTGACCAAATAGATGTCCTACAAATGCAGGCAGCAGGAAGAATGCAGGCACTCATTAGTAGGAAAGTGCAGTTTGGCAAAAAAAAATAGCCAGCAATCACTGATGACCACAGCAAAGACTTGTGGGAAACAAATTAGCAGGGAGCCGTGGGTGAGCGTGACGCCAATCATTAATATCATTGTTGCTTTAATGAGGGGAAAACAAAAATCAATCGTTAAAACTTCCCCATTACCACAACTCTGAAGGTTTCCATTTAAACGTTATAACTGCCAAAATCTGGTCCAGACGTTCAATTCAGTGGTAAATTTTGAGCCACAAATTAATAAAAGCAAATAAGCATCAGCAAGTTGTGGAACTGGATAAGTTTTCTGGCATCATGTCTCAGAAACTGTCCCAGCAAACCCTTCTTTCAGAGTTAACAAGTGTCGTTTTCAAATCAAGGCATTTCACCATCGCTGCAGCAGAAAGATCTTTAAAATGAGCAGCAAGTGTACATTGCAGAAACCAGTGGGGATTTCACTAGGGACAGATTCCAAAGGCAAACATGAGGCAGCGGGAATCTGATTTCACAGCACAACCAGCCAAAGTATTTAAGTGCCTCTGAGCAACAGATCAGTCAAGATTTGAATAGACCAGCACTCCTGTGTGTAAGACGGCCCGAAACATCCTTGAAGCCCTCTGTCATTATCAAAGCTTGCTGCCAGTATCTGAGAGCACCTTAGCACTGTTCAGCAGAAGCCAAGCTGTTCTCAGTCAGCCGCACTGGTACATGCACTAGAACATGCATGTTTATGGGTAACCATAGCGACTAGCAATAGCATGCTCAGGCTAGCGCAAGTGTCCTGCAGACAGTTTAGTCACTTGATGCTTATGTTGGGACTGGGAACCATGTAGTCCTCCTGTGTATGAGAACCGAGGAGGGGTGGAACCGCTCTCTACCTGCTGTCTTTGGTATGCAGAGAAGGTCTTCTCGATGTCCTCCAGGTCCAAGACTTTGAAGACTTTGGCATCGTCAACCTCCATCCACACAGTGCCCTCCAGCTTGTTCTGGAAGGAAAAATACGTATCAAATTAGAACAGACAGTGTGTTTATTTCATTATCAGTTTATATATTTCACAAAATTACATTATTAAAACAGAAGGAACAACAAAAGTGTTAATAATAATAATTAATATAATTAATATTCCCCACTGCTAACAATCTTCTTAAACTCACCTTGATATTGATATATGACTTTATGGAGACTTTAAAGAAAAAAAAAGTGAAATTTATGCAAACAGATAAATATTAGGGTGTGCAGGCCCATGTCCATGCCATACCTAACGAGTATATATGCATGATATTTCGCATCTCTTTTCAATTTCAAGCATTTTCCCACACTCAAGTGGAGCTTTGTTACACCAGCCATATTCAGCATTTGAAACAACATACAGCTATAAAGTTCAGACACAGATAGAAAAAGTGCAAATAAATAAAACACAAAGAAAAATGAACCAAGAAATGACAACATTAGCAAACAGTGCAGATGTTTAGAGCAAACAGTGATGGGAGCAGAAGAGCTGGAGTAGCATCCATCCATCCATCCATATTCCAAACCGCTTATCCTACTGGGTCGCGGGGAGTCCGGAGCCTATCCCGGAAGCAAAGGGCACGAGGCAGGGCACAACACAGGATGGGGGGCCAGCCCATCGCAGGGCACACTCACACACCATTCACTCACACATGCACACCTATGGGCAATTCAG
>JAODJX010000027.1:14052735-14088958 GCA_026776945.1 Isichthys henryi
CCCCCCCCCCCCACCACCCCCCCCCCCCCCCCCCACCCCCCCCCCCCCCCCCCCCCCCCGGCCCGGGCGGCCAAAAAAAAAAAAAAAAAAAAAAAAAATCACTGGCTTCCCAGATACGGGGGGCAACATATGACCACAGGCCAGAGATTTATAAAGCACTCCGCTGGGCGGGCTTAGGAGGGGTGGGGTGCAACCAGCTGTCCAATGAGCCGACACTTACCCCTGATCTCACCGCCTCCCCCCACAGCAGATTCCATGAGGGCTCAGTCAAGACGAAACAGACAAACCACCTTCGGTTTGGGCTTCCTACCGCCTCTCCGTATCAAAGCACTGACGGCAGCCGGAGCCGTGGCTGACGGTGTCCTTATTTGGGCAGACTGCTTTTTATTCTCTACATTAAAGGAGAAGTATCATGGGGTGGTTAGAAAAATAGAGGAGGGACAGCCCTCTACGATGTGCTAAGCAGACCAAAGCATCCAGAGACCGACAGGCTAGTTCTCACACGCTTACCGGCTAAGGTCAGGCTTGGCCAATCAGGATGGCCGTCACTGCCTCAGGTCCACATATACCTTACTTTGTGGCGAAATTGGTCCCCATAAGGGAAAACTCAAATTTCAAAAAAAAAAAAAACACAAAAACTCTTATTTAGCATTTTTCCCATAAAAATGAATGAGCGCTCCCCACAAAGATGTAATTACGTGTGTGTGTGTGTGTGTGTGTGTCACTGGCAGAAACGCAGGAGAGCCAAAGAGCTCTGCAGGGCTGACAGTCACATTTCTCAGCCACGTGTCACACAGGATGACCGACTTTTCTGGGGCCAGCAATTAATTTTCCTCGACAGGCTCAGTTCAAAGGGGGAGCAGCGATGCGTGGCTGCACAGGTGCGTGCGGACGCGCCTCGGGAGGCCGGCAGCGCAGGGGCTGCGCATAAGGCAACATTTCAGCTTGACAAACCTGCCTAGACTCATCCTTCAAGCTCCGTGCAAAACAGACACCTTGAAGCCAGGAGGCGGTGCAGCACAGCTGAGGCTCTGCCCACATAGCTGAGGTCACACCCAGCACCTCTATGCACCCGACTCTCATAAATCAGCTGACACCCCCAGTAACCCCAGAGGGAGCAGCATAGAACCACAAAGCCTTTATGACCCAAGATGAAAGTCAAGCTAAACCTAGGGAGATCCTACTGGACAGACTCCAGAGAAATTTTATGCTCTCATTATTAAATAATTCACTTCTTAGACTATCAACAACTGTTATGAACCTCCCGGATCGTGAAACTCAACAAACAAAATGCCAAGCACCCCCCCGGGTGAACTGAACAGACCCAACTACAAGGCAACTACAAAACACTTGGTTAGCAGACAGCAACACTGAAACTTCAAACCTGATGAGATGATTTTGATGCACTGAACACGGTCATGCAACAGTAATACAGGCATGAAGAACCTAAACCAGAGTCATCCTCAAACTCTGCACGATCCCTCCAGTCCAAGGACACTACATACACACTATATATAGAGAGAGAGAGTGTCTGTGTGTGTGTGTCTGTGTGTGTGTGTGTGTGTGTGTGTGTGTGTGTGTGTGTGTGTACATCCTAGGGACTGCTCTGCAAATTTTGTTGTGCAAGACATTTGCAATGACAATAAAGTCATTCTATTCTACTCTATTCTACGGGTACTAACCTAAAAGCCACCTCCATCACCAGGACTACAGCAACCTAAGATTAACCCCTGGGACCTTTGCAAGGGCAAGCAGACCTAATAGCGCACAGCGAACCAACTCCCAAGCAGTCACTCTCCCTCTCACACAACTCTTCACATGCTGTTCCAAAGGCTCACGCAGGCCGATCAGCGTCCTTCCAACAGGCAGTTATTGGTCTCTCACAGTTTGCACACAGCCGCCACAACCCTGACGTCTTGTGCGGGTGAAGGAAGCTGCTCCCCTCCATATTAAGTCCAGATGGCAACTCCACTCCCCCCCCCCCCCAGCAGACCATCTCTCAGTAAACCGACACACATCTGAACGTCCAACATCGTCTATTAACTGAATCCACCGCGATCATGACAGGAGAGATAGACATTCCCCCAAAGGGCAGTAAGCTGAGCAGAGCAGAAGGAGGACCAAATGTCCTCCTGCTTGTGTGCAGGTTGTCGCCCCGGGGTCGAGCTTGGGTAGGTTGGCCCCTTGGTTAGGGTGGCGCCAAGCTCAGGAGAACGAACGGATGATGCCGGTTAGGAGCGGTAGCAAGCCCGGGGGGGCTGGGCTGGGCTGGGCTGTACCACTGCCAAGGGACAAGTGTGGAAAAACTGATTCGCAGGTACCTCGAATGCACACTCAATGTGCTCTCGCTCCAACTAAGCGCATCGTGAGAGCGACAGCTAATTATAGAACAGGGTGTCAGGAGAGGGCCAGTGAAGCCCAGGTGGCAGGACAGACACTGAACAGACATCTGACACGGAATGGGGCACACATGGACTGGACGTCACCCCATACGGGCAAATTCTCCTCGATGTCTCAGAGAGGCACAGGTAAGTGTGACACTGGATTTCAACTGGAGTATGTTTCAGAGTTTGAAAAGCAAAGTGTGAATCCCAAAACTTTTAACAAAAACACCTATAACCATGAATGAACCCCAGAGGCTTCTCCTACAAAACAACATACCTGCTTTTGGCAAACTATTCACTGCAACTGCAAATCATCAGTGAGTAAGATGCTGTTCCCACAAACAGGGCGGAACTGGAAACGGCCGCTGGTGGCTTGCGACTCTTCCATAACGCATGACAGACGTTTCAAGAATGCAATCCATTCCACAGCCGTCGAACGTGTTCCACAGTAGAGTTACCCTCTGTGGGACGTTTGACACAACGTGTGGCTTCTTACAAGCACCTATACAAGCCCCAAGACTCCCTGGAATGAGAGGGTGCCCAGCTCTCTCTATAAGGGCTCATTCATCCGTCTGTCGGCGCGGAGCTGATAACTACCAGGTCCGACGTGTCACAAGCCTGCGAGGAATGACAAACACACCTGCCCCAAGCCTTTGTGACGACAGAAATGCACATCCACCGGCTGGCAGCCGACAGCTAAGCATACCGCGCCTGATCAACACAGGAAGTAGCGCTCCTCGTTGGCCCTGTTTTGGGCTGCTGACAGTCGAGCCGCTGCCGGCCAGCCGCTCAATAGCAGCCAAACACTGAACCACAAAGCCAGTCCATTGAGGCAGTGTCACGAGTGAGGAGTCAATGCCATGTGGGATTAGAGCTTTATAAAGGAGGAGCTGGGAGCTGCGATGGGAGTAGGATTCAGGGCTGGACCCAAACCCACCGGATGTCAATAAAGGGGCAGCTCAAACACACCACGGTTACCCGCCATCGCCGCTGCAGAATGATGCGGCATAGCAAACACGCAGGCAGAAAGAGCGAGAAAGCTGTGCAATAATGGGGGGGGGGGCATTTTTCCATCTAATTAAGTAAAGTGGAAGCGTACCTTCATTACCGTCGCCAGAGTCTGTCAGGCAAAGACGCCACAGGAAGAGGGCCAGCAGGCTCGTAAAGAGAGAGCGGGGGCCCAGAGCGAGCATTCCTGCTAATCGGGGCCAGCAGGCCGATGCCCATGTGTTACCCATAATGCCTAGGGGTGTATAGGGGAGACCACCCATCCTTCCCACAGGGAACGAGGGTCAGCCATATCTCCTGTGACCAAGCCTACCCCTAGCTACAAGATGTGGTCGATTCCATTACCCCCATCTTTGAGTACGTAATGGTCAACCCGGACTTCTCCCATGGGGGGGGGGGGGGTCACACTGCGTCAGCTCAGTTGGTACTGACCTTGTAAGCCAGGCCTACGCAGCTGGGACATTGTGAGCTGACTTTGCCTCACGGGGTACCGGCCAGCACCGCCAGCTCACTCCAGATGTGACAGCACATGGGGGCTTCCCCTGATCTCCCTCCTCCCCCAGCCGGTAATTCAACACCCCCCCTCGAATACAGCCTTCACTCAGCCGAAAAGGGGCAGATTAGGCACATGGCTGAGCTCTTTGTCCCTGAGCTGGGGGGTATGTCTAGGGCTTGGTGGCTCCCAGGACAGCCTCCCTATCAGAAGTGGGGTTGGGGGGGGGGAAGGCTGGATTTTCAAGGTGACTCCCACGTCGTCACCAAGCCGCCAATCAGCTCCGCCACACCCCCGGTCGGAATGCGTGCCGAGGTCACGCTGCCCCTCCCGCCTTCCCTTCCTCCCCCCCTCCCTCCCTCCACGCGGCTGCTATCGCGGACCCAGCGCTTGCCAGCACCGACCCGACCCACTGCTCTCACGTTAGTCAAGGCACAGCCAGCTTACTGAGAAAACCTTTCAGAGGAACGTGAATGGGCGCCAGGTTAAAGGTTACCGGCTTTCATAACCGACGCGCAGATGTTAGCGGGTGGAAGGTAAACATGCAGGCAAGGCGGCAGTCACCTCCTGGTTAATGACCCCAAATCCCATAACAAACATCCATCCAAGGGGAGCAGCCACATTAAACGGGGGGGGGCACAGGTACGTACATACATCTCTGGCGAAAGAAGCTTTTCCTCGTGCCTATCTGGCGGCCCGCAGAGCGCTCTCCGCTGCTTACAGGCGTGCGTGCGTCCCCACGGACTCAGCCGGCGACGGCCGTACCTCACTCAGCGCCAGAACAAAAGGCCTGTTACAGGCAGACTCCGCGAACAGGTCACGCCCACTTTTAACACCCACATCCTTATAGGACGCAGTGTAGTCAAGTCACCACCCCCTGTAGTCTTTGGGGGTGGGGAGGGGCTGTATGTTTAGGGTTAGTCATAGGAGAAGGGCTTAGAGTGGACAACATCCCGAGTGTCAGAAAGGTGTCTGGGTAGGAGCGAGCACGTTCTTCATGTGTGTCACGGAGCTGGCCACCTCGCGCACACCGCTGGGGGCCACAGACCAGGCGGACAAGCCCCCCACCACGTTTCTTTATGAGCATTAACTCGAAACACTGAAACACTCCCCAGCTCACAGTGAGAAACAGTGAGTCTCCATGGCAACAATAAGACAAACCATGTAAATATTACTATCAGGATGTTTCACGTTTATCACTGAGAGATTTAAAGTCCAATCAAAGGGCAGCACAGGATGCCAGGCCTGAGCCACGCCGGCAGAGACAGACGGCCCAGACAGGGGGGCGTGCAGCAAAGGGGATCCGTCCAGAATCTGCACTCTTCCACACCCACACGGCCTCCAAGCCAGGGGGGAGTTTACAGTATGCGAGAGCTGCACCCTTTGCTGAGGTAGGGCGCATCTGTGTTTTAGTCCCCCAAGGCCAGAACCACGTCATACATCAGAACCTTGGTGACCCGAGAGCTCAGGGGCACAAGCAGCAGGCGGGGAGGCTGCGACCCACAGAGACCGGGGGCCTGCGACGGGCGGACGGAGTCCCGACCCAGTGCGGCGGGCTGCAGGTTCTGCAACCTGGGAGGTACTCTGCTCTCGGAAGCCTTGAAAGAACCTCGAAAGATTCTCCCTGCGAGAAATGCGACGTGAAACAAGAGTGTAAAACTAAGCAACAGTAACTCTGGAGGCTAAGCAAGAAAAAGACTCTGACACTTGTCGTGCACTGAGACGCCGTTGAGGGAATTCCATGCGTCCACATGTCCACTCAGATGCAAGAACGTTACCCCACACCACCACCAGCACACCGGCCATCTGCGAACAAAGCCCGAGTCCAGCTGTAGCTTTGTGTCGAAGAAAAAATCCATGAGCATTGCGACAAGCAACGAAAGCGATGCGTGACTGAATCGCATGGCAAAACACATGAGAAACAGGGCGGCCGTTTCAGAGACATAACATCATCGCCGTGGGATCACTGAGGTACGTGTGCGAGCGATTAAAGGGTCCCAGTGTATGACCAAGCCACAGCAGAGGTATCACACAATATCTTAGCTTACTATATCCACTGGAAACAACCCAATAACCACAGGCTGTAGCTCCCCACACCAAATCAAAGGCCAGTTCTGAATTGACAGCCCCCCCCAAATCCCGCCGCAGCCCCGTGGCTCCTCCCTGTCAAGGCTGTAATCAGTGCTGCCTTAATATCAAACATCAGGCCCACCATCTTGTGTGAGCTGTAAAAGAACCGCAATCGTTCTGAGGTCTCTGGTCTTCAGAAATCTCTTAAATTTAGCTCTGGCTACCGCAGTGAAACCTCCCACCACTGGGGGCAGCATTCTATTAGGACAGCTGTCCCGTCTTGCGCTGACTGTACCCAACCTTCTGTCTCACTCCTGTAGCACCCCCCACCTGAATCAGCCCTGTCACTGTAACCTACATAATCGGCGAAGTAACACAACAGAAGCATGATGACCCAACGTATAGGTTTACCTTGAAACCGGCTTGGGCCGCACTGTGGTATTTTCGGTAAAATACCATTTACCATTGTGGTAAAATACCACTGTGGTATTTTCGGTTCACGGCAGTGGATACGCTTGGCAAAACTGAAAAATTTATAATGGAGGACCATCACCCCCCCCCCCCCCGGTCGAAGCTGGCAATTTTTAACCATGAAGAACCAAAATATCAAAATCACTTTGCTTTTGAAAATACTGCCAAAACAACGGACACCGTGGCATAAAATACGTACCTTGAAACCTGTGAATGAAAACCAGGGTTTGTACAGATAAAACTTGATCACTGCTCTCTAAAATTTCAGTGACCTACCAACAACCCAGTTCTAAGGTCACCCAGGACTGGGCCAGTCGCCTAATGCCAACACACGGGGGCAGACACAGACACGTAATATGGCGGTTCAGTCATACTTCGTGACTTCATAATTCTTTGAATTGACTCTGATTGCGCTGCTGAGAGACAGGATTCGCGACTTTTAAACAGACTGCAATTACCAAGTTACCGACTGACAAGAAGAGGAAGATGCCACAGGAAGCATTTCTCACATGGCCACACCTCGGCCACCCCCCCCTCACAGCCCATCCCTCTGACAGGAAGAGTAATTACAACAAAACAGAACCTGCCGAGAAAGGTGATTGTGTCTGCAGGCGGACGTCTCTTCCCGCTTTGGTCAGGTGACGCATAGCTGAAAAAGCAAACTGTGATGGGAGGACAGGAGGTCTGAACAGCGACACTGACACCAGCATCGCCTCCCCCAGTGGCCCGTCAGGGCGCCGACATCAGGGACAGAATGAGGCCCAAACGTCACTTCAAATCCATAACTAAATTTCCATAAACTAACTATGCCAGTTCAACACCCCCCCCAGGACACTGCAAGGTGACCCTTGGGGCGGCTGGGATGACATCACGTGCGTCGCATTTCTGCTGCACTCCGTCTGCATGCGGGAATATGTCCAGTGTCTGCCATGACATCGCCCCACGGAAATCCAGAAGTCATGGCAGCGGCAGCAGGGAAACAGGCACAGAAATTCAGGAAAACCAGACATCGAATTTCACCGTGGAGAAGTAAACAGAATGAATGGAGTTGTGACTAATGTGGTGAAAACTAACAGGATGTGGGCTCAGCCGTGGCACCTCGTACGACGGACGGACATCCTCCCCCTCATTTCGGCAAATTCAGACAATCAGCGAATCACATTTGCAGTCTCGTCTCCAACAATAACAAACATCGAGCATTCGCATACACTGTAGACCCACAAATAGGGGATAGAGTACATCTACTTATCTTTAATTACTGTCTTTCTTACCTTTCCTCAAACATGACCAGGCAGGAGAATCACATTTTCTCTGTAACTCAAAGTCTGCAGATGAGCAAAAAACAAGCCCTACTCCGATGGTGAAGCACGACCAAACTGGTAACCGGACTACTTCTCCACCCTGAAGCATCACTTCCTGTAGTATCTCAAATCGGACTTTGGGCTTAGTGCTGCCTTTTAAACACCAGGACCTTACCAGGACTCCAGCAATGATCACACGCAGACACACAGGATCTACTCCAAGACGACCCCAAGACGAAGCACTCTACAGGGAATCCCCAGTGGTGACACATCAACAGTGATGTGGGACACTGCATCAGAGAGCATTCTGTAAACAATCCTGAATGGATATAAACTATAAAAAGTATGAAGTTAATTGGACGATAATGATTCTGAAGGTTACCTTAAGGGGTGGAACAGACTAGGCACCGTTGGAATTGTGTGATAACAGATCGCAGCTCATTTGACCCAAATCTCAGGACTGATAAAGACGCCCACCCACGTCTTTAATACAAACCAGGAGAAGATTTAACGGCTGCTTATGTGGACCCAGTCAGAACAGCAGCCAACTCGCCTCCAACACTGTCCCCCGGGGGCCACGCCCAGACCCCATCCATAGGTACCCAACACATTGACTGGGAAACCCCGGTCCATCCTACTCCTCAGTCCCACCTCTTTTCCAGCCAGAGGCAGCTTTAATTACCTCTTATCTCTGTCTCTCTTGGGCAGGCAAATCCACATAATTAGAACCACGACTCAGGTTCACGGGAAAGTGAACTTCAGCGGGCCTCTGGACCTCCTGGTTCTGTTCGGACGCCGCCCACAGAAAAGCATCCATACAAGCCTGCTCGGACTTTCACTGGCTGCCAGACCGGAGATAGTCACTGAGGACCCCCCCCACCCCCATTCCACCCACAGAATCTCCCTGATCTTTGAAAACGAGTGTCCCTGCTCTCCCGCAGCTACAGAGACCCACAAGCAGCTGTAACCATTAATGTAAGAGTTTCTTTACGTTTCCTTGATGGCTTGTGCTGCAGTCTGCCGCTTGCCAGGGATCGGCTGGGGGAACCCCCCCATCTGATGGGTGCCGAACCTTCCCTGTACTGCGGAGATCGTACCCCATCCCGGCCCAGCCAAACCAAAGAGCCGAGTCAACTTGCAACCCAACCGGGATTTGGTAACCTTTTCTCAGGACAGCATGAGTAAGTCCACCCCTCCACGAAGGTAGGAAACGTTACTCTCATAAATGTTCTGGAGGACATTTACAAGCACGACTCCCAAAATATTCCGGGTGGGACTGACGTCACCCAGACTTCCTGCAAAGTATATCTGACAGGAACATTCGGCAACACCTTCCTAACCTGACAAATATAGTTGTTCCTAGGATGAGGCAGGGCCGTGTGGGATCTTACTTTGTCCCCATGAGCAAATAACCCATCACGGAAAAGCTGAGTGTGTACGGGAATGAGGTGAGAGTGACGGAGGGGGCGAGTCGAGCGAGGACATTAGATCGACTGTTAGCCTTTCACTCACAGTAAAGCTAGCTGGCCCATGTGACAAGGAAGGACAGCTCACTAAAGAGCAGTGCCATCACACGTGGGGCGCTGGACGGACCCCAATCTCCCCACCACCACTGTGTCCTGGAAGCCGTTTCAGGCACAAAACTATTGTGTGCCTTATCGTTCCAAAATCGCAGTACTGGTAAACGTCGTCAGTGCATGGGGAACCTCTTCACTGATTTGTTAATCAAATATGTACTAGGCTAAGAGAAACCTCAGTTCACTGCACCAGCCGGAAAGGTCTGCTAATCATCACAGAACCGTGCGGGAAGATCAGCCGCCACAAAGACAGAGGCAGACTTATTATTTCTCCGTAAGTAAAAAGGCAACCGCAAAATGGAAGAGAGACGGGGTCTGACCCAACGACGCACTTTGTACATTTCCAGCGCTCGTCGTTAACACAGCCAGTCCAAACTTTGCGTTACTACACTCTTGACAAAGACATAATCCCCTACGCCAAGTACGTCAATGCCATTTCATCAGAGTAATCCTTTAAAATACAGCACCCCGGCCGTGTCGGGGAGCAAAGGGTGGCTCAGATCCCAGACGGGTGGGCAGGGAGAAATACATGAGCTAGCACTTCACCAGGATGTGGCATCCAGAGTGCATCCCACCCTGAACACCCATATACCCTCAGATGCGGGAGGGTTAGGGGCAAGTGCAGGATGAGAACAAGGTAAGAGACGCATGCGAACGGCGCCGTTTAGAGACGTCGATGAGCCTGCAGCGCGTGCAGCTCCAGCCAGGCGGGACAGACGGACAACAGCAGCGAATGGACATTTTACTCTGGAAGGACATAGCAGACGGGTCATAGCAGATCAGCAGGGCATTCAAAAACGCAGACTGGAAAAGGACTGAAGAACCGATCCACAAACACACCGAAACCAGCACTGAGCAGTTCTGCGCCACAGTCTTCATTGTGTAGCTAAGACGCATTTCTATAATTAAGACACAAAAAGAATCTATCTAAAAATGGAGCCAAATTAGACCCCAGAGTGGCTATGAATGGGCCGGTTGTAGTGCATGTACACGCAGGCCTATCTCCACTCGGAGTAAAGCTATGAACCAATGACGTCTCCAAAGCGTGTGCTGGTCACTGCACTGCCTAAACGTCTGACTGCGGAACTCAGGGCGCTGCACAGATTTTCAAAGCACATGAAGGAACCGAAATTGAGTGCTGCAGGACTGCTTCACCCTCCATGACGAGGCTGGGGTCCCACACGCCGCCTTGGGAATCAGCAAGACGCAAAGGAATATGCGGGATTCTCATTTGGATATCTGAGAAGATGGAGGAGCGCTGACGAGCGGCTGGGCCTCCCCATCGGCAAAGAGGGGGGCTGACATGGGGGGATGGGGTGCTCAACAACCAATGGGGGGCGCTGACGAGCAGCTGGGCCTCCTCACTAGCCAGGAGGGGGCTGACATGGGGGGGATGGGCTGTTCAGCAACCAATGGGGTGCACTGACGAGCAGCTGGCGCACATCACCTGCAGGAAGGAGAACCATGAGGAGTTGGGGTGTTCCAAGCTATGGGTCAACCAATGGGACACCTCGATGGGGGAGCTCGGCACCCGGCTCTCTTAAAGAAAGGGGTCGCACTGTTTAAGACTGGGAATACGGATCGACCTCCTGACCCGGCACAATGCGCAAGGTCAAGGGGCCCGTTTATCCACAAAGGCAAGCTGCTGTCGCCGCTGGAGGAATACCAACTAACCGCCAGGCATGTGGCTGAAGAAGATGGAGATTCAGTGTGTGTGTCTATACACATACACACACACAGACACACACACGTGCAAAGGTGGTCTGGAAGGAGGTATGCTGCGAACTGCGCAGTGAACGGGGGGGGGTCCATTTAAACTCATCTATGCTGAACGTGTAGCGACTCCCCACAGCTAAATAAAGCGATAATGAGACCTGACACCAAAGGCTCATGGAGGCCGGCAGGAGGCGCAGCAGAGCGAGTGGGTGGATGGGAGCTCAGGGCGAGGCTGGGGGGGCTCCTCCCCATCTGAGGACCACCGGCGTGACAGACGGGGCCACAGAGCCACAGCTGGGACCACCAGGGGGTGGGACCAAGCATGAATTACAGGGAATGGGTCCTTTGTGCTCCCCTGCTGGTGCGGGCAGCTGGGAGAATGGTGCATTCAGAGCGCCACACCGGCCCTTTGTTACCGCGGCTCCCAGGAAGGCGCCGGCAACTTGGTACGGCAGCGTCAGCAGGGCCGCGGTTCCCCGCTAAACGCCCTCGACATTCGCCTGTTTGCCAGGTTCTCTGACTGCACTGCCATGCTTCCACCGCCACGCCTCATTGTGATTGGTCCAACCGGTGGGTGTCGCCCTCCCCCCCACACACCATGCTGGGCACCCCGTTCCTCGGATGCAGAGTTCTCCGTCGGCGGTTCCTCAGGGATGGAAACACACAACAGGCTAGGGGTGGGGGGGGGAGCTCTGATTTAGGAACTCTGAGAAATTAAAAGAACCCGGCAAAGAAAATTCCATCTGGATCTGGAACTGCATCACAGGAAACACCTCTGATGGCTTTTGGAGGGCAAACGTGAGTGTTTCACCCCCACCGCAACGTCCTTGCCCGTTGCCATAGAAACAGAGACAAGAGGCACAGGCTCTGAAGTGCGCAAGGTGTCGATTAAAAACCAATGAAAACAACTTACCACCAGCGAACCGCATCCAGGTAGGAAACCATCATATGATCCACTGATCCCAAAATGCATTTTCGGCAGCAAACCCTGACCTGATCCACAGGGATGCTTCCGGACAGGGAGATGTGCTTGCGTGTGTTCGGGACATGCATGTCAAAGCCTTTGTATGACTTTACTGACATAAGTACCACAAGGGGGCACCAATTCCTCTCACAAACACTAATATATGGTGCGGCATTCCAGTTACGGGTGTGTCCACAAACCTCAGCACAAGGGCGGCGGCGGTGGCGCATTCCCCCCCATCTCCACCTGCATTTATTTAATCCTGGAGAACCTCAGCCTACGTCAAGGCAGCCCCAACTGGGGAGGTTGGCAAACAGCCAGCACAGATGAGAAGGGTCTGTTTCGTCCACGTGGCTCTCAAAGGGTCTGCAGATGGACAGCGGACACGAGGAATGGCCGCCAGCCGGGTGGCAGCTCAAACAAAACTTGCAGAAGGGATCGCAAACAAAACCACAAGTGACAAGCCTTTACCCTCGACCGTGTGAATTATAGCAAAAGCCTGAGAATTACAGAGATTTATATGCTAAACTGCACAGCGACTGACACACTTCAGGGAGGGGCCTCGTCAGCAGCCCCATCGCGGCGGAGCACGGGCCCCCCATGCCAACCCTCGGGAATTGGGTGTGTGACATTCCGACCCACAGACCAGGTTCTTGGGGAGGGGGGGGGGTACTCGTTAATGACCGAGATATATGAAATGCGCAAAAAATATAAGCAAAGTTACCCCCCAATATCGCTGCTTGGCACGGCGGTAAAACTCCCCGTAGCAGAGGCCGTTCCCGGCTGACCCTCCCGGCCTCGTTAATTAGAGCCTCCTCCTGTCAGCAGATTCCAAACAAGGAGATCCTGCTAAATGAACAGCATGAATTCCTAGCTGGGCTCAGTAGGGCACCAGCAGGAACCCTGCCGGCTAGTCAGAGTGCAGAGCGTTCAGCAGATAAGGGCACAGGGTGACGGACATGAAGGCAGGGGTGTGGGGAGCTCGCAGAGGGCCGGGGTCGGATCGAAACCCTCCCCACCTGCCCAGCGCCAGACATCCAGGTTATACTCTGGCATCATGCAGGCTAGCATGCAAGAAACACAGACAAAGGCAGACATTACACCACTCAAATTGTGGGCTGTGCAGGGGAAATGCACCAGATTTCACAAGCAGGGTACACCAGTCTTCAGTCCCCCACGCTAACGCTGGCGATTCCCTCCGCTGGATCCAGTCAGCACAGTCCCAGGTGCATGTTGAACAAACAGTCCCATCTGATCCCAAAACACAGTCTGATCCTGCAGGTATGATCGCCGAGCAGAGCCAAATCAGTCAGTAACCACCAACTGACCAGATGCTGTGGGCTCAACCCTCATCACTGACAAGCAGGTAGGTGCAGAGTATCAATATTCAATAGTGACCTAAAAAGTTTCTCCTTCTGCACGTTAGGCTCAAGTTCACACCTTCAGGAAGACACCTTTCAGGTAGAATGCACGGAAAAGAGAGATAAAATAAATAACTAATTACTCCCCACAAAAAATAAATGCCCTACCAACGAGGTGAATGTTTACCTACATGTGCACAAATCACGGCGCAAAGGGAAAAGCAAACAGCTCACGCACACACGGGACCGTCTGTACGGTTCACGTGAATTAAAAGAAAGTTTTAATACTTTGCAACCCTTCGTCTTCATTTTCACTCTCATGACTCTAACAATAAACCCTTTTAAAAACAGCTTATTATGTGACTTTTCCCTCAATAAGTCCGGCTGTTTCACATTTTGCAACTTCGGTTGTCCCCAAGGCAGATAGACAATGATTGCAAAATAACTGAAAACATAGGACGAAGTTTCACCATGAACTTCAATTATAAAAATATATATCCAGCCGCAATTTACGCACCTCATTAAATCGCAAACAGAATTTTTTACATTACAATGTAGGGGGGAAAAAATAATTAGAGGGCACAGGTGTAAAAAGAAAAGCATTTTCCACATGTCCGGCGACACCGCACGCTCACATCTGCACTGTCTCTGTCCCACCCATTAAAACACGGTTTCAGGTTAACTGCCCAGATTCTGTGGGAGGTAATAAGCGACACACAGTGCAATCTGCAACAAGAACATGAAACACTGTCACTTAACTAACCATCGGCCGCGGCTGCACCGTTCTTACCTTGGAAAATGACCCATCATCCAAGCGAACCGCACGTAGCTTTCGCACCAGGAATCTCCGCCAGCACAATAAGGTACGGCTCGGCTTTTGCAGGTGACATCATCTCTTTCGCACCGACAATAGTGCGCATGGACTGGCGATCATACGCCGCGAGGGACTCTGGGAGTTGTAGTTCTTTTGGGTGTCCTAGTCCCTCTGCCGGCGCTTTGAATGAATGCAGTCTCCCGAAACGAGTTCTACCCTATAATATTTTCCGGCCAATAGCGACCCTATCAATACAGTATGGTTCCGACGGCCCTACCTTGTCATGGTCCTGTGGGATTATAGTGCCATTTTACTGAAATCTATAGGTAACAATTAAGCGGAAATCTAACCTCACAAGATAAGTAGGCTACATGAAGTATGGAACGATGTTCGCTTTAAGGTAAGATTTCTGTCTATCTCTCTCTCTCACACATACACACACACATTCGTACTGCACCCTCTTCCAAAATACATTACAATTGTGATGCAGGAAGGACGTGAAGTAAAGGTGTTTTTGTGACCCCTGCTGGAGAGGCTCTGCAATAACGTAATGTTTAAAACCTTCAGTCACACCTTACCCTCCTACATTGAGGGGATTAGTGTTGCACAATGCGGAGGTTTAACTCTGTGTTGGATTCTTACTGACTTATTGAATTAATCTGTTGTTTGTGTTGGTTGGTTTCTCAACACGGGGAAGCACAGCTGTCTCTCCATTGCTGTCTCTGTCTAGTGTCTGATCTTAATCGAATTAAAGCCGACCTAACAGTCTGAGACCATGGAGGCTGGCGGCTTTGGGACAGGCCCTGCCCTGTGCACTCGCTCACCCATCTGCATGCCAGTGCCAAAGAGACACCAGTCTACTCACAGCTACAGACCACAAGATCTGAGGGATGAAGCGGTAACCAGGGGAGGCTGCCAGCATGTTGGAGGAGATGGTCACTAGTAAAAGTCCAGCCCAAAAACAGCAGCCACGCCTGGACAAACAGCAGCTCTCTGTGGTATGTAATGTGGAGAGACATTAACGCACACGGCCTGAGAGCAGGGCGACAGCCTCCACAGTGCTACAAATTACATGGGAGCGTGTTTAACGGCATCTGTTTGGAGCTAAAGCCGAGAAAACTTGTGCATGGAGACGCTGCAGCAGAGCCCTGTAACCGAGGCTGTGACTTGGGCTGCAGCCGAGCATCTCAAGTTGTAGAGGGGCCCAATTATATTTGATTTTAGGCTGTAAGTAGGGCCCCCAGCCCCCCCTAAATTAAATCCTACCCATGCCCCAAGCCCCAGCCCTTCCTCAAAGGTTTCCATGAATCTGGATCTAGCTCAGTTTGCATCATGAAGTCTTTGGAAAGCCACTAAACAACAAAGACTAACATAATGGAGGAAGGCAGAGGAATGGATTGGTGGAAGGAGGGTGGAGGACAGCGGGACGTTCGGACTTAAATGCTGGCCCCGGACACTGGACTTTTGCCGAGCAATAGATTTTGCTGTTTGTTGAGGGGGGGGGGGTTCTGTCTTGGAATAAGCTTGTGATAGACTGGCTCAGACAACCATCGGCCCGCTGGGACGCCCTGGGCTCATCCACACTGCAGACCTGCAGAGAAAATGCAGCCTGTGTGGTTCCAGTGGTTGTAAAGGGTCCGATGCTCACTGATTAGAGAAAGATTTTCCTTGAGTCACACGATTCATTAAGAAACAAAGCTGGGGCTTGTAGGCCTGGCAGATTTCAAAGAGCAGCTTCCACGTCAGCCTCAGTTCACCCCCCCGCAGCACAGCACGCACCACTTTGCACCCAAGCCGCGTGATTCTGCATGCAGCGTGTTCAGTACAGTCAATCTGGACATGTTGGCTGCTTCAGGAGAGCCCCCCCCCCCATTATCCAGACTTAAGAGAGTCCATTATCATCCTCATGTGACGCTGGCCAGGCCAAGTGGAACTGAAAACAGAGGGTGGGGGCTTCAAGTACAGATATCAATGTCAGCACTCACCCCTTCTCTCACTCCATCCATCCATGATTCACTCAGTCACTCAATAATTCACTTACACACATGCTGACTGCATCTTCTGCTCAGATAATTCACTCACTTACAAGCTGACTCCATCATCCCTTCAATAATTCACTCACTACTTATTACATTCATTTTCCATCAGCAGAATCCTCACCACCTCCTCTGGGACCCTTTGTCATTCCTTATATTCACCGTATTTCACCAACAGCAAGCTGGATCAGCTAATCAAGGTGAACTTTCAGAAGATTAAATGGTTAGAACCTTTTTGTATGATATAACACATCAATGGGGGGGTGGGGTGCGGAGTTTGCATGTTCTCCCCATGTCGTCGTGGGGTTTCCTCCAGGTTCTCCAGTTTCCCCCCCACAGTCCAAAGACATGCCGAGGCTAATCAAACTTGCTAAATTGCCCGTAGGTGTGCGTGTGAGAGTGAATGGTGTGTGAGTGTGCCCTGCGATGGGCTGGCCCCCCATCCTGGGTTGTTCCCTGCCTTGTGCCCATTGCTTCCGGGATAGGCTCCAGACCCCCCCCCCGCGACCCAGTAGGATAAACGGTTTGGAAAATGGCACAACAACACATCATAAATCGGGGTTTGGTCATGGTGGACAGAACATGCAGAAGATGTCCTGTGAATGAACACCCTGGTCTTCCTTTCTGCTGAACTGCTTGGGTGGCAAAGGAGAGGCAGGATTTGTCATCGAGGGCAGTGCCAATACATCAATGTTGCTATTTAGTCAGAACAGGGCTTAATGACAGGGTCAAGGTCAGGCGGGTCAAAGGTCAGGGCCAACAGCCCAGGCTGCCGAGGTCATTATTATTAATGTGTAACAGCAGTCAGCGTAGAAAATGTGTAAAAATCCACACAGAGGTGTCTCCTTTCTTTCTGTTCTTATCAAGAAGGTCAAACCATTTTACCATGAGTCCTGCAAATGCTTCACTGCGATTGATCGCTTGTATTTCAGTCAAACAGCAGAGTAGAAAATTAGCCACCCATTATCTGAGCTTGGTGTGCCTCTTGTCAGCCCCCAGAATCCTGGGGGGGGGGCCTGCTCTATTTTACCAAGTTATCGCATGACCTCCCCCGAGCCCCACGCCTGTGGTTTGTGCCTGCAGCCATATCTATGAGCTAAGCATCACCTTTCAGCTGAGACTAGCAGGTGTGGAACAGCGGTGAACTGACACGTGAGAGATTTGCGCACCTTTTTGTTTCAGTGCCTTTGTTGAATGATTGAACTCCATTCCACCCTTATCGGGTTTTCGATCACGCCGTCTGGCAGCCAGCTGTGACCCACCCGCATGCTTAACTTTACGGCGTTTCCGTATCAACAGTCTCCATCCAGCCTTTGAAACATGACTTTGTTCTGCTTATTAGATTCATAACACGGTGAATCATACCACGGAGAAGGATCTAGGTTTAGTATGATTATGACACATCAGCAGACGGTTACTGGCTGACTATGCGGGGGCCTTGGGCAGGAGAGGAAACCAGACTGCTTTCCTGAACTGCCCTGACGGACAAGGCTGCCCTGAGGAAGGCAAAGTCGGCTCATTTGGCTGACAAAAAGCAAAGGGGTGATAACATGACGCCCACAATCAAAGCTGAAATGGGAGGCTTGTTAGGGATGTGACACATTCCACATCACTACTCCTTGACACTGGATTAATGAACCCTCTCCGTTTACTGGTCACATTGCTATTGAATTATTGGGGCTCAAACACTCCCTTAACGCTGAACTCACTTCCTCCCGTGTTATTAGATTAGGATTAACAAAGTTGAAAGGCTTCCGTCTATAGTGCTGGTCGGTGCCGTCAGAGGTGTGATCGGATTAGACTGAAATCCACAGGTCAGTCAGCAGGGAAGCAGGTTCACAAAGGCCCCCATTGTTTGCGGGTAACGGCTCGTTCTGAAATGCATGGGTCAGTAAGGCAGCGCACGAGTTTGTGACACCCCCATGTCAGAGGAGTCAGCAAGATGGGGGGGGGGGGGGTTCTTCTATGTGACCGCACAACTCTGCTCTGAAGCATGATGGGGAACCGGGTTACTCCCCTACAAAATATTACCCCTTTAAATCCGATTAATAATTTGTAATTTTACTGTTTAGTAGGTTCCTAGGAATGTACGCTAGACCCTACTACATCGGGGGTGGTAAGTTTAGGGTGGAGTTCACCGGAATTCGCAGACTAAAATTTCTCATTTTTAAATTTAGAACCGCCTCTCACACTGCAGATGTTCTGAATAAAAGCGCCCAGCCAATGACAGTGCTCCAAAGGCCTTTTTGTTCCTACTCAGAGAAGCATATGCCAAAGTGAGGACTTTGCCCGCAAGGCAGGGATCTGCCACTTTAATTAGGACTACGAGTGATTGTGCCCCTCAGACCTGCTGTGTTGTTTGAGTATAATCGCAGAACCAAGCTTGGCGTGAAGATAATCAGTTAACAGACAGAGTCAACAAACAGACTCATTTCCATCTACTTCAGCTCCCTCCATCGCTGACTTTTTCCCCATATCCATCTTATACTGCATATTCACCAGTGAATCGAAAGAGTAAATAAGGTGCAGGATGGCAGACTGTTGCAGGATGAGCTGGAACCTCGGGGCAAAACGGGACAGGAGAAGCGAATAGGTGGGACGGCGCTGGGAGGAGATACATTAAGAATCACCATCTTGACCTAAGCAAAGATTTCGTAATCTGACTCCGCCCACGTGAGGGGGCCAGTAGTGTATATAATGTGGCTCAAAAAGCAGGTAGAAGTCCAACCAGCCCCACCAGTCTAACTTGTGCCTCCAGTCCTGTGTGACAGATGTCAAGCCTTCATTCCAGTTTGATGTCTCCTTCTCCTCTGAGGGGGTGCTGAACACATGAGGGCAGACATAGCCCTGTGGATGGAGGTAGACCCGCACGTGCCAGGGCTGACTTCCTGCGAGTTTTTACCGCCCGCATATTCGCGCAATGTTTACCGCGGTCCAGTGAAACATGCCGCCACGTTGCTTCAAATCCCGAGGGCAGCAGTCATGTATAGTATCTTTTATTACCAGTATCTCTGTCGACAAGGTCACTGGCAGTCAAACTGTTCCGGAGAAGAAGAACAGTCTTTCAGAAAGAGTCTGCCGCCAGACTAGCTCAGTTGCTGAATCCTCCACCAAGCCTGAAACATCTGATTGTATCTGAGAGCTTGACATCTGTCCTGCTGGCGGATGGCTGGAGCCTGACAAGGCGAGGAAGGGAAACAGTCACTCAGCACCATGCGTACAGCAGATATGATGTCACCAGAGGTCAAGGAGCTGATACTGGTGACACTGACTCTTTCCACACAGAGTTGAGATGAGGGCTTCCAGCTGCCCTAAGACAGGCCATTCAGGGTGTGTTTCCTAGTCTTGGAGGCCACACCAACACTCATGGATGTTCAGCATGGTTATCATCATCAAGAACTAAAACTCGGACAAAAAGAAAATATTTTTGCAAACTGAAAATAAAAAGCTACCAAAAACCATAAAATTGCTTCTCAAACATACTGAAACAGAATTTTTTAAGATTAAAACTACCACATCAAAACCAAGCTGGATTTCAAAGAATTTTTTAAGATAATAAACACGGTTAAAGTAAACACTAAATTAAAAAATCAAAATATAAAAATACTGGTTCACAAGCTAAGACATATAGAGGTCCAGTGGTCCCAGTCCTGTACTGTGACCAGCTGGTCCGGCTAACTGTACAATGCTGCATCTCCCCACCAACGCACCACCCAGACAGCCATTATGCCCAGTTTGCTCCTAAGATGCTCCAGTGTTATTTGCCATGTTCACACTCGACAGTCTGTTTGGGAACATTGTCAGGTGTTAAAGTGCTAAGTGGGGCTACTTTTAAAAGCACTGCATTGATTAGACTATAGTCAAAGAAATAAGAGAAATTTGTTTTCAAATTCTGTGTAAAGTAAACCGACTGTAGCCAAAGAGCAATAGGCTGGACAAGCTTACTGGGCCCGACTTGGAATGAGAAACTGGCGTTTTACTGCCACCCGCTGGCGAGCAGAATTAACTGTAATTAAATGTAGCATTTTAATGAATACCAGCTAAAGACAATAAAATATATATTCAATCAGTTAATTCACAATGAAAAATACAGAAAAAAATATAAAATGAAATGAATCACATAAAATTACACAACAATGGATGCGTGTTTGTGGATGTACAATTTATTTCTGCTGTTTCCAAGAACTGGTAGCAAGCCCTATTCAAAACCTGTTTCCTTACAGATGCAAGATCACACTTGAGCAGCAGAGCACAGCACTGACATGGTGCATGGAAGCCATCTGTCGATCTGTAGTGCGACTAATGCCAGCATGTGGACCGCGATTCGGAGGTCTGCCACATTCCCATGATGCACTGCTCCCCAGGCTCAGCCCCTTAGCTTGCCAGACAGCTTCTGCAGCCAGCTCATGCTGATTCCACTGCCACCGCACACCACCATCACTATGGGGTCTAGCAGGCGGGGCAGTCGGGCCTCCGCCTGCAGCCGCTGGATCGTGCCGCTGTAAATGGCCGCCAGGGCGGCGCCACAAGACAGCTCCACCAGAACCCGCTCTTCATCTGCACACACAGCAGCAACAGTGAGCAGCCACAAGCCCCAGGGCTTGTACCCAAATACACATCTGGAGATAAATACCCTTTTCTTAAAGACTGACACTGGATAGAGGTCACAGCCTGACACTTGAACCAGCTGCCTTTAAGTTGCATGTTAATGTCATCCTTCTACCTGCTTGTTGTCATTTTATGCTTATTTTATGCCATATGACCCTTCAGTTATATCATCGGTGTCAAGTCTGTTTATTCAGATTTACACGAAGCCAAATTCAAACAGTGTTGCTGAAGTTACTAACAGAAATAATCTATTACAGATAGATCAGGTGCAGACAGTACAAATCCGGACCAAGGTTTTGTTTCAACCAACCAGCTGAGTCCTCTGTGACTGTGACTCTTTATAATCACTGCTTGCTTGGTTGGTCGGACCCGAAATGTCTGTAACTTTTGTGAGTAACTTCCCCAACATTGAGAAGGAAGCGACGGTTCTATTCGGATAAGCGTGGACAGCATAAAACCATTAAACTGAGAAAACACCCACACAGTAAGGGCACCTCAGTGTTGAGATAAGTGCGGGACAAGCTACCTACAAAAAACAGCCCAATATGCGCGAATCATCCACAGCTGGTGTTGGACATCACAGGCAGACTCACCCAGAAACTGCTCCAGAGCCTGCAGGGCCTCCAGATCCGTCACCACCTCAGAGATGACGTGGGCCTGCTTGGTGAACTCAAAGGCCTGACTGCATACTGTCTTAGCTCCCAGGGTTTTGGCCTCACTGTCAAAGACACACACAGTACAGTGGACACCTCCCCGACCAGCTCCTGCGTGACTGACGCGGCATGGGCTATAGGCATCCCCTCACCTTCTGATTTCAGGGAGCGTGACCAGCTTCCCCGCCCTGATCGCCGCATTCAAAGAGGCGGCGCCCTCCGTCTCCATGCAGATGACGGGCACGCCGTCCCAGCCCACCTGCTTCAGACCCTCCATAACCCCACAGAGGAGTCCTCCTCCCCCCACGGCCACAACCACAGCCCCAGGCTTACAAGTCAGCGAGTCCTTGATTTCATGTATGATACTGGCGTGGCCCTCCCTAGGATAGACAACATGGTCACTCCACCACCCCCCCAGAAAAGCTGGTCCTGTTAGATCTCATCCCCCCCAGTAAAAGGGCTGAAATCTCACCACAGCAGAGGGTGATCAAAGGGGGGGACAAAGGTGAGCCCCTCTGAATGGGCCACACGCAGAGCCTCTGCGTTGGCCTCGTCAAACTCCTGCAGGGGGCGATGTCGCGCAGGTGAAATACACACTCACACCAGCGATCACTGATATGCGGCACGCAATCAGGGCAACAAAACCACAAAGAAAATAAACCCGTCATTTGGAGACAGGCTTGGGATTCTTCCAGAGGATTAGGAGTAGATGGGCTCCACCAACCTTGCCTACCACCCTTACTGAGGCCTCCTGGCTCCTCAGCTTCTCAATCACCAGCTTGGGGGTGGAGGTCGGGACAATGATGGTTGCTGGGATTTGGAGTTTTCTGGCCGCATATGCTGTGGCCATACCTGCGTTGCCACCTGTAATAAAGATAGGAAGCTTAATATCATTATAATTGTGTTTATACATTATTCACACATAGACACAAACACAGTTCTGCTACAACACGACTAATGCGTTCCTGAAAACCGATTTGACCAATTCTCTGAAAACAGGTTCAAAAGAAAGAATCGTTCACCAATTAGACAGTACTGTCGTTCACTTGGATGCCTGTTTGTTGGTTTCTCGCTAAGGCCACATGGCGCTGTAGTTTGCGTAGTGCTTTTCTCTCTAACTGAAAATCGCGCAAATACAAATGCGATCCTGTGTTGTATTGGACTTGGGTACTAATATATCAATTACGTTACAACAGATTCGCGGTGTAATATCACGCGTTGTAAAAAGATTGCGTGTGTGTAAAAGTAAAAGACAAACCTGAGGCGCAGACTACACCACTGGAACCAGGGCCTGCCATCTACAGAAGAGAGAACGGAGCGTGTCACGCATCTGACCGCAAAATCTTGTTTATCTCAGTATATCTGCAGTAAATAAAGATCCAGGTTCAGGCAGATATATTTTTCTCCCACAAGATGGCGGTATTTCGGTTATATTAAACGATTACAAAAGTGTAATTATCAGGGCTGAGCAGCAAGTGGCGCTGTTCGCCTGGTCAGGGAACAAAATAGAACATGAAAACGGAAGTAGAACCGTTGTATTTATTGATCGAAAGAGACTATTATAATTTGTATAACACTTGTGAATCGCCTCCTTTATTAATGAAAAAAATCGTCTATCATAATAAAAAAGTAGCGCCACAGCAGATTTTTAATTATAAAGCTACAGCTGGATCAAACTCACCTTCTGACAGAGATGTCCGATCCCCCGGATTTTGTAAGAGCCGGATGGTTGGGCGTTCTCCATCTTCATGTACACTCGGGTTCCAGCTCTCTTTGAGAGGTCCAGGCTTTCCAGCAGGGGAGTGTTTACATGGAAGCTTGTAAGGTGCGACATTTCTCAGCGGCTCTCCGTCACGCGTACAAACGCTTCACTATGTTTTCAGTTTCAGCGTTTCGGTTAAGCACTAATTGGACACATGCGTCGGAGATTCTTGTTGTATTTAGGTCAAAAATCAATAATGCATAGAACTGCAGATTGCTAAATGGCAGTTAGATAGGAATTCAGTTATCCGTTCACCCACTTGCAAAAGCAGAGCACGCAACGCGTCTTTGTCGTCTCCGGATTAATGAGCGGGGGCCAGATGTCTCGCCAGTTATTCGCTGTGCGGTTCAAAGTCTCATTATTAAGTTGGAGATGAAAAAGCGGACTCATCTTAAGAACTAAACATCGTACTTTATTTGGGACTAATAAGCACTGCCCACTTAGTCTGTTTAAAAGGGAGCCGAACAGACAGGTTACCGGGTAGAGGCCACGACCTTCTCACCGTCTAACAGCCGGAGCACAGCTGGAGCTGCGCGTACACGTGCGAGGCAGATGTGCCAGGTGACGGGTTAGCACATATACTAGTGTTTGATTTTGGCAGCTGGGGGTCACAGTTTAAATGCAAGGGTCTGTTTATGGGGGGGGGGGGGGCGGCGAATGAAGTCAAATTAAATATTGGGGGGTACACGTCCCCTCCCGCCAGCCGGTTCCTACGCTCCCGAGAACGTGCGGGAAGTAAACATAAGAACTAGCGCCTAACATGCCGTTTTTCCCCCCTTTTTCAGTCAATTTCCTACTTGGTTCTTGGTAATTTGTATTGAACTCCTCCACCACCCCCACCCCTGTCCCAGAACTCACCGTCTTTGAATTGCAGCCCTGCTGTGGAGCAGAGTAATATAAGGGATCCATAAATTTTTACCTACCTGAATGGTAGTGAACCATTGCCTCATCCACATTAGTTATCTTTCAGCCCCACCCCCATCTAATGGTCTCTAAGTAGGTTAAACCACGCCCATCCCCCTCCTCCCCAACAGGGACGAACACAGAGTCCACGCCAGCTGGTGCCAGGGAACAAGTTTTATTGCGCTCATGTACATAACGTGTTGCATAAGCATTGATTGCGCTGGCCAGTGGCAGACACCGGACCTCTGCAGTATTTACAGAAAGAGTGAGGAGATCTTACACAGCACATAAAACAAAGGGTGTAGGTGCCCGGGTACGAGGATGTGGGGGAACGATCCCCAAGCTGCTCTGTTAGCGCCAAAGCTTTACGTTTAGCTGTCTGCTGAAGTGCTTCCGCTCTCACACACAAAGCTGTAGCTTAAAGAGTCATTGCATTCCTCCCTGGACTTGAGCCTGACAGGGGAATCCAGGCTGCTCTCTGGCAGAACCACCCACCGTCCCTCCCCCTCCCTCCTCCACAACACACCAACCAACACACACACACACGACCTACACTGCACATCCTCCATGCTAATGCTAGCGCACAGGCTGTACTGTGCTTGTCCTCAATGCTAATGCTAACTGTGTACACTGTTCCTGTGCTCCACGCTAATGCTAGTGCCCAGGCTGTACTGTGCTTGTCCTCAATGCTAATGCTAACTGTGTACACTGTTCCTGGGCTCCACGCTAATGCTAGTGCCCAAGCTGTACTGTGCTTGTCCTCAATATTAATGCTAACTCTTTGTTCTTGTGCTCCGTGCTACTGCTAGCACCCAAGCTGTACTGTGCTTGTCCTCTGTGCTAACACAAGTTGTCTGCACTGGGTCACTTCTCCATGCTAACATTAGCACACAGCCCTTACTGTGCCTGCCCTTGATGCTAATACTACTGCACATCCTAGTGTCCCTGCATGGCTACATCAGCCCCAAGGTCCTTCTCTACACACACGGTTCTGCCTACCTGCCCACCCCACTCTGCTCTGCACTACACTACCTCACAAATAGCAACATTCCAGCTCAGACCCACTCTCTGCCCCTCCTTCTACTGTTTGTGGAGAAGGAACCTTCACTGACACACAAACCACATCCACGCCCCACTGCAACTCAGAGGAGGAGGAAGGAGGACCATTGGTTCAGCTCAGAGGAGATCAGCCGGGCACACGACACCCCCCCCCACCCTCATCAGTCCCAAGTGCAAGTAAAAGCCAGGCCACGGTCCTCAGAGGCTACACGTGCTCCTCACTCTCCTCCCACTCCATCCTGCAGGGAGGTGACACCGACGCAGAGAGGGCAGCAGTGGAACCCAGTTCCTCCCTCGGGTCCATGTGTGCATCGGCGCCGCCCACTCGACGCGGAGGGGGAAGAGTCAAGCCAGGGAACGCTGCCGGGGCTTGATTCTAGGATACAACTGCAGGGACATATACAGTCAGCTGATTCACACGCTCCCAAACCATAATCCACACTCACAAACACCAAGCCACACCCCAAAATGGCAAGCCACACCCACAAATAAGCCACACCCACAAATAAGCCACACCCACAAAACCAAGCAACAACATGCCCTTACCCCCAGCAGGTTTCTGGGCACATATCCCTCCTGGTCGTTGAGCCGGGCCCACCACCACTCGGTCTCTGTGTCGTCCTGTCTTCGGAGAATGGTGATGGCGTCGCCCTCACGGAAAGAGAGCTCATCGTCGTTCTGGGCCTCGTAGTCCCACAGTGCATACACCACCCCCTTATTCATGATGCCGAGCTTTTCCTGCACACCTGCGAGAGAAGCCAGGAATTCACATGGGGATGGCCCCATTAAGGCCACCCGCACCGCACCCCCACCAGTTCTCTCAGCAGTACTCACCGTAGAGGAACTGGGAGCACTGGAGGTAGCCCTCCTCCATCTCCTCGCACTTGTCCGCCGCTGTCTCCACGTCACTGATGGTGGTGGAGAAGAGGGCGGCCCCCGACTCCACCAGCAGCTTGCACAAGTGCACGCTGTTGCAGGACGCGGCGCAGTGCAGCGGAGCCCTGGTCATGTGACGTGCAAGGACAGAGTCAGCAAAGGGGGCGAGGCGGTGCGACCGGCGAACTAAGTGCTGCTCGTAGCCTCACCAGCCATCGCTGTCGGCAGCGTTGACATTGACGCCGAAGTCCAGCAGAAACTTGACGATGTGGTGGTGGCCAGCACACACGGCGTTGTGCAGGGGAGTGATGCCCTCGTCATTGGGCTTGCTGGGGTCCTCAACCTGGTGGGGGCGTGGGGGTTTCACATTAACGAGAGTTAAAAGAAGAAAGAGCAAAAGTCGGGTAGAAAAGACAGGGCAGCCAAGGTGGGGCAAGCAACCTCATAGATGATCCTCTGCACCAGGTCGAACTCGCCCTCCAGTGAGGCGTCCAGCAGCAGGGCCAGTGGGTGGAACTTAACTCGCAGGCCGTGACCCGTACGCTCCGAGTCGGCCTTCTTCAGGTTGGTGCGCTTCACCTGGGGGGGGGGGGGGGGGGGGGTTGAGCCGTGACGGGGGGGGCACCACAAAAAAAAATGGTCACCAAGGAAACCGGGGGGGCGCAAAAAAACCCCAGGCGCCCCGCCCGCCCGCGCGCGCCCCCGCGCCCGGGGGGCGGCGCCCCCCCCGCCAGTGACGCGGTCAGGCGTGGGACACACTCATACAGATGGTCACCATGGATACCGGAGTGGCGCATACTCACCGCAGGCTGCGAGGGGGGCGTGGCCGCCCGAGGTGGGGTCCCAGCCTCATCGGGGGATGTGGCCTCTGGGATGGGGCTGGGTGCCGAGTCTGAGGGTTCAGGGGGGTTATTGTTGCTCTCATCCTGGGAGGTGTCTGAAGCCTGAGGGAGTGGCGAGGCTGGCGGGTCCCCGGTGGATGGAGGGGGTGGCTGGTTGTCGTTGGCGTCCGGCGTGGGACTGGGAGGCTCTGGAAGGGCCGCAGCAGGAACCGAAGGGGCCTCCGGCACGTTCGCGTTGGCCGTATTGCTGTTGTCTACATCGGCGATAGCTCCGCCCACGTAGTCGGGCAGGCCGGGCTGGTAGAAGGGCATGCCACCACCGCCATCCATGCCTCCCGCCAGTGTGTTGAAGCGCTGATACAGCAGCTTCTGGATATTGGGCCCTCCGGGGCCCTCTGGTTCTGTGATGGAGCTGCGCTTCTTCAGCGGGCGGGGGGCGTTGGCCAGGCGGCGCCGCAGGGCCTCCAGCTCGTCATTCTGGTAACGTAACGGCGAATGCGCCACTGGTGTCAGCTTGGTGGGGCTCAGTGGCCGCGGCAAGGTATCCACGCTTGGTGGAGCTGAGCCCAGGGGTGGGGCTGAGGCTGGGGGCAAGGCCTCGCCTGAGGCACTGTCAGGTTCATCCTCACGCTCTGCTGCATCCTCTGCCTGTCCTGCTGGCCCTCCCTGCAGGAAGGGCAGTGGGGAAGGAGACGTGGAGCTGGGCGGCAGGACTGGTTTCCCGTATACTGCATGATGGGGGATGTGAGAAAGGGGGTGGGAGGGAGAAGCAATCAGTCATTCTGAAACCTGAGGACTGGCATAGACTGGAACTTGCAAAGAATCGTAAATGAATGACGAACTGCGGGTGATGTTGACCTATAGTCGAAAGCCTCCTTTGCCAAGATCAAGCTAACAAAAACCCTTAGTATAAGATATTCAGCAACACGCAGCAGTATTTAAACAGGTAATTATTAACAGTTAAGCAAATAAACGGCGGCATTACAGGGTCTACCAGTGCAGATACTGAAATGAAAGTCTCGTACCCGCCTTGACAGCCGGCTTGCCACCCAGACCATGGCTTTTAGCTGCCCCCGGCTGTAGATACATGTGGTAAATGGAGCTGGAGTTCATGGTTGGGGGGCCCTTTCGAGGGGACTGGGGGCGTGAACCCTTATCGGGCACGAATGGGCGCACGGCCGCCGCTAACGGGGGATCGGGCCGCTCCGCTGGGGGGAACAGCGGCGAGCTGGGCTGGAGGGTGGGGCTCGGGGGCACCGAGATGCGTTGCTGGATCTGTTGGGAAGAGGACCCAGGGGCTGAGGTCGTCGATCTCTGCCACGTCTGATTGGCCCCTAGAAGTCGTGGGGGTGGGTCCTTGCGGCGTTCCAGAGAGCTGGTGGAATTCGCTGATGACATGAGCCCGGCACTGGGGTAGGTACCGTAGCTGGGGGGCAGTGACTTGGACAGCTTACTTGAATCCAGGCTCTGTAGGGCAACATGCATTTACCACGTGACCATAAGGGGGCGCAACGGTGACACGACAGACTTATAATAGGTCTATAATCGTAATCCATATTTAACCATGACGATGGGCAGTACCAGCTTTCGGAGTCCTTACCTTGTCAGTAGGCATAGCCATGGTGGGGGTGCCCACAGGCCCAGGGCTGCCAGCCTTCACCCCTGCCTCCATGCTGGACTCCTTCCAGGTGCCTTTGCTGAGTGTGGGCCAGTTGGCATCGTTAGCTGAGGGGGGAAAGCGTGTCGTTTAGGGTTACCGGTACAGCTCTCGGCGTGACAGGTCACCGATAGTCCCTGCATTTGCACTGGACAGCGGCCTTAGCAGCCCCGAGCTTAGCGGAGCGTGTTCCCGCCGCCACAGGGCCCCAAATGCCGTTTAACACAGCAGGAGGGGGGCCGCCTGTCATATGACCCATTAACCAGTGCAGCGGGCCAGAACCAAATGGCTGCGGTCCCTCTGTTGCTATGGCAACATTCTTCCCGTTGCCCTGGCACAACTCTGAGATTTCCTGCCCTGAGGACTTCTGGCCCCCATCACTGGAGTCTGCATGTGTCTGTGTACATCCCTCGCCCCCTCCACACTATCTGGAGTCACCCCTCTGTACATCCCATTCCTCGACCAGAACGTTTGTCCTGCTGAGGGAGCCCTTGTTGGCAAGGGAGGAAAACACGTACTGGGACATTTCGCCTCGACCCCCCTCCACCACCACCACCCACTCATTAGGGACATACGACTCGCAGACCATTTAATCAATCGCCCCCATACCACAGCATCTTATGGATTTTAAATTAAAAATATCCCTGTTGCTAATTATAATGAATCGGCAAACATTAGTGATGACCTCCAGGGACAAATGAAGCTGTTAGCCATGTCCCACTAAGTCTACAGACGGAATGGACCAAATGAGCTGCTCTACGTTAACGAGCGTGGATGTACGAGGACAGCAGATGCAGCCAGACTTTATCGAGGTGAGGGTGACGCACACACACGAGAGAACAGCGAACCTTACTTGGGGCTCCGGTGCACATGCACAGAGATCAGAATGCCCCCCCCCCCCGCTCCGCAACATCCCCACTGCTGCCAGCCATGTCAACACTACACATCTTTGTCTTTCACAACATAGTCAACCCTGAAATAAACAGGGTTGCTTTAATCGCATCATCTGTGGGTTTGTGCGGCCAAATCCAAACAGATAGACCCCGCCTGCCCCCAGGCACAGCGCAGATGTTTAAACCCATTTCATGACACAACCGTCACCCCTTAAGTAAAGTTTGTCTTGCAACAGCGGCAGCTAGTGCCCTCACACACTGGCATATCATTGTGTTGATGGCTGATGAGGGGGGGGGGGGGACTCCTTAAGGCTGGGTGTTCTCCTGCAGCACTTGCAGACTCACGGGACACGTTGCCGGCCAGCGCCGCCGACAGAGGGTCCACTATGATGTCTAAATCAGAGACCTTCCATGGCTTTCTCCCAGAGCGGCCCTCTGTCTCTGCCCCACAACGCCCCCCCACAGGAATACAACAATGACAAACAACCATTACAGACAACCACCAGGGAAAAAGGGAGGGGCAGGGGGAAGAGAAGAATAGATATCATAAGAGATTAGGGGTAAAGAAATAAAGGAAAAATTTAAAAAAAATCGGAATAGGGAGCCAAATATGGCAAGTACACTGGCTCCCTCTAGTGGAAGGGCAAACGGGGAAATTATCTGTCTGATAATGGTACAGAAGTCCACTGAAACCTTGCTGTAACTTGCACACTGGTGAAGGGGTGGGGGGTGCTCACCCGACTTAGAGCGGGCGTGGCTGATGGCGGACGTCACCCCCAGTGACTGCGGCTTCAGCGGTTCAGGTGGCACCACGTAGCCTCCGTCTTGCCGGCCCGGCACCGGCAGCTGGATGTAGGGTCCCACGGCAGCCACGCGGCCCATGGTCCCTGGGGCCAGCTGGGGGGAGGGGGGACCGTTGGCTCTGTTCAGCTGTTTGGGGGAGGGGCGAGTATGAGGGGGCCTGTGGGGTGGTGCCGCGAGGCGTGCGTGTGTTTCTGTGTGCTGACTCCCCGGGCCGCGGCCCAACCTTACAGGGATGTTTTCTTTCTGACGTGCCTCAGCTTTTTTCCGGTAGAGCCTCTCACGCAGCTCGCTGACGCGCCGGTCCATCAGCGACACCTCCAGGTTGCGCTTGTTCAGCAGCTCCTTGTGCTGTTGCAGCTTGCTGTTCTGGTCCTGGTTCAGCTTGTTTCGGATCTGAGCGGGAGAACAGCAGCTTGCTGTCATGGCCACGCCCCACTCTGTTGGGCACATACAAGGCTCCAAACCCTTCGTCCCCAAGACATGCCCCTAACTCCATCCTCAGGACAGGACCACACTCCCGGAGACAACAACCCAGGGCCCCTTAGTCCCACCTCCCAGAACATGCCCAGGTACCTGCAGCTCCTGGTAGAGGCGCCGCAGCTCCAGTGCCGCCGTGCCAGGCGCCTGCACGCCACCCAGCTTGCCCTGACGGAGCTCCTCCAGCTGCTGCGTCAGCTGCTCCACCTTCAGCATGGCCGACCTCAGCTGCTGCTGTTTCTCCGCGAAGACACCATTGATGTGATCGATCTCCGCCGCTGTGCATGCAGCGGGGGGGCGGTGGGATTAGACCTCAGTAATGGGGGGGGCATACACAAACATGCACACGCACATGGCGGCCCGTACGTACACAGGGTGCCGTTGACGGCCTTGCTGTAATCCACCTGTCCTCTCATGGCGCGGATCTTCCTCAGCTTAGCCTCCTGGTTGTCCACTCTATCCTTCAGTCGCTGCAGCTTCTCGCTCTCTGCCTGGGCCTGCTGCTGCCGGCGTTCCTGCTGCTTCAGGTAACGCAGCCGCTGCTCCTGGGGGCAGAGTGGGGGTGGGTGGTGAGGAGAGACTGCAGTTAGAGTCAGGAAACAGGGACTCGGGAAGACTTGTAATGTAGACTCACGACTTGGTAGGCACTCAAACCAGAAAGCGCTGATGCAACAAAAACAAACATGCACACTCACTGCTAGCGTACCCCCCCTCCCCCCCCCCACATGTCACACAGCTCATAGCACTTTCGCGGACGGCACTGCTGGCCAGGGTGTCCTGACAGCCCGGTCCACACAAAGCCCAGCCCACATTCCAAAGCCATGCCTTAGACCCTGAACCCAAGATCCAACCGGCACTCACTGTCACCTGATCCCACGGTTTCACACCTACTCTCAGAAACAAGGCGTGTGTCAGTGAACCACCCAAACAGCGGCACCAAGGCATGGCACCAAACCGAACATGATGCCAGGAGAGGGCCTCAAAATCTGGCTGTGTCCGTGGCTGGTCCTGTTGGAGGGTTAGGGGCCGTGATCCATGCAGGCAGTCGTACAGCAGCAGGAATCCAGCGCCGTCTTTAGCATGCAGAGTAGCCCACCCCCCCCCCCCGGGATGACCCCTGCAAGCTCTATAAATAGCAGCAGTAACAATGGCCTCTCAGTGACTGGGCTACCCAGCAATTTTCTTTTCTGTCCTAATCAGTATGGTTAACGTCACCGTATCATCACCATCACCGCAGTCTTGGTGAGGCCAACCGCTCTTTCGGATTTAGAACAGGAACGTAAAAAAAAACAAGCGGTCACCGTCTGAACGGTGGAAAACAGTATTTACCTGCAGCCTGTCTGGACAGTTTGGGTGATTATATCCACAGAAAGGCCATCAGACCAATGAACGTCGAGCCAGGAGTGACCACAAGGTAGCGGCGGGATTAAAACTCAAACTGCACCAAGAGCAAACTGCGGGTTTTCCGGGCTGGGGTCCTTAAGTGTTCTGTGGCCGGAGACCCAGCTCACTGGAGAACAACGCACTCCTATCCAGGAAATGGCCGGCCATGTCCCGCCCCCACTCTCGTCCCACTTCCTGTCCAGCTGCAGTTTCCCCTGACATTTTATTTCCCACTATCACTTCCTGCTGTTGTGTGCAAAACTACCCCCCCCCAACCACCATCATAGATCATATCCATGGTAACAATGAAAGAGATCAACAAACGGAACAAAGTACCACCCATTAAAAGGAACCAGGAAGCACATGGTCCACGTCGTGTGTCTGGCTGAAAGGCTCCTAATGGAAGAAGCTGCTGGTGTAGAGTTTCGTGCCTCTAATTTATCACAAGCATCATCTCGCACGGCTGAGGGGTGTGTTCAGCACCAGTGAGAGTGTCAAAGGTTCCAGCCATCACGCCCTTCCCCATCTGGCACTGGAAAATGTAGCCCTATACGAGGCCTCTCTGGTTTCAGGACCACAGCACATCCTCAACACAACCAGCTGCTCCACTCCACAAAAAAGTGGAACCACACCTGAAACATGAAACTTGCGTTTTATTTGGGATGGGAACCCCCCCCCCAAAGCAGGACGAGTTGGTACAGCCCCAGGGACAGCAGGCCTACCTTAGCGACCAGCATCTGCTGCTGGGCCTCGATTTGCTGCTGCTGACGGTTGGCCATCTCCTGCAGCTCAGACAGGGTGAGCTCCACACGGGGGTTCCCCACCTATGGGTGGAGACACACACCCGAAACTGTCAGTCCTGTCTCTCCGCAGACATCCCAACACGTGTGGGCGGGGCTCTCGTCAGCGGGGCGTTCACAAAAAACAGATGATGGTGGCGGCAGCGGACTGTACAGGGAGCCTCGGCACAAACAACGAAAACATTACCGGGAATGCGGGCGAATAAGAGAGAGCGACAAAGGAAACAGGGGTGACTCACTCCTGTTACTGAGACAGGGTGAAGAATAATGATCCGCTGGATTAAGGGAGAGGGCAGCAACGGAGATAAAAGGAGAGATGGAGGAGGAGAGATGGAGGGAAAGCAGAGGAGAGAGACTCCAGCATGGCGTGACACAGCAAAGCCACCATATTGCAGGAAGTCCCTTGAAGGGATGAACAGGAAGCTAATGCATTCACCGCATCCTTCCATTGTACAAGATGGGGGGGGGGGGGGCAAAGATCCCACAGGCTCAGAACTGTCCCTCCCCCGCAGTTAAGAGCTGGCACTAAGACATCTCCAGTGCAGAGAGCAGGGCAGGCCAGTCCCTCCAAACACCAACACCTATGACACCTGGCTGAAGCACGTTCTGCTTGGTCCATTCCAATCAGAAGGGAGACGGGCCCTGACCACTGGCACTGGACCCAGACCGTTTGTCTGGTCCTGGCGAAAATGGGACGGCTAGCCGCGCCCCAGTAGGCCAAAGGTTAGGCAAGTGGGCATGCATCTGCCTGGTATCCGTGTGTGACCAGGACCGGGCTCAGACCACCATCATCATCATCATCACCACCACCTGTCAGTCGACAGTCATACACAAACGGGGACCGAACATGGCAGGTGATGAAGGGGTAACTAAAAATCGATCCCTCCCATCACTTCCCCTGGAAGAGCGGTTATGCAACTTGCCGCTTCTCAAAATACCAAAAACAGCCCCCTGCAGCAGCGGAGGGCATTTCCAGCACAGATGCGTCGCTGCATCCATCCATGCGCTGCCCACACATGCGGAACTGGGTCGCGTCGAGTGCTGCGCGTCACCCGCCCACAGCCCGGGGATGCATGTATCCACAGTTACCCTCGTTAACCCCACCGCCGTCTGGCTTCACCGCTCGTTACTCGCTTTAATGTCCATGTCGCTGTTTCCCCAAACCTCCCCTGTGGGTTAGTGAGCGAGGAGAACATTGTCCCATTACTTACTGCAACAAAAACCTTCCACAGCATCACCACCAGGAGTTAATCACCCAACATGAAATCCCATCACTTCACGTAATTCGAAATCGCCATGGTGACCGCACTTTGGCATTACTTACAGTAACACTGCATATCAGCTACCCTCTTTCAGCACTATGTGTAAATCCCTCCCCTTTACATTTCACATACACAGGGTCCCTGTGAAATAAAACCCAGTTCTAAGCCCCCAGCCTAGAAAACTGGGGGTTGAGGGTCTGCAAACACTTTCAGTTCACCAGCAAATGAAAGCTTATCCCAGACCACCAAAGCAAGGGTATTTTTGGGATGTCCTGCCCATCCACACCTCTGTAGCAGGGAGGGGGGAGTCTGTACCCTGCTATGATGAACAGAAGGCTGTTCTTGAAGCTCAAAGCCTTTAGGAACACGAGGGCAAAGATTTCCCCCCCCCCCCTTGATAACCACCAAAAAGAGGGAGGGGGGTTCTCAAATGACCAGCTCCACTTCCACAACTTGTGAAGCCCACCTACAACAGGATGCCTTCCAAGTCCTACAGCCTTAACCACCTCTGAAAAGGCGCATCTAGCATAACATGACTCCTACCCAGGTATCCTTGACACCCTGACAATATACTCCCCCCCCCCACCCAAATTTTACATATTCATGGGCCCATGTGAAGCGCTTGGCCCCTTGAATCTGCCAGGGTATCCACGCCCCTCTGACACCCCTGCTCCCATCTGCTCACCAGGACAGAACAGCCTTAAAAAGTTAAAATCCTCCTGCACCTAAGAACCCTAATTCCACAGAAGAAGCTCCCCGACACTGACAGGCAATGAGACAGACTTAACCAGCTGGGTGCAACCATCCCAACAGCAGCCCCATAGTGGTGCAACTTCACTCAGCAGAAACAGCCCAGTTACCGCAAAACGTTTCATTAAATCTCGGAGACGCCAGTTTATTATGAAAACTACCGCAAAGTGAAACATGGGTCTTTAAAACTTAGCCGGACGCTAAACGCTGATCTGGGCAGATATTATCTCGCTAAAAATGGATCATTTACCAGGCGAGGCTCCCAAGTGATGGTGCAGGATCGCAGTCGAACTGTCCCGCACTGGCCCTCCGCCGTCAGCTCCCTTACCGCCTCCGTGCGACGCCACTCCATGCTGCCGTCCGCCTCGTCCCGAAATAACAGAACTCGGCTCTGATCCCGGCGAGTTCGGTCCGATACGCGGCTTTATTTAACACGGAACCGGTTCAGCTCGATCTTCCCGTTTAAAAGCGCAGCATTATTAAACCGTCTCTGTGGCGCAACAACGGGCTGCAGCTCCAGTCCAGTGGCTCCTCGGGATTTCTTTTTTCCTCCAGCGGCGTTTTGTGTAAAATTTGTAGTGCAAGCACTTCTGGGTCGGTCCGGCTCCGTACGCGGCTGCGGCACGCCCCCCGATCATCCCCCACCCCGCCCGACAGCCGCTTCGGTTCTGCCCGGTCCGGCTCGGGCACTTTGGGGAGAGGAAGGTACACCCTCGCTTTAGACGCACTTACTAAACTTAGCTACTTACTCGACTGCTTGACAGGCATCCGTCAATCTTATTTTGTTTTTAAAAAAATCCACTTTTCGTTCGTCTTTTAAAAACCCGGATCACCGGCGGGGGGTTAAGCGAGTCTCAGCACCTGAGGAAACATCATCCGCCCCTGAAATTATTTACTATGCTGATCCTTCGATATTGATGGAGAACTCCGCATCAAACGCGGTAATATTACTTTGCGTCCCCCCGCCGCGGACTCCGCGAAAAACTATCAACAGGCGATCCCAAAGTACTCGATTGCAGGTTCATCAGGGCGAGCAAATAGTCAGGAATGATACTGAACTTTTCACAAAAAAAATTTAATAACAACCCCCGCCCCAATCAGCTGTAACACAACAATGAATGTTCCTTAGGCAATTCACACAAAATATGCAGACTCCCCCTAAAGGGTTATTCTCTCCTTTCTGTCAGAACCCCACCCAGGATTCTGGAGGGGGGAGGGGGGGGGGGTTAGTCACACACCATGCGGAGCCGTCCCCATCGGATTGATGGATAAGCACACCCAGCTGTCCAACCAGCCGCT
>JAODJX010000027.1:14114387-14127277 GCA_026776945.1 Isichthys henryi
GCGCCTCCTCACACACGCCATCTCCATAGAGACACGCCCCGCGCCTCCTCACACACGCCATCTCCATAGAGACACGCCCCGCGCCTCCTCACACACGCCATCTTCATAGAGACACGCCCCGCGCCCCATAGACATACCTTTTCTGTACTACCTTGCTCACCATCTTCACAGAGGTACGCCATCGTACCTTCTCACACACTGCTCTTACAGTGGTACACCTGGGAGATATGCTCCTGATCTTCTGCCTGCCTGTGGATCTCAGGTACATGAACGCACAGAGGAACTGGACTTCCTGCTGCTGGTGGTGAGGAAGCTGCTCCACTCCAACTCCCGCTATGTCAAAGTGAGCAGGACATTATCTTGGGGGATCCCTGGGTTGGGGTGTGCTCATTCAGGTGACATCTACTGATTCTTCTGCACAGTTTTTAGATTGGCACCACCCTGTCGTACCTGGAATGACTATCCTCCATGAATTCATGATACCACTTCTCCCGACATCAGGTTATCCTCATGTCGGCTACCATCAACTGCCGGGAGCTTGCGGAATACTTCGGCACGCCTGTCCGTAACCACGTGAACCCAGCCTATGTTTTTGAGGTGGATGGAGCGCCGTTCACCATCGAGGAATTCTTCCTGGATGATCTGCGCAGCAAGTTCAATCATATGGTGGGCTGACGTCAGGATGGGGTGTACAGTGGGAAAAGCATTAAAGAACCCAAAGAAGTAACGCAGCTAGTGCAGTGCGCTCTGGCCGGGCCGTGCAGTGCGCTCTGGCCGGGCCGTGCAGTGCGCTCTGGCCGGGCCGTGCAGTGTAAATATTACATTGTGAGCACCAAATATCCTCACAGTGTGGTGATAACCTGTTATTTTGGCATTGTGGTGGGGGCATTTTTTTTGGTTACCACAAGGGAAAACAACATTTTACTAAAATATGTGGATGCAATCAAAAACTAAAAATGACTTAGGGCTGGGTAGGGGGTTATTGTTAGAATTAGGGTTTTTCCCATAGAAATGAATGGATGGTCCCCACAACGATATGAATACAGACGTGTGTGCGTGTGTGTCAGGTGGAGCACCACAACACTGAGGAGCCCTGCATCACTAAAGAGATGTATGATATGGCTGTCAGCCTCATCCAAAGCTTTGATGAGCTGGAGAACAAAGACCAGAGGTTTGTGGGATCGGGGCAGCTACTCGTAGCAGCCTGCCATTGCATTCCTGCTGGGTGGTACTGTGTTACATGAGTCACACTGAAGCTAAACTGCCGCACTATTAAATTGGTGCAGTATGCACTACTGCGTCCATTACTCCTTTGATTGATCGTTACTGATAATACTGCTGTATCCTGGGCGTGTGACAGGAGCACTGAGGCAGAGATCTGTGGCGACGTGGCCCTACCAAATCGGGGCAGCGTGCTAGTCTTCCTGCCGGGCCTGGCTGAGATCCAGTACATGCAGGAAGCCCTGGCCAACCTGGTGCGAAAGAGGTACATGTGACAGGTCAGAGAGGAGAGAGCCTCTCCCCGTGCCCCCCCCCCCCCACAGAGCTGCTTGTTTTGACCATGGGCAGGCTGTGTATGTTGTGTGTTGCAGGTTGCAGGTGTACCCACTCCACTCCACAATCACCTTGGAGGAGCAGAACGCCTTGTTTCTGGTTCCAATTCCGGGGTACAGGAAGGTAGCTCCCACTACTTTGGGGGTGGGGGTGGGTGTTTGTCCCATTCACTGCTGGTTGGTGTTAAATCTGTGGTGCTCTACTTCACAGGTCATCCTGTCCACCAACATCGCAGAGAGCTCCGTCACGGTGCCTGACGTGAAGTACGGTGGGTGTGTTCCGCCTATAGTGCGTGTGGAACCACAGGTTTGCTGCTCTATCGTGAGACGCCCCTCTTTCCTCTGCCGTTCCCTGTAGTGATCGACTTCTGTCTTGCGCGACAACTCTTCTGGGATAAGAGAACCCATTACCAGAGTCTGTGCCTCACCTGGGCTTCCAAGACTAGCTGCAATCAGAGAAGAGGTGCGTGGCTTGAGCTTCCTGGAACCATTTGTTTGGTTGATTGACAGGGTCCAGCGGGTCTCCAGGACCTGTTGGGTTTTTCTAGGTCGGGCAGGACGTGTCTCTAAAGGCTACTGTTACCGGCTGGTGACCAGGAAGTTCTGGAGAACTGCGATCCCAGAATACATGACTCCCGAAATGCTGGTATGATGCGATCCCATTCTGTATCATGGCATGTGCTCAGTGTCAGTCCACCCTGAACTCAGACCTCATATCGGTTTGCCCAGCGGTCACCCTTGGCTACCACCATGCTGAAAGTAAAACTGCTAGATATGGGCGACCCCCGATCTCTTCTATCCACTGCTCTGTCACCCCCTCACCTTAATGACATCGAGAGGACTGTGCTGCAGCTGAAAGAGGTATGCATGCCGGGATCTGCTGTTTGCATGTTTGTCTGCATGAAACTGCATTTGTTTTTCCGAGCTATTTTTAGCAACAAAAGTTGGTTACAGTACTTGAGTGGGCACAAATAATGTAGTTGTGCATTCTTACTTTCTGGTTAAGCGGCACATTATGTGTTGGTTACATACTGATCGCGTTTTAGTTCATCATCCGTCAGTCATAACTGATGTATTTCATGCAGCTACTATATTTGCTCATGATATGTACTTCAGCAGTAACTGAGTCACTCTGTTACTTGTGCCCCCTCACATAAAGTGTTACCTGAAAGTTGTATATTACTTGCTGATTGTCTGTCTGATCGTCATGTGTCAGTTGGGGGCGCTCTCCCTGGAGCGGGAAGGAGAGGACCAGAGACGTTTCGACGGGGATCTCACTTTCTTGGGCCGAGTGCTGGCACAGCTGCCTGTAAACTTGCACCTGGGCAAGCTGGTAGTACTGGGCCATGTGTTTGGCTGCCTTGAGGAGTGTCTCATCTTAGGCAAGTGTGTGACACTGGTGCCCTCTACTGGACAAATGTCACAATGCACGCCATCTTATCCCTTTCACCAAGTTTCTCATAGTGAAGGACTTGGAGGCCCTCTGCACGCTGTGACTAACGTAAAGAAGGTGCCGGTTTACTCAGCGTAGTGACCTCCATTTGTGTTTTTCCTGACAGCGGCCTGTATGTCCTTGAAGAGCTTCTTCGCAATGCCATCGCTGCAGCGGTTGACTGGCTATCGGTGAGCGGTAACAGATGGCTGCTGACCCTCTCTCTGGGGCTGGGGGGGGGGAGCCTGGGCCTCCGGCATGGCCCCCAATGCACTTCATTTCACTTCACTACATTTGTCCATCTGGCTCAGGAACAAGCTGGCCTTTGCAAACGGCATCCCGAGCGATTCCATAGCAGTCGTCAATGCATTCAAGGTGCGCCAAATCCGTCGCTCCGTGTGTGTTTTGTTTGTTTTTGGAGGGGGTGGGTTCAGAGTGTTCAGCTGTACCATGTGTCTGTCAGGTGTGGTACACCTCCCGACAGGAGGGAGCTTTTCGGCATCCTAAGGTGAGCCCTCGCTCCACCTACCCCACCGAGATCCCCTGTGACCCCATCTGCCATATTGAAGGGCTTCTTTACCTGCATCCCTGACCAGGACGAGCTGCACTGGGGCAAGGAGAACTGCATCCAGATCAAGAGGATCCGAGAGGTGGGAACTGCAGGCATTCTGGGAACATTGTGGATGGAAATGCATAATAACCTATAAGATCAGTGGGGGATAGAGAACGTTTCATCTGCCTTCCTCTCTCACTGTACAGTGCCTCTGATTTTACTAAATTGAAGTGCACAGCTGGATATATATATGAATATAGGTATTTATGGAGCAGATGCACACTGTCGCATACACTGCGTCTGCGCATACGTGCGTGCAGGTGGCTGAGCTGTTCGAGGACCTGAAGGCTCGCGTGTTACACTTCAACATGCGTGTGACTGAAAAGGCGCTGGCCAAGGATTACGAGAGCGTCAACAAGCAGACGTTCATCCTGCAGGTGGGGCTCACGGCACCAGACGCGCGTCGCCACTGCAGCCGCAGACCTGTAGTCACGGCCTTTCGCTCTGTCCCAGATCGCCATCGCTGGGGCCTTTTACCCCAATTATTTCAACATGGGGGAAATAGATGAAGAACTGGCCTTCAAGGCGCTGTGTGGCCACAACCCGAAGACAACAGTGCAGGTAGGTTTCTCTGAACTTCCCGGGAGCCAGGAGAGTCCAGCCCACAGTCCTTGGAGCCTGTGTACCTTTCACCTCTGCCGCATTCAGGTCCGAAACGTGCCTTCCTTCGGGTTCCTGTACTATAAGCAGCTGCAGTCGCTCTTTCGCCAGTGCGGCCCAGTGAAGTCCATCACCTACGATGGCTCCAGGTAGGCCTGGCACTCTCCTTCCTGATCCAGATTCCACTGAGTGTGGGTCAGCTTTCACCCTCAGTCATTCCTACAGTACTAACAGGTACAAGTCATGGTTCAGACTCTCAATCCAAGGTTTGTCTTTTCCCTGTGCAGAGCATACATGGAGTTCTACAAGACCTCAGCTCGGGGGACCGGGGTTCTCCCCGAGGTGTCCCTGGCCCTCCTCATGGCTCAGCAGCGCCTCCCAAAGGACCTGTTAGTGCATCCCAGCAATGCAGTGGCAGCTAAGGCTGGCAGCAGGATCCTGTCGCACGTTGCCCATGCGCGGTACGCCTGAGAGTGACATGGAGAGTTGTGCGTTTAGTTATGCTGTGTTTTTGTGCTACACCTGAAGAGCAGAGAGGTTTGGCACAGTCCTTCACATTCAGATAAAGCAGGACACCCTGATCTCACACACCGTGTTCTTGGGGTGTCCCCGTAGTGTGGCTTCGGTTCACTTTACGGGAACTTCAGTCTACCTAGTACATCAGACAGAATTACAAAAAAGAGATTCCTTATTAAAGTTCTCTTAATCTTGCCCTCCTGTGCTAGGGTGACCGTGGACTTGGAGAACCACACAGTCGAGCCCACGAGCAGCGTGTTTGACCCAGAACAATTCCCCCCCCAGCCCATGTTCATTGTCAACATCACAGAGGTAATGAATCCCAGTAACACGGGTAATACTGCTGCTCAGACTGGCCCCGTACGCATTACATGAGGTGGAAGAGCAAACCGTCTGGTGTCGTGGGTCCTCGTGACCCTCTGTGGATGTACCACACATGGTCCCTACCCCGAGAAGACGGTCTGGTACATCTCAGACAAACTTCGCTACCCATAAGTATTGGCATTTGCCATTAGCACTGGGTGGTATGACCAAAAGTATGTTTCACTGTGTTTTCTTTTACGATTCTGGCAGGTTTACAGTATATTGTACTGTTGTAACTGTTAGCGAGAAGGACAGGCACTGTTAAAAAGGTCCCCTACCAGTATACTCTGTGCATCCATCCATAGCGCTTCTAGCAGCGAACAGTATCATACAATTTACAGCCTGTTGATGGATTACAGCTGTTGTTTGTTATGTCACGGTATGGAGGTACAAAAAAAAAATTCATACCCTACAGGACGTTAAAACTGGAATACCAGTTCATTCAGCGCAGGACTATTTGTCATGTTAAAAGGCGTTTGCTGATCTCCGCTCCCTCATACCTTCATGCCCCGTGTTCTCCCATGCGGCCGGGATGAAGGTTGTGGAAGTCGGCCACATCTGGGGATTCCAGGCAGATGAGGCCAGCATAAGGAAGCAGGGCCTGCTGACAGCCGACATCAACGGCAGGCAGCTCCAGCGCCTGTCCGGGTCCGTCTGCCCCAACCTGCTGTGCCTGGCGCCCTATGCCGAGGACCAGGAGGAGCCCCTGTACTTCAGGGCTAAAGTCCTGCACGTGAACGGCAGCAGTGTGGAGGTGAGGTGGCAGCAGGCCGGGCGGGCAGGGGTGCGAATGCAGAGAGCTAAGAGTGCCACCCTGTGCGTGTCTCAGGTCTTCTTTGTGGATTACGGCAACACCAGCCAGATGGATGCTAGCAGTCTGAGGGAGCTACCTGCGGACCTGTCGGCCCATCCCTACCAGGTACTGGAAGCCCCGCTTGTGTGGGTGTGTCTTCGTTCCCGTTCACCGTGACCGTATGCTTCTCCAGGCCCAGGAGTTCCAGTTGGCCGGCATGCGTCCGTCTGCCCAGTCCCTCATCCTGGGAAACGAGTGGAGCAGCGCGGCTAGGAACTGCTTCATCACGCTGGTCAACAGACGCTCGCTCATGGCCTCGCTCTTCTCTGTCGTACACGGCGTGCTGCGTGTCCACCTGCACGTCAACACGGACGGCGCGAGCTTCAGTGTGGCCGACATCATGATAGAGAAGGGTCACGCTTACAAGGTCGAGGAGAGCTTTCAGTCCAAGGTACTGCGTGCTGGGGGGCTCTGCCCGTGTCGGCGTGGCCTGTCTTCCAGCTGCTGACTGGCCTCCCGACGGTTTGACGCTCGCCTCCTGCAGGAGTCTGTGCAGTGGGGTTGAGTCGTTAAAAAGCTGCATTTTTGCTTTTGATACATTCGACATTTCAGTGTCGATCAGAGATGTTTCATTTGTCATCACGTGCTGCTCCTGTGCGATTGCAGAACGAAACGTAAATTAGAGCTTCTGGTAGCATATTGTTACAATGAGTACAAAAAGAATTTAAATTCATTTTTCAGTCCTTTTATTTAATTTTTAAATAGTGCCACAAGGCACTTAACAAGAGCGTATGGCAATATGTTACTTAATCATGTAGATTAGAGTAATAGGGTGAATAGGGTAAAACCACGTCATCGGTAACTAATGTCCTCTTTGTGAGAGTAAAGAACTGGGTCTAGTGAAGGTCCATGTAAGACCAACCCTGCTCCCCTTATTTGTGTCTTGCAGCAGAGCCACGAGATGCTGCAGTCTCTCTACAAGGACCTCCAGAATGGCACCTTCATGTTCAATCCGTCCAGCACCTCCTGGGCAGCGCACAAGAAGGAGCAGAAGGAACTGATGGAGAGCCTGCTGGAGGCCTTCTCCAAGAGTAGCCAGGCCGCACCCAAAAGTCAGGTGTGTGAGCGTGCGGGTGACTCTGACTCAGTCACAGTATCCACATATATATATATACTGTGTGTGTGTGTGTGTGTGTGTGTATATATATTATTATTAATAATAATAATTATATATTTTTTCCCCTCCTGGTAGGTTCCAGTCCATGGCCCATCCAGTCCTTACAAGATGAGCTTCCACTGCATGAACAGTGTCAGGCAGTACAGGTGAGAGTACAGGATTGTACTGGTACCGTATCCTACAGACTGAGATCCCTTGCTTCACCATGAACTGGTATTTGTGTTTATTTTCTCAGGTCTGTAGCTATAGACATGGACAGCATTAACTCTGTGGCTGTTAACGAGAGCCTTGAGGACAAGCACCAGAGGATCCTCGTGGCCGGGACGGTGTCTGTCAGTGCATCCAGTAAGAGACGGAATGCTGGCTCCGGGAGGCAGCTCCTTCATGCCTGCCTGCCGTAGTGATTTTTTTTCCCCTGAATTGCAGCTCAACATCCATGAGGTTCATGAGTGTTTGTGTCTAGGCTCTAACATCCTACTGAAGGAGACCACTCTGATGCCCAGGATCCCCGGCTTGCCGGCCATACTCTGCATGCTGTTCAGCCCCATCATGGAGCTACGGTCAAGACTACCTCTCACTCTACCCCACCAGCTCGATATTTCTCCCCTCCCCTTCTTTTCTGAACCTGCTTACACTTTCCCCTCAGTACGGATCAGGACAGCACCTGTTTTACTGGCACCCTCTGTGGACTGGGCTGGAACTCGCACACCCAGGAACCTGTCCTGGTAGAGCATGACATGGAGTTGGACTTTGATGTCCGATTTGACGTGGAGGATATCACCGAGGTAACGGCTGAGTTAGATGACAGCGTGACTGTGTGCACGTCTGCCCGCTTTCCAAACACTCCTTTTGCAATGATTCAGCATCTAGCGCTTGTGGCGTATTACCCATAACTCCCTACTACACCCACCTCCAGATCAACGCTCTGCGATTGGCCATCAACAGTCTAGTCTGTGAGGGCCCAGCCGGAACCCTCCACCTGGGGAAGGACCGTATCAGCGAGCTGCAGCAGGATGTTCGGGATCGGCTCATCAGGTATCGCTTTCAATATGTCTGGGGGTCCCCTTAGTTCTGATGTAGACACATCTAGACAGTCGGGTAATTCAGGTCCGGAGAGTATAAGACCAGACCAGGATTTTGTTTTAACCAACCAGCATAGAGAGTCACAGCCACAGAGTACTCAACTGGTTGGTTGAAACAAAATCCCAGTCTGATCTTTTACTCTCTGGACCTGAATTATCCCACTTTGCATCTAGAAGGTTTTCTAGTACTGCAGGGCTCTACAAATCTGACCCTCAGTTCCAAATTCAGGCCTTGTTTTCAGTTTTCCCAGGTAGTTAAATAATTACTGATTCTAATTGGACTCGGAGGCTTCACTCCGGGCTCACAGCTCAAGGAACGTTGAGGACCATGATATGAAGAGCCCTGGTTGCTGTATGGAGGATGATCCTGTCCAGTGAAGTGTGCCGTCAGATGTAATGGTTTCTGCTTTGACATTAAATGTAACCAGTGTGCCACACTGATGCTGTGAAGTGCTGGCCTGACGGCCGCAAAGCCCATTTGTGGTAAATGCTGACCCCGCAGCTGGAGTTTGCTCCCCCTCTCGTTCAGGTTATTCACTAAGTTTCCCGCGAGAGAAGACGTTGTGCCTTGCTACTCTGAGAAGCTGAAAACATGGAATCAGGTTGGTTGTTACAAAAAGAAAAAAAATGGTAGCACTCGAAGCAATCATGTAATGCATTGTAGATACCTTCATAATGCATTATAATGCATTGATGAAGCATTATAAACATGACTATAACTATAAAAAGGCATGACAAGGTATCCTTGTTTATTATGCACTATGAATACTCTATGAAGCTCTCGTCTATAATGCACTAGATACCTTCATAATGCATTATATTTGTTTATACTGACCATTATGAAGGTATCCTAATGTATTTTACATGAACTTCATAGAGCATTCATAATGCATAATAAACATGGCTATAATGTGTTATGCCTTGTTATACTAATACCTGTGTGTTTTTTATATACTTTATGAATGCATTATAATGGTATCTAATGCATTTTGATGACTGCTTGTGTTAGATCGACCCCAGTCAGAAGATGGAGCCACTTCAGAAGGCTGACCGGGATAGCAGAGGTGCCCTCTTCCACCTGCACCCTATCCCACTTCTCAATGTGTGAAGTGACCATAATCCCTGATCAGTACCAGAAGAGTTGTTTTGGGTTGCCTGTTTGTTATTGAAAATCCACTCCCTGGTCCCAGGCCTAGAAATTTCTTCTCTGATAATGTTTTGCTTTTATTTCCTGGGTCAGTTCCCATTTGTACCGCCAGGGGGCAGTTAATTTTGGTAGAACATTAAATCTTTCAAGCCTCATGTCTCTCTCTTGCTTGAGTTCAGTTACCTGGGCCCAGGCGTGCTGGGGTGAGCTACATATTGGCTTCTCTCCCAGGTACTCTGTGTCCCAGGTCCCTCATGCTGTGGATCATACGTGACAAAACTGGGGAAAAAAGTGCAGTCTCTTGAAGAGTCTTATAGTGGACAGAGGGTAAAACTAGCCTGCTGCAGTAGTAGCTTACCCAAGTATCTGACATTTACCTGTATTCTGAGTATCAGAACAGAATGCTCCACAGCATTAATCTCTCCATGACCGTGCTGATGCTTCTGGTATAGCAGCATTCTGTCTGCCTGAAAAGCAAGGGCCTTAATTCCAGACACGCTTTCAACAAGTTGTGCACTCGACACACACAAAGATTTACATTCAGGAACATTTATTTTCGCATTCATTAACAGTACAGAGGTGCAAATAGTCCAGGACTAAGAAGAACTACATCAAACAAGGTACAAAGGTGGACAGGTTTTTAACAAGCTAGTGAGATCTCACCAAAGACCACCTGCTGTCTCTTTGTGTGTGATTTAACAGCAGTACCTAAGACATCAGTCTGGTTCCTTATTTTAATACAAAAAAACGAAGCCTACAATTACCATAGTTCATAAGTAGAGAAGTGTTTGATTTGTGCCGGAAAACACCAAAAAAAATGAGTCCACGTGTCTATGGGGTATTTATACATATGGATGTGTTTAGATAAAGGCGATGCTTAGCGGCACAGCTGAGCGAATCACGTCACGTTACAGCTTAAATCCACCAGCACTTCGCAGGGTAGCGGGAAAATAACACACAAGTCAATATTAAGAAGTCATGCACTTAATAAACAATACAAAAAAAACACGTCATTTATCTGAACTTTTATTTTCCTCACTAGACTTTTAGTGCTTGGCATGATAAAGTGAGTTTACTGTAATCAGAGACGCCCGCCCCCCTCCCCTCCCCGCTGCACGCATGTGCAGTTTTCCCAAACACCATGATGTTGACCAAGAGAAGGTACAGATACTGCTTCTGGCACGCCTGCTGCCCGCAGGGTCTTCTATTCCGCCTTCCGTTTGGCCCCTGGAATTTTCTCCTGTATCCTGTTGACACACACACACCAAGTGAGACAAGCATCCAGATGTCTATGCTTTGTAGGACATCAAGTGATGCTCCATGCGACAGCTGTTCCATGCACCCTTGTTGCCCTTTTTGACTGGCATAGTGCCCACAGGAGACTGATAATCACTTACTTTCCTACCACAGAGTTGACGTGGGTCCTTACTAACCCCAGGTACTGGTCAATTTGAGCCTGTAGGGAGGAGACACAGATGTCAGATGACCCTCGTACATCTCCAGAATGGCTCTAGGTAGAAAGCAAGGTGGAAAGCTCCTACCTGGTACTTCTCATAGACCACAGGCATGGTGAACATGGATATGACCACTGGGGACAGAGCACAAAGAGGACGTTGCATTCAACTGTTACTGGTTGAGCTCTTTTCAGCACTGACCAAGCCCTGAGAGCCAGGAGCTCCCCATTAACCTGTGTGACATTACCATCCTATCAATAGACCCTTTTCACACTTCCAGGTTTCACGTAATGGAAGTCATCATAGTAGGGAGCTGAGGTAACCCCATAAGCTTTACTAGACTCGAGAACTAAATCGTGATTTTTAAATTTGTGATCTTATATTATCTGCGTTTACAGATAAGTTATGGGCTGCATATGTCCTATTTGCAGCTGTTCTCATCCTACTAAGACAACCTCTGGTACGGAAAACCCGGAAGTGTGAAAAAGGTCCATTGACAATAGACTATGTGGTGGTGGTGGGGGGGGCATTCTCACCCAGGATGAGCAGTGTTAGGCCGTTGAAGAGCGCCCCCACATATGTTAGCAACCACATCAGCACAGCAAACTGGAAAAGAAAACAGAGTGTGTGAATAGGGAGCAAGGCTTACTGGGATGTGCGTGTAGGAATTTGAAGTGGTGCTACTGGTACTATTGCAATGCTCATCTTTCATATCAACTATGGTCTGCTGCCCCGTGAGTGTGGTCTTCACAGCTTAGCCCTTCCATAGTGCATTTCCCTAACAGTGTGGGCTCAGCCCTCTGACCTTGAGTGAGTCTACCAGGTCCTGCACCAGGAACAGCCTGCGTAGTTCCTTCATGGCACTATTCACGTAGAGCTGGGTGCAGTCAGTATACTTCTGGATCTGATCCTGGGACAAGGCGATCTCTGCCTCCAGGTAGGACCTGCCACAGGACGCAGAGACGGACGGCACAGAGACTCGTACCATGAACACAGCTGTTAATCGCGCACATACGTATAGACATTTAATGGAAACACTGACAGACTCACTTGAAGGGGTGTCCCTCGTCGGTCTTCTGCACAGCTTGCAGGACGCACTTGTAGACCCTGAAGCTGATGGTGGCAGAGAGGGCAGCCAGGGCCATGTAGGCCATGACGCTGACAACGCTGAACTGCGTGAGCGAGAAGAGCAGGAGCATCACGCTGGCAAACAGCACGGCTGACTGCTTCACGTCCCGCCAATACAGCAGGTCCATGGCTGAGAGAGGGGACACATCACTCAGTAAATGCCACAGTCTCCTTAAGATAGTCCCGCAGTCAAATGTTTCCCAACCCGGTCCTTGGGGATCCCCAGACAGTCCATGTTTTTGCTCCCTGCTAGCTCCATGGCAGATAGTCCACAATTTTGCTCCCTGCAAGGTCCCTGTCTTAATTCATTCAAGATCATCTAATGTTTTTAACTGTCGAACACCACTCCAGTCCAAACTGAGATTGGTCTTTTAAAACGAGACCCACTTCTGTCATCAGATAAGGAGCTTAAAAACTCAGGAGGACAGGACAGAAGGACCCAGCAGAACGTAATGAACAGGAGGTCTCCTATTTCCTCTACCAATCCTCACTCAATATAACTGATAAGATTTCTCATACTGCTGCACTGCACATGGGTCATTGAAGGTCATAGATTAGCACCGTGGCTCAAACCCCAGCTGTGTAAACTTGTCACATGCGAAACACTTTCCCTTATACACTGTGGGAAAATTAGCTCCCAAGATGCAGGGTACAATTCCTACATTTCAATTGCTTCACTAATTGTGGGTTCTCACCCCTCTATTCACAATTGTGTTAGTCTCTTGTTAAAGAATGCCAAGGGCTGTAAACAAGAACCAGACAAGTTGACTCGAAATTAAACCAAAGGTAGGTAATAACTTCCCATTTCAGTGATCGTCAAAGGAAACCCTGTGAAACACAACGGCACCCTGCTGATGCACTGAAAGGTAGCTGTGCCTGCACGGACTGCTCAGACTCCAGTAAGAACAGAGCTGCACAAGCTAATGTTAACTATCCATCCATCCATCCATTTTCTAAACCGCTTATCCTTACTGGGTCGCGGGCGGTCCGGAGCCTATCCCGGAAGCAATGGGCACGAGGCAGGGAACAACC
>JAODJX010000027.1:14127377-14139452 GCA_026776945.1 Isichthys henryi
TCCGCACACATGTGACCCAGGCGGGGACTTGAACCCGGGTCCCAGAGGTGTGAGGCAACAGTGCTAACCACTGCACCCTCTAATGTTAACTAGATAACCAATTTAACAGAAAAGCTAATGCTAACTCAAACACTAATACTGACAACATCTAATGTTACTGGGCAGGCTAACAATAACTGGAATGCTAATACTGACCGAGCAGCTAATGTTACCGGGCAGGCTAACAATAACTGGAATGCTAATACCCACTGAACAGCTGTTACTAGGAGGACTAACGATAACCGAAATGCTAACACAGAGCAGAGCGCTAACATTATCTGTTAAATGAATAAACGTAACAGTAACGATAGCTGAAAATCCTTGCTAATGGCTATACTGCACATGGTGGCATCACCCACGTGTCTAAGGGGATGGGCTCTTTCGAGCAGAGAGGAAAGCGATCGGCCGGCTCTCTAGTCCTCCACCCATCCCCCCAACTGTCCGCGCTAATTTTGGTGACGGAGCACGGCATCCAACAAAGAGAATGACTCCCTTTCCCATGGTGCCCTCTCCGCTGGGACAGCAGGGCCAGCATGGAGAGGACAGAAGAAACAGACATACATATCACGTCCACACCCTAGCGCTCAAGGTGCCGTACTGGAGCTCGTACTGACCTGCGGCTCTCATGACTCTGGAGGGGAACAGGCAGCTTCTGGCTTCTCAGACAAAGGAGAGTGCTGGACGAGGTGTCCCAGGCGGGGGGCGGGAATGAGGAAGGGGCTCAGTGGTCCCGCCCCAAGGGGCATGCTCCAGGAAGAGGAGACGCACACAGCTCCCTCTAGGCCCTTATCTGACCGCCAGAAATGACGGGCATTACTACACATACCGATCTCTGGGAGGAGGTGCCACATAAATGAATGTGGACCTCAACACTTGGGAAGAGAGCCTGAATAGGAACAGCCATGTACAGTATGCTTTAGCTTATCCTACACATAATGTGGTCTGGAGCAGTTAGCCGCCCGGCTTCAGTAGAGTCACACAGAGGCCAAGCACAAGAGAGAGCTAACGGGGAGCTGGGAGGGAGCAAAAATGTGGACTGTTCGGCAGGGACTTCAGAGGGAGCAAAAACGTGGACCTGATGGGGGGGCCCCAAAGACCAGATTTGCAGAGCCTGCTCAGTAAGACGGATGTCAGCAAGCAGTGGCAAATCCACCCGTGAAAGCCGCCCAGTCAGCGGGCCAAAGCGCCCATATCAAAAGGACTGCAGCGCGCCGATTATGTGGAAGTGAAAGCGTGGGCCTGAAGGCAGCTGGTTAACACCAGCTGAAGAGTTTTATCTCTACAATTCCATATCTGGGATATGGACATTAACATGACAATCCAAAACGATCCTACAGCTTTGCCTTATGCATAGCTAGGACATCCAGAATGCGGGACGGTCCGCAGTGGGTGATATCAGATGGCAAGTGATAGGGACACCATAGTGATCAGTCTAAAGAGTAACAGTGAGGAAAGGCCAGGAACCAGGTGATTATTATCAGCACACTTCACTGGAGACATCGCCCCATTGTACCAACAAATCAAAGGAAATGCACAACATTGCATCAAGTAAAACGCGTTCAAATCATGTACCATCCTTTCAATATTATGTTGGATCTTATATTATCATGATCATCTTACCAACCTAGAAGGTGGTGATTAATCACACTGTCACAAAGAAGGATGTCAGGAGTTCAAATTGGGGAACTGATCCAGAAGCTGCTTCTTCAGAATTTTTGCTTTGATGGAAACCTGCCAACCACTGACAAAGCCAGTGGTGTCTTCATTTAAGACAATCTGAGTCAACTGCTGATTCAGCAGGTCGAGGAACTGCATGCATGACTCAGGAAGGGAAAAAAATTTAATATTTAGTCTAAAATATTAACTCTGACTGCATTCTAGTGCAGGATGAGAGATCGTCTGGCTACTATAGTTGTCTATTTGCCATAAAGATCTCCACCCAGATGACTGATAAGAAGTGTTCTTTTCCCAATTAAAACTGGGTAAAACCCTACACATAAGGCTGTAAAATGCAGCCATGCCACCCACCCCCCTCAAGAACCAATCATCCCAGATTGATCACTTATAATTATTAGTATAATTATTAATATTAATAATAGTAATGATAATAATTATTATTATACAATATACATAAATTTCCTCTCATTATAAGCTGGTCAGCAGCCAGAGAAGGAGACAATCTTTCATTTCATCTCAATTCTAAGATCACTTATTGTGCTGTGCTGTAAGAAAGCTGAGGATAATAGCACACCGCCACCCAGTGGTGACACAGTCACTGAAGGAATGCAGGAAACTGTACGAGGCCACAGGAAAATCCGTTTACTGCCATGCCCCAATCGAGCCCTGATCAAGGACTCTAAACAAAGTTCGACAGCAGACAGGACCGCAAATACTGTAGACCAGGGGTCTTGGGGGGGGCGGAACCCAGTGTAGCTTAGTTCTATCCCTGTTCCACCACAAATGATTCAGCTCAGGAGATGTGTGGTAATTAACACAAGGAGGTGCAAGGAGTTGAATCAAGTGTGTTAAATGAGGGAAAACCCAAAAATGTGCAGGGCTCCGGGCCCCTAGGATTGGAGTTTGACGCCCCTGCTGTAGATGCTTTGATCCATGGGGCAGAGTGAACATGTCATTTAAAAAGTCAGAAGGCCCATGTGTGTATATTTGCAATCTTCTTCAGCTGGGAAGGCAGGAACTTCAGTGAGAAGTGAAAAATGCCTCCATGACAGTGGACTCGCTCGAGTCTGAGCTGCTGTCCTCCAACCACAGGGCCTGTCCAACCAGAAGGTCTGTTTTTTGGCTGGATTATTCAAGATGACACCAGAAGCCCACAAGTTACCACAGTAAAAATGGGAGTGGTGCGAACCATGACTGGATAACCAATGGAAGCAGGATATAGACACACCCAACCTGTCTTCCTGTTGCATGTTATCACAGACAAGAATGGCAAATAATATCTACATGCAGGGCTACAATGTTTCACTCCGAAAATCTTCCCCCCATGCGAAAAGGGGGTCAAGAGAGCTGACCATTGTCCTGAAAAAGGAGCCCTCAGCCCCCACCTGATCTGATGGCTGCTATGACACAAGGTAGGCTAACAGGAGCAGAAGAGAGGCGGAGTGAAGCCGGATTAGGCTAATAACTCACACCCAGCCCCCAAAGAGGAGACTGAAACGGAAAACGGCAACACAAAGGCAATAACGACACTGCTAGATAGATCACGCTCGTGCCCACAGCAGCCACGGATTCCTTCTGGAGCATTCCGGGGAGCCAATCACAGCATGTGGCGTGTTCTGTGCGGCTCCCCATTCCCTGCTGCCTCATCTGTGCCGCCCCCTCCCCCCGCCATCAGGACAACAATGGCGACTCGGCCGTGCGCACTTCCCCAGAGAGAAAGACGGCCACACCCCACCACACGTGCACGGCAGCTACGGCCACCAATGATAAATATGACGGGCAGACACAAAGACAGGTCGTCAGGGAAAAGCTGCATGACATCAGCCTTTTCTCTCCTGCTCTCCTATTCTCCCAGACATGCGTGTTAATCATTTATACTGCCTTTGCAAAAAAAAATAGGCAGTAATAAGCAAGAATTATGTATTCATGCTTAGGGGGGAGGCAGCATGGGTGTGTCCAACCCAGGAGCTTGAGCTACCATTTCCCTCCTGCTCAAGACCACAGACAGCACCCAGTTCAAGCCTGGCTGTCATGGCAACCACATCCCAGCACTTTGTGCCTGGTACCATGACAACAGCCTCCCAGAACCCAGATAAAGCCACAATATCACAGTGCGGATGTATGCTGTGGCAATCGCGTCCCAGAACAATAGCTGAAACCTCGATGACATGACAGTGAGCGTGCAAATGTGGGCGCCTCAGTGAAATCTACATCCCAACACAGCGCCCACTGACTTTCCTGATGCCATGACAACTACATCCAAGCAGGAGAGGATGGGCCGAGAAAGGGAGGGGGAGGGGGGTTACGACAACTATATTAGCTATGTCCTCCTCCTGCCCAGACCTGCTCACACGTACTAGCACCATTTTATACTAATGCTTATCTGGCATAGAGACCCACACACTGACACTGAACCTGAGGCATTTTACAGGTACAAGGACTCCCACTAGGATCCAGCGTTTTCAAAGAAACACACCATCCACAGCCAGCTCACGCTACCTAGACATACATAGCAACAGAACAAGCCGAGCCCTCGCTCCCTTTGTCTGCTACAGGAGAGCTCGCATGCAGGCCCAGCAGAAGGCCCCCGCAGACCCTCACACACACGAACGCAGCGGCGGGAGGGCGCATGCCATACCCTGACACTTCCAGCCGCTCCAGAGGCATTCCTTGGTGGGCTCGGCGCTGGCCTGCATGCTGGAGCACGGATGTTTTCCTGTTTTCTCCGATGGTTCTGCTGCAGCGAACAGACTCTCACTCAGGCATCCCAGCACATGAATGGCTGAGGGGAGGCGGGGGTGGGGGGAATGTGGAGGCGGAGCCCTACGATGATGATGCTGTACAGCAAAGCCAGAGCCGCCAAGCCATAGCAGTGCGGGGAGGGGAGCAGATTGTAAACACTGCAGTCGGCACTGCAGCAAATCAGGCGTGCGATGGGAAGGGCTTTGGAGGGGTGGTGTCTGGGCACCCTTTTGTATGAGCATTCCAGACCCCACCCCGTTGTTCAACTGACATATCGACAGGAAGTGGCACAGCCAGCACAGGGTTAACCAGCGTCATGCATTGTGCAGATCACTGCTGTGCTGGTTTGGTTTCTCTCCCTTTTTAATGCCAGAATTTCCATGATGTCTGCTTCACCCAGTGACATTCATCAGCTTGTTATTGGGAGTGGCGTATCACATCAACAAAATGCACACACCATGCTGGTGATAGTCATCGCAGTGCTGGCATTTCCCCAGAATGCCCCACATCTGCTTGACAAGAGAATGTTCTCTTTCATTATCTCCAAAAAATTTATTTTATTACAGAAAAATAAACACAAAGGCAGCAAATGAGGACATTATTGCTCTCCCCAGATAGAGGGTGTGACCATGCCACACATCAGAGCCTAACTTGATCATTGAGGATAGGACAGCTGTGGTCAGGTGACCAGCACAAAGAGATGCAGGGTGACATCACTGCCAGTCTCATACAGGTGGGGCTGCCCTGACCAGGAATGACTCAGCAGAGACACTCTGGTGGACTGGGACTCTCATAAGATCAGGAGGCCACGCCCAGGTAGCGTGCTGGCAGCCTATCGGAGACAGACAGCAAGTCCCGATGCCATACCACATAACTGTAAGTAGGCAAACTGGGCACTTAACAGTTTTCATAATTGCAGCAAGGCCCTGAGGCAATACCAGTGATTTCCTTCCACAGCATGTTTCACGGTAAATACGTTTACGTCAAGCATCTATTTACCCATCAATCTTCCATAGGCACTTATCTCATAATTTAATCAACATTAATAATGTTAGTGTTATGATGTTAATTAAATTAAACTATATTGTATCATATAGGTGTGTAAAAGTACACAAAATTCATGATTGGGTGGAGATCTATATGCAGTTCGGTGCAATTTCAGTACAGCAGGGAAACAAAAGTTTTCTTGAAATTCTTATTAAAAGTGCCAACATGATTAAGAAACCATACACCAAAGTCTGTCTATGTGTCTGAATAGCAACCAGAGACATTCGTTTTCATGCTAAAAACATATATAAAAATAAATAAAAATTCATATAAATGAAATTGTGTCCTGATCATAATGCACCAAATCCCATGTTCTCTACCAAGTATGGCTGTATATCTCTGTATACAGAGATAAGCGCCACTATAGCCTGCAGTTATTCTTTAGCCCGGTCTGAATTTCCCAGCAAAAGTGCCTTAAATTCCTCCAGAAGACAAACTTGCAGAAGCTGTTCCTGACTTCCTGCCATTCCTAGACACACCTGGATAATGTCATCTCAAATGGGCAAGTTGGATGTGATTCCAGCAAGATATCTATGTTCAGTATGACAGAATCGACAGTCTTTGTCTTATCAAATACTCTCTCTCCAGGGTTGGTGTCATTTACCAGGAAACCAAAATTACGATTTAAGTAACGTGGGAGGGTCTTTGAGCTCTCCAGCACTAGCTGAAGCCGACTCACAGCCACAAATAGCATCATGTTCTCTGTGATGAACATCCACATTCGTTTTATATTCTGAATCGAAAATGATACAATCGAATTGCACACGACGAATACATACTATTAATGCTATGTACTATTAATGCAAAGCTCTGGTCAAAGTGCTGGCAGCAAGGTAAGTTACTCTAACAGCCTAATTAAGTGTACTGACAGGGCAGTATAAGAACATTTCCAGTAGTGAACCCCAGCAGACTGCAGATGAAGCATTCCAGACTGAGGTATTAGTGTTTGCAATCCCTTCAGAAGGAAACAGGCTGATGCGCAGAGAGAACGAGAAGGATTTCTCATCTTCTGTACCTGCCTTCCACGTGGCTTATTATAAGGGCACATTAGCAATGCAAATAAGGAAGAAGGGAGATTAACGCGTCTGCCAAAGGGGCTATAAAGCAGGTCCTAGCTGTGACGGGCGCACTGCTGCATTGCAAGAAAATGACAATACTCCTGGAAGTCCAGTTACACAGAAGCACATCCTGCTGCTGATTTGGTCACCACGACGACAGACAATCTCACCTGCAATGGGGTTAGCAGCAGGGGAGCAGCCGCCCCCCCCCCCCTCTCCCCCGCAAGGCACACAAGAAACCAAACCAAGAAAATGTGCTACCACTGAAACCATCTTCTCCTTTGTGTTTGATGACAGACTTCATGTCAAACTGACAGCTGGCTCCCCTATCGTCCCTGCACCAACCCCCCCCTTCATGTGACTTTGGGTAACCACCGGGTCATAAATGGCTACACAGACATGACATTTCAATGACAATAGCACACTGCAGGAACAAAGAGCCTTTACCCTACTCAGCAACTAGTCTATATATTCAGACTGAATAACCCCACCAGTACTTCAGCATGGAAACTAATCCATCAGAATTTTTCCCTTTTTGCATAAAACCTCTAAGACATCTGTCTGATATAATGTACCAGCAGGTCTCTGAGAAAGCATGTGGACGTAAAATGAAGGAAGAACACTGACACCGCGAAGCAGCAGGTATGGCACTGTGGTCGTGATGACTTCTCATGACTCCTGTAAGTCATCTGATCCCCTTCATGCATCATTCATGTTCATTTCTTTCCTCCTTCTGCCAGAGACCCTCAAGGGGGGTTATAGCTCTCAAGGCAACAGCAAATAGGCCACAAAACGTCAGCCCTCCACGTTCTGCTCCTTTGCTCCGTTGCCATGGTAACAGCAGAAGGCAGGAAAGTGGCGAGCGCCACAGCCCCATTTCCCAATAGCTAAAGGAGAAAAGCCAGCCAGGTACCCTATCCGCCTGAGCCCACACGGGGCACACTCTACACTCTACAGCACCAGGGCTAAACATCGAACCGAAACGCCAACACACGGGGGGCGGAGTACGTCTACGCCTACACCACAGCGTTCAGATGCTGAAGAGCTATAGAAAATAAAAATAACTTAAATAGTGATACATATGCATTTGCTGTGACGAGCAGACAGGCTTGGTGTTGGAAGGTGGTAAAGCACATGCCAAGGAACCCTACTGGTCAGGCAGATGGCAGTACAGCACCCTCTACTGGCACAGATGCTTATTGTCAACCGGATATAGACTGGCTTCTGTATTTTCTAGAACATTCAGCTGGCATTCTTTAATGCACCACTGCTCATTCACACAACAGTTCCAGCAAAAATCTGGTGCTGATGGTTTCAAAATAAGGAAAAGGAAATATTAACATAAATATTCAGTCATTTTAATTCTAGCAATTCTAATTGCAGCTTTGTTAAAATCACTATAGTAGCACTCTACCTTCAAAAGCCAATTATCAATAAGTTTCTTAGGTGGGATATATTTTAAAATAACAAACAGATAGTTAACCTGGAGGAGGATTATGCTCTCTAGTACATGCTTTGTGGGTTAGGGGGTGTTATTTTTGGAGTTTTACCACACCTCCCTGAGATGTTCCACCTGCCCTACAGCCAAACCCAGAGTGAAGCCTGGACACCGTCTGTCCATAGAGACCTGAACAATGTCAGGGCATTCCTGTCTGCTCTCCGAAAAGGCACTGGACAAATAGAGACTCTGGGTGACATCATCCATGTGTCACAGGAAGACATAGCCATTACCGCATAAATGGCACTAAGTCACAGCCCATTTAATTAGCAAGGGAAATACACAAAATTACATCTTCACAGACGCACACCAGACAGACGTCTCCTAGCTGCTATATGAGGCTCAGCATCACTAGGTGGCAGCAAACCCTGAGAATGTGCTGAAAGTGTGATGTATTCATCGGAAGAAAACAAACAACTGGTACAAAGGAATTTCGAGACAGATTCCAAAAAATTCATCAAGGCCATTTAAGCACTGATGTGCATGGACCCTGGAACTGGGGGGGGGGGCATCATTTAGAATGCTGTGATGAACAGCTAACCTGCACAAAATGTAATGCAAACCGATAAAACTTCATCAATTAGAGACTGAATTACAGCCGTTTTCTATTTTACATTTTTTTTAAATGCCATTTTTAGGTGAAACAAATGATATGGGTTACTCATTGAGTGTCGTGATTTGAAATCTACCAATCAACTACATTTTTAGACTGTGTATTCAATGCTACATTACATTAGCCAAATCTGCAACACAAGACCATAACGGCCTGGAGGGTATATCTGAGTTTTTCAAAAGCAAACAAAGAAGTGGACATGACTTTATGCCTCCCACCCCTCCGCCAATGGGTACCCCTTGTTTAGATGTGTTCCGCGGTCCATGTAGAAGGTCAATTATTAAAGCTGGAAGCCACGCCTATATAAACACCCCCTTTTAAACCCAAAGAAATCAAATGCTGTAGCCCGCAGACAGGCACTCAAACACCTAATACTCTATTAAGTGACTGACTCATTCAGAAACAGGAAAACACCACTCCTACACCAAGGTGTGGAGCAACATGACACAGTGTTCTGAAGACAACGCTCCAAAGTCAGTTAACCTGCTACCTCCCTTCCAAGCTTTGACTTCAATAGGAACAGCAGTTAGGCAACACAGACATACCTGAAACATTCACTACACTCAGTTTGTGTTAAATAGTCTCCAACCATCTACACAAACAATATGTCAGGGCTGTCCAGTTCTTGACCTGGAGGGCCAGTCTGCAACACAGTTTGCAGATTTCCCTGTTTCAAGTAGAACAGAGCATAGAATGAGAGGGGCCAGAAGTATCTGCCAATGCTTCAGATCTTTCAGTATGTCAGACTCAAACATTTAGGTTGGGCTCCTGATTACAAAGCATGGAAGTAACAACCATGGGCTGACTTCAGCTAAAACCACAAAAAACTGCTTCACCAGCAAAAAGCAGAGCTAGGTATTACTCTAGTGTCCATAATCCACAAGTGCTTACTCTCTTTGGCATATACTCCAGCCGATCATGAAGCAAACAGCACAGGTTGGGTGGTTGTGCACTGGCCATCGGGCCCTCTCACTGGCAATCTGCTCCATGGGGCCCTCTCACTGGTGATCCGCTCCACGGGGCCCTCTCACTGGCAATCAGCTCCATGGGACTCTCTCACTGGCAATCCGCTCCACAGGGCACTGGTGATCCACTCCACGGGGCCCTCTCACTGGCAATCAGCTCCATGGGGTGCTCTCACTGGCAATCTGCTCCACGGGGCCCTCTCACTGGTGATCCGCTCCACGGGGCCCTCTCACTGGCAATCCGCTCCACGGGGCGCTCTCACTGGCAATCCGCTCCACGGGGCGCTCTCTCTGGCAATCCGCTCCACGGGGCGCTCTCACTGGCCATCTGCTCCACGGGGCGCTCTCTCTGGCCATCCGCTCCATGGGGCGCTCTCACTGGTCATCCACTCCACAGGGCCGTCTCACTGGCAATCCACTCCACAGGGCCGTCTCACTGGCAATCCACTCCATGGGGCGCTCTCTCTGGCAATCCACTCCATGGGGCGCTCTCTCTGGCCATCCGCTCCATGGGGCGCTCTCTCTGGCCATCCGCTCCATGGGGTGCTCTCACTGGAAATCCGCTCCACGGGGCGCTCTCTCTGACCATCCACTCTATGTGGCGCTCTCTCTGGCCATCCGCTCCATGGGGCGCTCTCTCTGGCCATCCGCTCCATGGGGCGCTCTCACTGGCCATCTGCTCCATGGGACCCTCTCACTGGTGATCCGCTCCACAGGGCACTCTCACTGGCCATCTGCTCCACGGGGCGCTCTCTCTGACCATTCACTCCATGTGGCGCTCTCCCTGGCCATCCTCTCCACGGGGCGCTCTCTCTGACCATCCACTCCATGTGGCGCTCTCCCTGGCCATCCGCTCCATGGGGTACTCTCTTGCAGCACTTCTGTTTCCATTTCCTTCCAGCATGGTGTGCTAAGAAGTACAACTGGGTACTGCTACGCCTCCTCTTCACATGTCATCCCCAGACATAACACACCAGGACAGCATTTCATTTTGAAAACAGATAGCACTGGACTTTTACTATGCAAATCGCACAAGCACTACCGGTTAACTTATTCACATATATTTATTTCATGAAGATTTCATAAATATTTTTTGCATTATGTATACTCTCACTGCATGTCTTTCTTACTGCACTATATGTGCACTGTGTTTATGAGCACCTTATGTACCTTGCTGCTGTACGCACAAAGAGTTTCCCCCTGGGATCAACACAGTACTAACTTATCTTTTCTTATCTTAAATGGCACACAGCAGGATACAATACAGCACAGCCACTCAGACCATGAAGATTACCCATCCCTGTTAAAGAAAGCAGGGGGCCCACGGGCAAAGCACACCATCCCCCATCTCTCTCAAAACAGACGACTCAGCAAAGAGCAGAAACGAAACACCAAACGCCAAAGCAGTAAGCAGACAACTCACCTTTCTGCTTGTTCAGACCCCGCAGGAACAAAGGCAGTGTGTGGTGTCTTTCTGACTCCCCCCTGCCCTCACCGGCTGGCCTCTTCCTCCCCTCCTCTGCCTCTTCCTTCTCTTCTAGGGGTCGTCTCTCTACCTGTGGCTCGAGGAAAGCTACGCTGGGAGCCTGAGGTCGGTAAGGGTTAGCACCCTCCATCTTGGAAGTACTGGGGATCTTGTCGCTGGCTGAACCCTCTCTTGAATTGTTGGTTGGGGGCTCACCCGGCATCGGGGTGGGGGTGGGTGCAGTTGTGAGGGCAGGGGTCGGGGCCGGGGCAGGGTCTTGCTCCCTTTTGGGGCTCTCCTCCGATGCAGAGGAGGCATCACATGATTCAATGACGAGCTCACTGTCCAGCTCCGCCTCCCGCTCCTCACGCAGAATGCTATACTGGATGGGTGGACCCACTGGGGCCACGGCAGAGGCGGGGCCTCCCACGAGACCAAAGCTCGCATAACCAGGGGACCGCTGCTCGTGGTGAGGGGACGGCTCGTCCGACACCAGCTCAATCTCAGAGTCACCTGACTCGGCGTTGCTACCATCTTGGTCGTTTACAGTTGTTGAGTGGAGGGGCTGGACAGAGGCCCCGAAAGCATTAACTACTCCTGAACTCACAGGCTTCACCACGCTAGACTGGAACATGAGGTCAGATGGGGATTCCTCTACAAAGAGAGAGAGATACAGAAAGAAAGGATAAAGAAAAAGACAGACATAGAGGGACATTGCAAGTACAAGGTGAGATGTAGTAGACAGCTGTGCTGCCTCAGTGGATTGAGAGACTGTTGGCAGAGTGAGCCAGGCCCCTAACTCCATTAGCTCCAGGGACTGTCTGACCTCTCTTTCACAAATAATGTATACTGCTTAGGATAAAAGCGTATGATAAACATACAAAATGTAAATAGTGCAGGGCGGCATGGTGGTGCAGTGGTTAGCACTGTCGCCTCACACCTCTGGGACCCGGGTTCGAGTCTCCGCCTGG
>JAODJX010000027.1:14143999-14164246 GCA_026776945.1 Isichthys henryi
GACCCAGGCGGAGACTCGAACCCGGGTCCCAGAGGTGTGAGGCAACAGTGCTAACCACTGCACCACCATGCTGCCCCCCAGGGCAAACCTGCACAGTTAATGCTAAACACAGAACTTCTGAAAAGCTGTGCAGCCAGTGTTGGGGAAGTTACTCACATAAGTAATCCATTACAGACAGAGGTGGAAAGTTCAGGTCATGAAAGTTACAGATCCAGACCAAGGTTTTGTTTCAACCACTCAGTTGAGTACAAAGAGTCGCAGTCACAGAGTACTCGACCGGTTGGTTGAAACAAAACCTGGTTCTCAATCTGTAACCTTCTGGACCTGACCTACCCACCTCTGTAATGGATTACTTATGCGAGTAACTTCCCCGACACCACGTGTCGCACACAGACTTACAGTGAAAGCAATGGCATGTTGAAGCGACTCTCAGCCTGCTGTGCTCAGTAAGCAGGCGGTATCAGACTCTGCCTTTGTTCCCGAGGATGTGAAACACAGCAGTGAAAGCAGAGCATTCCCACTTTAGCTCACTTTGTGCACTGGAAACATTTGCCGAGTAACAGGTTTTTACTCATCAGGTGGTCTATTCGGAGAAATCTCTTGCATGAAGTTTTAAAGGTTTCTTAAAGGAAACTGAAGCCTTGGGTTACTAAGCTAGTTTGGCTACGACCTGGGGACTAGCAAGCAAGTTAGAAGTTTTAGTTAGAAGGCCTGCTGCCAATGCATAGTAGTTTACATGGTTCATATTTAAGCCAAGATATATAGACATTCTCGTTAGCATTTCCGAATCGTTCTTCATCATAATGACAGCTGAGCATCAACCTGGACAGGGCCCAGATTCCCTGCACTGCGAAAAAAAAAACCCAGGGCCATGTCACCTTTACCACCATAACAAGAGCGTGTGGGCGTCACATTCATCGCTCATTAACATGCTGGTTACTTCCATTAAATAAAACAGAGTGAATGTGACTGCTCCACCTCCCATTCCAAACTGCAGACGGAGGGACTCCAGGGACTCCCCAGATGGCGCTCAGGTGGGGCACACTGATCAGAACAGCTCAAACCAAATCAGACCAAATAACCATGTTTCTTAAGGAAGCATCGTATCTTCACCCGGCTTTTTGTGTTTCCGTGGAAACACAAGGGAGGCGGCGTCTCGTCTGGACGAGGGACATCTAACCCCATTGTTGTGGATTTCCTACTGAGTGGCGAGGGGGGCAGAACTGGCCGACAAATAATAGTGCCTGGCGATCTGGGGGGGGGGGGGTGCGCAAAGGTAGCTTGATGAACAGAGTCCTTTGCCCCAGCATCCCTGGGTTCTGGGACAGTACGGCTCATGGCTGGTGAAAGCTGGTGATACACAAAAAAACAAACAGTTGCAACTCCTCAGCTTAGAAATTAAAATGATTTTTCAGCATCGTCTGACATAAGGAACAAACTTATTGTTTACAGCGGGAACAAAGGGCAGACTGTACCACAATGTGAAACCATCAGGCCTACACACTGAAGGCTGAACAAAGATGCGTGCTTGTTTAATCTGGCAACAGATCGGCAGGGATGAAACAGCTTCCTGAGAAGAGTGGATATAAAAAGCAAATGAAGGAAGAATTTCAAGTAAAGCTTATGAATATTTCAGGAGAGAGAGAATGAGTTGGAAGCATGAGGATGCTGACGCTTCCCACAGCCAACAAGACTCTGCAGGCTAAAAATAGTACAGGCTCTACTGCAATACAGATAGAAAGGGTTTAGGTATGATGTCTGTGAAGTAAGTGTGAGATTCATGTTTTCGCCATGGCTATCATACAGGTAAAGGATAAGCACATGCCTTGTGAGCATCTTGGGGAGATGGAAAACACAGGCCACTCTTATTAAACTTCATACTGTTCACAAACAGGAGGCAGCAAGATGCCATGCTGATAGTGTTAATGTTGACTGAACATATTCCAAAAACATTCCAAGTATCTCTGCACCAATCTTATCGGTATTGTCAGGCCAGAAAACACAACCAAACATCTATGGAGGGACGGCAGTCAAGCGAATATCAGAAGGAATTCCAGTATGGAAAACCGCAAGAAATGAAGCAGGGTGGCTCGTTCTTCAAAAGCTGGCACTACAAGAGCTTTTCCTTTAAGGACAAGTAGCGTAATATTTTGGGTGCTGCAAATACTGAATCTATCCTTCGAAAAGTGAGATATTTCATATTTCAGAAATAAGTCATGTTTATAACTGTTCCTCTGGGATACATCAGACAATAACACAAAGATTTCTGGTTTTCATCTAACTAGCCAGGAACATCCTGGCCCAATCTGACACCCTCTGCACTAGGCCTGTCACAATTATTACATAACTGCCTGATCACGAGTATTTGAGGTGACCATGATTATTTTGCATAATTGCTAGAACTGTCTCCATTCATCTGTATAAAAATAGCTGGATGAGACAGAACTGTCATATTTCTATTACTATTTCCACGTTGTTGTAGGCCTAATGTCTGACTGCTACTCGTTTAATGACATCATCTCGTTGCACTTCTGAACCACCTGCCCAGTTTGTATCTTGCAAGTCTGCGCAAGCTGATGCACAGCATTATACTTCACAGCAAATTTTGCAGCGGTGTCCGATTTGTACCACTTGGTTTCACAACATTTTCATGACCCAACCTGATCCTGTAAATATTTCTTTTCACTATATCGGGTTCATTTTACAGGCTGATTGTGAGCAATCTCCACCAGCCCAGAATGAGATATTCAGCCAGATATTCTGGTTTTGCATGCTTTGCATTCTCTGTCCGTTTAATAGAGGTTCTGCATAGTGCCTGCACTTGTATCTGAGTGCGTGTTCATGGATCTCATTACGGTGGGATGACTCTATATGTCCCTGACAGCTGCCACTATCATGCTGTAGCCAAGTCAGTATGGGATATTCAGGTAATAGGGTTGATCCAAAAACTGGAAACAGACAACCGGAGTGAACACTTAAAACGACAAAGAAAGAAAATGGATTGTTTTTAAGTCAACACAATTATTAACATCAGGGCTCTGTATCATGTTTCACAAAGCCAGATTTCTTGCTTAGCTGGATAACTTGTCAGATTTAAGGTACCCCGGTTTAAATGGATTTTATCTTCCTTGAATTGAATTTATCCTAGACTACCTTAATTCCAGTATGTTACCTGGTTGTGTTTGCTGTAAATGTAGACAATATGGTTTGTCGTAAAACGGTAGAATGAACGGATCGGGTGGGGCAGACCTGCGAGGTAAAATCAGGTAGGTGGTATGGATCGGGTAGTGACAACACTGACTATTTATCTCGGAATGTTTAACTTCTTATTTGTTAAAGTCATATCTGCTCTTAAAAGGCAAATGCAATTTTTATTAAAATGTTCCAATATTCAATATTCAGTTCTTCATAAGGTGGTATATGTATTATTAAACTATGATTAGGTGACCTCTAAGCTGATAATAAAATGAACAGAAAAAGACAATTCATTAATCGCAATTATTCGTATGACAATTAATCATCAACTGATATTTCATGATCGTGACAGCCATACTCTCCACGGTTCTCCAAGCATACATCCTGCGACAGTAACTACAAACTGCATTTACTATACAGCTGGACAGTCCACATAAGCAATACACCTTTAGGCATTTCTCAGGGGTAAGAGCAGACCTGATATTTATACCTAGGTCCTTAATTATACTACTTGCTGCCCAGTGATCCACACAACTACATGGCTTTCAAAGATAACTACAGCAGCCAGCAGCATGAACCATCATCCAGGATTATATTCACATTTGTATTCCTGATCCTCCGTTGCTATCATATGTACTCAGAAGGTATTAATTAAGAACAACAGTGGAATACCAAAGTCTCAATTAAAAACCTCATTTCTAATTCAAATCAGGTTAGGATGAATTTATTTTGGTGCGCCCCATAAAGTATGAATATTCATTCAGATTTCAAAGGCTGTTTAAAGGCTAATGGCAAACGCAAGCCAAAATTAAAACAAATTCAAGAATATGGAATAAATGCAACACCTAACAGCAAGAAAACTTCCACGTAATTGTTAGAGATTGCAGCATTGACCTAAACCTTGTGTGGTCCATAATTCAAGACTTTAAACCACAAACCTGCCCTTACTTTGACCTGTATCTTTAACCAAAACTATTTACAATGTTACATATACATCAACAGCAAGGGCTTTGCCAAGAATCCCTTATGAAAACACTACTAAAGGTGGCCACTAACCTACATACCATTATGACATGTTAGCGATTCAGAAGATTGAGCTTTTACTTGGTTGTTAAATAAAATAGTCGGATACTTTCATTTTGATCAACATTTCTGAAAATCCACATTTCACAAAAAGCCATACATGTCATCTTAATTTTTAGTCAAAGAACTGCTGCATGTTCCATTACAACTGGCTCAAATGACATCAATTCCACAGTACTAGTAGCCCCATTTAAATCAATATAAATTTAGCAAGAAACTCTAATAAAACAGAAAAGAATCAAGAAAATACAATAGTTCTTCTCGTGAGCCAATATATGATTATTTAAAAAAATACTCACAATTATGGTGACAGCCAAAGGCAATATGGGTGTGATTCAAACAATTTTCAAAATGAAGAGAAAAATAATGAGGTCAAATGGCATTTTTAAAATACATTAAATTGCAAGTGTAGTACAAGTTCAAGATCAGCAATATCATGTTCACCTCAGGGGGTTTCAGTAGACATGAAGTCAAATGAAGACTCTGCAAATTCAAATCAAACTATTTTACTCTGACGCATTACAGCACCAGCAGGTTCCCACACGGCTAAAAGTTATGGTTCTGGGTTCAAGCACAAACTCGCCATCATCACATCCCTGTTCATCAGCAGCAAGTGGGAACCTTACCACGTATTTCAAATTCCCTTTAAGACTCCTGACTTTGCTTCAGGCACCTGCCCTCAGACCCACTCCTGCATCTCACTCGAAGACAGCTAATGCTACTGGCGACTCACTTCTGCAGATGTCAATCATCTGCATGTTTCACATTCTGCACCAGATCGCACACACTCTGGATGCAAGGTTTTGTCTTTCCTCATTCTGGGACTTCGTCTCAAGTTACGGTCCGCTGAAATGATGTGGGCCAGTAAGAGGGCACTCTGCAAGAGGATAAATTCAGCTGAAACACTCAGCGGGATATAAATTATTTAAGCTACAGCACTTCAGAATCCATACAAGCATAATGCAATTTACTCCTTCCAATACCTGACATACACTATAGCTACACATAGATAGAAAAAACCTAATTATAGCTATCAATTAAAGATGGGGCTAGGCTATAGTTACCATATATTGCTGTAGCTTTTGTTTGAATGCTTGAACCTCCAGGGAAATAGTTTTTTTTTCCTCCTCACTGCAAACAAATACGCTCCCTCTAAGGTAAACGTGATGCTTTAAGCAGTCAGCAAGGCACAAGGCAGCACACACCCGCCCGGACTTTGCGCTGCGGGCTGAAATGTGCCAACCATCGTGTCCTTATGAGTAAACCTTTTGTCAGTCCACACCCTGGTAGGGATTAACTAGTATCTGGGAGGAAACTTTCAGAAGAGAGCGTTGGCACCGAAAACGGTCGACGTAGCGTTTCCATTTCAGTATAAGAAAAGACGACAAGCTATTTTTGAAACTGGTTTACAGTCCGCTGTCTACATAAGACTCGACATGTATAAATCCTGCCATCAACAGCGTAAAGTACACGACAGCATGGTACATCATGACCACAGCTTCCACTCTGCAATCCATCAGTGATGCACTGTTAGCATAAATAACCTGCTTTGAGGGGGGGTGTCCGTGAAACCAGACAAAGTGTCCCCACCAAAAATCTCAGAAAGTCGCTATCTGGCTGTATCTACTGAAGTGAAGTTAATGCCCAGTTTCCCCGCACAGCCAAGCACTTTAGAGGGGAGACGCAGCGCAGGATACTGGGCGGCTGCGGGCTAAATTAGCCGCACATGCTAATGGTGACGGAACCGTAAACGATGCCAATAATGACATTAATGAAGAGGGCGAGTGATCGTAACGTCGACCGTAATGTCGGTATTTCGCCTGTGAATTTCAGGGCAGCGAAGACGAATGAAGATGCACGAATGGCTAACCAGCTAGTTATGCAACCATGCAATTTCAGGCGGATATTGACAACTAGTCGGATTTAAGTTTTTCGCAAGTCGCGCAGAACTTCAGGGACCGTCGGTGTCAGAGGACGAGCCGAAATGATCATGCAGAGTCGGGTTCGGCCGTCATTAAGGCGCTCCTCATCATACGTTACCTGTAGACGCAGTCTCCATGGCGACGGGCCCCCCTAGCCCAGCGCCTTCGACTTGCCGCCGTCCTGTCGCCTGGTCCCTGGGTGGGCTTGGGGAAGGCCACGCTTCGCTTCCCGGCGGGGCACTCCCTAGGAACCCGGGATTCTCTTCGCCGGGCTTAGTGGACATAGCTCTGGTTCAGAGTTTCAGTTCGGTTCGGTTCGGCTTGAAACGTGTGGCTCTTCAAACGGACTCCGTGCGGACGGCGCGCGTGTCGGCGGTGACGTCACCGCTGGGCGGCTCGCGGCGGAGCGTGACGTCCCCGTTAACCGGGGGGCAAGGGACTAGGGGCTTAACGTGATTTGTCCCTGCTGGCCTGGGAGTGACAGGAGTGCTACCGTTAAACTCCACTCTTGCTGATATATATATATACAGCCCAGAAAAATAATTTCGACATTAAATACAACATACAAGCTCACGCCTGCATCTGTATTCAGTTACTTCATTGATAAAAAAACAAAATATGTGAATTACTACGACTTCTGAAATGATGGTGTGAACTACATACTTATACCAGCCTGGGATTCCCGTTTTTCGCATTCTTGCCATACTATCATATATATCTTATAGATGTATATAGCTACATGTTATATAGTGGTTAAATCAGACAAAAGGCATTTTCGGGACCCCGGCATTTCTTGGGAATGGGGGCAGGGGGTAGTCCTGGGACTGGGTACTAAAAAGACACTGCTGCGCCCTCTGCTGGCTAATGAAGACAGAGTACATTTTAAGAATTTTTAACGCCCTTTAAATTCCAAGATGGCTCCCTGGAAACAGGACGCACACTTCCTTAGAAACATAAAACTAAACTAAACGCCGCTGCGGAAATGGTATAACGCATCATCCACATGTAAAGAGGTTCATTTTTCTTGGAAAACAGGTGAAGACCACATTGAGACAGGTGAGACAGGTAAGAAACTTCCACAAGAACTAGACAGACAGTTTCTGTTGGCTATCTGATTGACTGAACGGGAGGGCTTGAAATAGCCTAATTATCGTAACTTAAGAATAAATGTAACTGATTGGCATGCATGTCCATAAAAAAGAACTCTGGTAAGCTAAATTGTTCAATTCGCTTATTTATGGTAAATAAAACTAAGGATGTGTGTGTATATATATACATATATATATACACACACACACACACACCTCTGTGTTATATTTAGTATGGGTAAGCTTCTCCCTGTTTCCTAACAGCTTGTGAGTGAGACAGTGCAGACATTTCCGCAGTGCAGGAGTGATGCTACAGAGCGGTGATGACGAGGTCATCAGTGAGCTGGTACTGTCCTGCCCTTTAGATCGGCACGTCCTTTCTGATGTCAGTCACATTATGGGTGTGTGTGTGTGTGTGTGTGTGTCCTGTGCTAATTAACGGCCCTTTTCCCTGCTCCCCACAGTGCACAGCTAATGGCTTGTGCTATGAGAAGGTGACTCGGGACGGGAGTGTGGCCTCTTCTCTCGAGATGCTGTTCTCTGGCTACTCTCGCATGGTGGGCCTCTCCCTGTTCCCCAGGCTGTGCCAGCTCACTGTGGTGGGCCAGGCTGTGGCTCTCATCCAGGGCCTGGAAGCCTGCCCCCTGCTTCAGGAGCTCTGGGTGGCCGAATGTCAACTAACTGTAAGTGTAGATTGATCACTTTGTTGGTAGCGGGTGGAATTTCCAAGCTGGGGGATGTTACTCTTTATGGCTATCTGTTACTCATAGCTCGTGCTGTCTGAGTAGTGAGATTTCATGTTTGCAGTCACGCATTTACAGACCTCGTACCATCATCCATCCATCCATCCATCCATCTTCCATATGCACTTAACCAGTTCAGCATCAAGTGAACTTTTTCTTGAAAGGTAAACTTGATGTAAAAATAAGTCATAAGCATAACAGAATTTACAGTTCTCAGTGCGAGATTATTTTCAGCGGTTATCAACCTTTGTTGACCATCAACCCAGTGCAGACTCACAGTGTTTTCTTGAAACTCACAGTTTCAAGACTCACAGTGTTTTCTCTGATAACAGGAAACACTGCACAAGGCAGGGTTGACCCTGAGCGGCATGGCAGCCAATGACAGAACACACATTCACACAATGGGTACTTGAGAGATGCCACCTCACATAACCTCATGTTTTTGGACTGTGGGACGAAACCGGAATATCCAGAGGAAACCCATGCAACACCAGGAGAACATGCAACCTCCACACATGGAGAGTTAGGGGAGACGCTAAGGGATCTGCACCAATATCCACTTTAATAGGAGCATGTGATGATGATGGCCACTTGACCTCTGATTCTTCTGTTCTTAAAGGAAATTTCTGGCCTCCAGACCTGCATCCAACTGCAGAAACTCTACCTCTACGATAACAAAATCAGTAAGATTGAAAACCTTGAGAAACTGGAAAACCTCGAGGTTTTATGGCTCAGCAACAACTGCATTGCTCTCATTGAGGTGAGATTCATCCCAATTTCGTTAGTTTGCTAGTGATGGTTCGTTTCACCTACTCATCAATTCCCAGAGGTGTGTGGTGGTACATAAGCTGTCGAAACGATCTCTGTGCTAAAACTGTTTGTCGGGTGTACTTTGACTGGTTTGTCCTTTTGTACATTAAGGGGCTAGACACTCTTTGGAACCTAAGGGAGTTAAATCTTGCTGACAACACCATTGAAAGAGTTGGTATGTTGACGAATGGGATACCTTAAGCATTTAAGGCTTATTGAACAGTTTGCCGTGGTTTGTACTGCACTATTCATATTAAGCACACCTATTACATTACTCTAATGTCCTTATTTTAGAGCACAGCCTGGACCCTAACATCAATCTACAAAATCTCAATCTTTCAGGAAATAAAATCAGCTCATTGAAGGTGAGTACCAGAAATCACATCTCTTTTATACAAGGTAGAACCATTGTCATTTTAATCATAGCTGTCATTTTTGATAATCTTAACATAGTTAAGGTTGTCAGTCAAAGGGCGGCTGCTGCAGTGTCTGGATTAGCCAAATTCAGCGTTTAATACTCCCCTGATTACGGAGTCTTACTTACAATCGTACGGCAATCAGCCATGTAGCGCTTCATCCCTGACAGCCCGTTGGGGGGAGGGAAGCTCGGATCACTCCTGTTCTCCAAACTTCTTTGTTTGCTCCCGTCTCCCTCCCTCCTTTTCAGACTCTGGAGAAAAGATTCTTTAATTTGAGTACCATTTAGCTTGAGACGTTCCAGTTTTCAATCAATATGTTTACTGCATCCTGGAATAATACAAAGTGAGTTCTGACCATGTATCTGTCGATGACCCCCCCCCTGCCCCCATCTGTTTGTGTAAGGCAGTCTTTGGATGGCGCCTCCCTGGGGAACCGGGGTGCACTTCCACAGAGCGATGTGTAATGCCTCTTGGTGGCTTTTCCTGTTTTGCCTATGGGGTGCTGTTGGATAACTTGATTATGAGCATCATCCTGTGACAGGAGTTGACCAGCCTGGCAGGACTGCCTGCCCTAAAGGAGCTGGGCCTGATGGACCCCCAGTATGGCGCCAACCCCGTGTGCCTGCTGTGCAACTACGCCACCCACCTGCTTTACCACATGCCCGGCCTGCAGCAACTTGACACATACGACGTGTCCAGCAAACTTCTCAAGGACACGGCAGAGGTGAGCCATCCTGACCTAATGATCCCCACTGTCAGCTGGCTGAAGTTCCTCTATAGAACTATTTTTTTTTTTTTTGGGGGGGGAGGTGCTGTTTCATGCTGTGGATCAGTGATGCTCCCCCACCAGAGGTGATTCTAGGGATTATAGGGGGTAAAAAAAAAAAAAAAAAAGATCTGCATGGGGCTCTCAAATATCACCCCAACATGGTGAAATTTAATACCATGTTTTTTTAGCACAAAGCCAAAATTAATAATTTCACCAAAGACAATTTAATAAATGCAGATCCTTTATTTCCACTATTGTGGAAAACAGAATGCGCAAATAAATCAGATTTGTCGTTGCAATGTACTATGTAATCACTCGCTCTTGGGGGCCCCCTCTCAGCTCGGGGCCCCAGGCCGTTGCCTGCGTTACCTGCCCAGTCACTATGCCTCTGTTCCCCAACCCCAGGCCACTGTGATGAAGAAGATGATGTACTACAATATGCGCGTGAAGCGGGTGCAGGGCCAGCTAGCTGAGACTGAGGCTCGGCTGCTGCAGCACAAGAAGCGACTGCTGCTGCTTCCGGAGAAGCAGATCTGGCTCCTCAGCCACGCCATCAAGCACGTATGTCCTGCACTGCAGACAATCTACCTTGCTGCAACTCACAGCCCTTGAATTTGCAGACTCTGTTTCACTTAACCAGAGTCCCAATGGAAAATGTAACATCGCAGTTGTTTTCGTGCCTTATCATGCAGGTGGAGAGAGAGCTGGCAGAGGTGCAGGTCATGCCTGGGACGTTGGCCCACCACCAGGAGGCCCCTTTGTCGCCACCCAAGTGCTCAGTTGACCGGAGCACTGAGTTAAAGCTTCTGCAGAAACTGGACGCCCTGAAGGAGAGACTAAGGTTGTGGATGAGCCGACTAGAAGAGTGAGTACATTTGTTCAACACTGGTACAGAAAGCAAGCTTGGTACCATGATTCTAAGGCACACAACTTAGAATTTGTATTGCCTGTTAAAGTTTTGTCTATCGAAACACATGGCATGTTGGTTTAGAAGCAAATGAAATAGTTGACATGTATATGGCTTCTATTCTACAGAGTAGAGATTCACCACCAGGCAGAGCTGTCCATAGCTACTGAGAGGAAGAACCTGGTGGTGCAATTCTTGGTGATGGAGCTAGAAACTGTGGGGAACATCCACTTTGAAGAGGGCAGTTCTACTGACCCATGGTACATGTGCCACATCCTGTTACTTGCCCTAGGGCACTGCCACCTCTGAGCCGCTAAACCCTAAACAACACCCAGCCCCTCGGCGGCTCCTCTGACGCTATGCCATCGTGAGCTCACTATTCTCATTCCTGCTCCAGTCACTGCTACTCGTCCTGCTGCAGCTGCACCATCTGCCTATTTGTCAGTGTCCAAATGGTGAATTCCCATGATGCTTTTCTCCAGTACATCCAATGTGTTATTTCGGTCCAAAAACACTGCTGTGAACGTTAATGATTGCTGGCCACCAGCACTGCCCAAATCTCCCATGATTCCTTGTCCCGCTTCCTCCCCAGGCTCCTTTGCTCCCTGGTCTACAGTACTGCTTTTGGTTTTCCATTTTCTCTGCCTGATATTCCTTGACTCATGGTGCCCAATACTGCCCTGACACAGACCTACTCTTCCTATAGGTTCACATCTTGCTGCGACCTCATCCTGTCACGGTTCTGCACTCAGGAGCAAAAGGCACGCGGTATCACCGGGGTTAGGGTCACCCGTGTCATCAGATTGCACAACCGTGCACTGCGTCTGCGCTTTGAAGACAAGTTGCATGCACTGTTGGCAAATGAGGAGTCTGCAGATTTCTCCCAGTAAGTGTCGGCCCCCAGGGTGAGAGACAAGGGGGGCATATCCCTCCTTAACTGTGGTCCCAGAGAGCTGCAGAAGAAACAGGGCAATAAGTAGTAACTAGTTGTTAGCCACATACGTTTCAGAATTCATACAGAATAACTGATATTGGAAATGGCCCTTTCTGATATAGCACTTAGCCACAGGACACCCAGTAGCAAACTGGGAATTATTAAAGTAACAAAAATCTGTACACACACCATTATACTCTAACTGCCTCCTGCAACATTGGTTCACCGGTCTGCGCTTCTCCTTATAGAGCTATTCTCAAGAGCCAAGTGATATCTCTCTTCTTCCTATTCATCTGCCGCATCCTGCATTATTAATGCCTGAACTGTAATATGGTCCCGAGGAGGCTAATAACTAACAGGACAATTCATCCAATGAGAATGAAGACGTGTTTTTCATGTCCGTACACGTCTGAATGAAAGGGAGACAATAAAGTGGCAGATTCCCGGAGAGGCTGTGGCATGAGGTCCAGCCAAGATGGCACAATCTGGAGCTTATTTTTAGAAAGATGCAGGAATAGCATGCCGATCAGTCATAGATGAAGCCAGTGGAGACTGATGACTGCTGCAGTCTGTTACAGCTCAAGACCCTTTACTCATGTTCTGCAACAGCACGTGTCTCCACTAGAAAAAGGCTCTTGTCATAGTCACAACACTATGCAGCCCAGATTCCTCTGACTGTAAAAACAGCAATGCAAATTGTTTATGGTTAATAAAGTGTAACATGTACTTACCTACTAGCTGGGTACCTGCCAGCACACTGACTAATATTTGGGCAGGAACCCCAAACGATGGCTGGACTATCTCTTCTACATGCCGGATGGGGAGACAGACAAGCTCCTGCGCATCATGGAAGACGGGTTCCCACCTGCGTATGAGGTACGTTTATCAGAATCTTTCCCATGCAAAGCGTGCATGTCTGTACCTGTGTGTGAAAATTTGTGTCTCTCCACCTGCACAGGCTGCGGGAAAGGACAGGGCTGTCGCATTATCCAGCAGTCTGAGCGTGAGTGAGAGGCCCGGGCAACAGCAGGGGCAGAACCCACGGCCTTCCCAACATGGTCTGTCCTCAACACAGGACCCTCACCCTCCCCCCACCCCAGAGAGCATAGCAGACACAGGTGACTCACATGGCCTCTCCATTCCCCAGACCAGGTAATTGTGGCAAAAGTGTTCCTGGGCCGCAGCCTGCCAGCCAGAGAGGGAGACCCCATAGAACCTGACAGCTACCCAAAGGCCCATTCTGTGTACCACACCTTTACCATGGATACCCACCCTGGTGGAGTACCGATGGCAGGTAGTGTCATATAGATCGACCCAGTGGTTGTGCACTTTGCCTGCATGTTTTGAGAGTATGTGAATGTACTTGAGCCGTTCTTCTTCTCTGTGTCTCCTTCTGCTGTCCGGGGTACAGAAAGCTCCTCCATGCCTCACCCTAGCTGTGAGTGTGGATTCCAGCAGAAGAAGTGGTTTGTATTTGATCACGAACTGGTCCTCCCAGAATACCTCGTCGACTTTGAGTACATCACCCAGGTATGCTAACGGGCAGGAGCATGTGGGCCGCCTGCACCTAACTTCCACACTACCTGGGAGATCTTAAATTTTTAACAGAGAGATGATGTTTCATGTCTTTCTTCAGGACAGACATTGGATGGCGCTTCCTGAGCCCACAATGTCAAAGCAGGTGAAAGGACCACCCGTCTTTCAGCAGGACATCGACTTGGATATGGACGCCCTCAACATGGAGCCTGGCCTCCAGCTTCGCCCCAAGATTATGACCCTGGATGACAAAGCAGCTCTGGCAATGGCCCGGGCCAGCGTGCTGGGCCAGATTACGGTGAGGCTGGGGCCACCCGGCCCAGGCACCGTTTAGGTCATCCTGGAGAGGGGCATGTATGTGGTGAAATGCAAGGTGGTACTCTGGGCACCAGAAGTTCACAGGCCTGAATGTTCACCCAGGCGAGGCACTGTGCCTTGGTACTCCAACACTCTAGTGGTCCTTATAATTACGTTCCCTTCATTGACTGCCAGAACATTTAAGTACCGTCTGATCTTATCCATTCATCCAAGTTTGTTGATTGTTTAAAAACGACAGTACTTGTTAATTATGAAGAGGCTTGTCTCTCATCTGTAAACACTGATATAGCCATGACCCAGTCCCTCCCCCCCATCATCCTTATTTTCTCTGGGGTCAGATTCTGAATCTCCATGGAAACAGCCTCTGTGAACTGAAGGGGATCTCACAACTGATGGCCCTTCGGCATCTGACTGTCAGTTTCAACGAGTTGACACATCTGGGTGACCTTTCGCATATGGTACGGTGCCTCACATCTGGATGATTTCTTATGGGGCTGTACGTGCAGTGCCAATGGGGTTTCGGCTCTGACAAATTCAGGAAGTACGCCGCTACAGCTTTGGTGAACATCAAAGTTTAGCTATGAGATCTGAGATGCACAGTACATCCTATCATGGGCAGTCCTTCCAGCCCGTGTTGCGGCTACCCACAATACAGTGCGGGTGCTTATCTTCTGGACCTTCAGACTGTCCGTGTGAACCGTGTACTTGTTTATCACGGTGATACTGGAAGTTGGCATTTAGGCTGAAACTGATGCTGCCGATGTTAAGTCAGCACTAGCTGGAAAGAGAGCGGTCAGGATAGTGAGTCAGCGGGTTGCCGTTGGGTTATTTAGAGTTGTCATTCTTCTCCATCGGTGCTGGTGAGCAGCCTATTCTAGAGTTTGTGGATGCCAGCTACAACCGTATTACCACCCTGGAAGGCTTCCATGGCATGAAGCAGCTGAGACAGCTGGATCTGCGCTGGAACAAGCTGACCAGGGTGCGGCCGGAGGCAGCAGGGCTATGTCAACATGCCCCCTGCCTGCAATGCCTCGATATACGTCATAACCCCTGGCACAAGGTTAGAGCTCCCTGAGCACACAGCGAGCACACAGAAACCACACCGCGAGCATACAGGAAGCACACAGCGAACACACAGCCCAGAATGGCTCCCGGCCACTAAGCCCGTTCTGCGTGTTTCAGCCTGGCATGCTACGCATGGTGGTGTTAAGCCACCTGAGGACCCTCACACACCTGGATGGGCGGCTGGTGAGCGAGGAGGAGGTGGCGACCGCCGCGCAGATGGCCGAGTCCCGGATTGACCAGGTGGGACGAAACTCTCCACACATGCAAAAACACACCCTGCACGGAGGTCGCATGTCCTCTGACTGCAAACACCTGAATACAGATGCAGCAGCAAGCCAGCCAGCACATCTTAAAATGTACTGATGTTTGTACAGTAGCACCATTATTGGCAAACTCCAAAGCAGTTCACAGTAAATCTAGAAAGACTGAAATTAAATGAGGCGAATCCAGCAGCCACTCGAGGTGAATGTGAGGTTTATTGTACTGCAGGTCTCCATCCTGGCCCACTCACAGACCGATACAGAACGGCCACGCCGTCTCAGTCTTCTCTCTACGGCCCAACTCCTGACCAAGTCCCACCTGACACCCTGGGACCTCAGTGCTGGGCTGGAAGTGACCTGGACCTTGAAGGTGGGCGCTTGCCGCAGCTGAGTCTGTCCACAGGAAAAATGAGCACATGACAGATGAAGCCTTTCGTGACAGATTACTGCCCTCAACTTGGATGGCCAAAGGCTCTCTCGACTGGAAAATCTGGAGGGACTGGTCAACCTTCAGTGGGCCTCCTTCAACAACAATGATATCACCGATGTAGAAGGCCTGCAGAACTGCCGGCAGCTGAAGGAGCTCTCCCTGGATGACAATGACATTTCCAGACTTGACGGTCAGTCGCACGGATGCACGTGCTGGGCTGAGATGATCGGGGCGGGTGCTGACTGGATGGCCATGTCCTCCTTGTTATTTAAGACGGCTCTTAGAGCGATGGTAGCATAAGGTACTAGCTAATTTCAGACACGACTCTCGCTAAGTCCTAGGAGTTAACTGAAGCATCAACCTGGGCACAGAGCAAGTTACTATGTCTGCAGGACTGTCATGCCTACATCAACTGACGCGTCTCAGCATGAACAGGAACCGGCTGAGCAGCCTCGACACGTGCATCTTTGACGAGCTGCCGAACCTGCACTCTCTGTCCATGGAGAGCAACCAGCTGAGCTCCCTGCGTGGAATGCAGAGAGCGCGCTCTCTCTTTGAACTGTACCTGGGCAACAATCGCATCAGTGCCACCAGAGACATCTACTACCTCAAGGTCGGGTGTGCTACACTCACAGCCTGTTTAGATATAATTGTTCAGTGCTATATCGGCCAAAGACAACATCTGTATTCAGTATTCCCAAATGTATACTAGTCTACAATTTTTGGTGCTGTAGTATTTATTGCATTTATAATATTTACAGTGTAGTATTTATTATAATAGGATTTTAGCCTTATTGTATTGTAACATTTATATCTACAGTAAGTTACAGTATCTTCATGCTCATTCCCTTGTATGCAGTGGCAAATAAACTCTGCCACTAAATAGTTACTCTGTAGTGATTAGTATTCTTAGTACCATCTTTAGTACCTTAGCATCTTTCATCATTATTATTACTATCCTTATTGTTACTGTTGCCAGTTGTGTCAGACTTCTTATTCTTTATTCTTCTTCCGATTTTTTTTTTTTTTGCATTGTATTCTTTCGTATGTGTAAGCGTCTGGATGCTTAAATTTCCTTCTAGATCTGTCTGTCCTTCAGTTAAAAAGTTACAGAGATATATCCTGAAGAATGTCTGAAGTTGATATTTTCTCTTAAGCTCACTTTATATTACCAGATATTGCAGCTGTCTCCTACAATATCTATAAAGAAAGGCCAAAGTGATTCCTGGTTATTCCACAGAACCAGTACTCTCATTTTTTCCAGGCCCTGACCAGCCTTGTAGTTCTGGATTTGCACGGGAATCCTCTGGTGGCAAAACAGGAGAACTACAGGATGTACGTGGTGTTCCAGCTGCCTTCACTCAAGGCTTTGGATGGGTTGGCAGTGGTGAGAGCTTGAGTTTACAGAATTAGAAAACAGAACCCCCCCCCCCGTCATAAATGCACTGGCAGGAGAGAGAAGGCCTGACCACCTGTGCCATGTTCCACAGGAGATGTCGGAGAGCGAGAGCGCCAAGGACATTTTCGGGGGACGTCTGACCCCTGACATGGTGGTTGAGAAGCTGGGTCACGCAAACTACTCACAAATCTCAGAACTGGACCTGCAAGGTTCCTCAATCAGGTACTCCTGAGGCCTCCTGCCTTCATGGACAGCTCAAGTAGCTGCGGGGAGGATGCGTGGCGTTGAGGTTCTTTGCATGCTGACCCACATTACTGTCTTTTAACTTGGATTATGTTGCATAGTTTGTCAAGCACCTTATGTAGCTGCGTCTCATGCAGGCCTCTGCTTCTCCCCTTAGGATGGTGGACTTGGCTCCCTTCCATCTTTTCCGTAGCCTGCGGAGCATCAATCTCATGCACAACAACCTCACTTCCTTCAGTGGCCTCATCTACCTGCCCAGAATCAAGGTGTGTGATTGGCCACCCAGCTCAGTTAATGAGGTCATGCCTTACCACGGTAATGTTTGGCAGTTTGCTTCTTGCACATCTGAGTGTAGCTGTGTCCTCTGAGAGCGGTTAGGTGCCCAGTTAGCAGAGGTCGGATAGTTCAGGTCCAGAAAGTAAAACTCCAGACCAAGATTTTGTTTCAACCAACCAGATCAGTCACAGAGCACTGAACTGGCTGGTTGAAACAAAACCTTGGTCTGGATTTTTTTTCTCTCTGGGCCTGAACTATCCATCTCTTCCAGTTAGACAGCAGCATTTCCCACCCTTGCAGGTGCTCTACCTGGACTACAATCGCATCGAATCCATCCTGCCCCAGCACAAGAGCCCAGTCCACCCAAATGGCCGGCAAACATTGTATCACAAGGTCAGCTCCAGTGGCTATGGGCAGCAGAATCCATCAAGAGCTAACAGGTACTGCACCCTGCTCTGATTGCTGATGTTGCATGTGTCCAAACATAAGTGATCATGAGTCATCTGTAATCAGGATTTTTTATTTTTTTTTTGGTGTGGTGTAGTTCCCTTTTTATTCACTGAGGGGCAGCAAAAGCATATGTTACCCATCCACCTCCCTACTCACTCATCTTCGTCAGGGTCACAATGGAATGGAGCCTCAGGCAGCACAGGGCAGAAGGCTGGGGTATACATTAGATGGGATGCGTGGTACATACACTCTCAGCTACAGGCAATAGACATATCTATAGCCTACAGCCAACTGCATGTCTTTGTCTGGTTTAGTTTACCTGTGGTGGTTCTGCTTTTGAAAACAGGATAGCTGTTCATATGTCAGACGTAGTTCTAGGTGCCAGGAAATGTGTCTCTTTCTGTGTCCCAGAGATTCCAGACCCGCTGAGAGCCTGGAGCCTCTGATGGAGAGCCTGGAGGTGCTGCATCTGGGTCACAATGGTATCTCTAACCTGGCCAGCCTGCAGCTCAGCAGACTCACAGGCCTGAGAGCCCTCTTCCTCCAAGGTAGCCAATCATCAGTCGCCAAGAGCTTGTGCACAGAACCATGTGTCACACCTGTATGAAAGTGATTACATGTGCGCGAAGGTTCCGTTTCTGCGCAGGCAATGAGATCAGCCACGTGGAGGGCCTCGAGGGGCTCCAGCATCTGCGGGAGCTGGCACTGGATGGCAATCGCATACGGACCATGAGACAGAGCTCCTTCAGTGGACAGACCGCGCTGGTGGAGCTACACTTGGCTGAGAACCGGCTGCGGGAGGTAGACCACCTGCAGCCGCTCGTAAAGCTGCGCAGACTCTTCCTGGACGCGAACAAGCTGCAGGTACACAGCTGCACAAAAACTCTGAGCTTGACTAAGCAATGAAAACCTCTCATAAGGCTGGGTAGCTTTCTGTTATGTTCACACAGGGCCGACGACTACCAACTGGTAACAGACCAGACCAGGTGCGTTAAAGGGGCGTGTATCTCCTGGCAGCTTCAGGGCAATCAGCACTTGATAGGGGCCCTTTAATATATAAAATTTGGCATAAAATTGGTCAGGGGAGCCAGAATATTGAGGGATTCCCCTGTAGGGATCACCTATCATTAATGCACGATCACATAAGTAACAGAGAGGGATTTCCCTTTCCGGTAGCTGCCGTTAAGCAACGCTGCTTCAATTTTGGAGCAATCCATCTCGAAAACGTGATCCGGTCCAGATCTTCACCCATACAATGTGCGTCTGCAGAGTTTGCAAAAGATGCATGGAATACTTTCTGAGTTTGTCGCACTAACAAGAGAGTCTGCAGTGGCAGCGTAAGAGTCTCGGATTACGGACTGGCCACATACCTTAAACTTGCAGAAGTCAGACCTCATTGCCGAGATGCCTTCTGACCTTAACGGTGGAGTGAGGAGCCTTGGGCTCCCTCGCGGCCGCATGGTGATCTTCAGGTGCTTCGTCTCGATCGGCGGGCACATTTGCACGCCGATTAGATGTAGGGGAACATCGCCCGGTTACCATGGTGAAAAATTCTACATTATGGAAAATCTACGCTGATTGAAGGTCAGAGCTGCGCATACAAAGACATTAAAAAAAGATGAGAATCAAGTGAGGCGCAATCAGATTTGCGTCCATATCCCGCTGCATGCGCTGATTGTGGTTTGTCACAGTTGCGCGCTCATTTTTAATTAGAAGGTGGCTAGTAATCACAGCACAATTCTACACATCCCAACTACCAGGGGAGGAGGGCAGAGACCCCCCAGCTGCCTAAAGTCATGCATCAGCTGTCCAAGCAATGAGGGACTGCGCAACAGGGGCACTGCGTCTCTGATTAGGGAAGGCTCTGCATCTAATACATCTCTGAACAGCTGAAAGGAAGGAAACGCCAAGACAAGACATGACGGCACTCTGTGTGTCCACAGGACTTGAGCGAGATCGAAAAGCTGGAGGAACTGCCCTCACTGGTGGAGCTGTCTGTACTGGGTAATCCAGTGAGTATGACTGCACCCCCATGACTGACCACCCAGAAGAGTCACTTGAACCCTTATTTTGTGTGGTGATTAGTGCTCTGGCCTACCTGTGCCCTCTGCAGCTGGTTTTGAATTATGTACCTGGATAAAATTAGGAGATACTGATTAAACAAACAATCAACTGCTTTACGTAAACACAGTACTATGCAAAAGTCTTAGGCAGTGAAAAGGAAATGTTTAAAGCTATTTATCTGGGTAATGCACATTTGCTCAGAGCAACAGACACAATTTAACACTGGAACATATGCAGATTAAGAGTAACACAATAAAAACTAGGGGCGGCATGGTGGTGCAGTGGTTAGCACTGTCGCCTCACACCTCTGGGACCCGGGTTCGAATCCCCGCCTGG
>JAODJX010000027.1:14196367-14207087 GCA_026776945.1 Isichthys henryi
CACCCTGAAGTTAACAAGATATCGTAAATTAAAGCAAACTGAGGGAACATTAAAGCGTAAATAACTGTGAATCAGTTAACTGTGCATCTCCTATGCATTTAAAATATAAGAACTAAAATGTACGCCACTGCTACACATACAAGCATCACTACTATACATACAAGCATCACATCTACTCACCGAAAACACAAAAAATGAACAAATCCGGAAGTACCGCGCAGTACGGGAAGTAATACTGCACGCCCCTTGTAGTTGTAGTTTATCGCAACAAGAATTACAACAATATTTTATGGATATTATAACTTGCGAATAATGTCTATCCCGCATTATGACGATAATCTACAACAATTTAGTAAACAATAGGCCTAAATAACCACAACAGCAGCTTTAGCAGTAGATACTATTACAATTACATGGGCCTAACAACAGCAATACAAATTATTATTATTGATGTTGATGTTTGACAATTAAACTTTATCCATATTCTGTGTATTAATAGAACGAAAAGATGTAAGCAAATGTACTATATTTAGGATGATTATTCTTATTAGAATTTGGTACAGTAGTCATGGAAAAAAACTACGACCTTAAATGAACAGACTGAGTTAGGCTATGGCTGGCGACTGACTGACAGATAACCACTTTAAAGCTACACAGAGGATAAAGGTATATTTTTAGCAGCGTATTCTTACTGGTACAGTCGTAATTAGGTTAGTTGTTACCTGATCCGATTTATCGGCTTGACTCCTTTATCCGTTTACTTCTTTAGATAGTTGCACAGAATCTACTTATCTTATTTTATGAACTGTTATGTTCATGGGCTTGTTCCTTAAAGATTGAGCAGAATAGTTCTTTTCTACTAAAGACAACTTGTCTTGTTTAATGAGACAGTTAGATGTCATGTTTCGGAAGAAACGGTTCGGGTTCTACTTCTTTAATAAAAAAAACAACTAACGCCTGTAATTAACGCAATTTTTAAAGCAAAATTAACAAAAGCTTCAAAAGTATTCAAACTGGACAAAGGAAATATAAATCAAGGCGTGTCATAACCATTGCATCATGCGTGCGTGTGTTTTATATAATTAATGAAAAATAAAGTTGAATTGAATCAACTCGGCGCACCTTGGAGAAAGAGCGCAGCAGCACCGAGGCGCGCTCCTGCTCGCCGGTGGTGATGTCATCCTCTTTAGCATCCGGGTCTCGGGCCGCCGAGTCGGGTTTGCTTGCTTGCTTGCTTGCTGGCTGGCTGGCGGAGGGGTGGGGGGTTCGTCGCTAGCAGCCGCTGGCCTGGAGTACCATATCCCATAAAAACACCTTTAGGGTTTCGTGACACGTCCAAGCGATGCGACTCTGGCTCGTCAGTCGTGGGGAGTTTTTCTCTTTTACACTCTGGTCGCACTAAAACGTGATTTACTTTTTCTCCTCTTTCCCTTCCAGCTGTCGCTTCTTGGCTGTTTTTCTCCTCGGTACTTTTCTTTTCCACCGGGGCCGATTTGTGAGTGTGTATGTGTGCGGTTTTTCTTGTTTTTCTTTTTAATTTTTTTTTATGCGAAACAGACCTCATTCGGGATCTCGGTAAGTGGCAATCGGGTTCTGGCACCAATAGTCGGACCGGTTTGGGGGACTCGTTGGGGGACGGGGGTCTTGGTGGGGGGCGAGGCCGGCTGAGCGAGGGGACCCCCGGCCTCAGTGACTGAATTGGCCGTGGGATCGGTGGTAAACGGTCAGGGAAATAGAAAAGCGTGTTAAGACCGTGGCATTTAGGTTCTGCGTGATGCAGCCCCGAATGTGCGTCCAGTGCCCAAGAAGCGCAGTTGAATTACGAGTTGACGCCAGTTATACTAGCTGAACTAACCGTCTAGAACCTCTGCGTGTTGCCTGTCGGAGGCATTTGGTCCGCTTTTATTTTTAGAGACGAAGCCACAGCTGCCTCGTTTAAATCCCGAAGCTCAGTTAAAACCCAGGCTTCGCAAAGGGGTCACGTCACTGGGGTTATTTTCTGACATGTGCTAAGCGCGTGTTTGAGACGCTGATCTTGTAAAACAAAGCGCCTGGCTACTGTGTTGTTAAATGTGTTTTAGAAATGAGTGCTGTGTGAATGGCCTTTAGTGGGTGTTTTATTTCTGTGCGTGTGATTTTGCTATGCCAATGAAAATACATGTTTTTGGGCATTGCAATTAATCATAAAATGGCGTATTCTTTGACCAGTAGTTACTATTTATAAATGTACAATTTATAAATCGACACTTTTGACACACTGTGTACATACCGTTCTATGACTCGTAAAACCTTTCAGGATGAAATATTAATTTAAAATAGCACTGTATTTTTAATACAAAGAAGTTTAAACCTATAAATTTCTTTTTGATTTTAGTCAGCGCAGATGTAAGTGGAGGGTATTTGGACCTCCTGTGTTTTATTTCTCTATTTTTTTTTCTGTTTCTCCAGACTAGAGGGAGTTGAAAATGGGGGCATTTCTGGACAAGCCAAAGATGGAGAAGCACAACGCTCATGGGGAGGGTAACAGTCTCCGCTATGGACTGAGCAGCATGCAGGGCTGGCGGGTGGAGATGGAAGACGCCCACACAGCTGTCATGGGGTTGCCCAATGGCCTGAACGCCTGGTCCTTTTTCGCGGTATACGACGGGCACGCCGGCTCCCAGGTGGCGCGGTACTGCTGCGAGCACCTGCTGGAGCACATCACCAGCAACCCGGACTTCCGCGGCGGAGGCGGCGGGGAGCCCTCGGTGGAGAGCGTCAAGAGCGGCATCCGGACGGGCTTCCTGCAGATCGACGAGCACATGCGCGCCATCTCCGAGAAGAAGCACGGCGCCGACCGAAGCGGCTCCACCGCCGTGGGCGTGCTGGTCTCGCCGCGGTTCATCTACTTCATCAACTGCGGCGACTCCCGGGCCTTGCTCAGCCGCGCCGGTCGTGTCCACTTCTTCACACAGGACCACAAGCCCAGCAACCCGCTGGAGAAGGAGCGCATTCAGAACGCCGGCGGCTCCGTCATGATCCAGCGCGTCAACGGATCGCTGGCCGTCTCACGGGCACTCGGCGACTTCGACTACAAGTGCGTCCACGGCAAGGGCCCCACGGAGCAGCTGGTGTCGCCGGAGCCCGAGGTGTACGAGATTGAGAGGTCGGCCGCCGACGAGTTCATCATCCTGGCCTGCGACGGCATCTGGGACGTCATGGCCAATGAGGAGCTCTGCGACTTCGTCAAGTCCAGGCTGGAGGTCACGGAGGACCTGGAGAAGGTCTGCAATGAGATCGTGGACACCTGTCTCTACAAGGTAAGGTCAACCCGGTGACGTTTGTCCAGCAAGATGAGCAGTAATTTCCTGGCGTTCAACATGAGACGGTCACTCAAGTTCAGGACTTGAGTTTCCAGAATGCTGAATAGGATAGAGCATTCTGCATGATACCATAGATCTGTGGTCTTCACTGCATGACCCATGGGCCACTGATGGCCCATGACTGAAGTAAAAAAATAAGCAAATTATCCTGACTATAGATTTATTAAAAAATTTTAAATTATTTTTTAATCTAGATGCTACAACTTCCCCATATAAAATGCAAAAATGTAGTTAACTAGCAATCAAGTGAAGCAGCATCAAGATTACCCATTACAAGGTAAATGGTGGCCCACAATCCCCCTTTCATGCTGCAGTGAAGAACACTGCCATAGATATACGGTAGATTTCAGCAGATGTTGCAGTGCATCATGGGACTGCTGGGCTGGGGAGGTGGCCTCAGCGTAGTTACCGGGCCCTTCTGTTACAGGGGAGCCGGGACAACATGAGCGTGATTCTGGTCTGCATGCCTGGCGCGCCCAAGGTTTCCCCGGAGGCCGTGAAGAAGGAGGCCGAGCTGGATAAGTACCTGGAGAGCAGAGTGGAAGGTGGAGCCCCTAGAAAGGCTAGCAAATAGCTGCACGTCACTGAACCTCGCACTGGGCGGCGCCCGCTAGATAATCCAGCTGTCAGCGATCCCGTCATAGCTGCATCATACCCACAGAATACCTGTGTTTGGGGTTAGGCTTCCCCAGCTGACTTGTGTAGATATAGCACAATAAAAAGAGCGGCTCTGTGTACGAGAGAATAAGCTAAACTGGGCCTTAAAGGAAACCCCTTACTGAGGAGAATGGCCTTCGTTTGATTCGCCAAAGGACCGGAGCAGTTTGCTTCATAACGACAACAGCGGCACCCGTTTGCTGCATCTTCTTTAGTAACCCCCCCCCCACCTGGTGCAGAACGGCGTGCCTGCATCCACTCTGCTGACATCACTGTGTCCGTTTCCCGGTACAGGGGTTCAGCGATAACACACACGCCCTGCAGAAAGCTTCAGGACATATTCTCACAGAAGTGTTGTCAAAGCTGCTATATTTAAAAGTTGCTTCCGTAGGTTAGAGACAAGACAGAAAAGGTTTTTTTTTTTTTATATGCAAAGATGTACATTGTTATATTATTTAATGTTCAAGTGTAAACCATGGCCTTATTGTTTTAACAAAACTATATTTACAAGTATGCATTGAATGTTAATTTGCACATTTTAATTGTAACGTTAGACACTGCAGTAATAAGACGGTACATTATGGGTTAGTGTGTGAGAGAAGGAAGACTAGTGTTAACATGCTGTTTCCATTCCAAAGACACGCTTTTTGCCTAAATCGGTCTTGGGGGGCCTGTGGTATTCCAGGCAGCCTGTTGGGCGGCGCTGTTGTACCAGTGCTCAAGCAGGTGTGGTGACCAACCTGTCACATCTTTTCATCAGTGTAGTTCCTTGCTAATAAAGGTCAAGAATCCAGACTGGGTCATGTATCTCGGAGTAGAGCACTGAAAAGCAGAATGATGGTAGTCAGAAGATGACTTTTTGAGTTGAACTTGGGCTGAGTCTGGCAGAGAGGGGAAAAATGGTCAGAGTGTGGTGTATTTGCTGTCCATCACCAAAGCAGTAATGCAAAGGTTTACAGTTAAATAAAATTAGCCACGCCTATATTCCATGTGCTCTTAAAGTACAGAAACACAAAGCTACCAGTGAACCAAAAATAATAATAATAGAGGTGTGTAGGGAGGATCGTTGTGGATCTTAGTGGCTGTAGATTGAACATTAGTGAAGCTGTTTTGCTTGGTGATGAAAAGGAATGTTTATAACCATTTGATACTTTTTTTTTACGAAGATGTGAAATGTAACGACGTGTACATTGTCCGAGGAGGTTTGTTTCAAACCATTACTGAGATTTCCAGAACTCGTGTGCCGATGAGGTGGAACATGTGAAATCAGTACTGTCCTGCTTTTACTGATATTTCTTCCTTATTTGTATTTTCATTAAAGTCATTCTTACATCTGGGGGGGGGGGGGGGGGCGGAACAGCAAGAGAGGGTGGAAGAGTGTCTGGGACAGCCCTAATGAATAACCTTGAATGTGAGGGAAGAGGCTTGTGAGGGCAAGTGAAGAGCGCAGTGTATCAGTGGAGATGGTCCATGGAGTAGGGAGGTCCTCCCTTTGTTCAAGGTGTGGACTAAAGTCTGGATTGTACATATTGTGGATTTTAATTGGTTGTCTTTAGAGTTGGCTGCTTTCCCCAGGATGTGTGGGGCACAGGTTCAGGCTTGGCATGTTGTGTCAGTAGGTCGAGTGAGTTCATTTTAACAGCAAGCCTGCTCATTTTAACATTCCTCTAAAAAAAAAAGGGGGGGGGGGGACCTACTAGCGGGTGTTTTGTAAAGTCACCCCCCCCATTTTTTTTTTTTGTTTGGTACAAATTTCACAAATGTTATCAAGTCTCACCATACAAAGAGAGCACTGCTCCACCGGTCATATTTTGTGATCTTCTGTTGTCGTGTTCGAGCAGTGGGTAGACATTCCCCTAGTTCAACAACATCCTGTCATTTCAAAGTAATGGGTCTCTGCGACCCATGTGATGTAATTCTCACCATTTGGGCTCCTGAGCACCATTAAATCATTAATTCACAAGGACAAGACTAAACTAGACCTCATGTGTTTAGTCGTCGTATTAAGGTACTTCCCAATAGCAGCCAAAGGCCAGTATTCAGAAAATAAGGGATGTTTATATTGGTTGTTCAGTTTTTTTCCTTTGAAATTGTATTCTATTTTTCAAGTATTTTTGAAACTGTTTTTTTGCCCTGTATCTATGTGAGGGTTAGTTCTTAGTTTTTTTATTTTATTTTATTTTTGTACTTTAGAAGCTCCATATTATACCTGTAGAGAATAACTGTGATGTTATTTTAGATGTTAACGGTGATTCTAATAAACACTTGCTGAAATGATTCTGACATCTTTGGCTTTTTGTTTTATTCAAAATGCGGATTGAGAGCCGGCCAGGTTCTTTACCTTTTAGCTATTTACGGCAGAGGAGAACTGTTTGCTAAAGTGATATCCACAGAGCTATTAAGGGGATGTAAATAAACGCTATGAGAGAGAGAAGAGTCTAAGGGAAGGAGCCTGTGAATGTAGTGTCTGCAGGGGCTTAGTGGTGGGGTCGGAGAGGGTGACCCAGAGGTCTGTGACACCAGTGCCGGGATTAGGGGTTTTTGTTTCTCTGTACCTGTGCATGTTTGCTGTGAGGGACACATTTACCAAGCAGTGCTTCTGCTCCCCAGAAATCATTAAGAAGCAGGGCGAAGACGGCGCTCCGGATTTAGTCCACGTGATGCGCACGTTAGCTGCTGAGAGCGTCCCCCACCTTCCGCCAGGGGGAGAGTTGGCCAGCAAGTGAGTGAACCCCCCCCCCACCAACCACTGACCCCCACACGCAATAGCGCCCCTGCTGACTTCACCTACACACAAAGCCATGCCTCTGAAATGTGACATCTGAAACCTTGGGGTAGGAAGGTCACTGTGGGGACTGTGGCCATGGCAACCAAGTCTTACCCATTGGTCTATTCAGAACCAAGTAAGGAGAGGAGGCGGGGGGGGGATTAGCAGTAGGTTTATATTGAGATGCCTTTCAGGTTTGGCACTATCCTTTATTTTAAAATGTAGTTTCTGGAAATCCTTAAAGCACGCCACGCTGAAATGGTTGTGTGCCCCACACGTGTGTGATAGTCTTTTGAGCTGTGGTCCCGTTGTGGTCCCGTTACTAATTTTAAGGGCTGCTGGAGACGGATGGGGCTGGATGAAGAAGTCAATGTGTCCTCAGTCAGGCATTTGGGGCGTGACACTCCTCTAACATGCCTCTTCTGGGATTACAGTCCAGATTTCCTACAGAACTAGTATTTAAAACAAAAAAGGGAAAGACTACAGGTACAAAGAAGAGTAGGAGGTGTGTAAGCAGGTGTTGCTTACTGGAGAAGAGTAACTTGCCTGCGTGTCTCTCTGTCTACCCCAGAAGGAGCATCATCGAGGCCATTTACAACAGGCTTATCCCATACCGCTCCGACGATACGGTGAGTATGGCCCTCTTCTGAGGCTGCTCCCATCAATGCCTGCAAGGGTGTGCGCTTGTGGTGATGGGCACAATGTTCCTCATGACACTGGACACCTCATGCTTACTTTGGGAGCTCGGCCTAACTAACACGGGCAACCAAATTTGACGGATATCTGTGTCAACCCAGCCCAAGATTGAAGCTGAACCTAACTGGGCTTGCTCAATCTCAGTGACAACATGAGTAGGGATCCGGCCCTTCCTCAACTATGTGTACATCCCACTTTAAATTGCTCCAACGCTGATTCAGAAAGGGGTTCAACCGAGGCCTGTATCATGAAACTGGTTTAATGGAGTCAGATTTCGAAGATCAGTTCCAGTTTGACTAAAGCAAACACATGCGATCTGAGAAACGGTATCATGACACTGACTATCAGCAATTTGTCAAGCCACGTTTTCTTACTAAAACCAAGATTACTTCCTAAGCACATGCACATAACGGCGTACCGTGTGCAACAATCAGCCAGTCGCGTAAGCATGTATCGCAGCAGGGCTCCGTATTTCAATGCAGCGGAACGGAGACTTATTATGATAATATATAAAGAATTCTAAAGACCGATAATGGTGAAGAGCAACACCGCGGCTGCCGCCAACGCTAGAAAGCCATGCTGGCAGCGGACACTGACAGCGAAAATGCGCTCGTACAGTTTCATCGTCGTTAAGATAATTGTATTAATTTCTAAACGTGTTTTACGCTCTTCATAATTATTCCAAGACTTTTTATTCATATTCATAATACCATTTTCATTACTCAGTGTTAAGTAAACTTGTCACCCTTCAAGGCTTGCAGAGGATTAGTTTCTGGGGAAGACAACAGAGGTGTTGACATTTTAGCCGAGTGACGTCCATGTTCATTTATAATTACACCGTTCAGAATGGAAGGAGTTCAGGAAATGGACTAATGACCGTAAAACTAAATGAGAGAGACATGTTCAGTACAGGTTATAGCGACGGACTATGGGGTACGATCCACACCACTTAATTTTCAGATTATGCATGTCTATACTAATAATTGCACTGTGTCAATTCACCACCTCTGAGAAAGACAACAGCTACTGAAGGAGAAATGCACATGCAAACATTCAAATATTAATTACGATTCATTGGTAAAGCAATCTGGAAAACCAAGGTACGTGCAAGAGTTGCTATCAGCTCAGAATGCTGAACCAATATACCCTTAGAGTAGAGATTGTCACTTCTCAAAGATATTAGGATTTAGCACATATAGCAAAAGGGTATCGAAATGTGCATCTCTGTCCATGGATTAATCTGTGATTAAAAACTTTCTGCCTTGATTGTTGAGAAATATTACAGCCGAAAGACAGCATCACGTAGTTAACTTTATATTCGTTATTCAATGTTATGTCAGGAAATGTACAAACTTCTTCCCTTTTATTGCCCCAAAAGCAGTTTGAGATCTGTGATCCTGAAAGCCAACCAGTTCTGGGGCAGGTGTGGTGTGTATCATTCAGTTACCGTAGTGATGTGTCCCACTAAGAGAACCAGCGTGGTGATATCGACAAGCCAGAGCTACTGTTACCTAACCTCAAAATTATCCACCTTAGCAAGGAATCTGATATAGAGATAGCTAGTGAAAAGAATGGGTGAACAAAATAGGTTAGTTCACTTACTCAGTCACCATCACCTCATCATTTACTACCCACATCCATCATAATGTCCTCTGCGCAGCTCAAGTGTTATTCGTGCCACTGCTGTTTGTGCTCAGTGCTGCCCCCTGCAGGTATAATTTTAAGTATGAAATGTTCCACCACCACGCAGACTTAGTATAAGAGCTGAGATCGGTCGGCGGAGCATTTTCTGTGGGGAATCCGTCATCTGCATTCTTGGTTAAATGTGGATAGGGAAGAGAAGCCTGTCAGTCACGCGCTTTCTCACTGCCTTCCAGTCAGGGATGCCCGGGCGCCCCCGTCCGAGTGAAGCCTCCCGACTCTGAAAGGACCTTCCTGCTCTCTTTGCGAAGGACTCGGCTGACGACGTGTGGTAGCATTAGCCTGCGTTAGCACAGCAATCACGAAATGGCCACAGAGACCACGCTGCGACATTCCCCCAACCCCATAGCAGTTCTGTCTGAAGGGGGGGGGGGCATAAGGGGGACAGAGATGTACACAGGTTGGCCACTCAGCAGGCCATGCTCAGTCTCACCACTTTAAAGCTTTCGATAAATAAAAATAAACAATCTCGCATTTACCCCTTTCGACAGCCACTGCGTTTTCATTTCCTTAAGAAGCTGTTGCTGTAATTCTCTCAATTTATTTTTCCTTCGCCTGTTTATATTATTCTGCTTTTCTGAATCCTGTGTTTGATGAAGGTCAACCCCCCCCGTTTATTTATCCATGTCATTTTTCTCTCGTGTTTCTCGTATCTTCACCGGTGACTGTAACGTCATCGTGGCATCATTTTCACGGTGACCCAAATATCTTGGGACGTACATCCTGCTCTCCGTCGCTTGTGTCACCTATCACCAAGGTATTACTTTTGGGTAATGGGGTATCTAATGTAGATACATATACACAGACATCTTTATCCACTCATTGGCTGGTTTGATGCACCTACTTATTAATGCAAACAGCAAATCACGTGATTATACACAGACAGGGTGACAATTATTGTGTGACTGAGCATTAGAACAGTTAAAATGCCTGATGCATTTGGTGACCTGCTTAGGGGAACAGATACTCCTAATTTCTACTGCTAACTAACTAATGTTCACTAAGGAGGAACATCAGAGTACAATGGTACCTGGAAGTGAATAGTTCTGGTCCAGAAAGGAAAAACCCAGACCAATGAATGAATGAAAGTTGCGTTTATATAGTGCCTTTCAAGACACCCAAAGTGCTTTACAGAACTAATGAGGAGCGACGTCAACTGCCACTACTGTGCAGCCCCCACCTGGATGATGAGATGGCGGCCATTTTGCACCAGTACGCTCACCACACAGTAGCTAAGGTGCTGAAGGGGTAGGAGAGGATTTACCAGTGAGATAAAGGGGATGATTAGGAGGGCAGATTTGATAGGGCCACAGTGGGCAGTTTAGGCAGGACAGCGGGGTACCACCCCTACTCTTTCGAAGGATGTCCAGGGGTCTTTTACCACCTCAGAGAGTCAGGACCTCAGTTTTATGTCTCATCCAAAGGCAGCAGTATTTGTACAGCACAGTGTCCCCATCACTGCACTGGGGCACTGGGACCCAGACAGAGCACAGGATGGGCTAACCTGTCACGGCACTGGGGCACTGGGACCCAGACA
>JAODJX010000027.1:14212066-14223631 GCA_026776945.1 Isichthys henryi
CATCAGTACCCAGAGATAAACAATTTACTTGCTGCATAAAATTCCTGATAACGTGGTCAGAAACCCATGTCTGAGATGGGGCCCCCCCCCCCCCCCCAAAAAAAAAAAGCACATGTCAGAAATCCCACCATTCCTCTCTGAATGGGACCCCACCAGCCGCCCCCACCTGCCCTCATCGTGTGCCACACAACACAAAGAAAGGTTTCAGCCAGCCAATTCCTTCATGGCTCCTGACAATGGTGGAATAAGGTGCTCTGCTTGTCTGAGGCTGCTAAGTCCTGCCACGCATTTGCTGTGAAACCACGTTCAGTACCAAGGTGAAGCATACCCTCTGGGCCTTGAGTCCAGTCATGCCGACTTTGGGAGTATGCATATATGAACCCAAAAGCATTCTGAAGCATGATAGTTAGTCCACAGCAGATGAGCGGGGACAGAGGAAACAGAGGGACCACTCACTCTGTCATTTTGGTGTCTTTGTAGGTCACAATGTCAGATAAAAATCAGCAAATTGCCAATGACTGATCCGTGTTGGTTAAGTAGGGGAGGCTAGACCAGGTAAAGTGACCAAGCTGAATATTCAGCAAAGGGCTTTCGTACTCTGCCGTGCATATTTGACCTCGGAAAAGCCATTAAAAATAAGCTCAATATTCAGAATGAAAAAAAAAAGCATTTCCTAAAATGCAAGCAGTCCAAAATGTATTCATGGTGCCATACAAGTACTGTATTTTTTTTACTGTAGCAGAGGTGTACTTTTATTTTGTCATTCTGTGAGAGGACTGTAGAGTTAGGGGGACACCTGATGGTGTAACGACTGTCATCTTCATGAGCATCCAGAGCACCAGGCTCAGCGCTGTCCGCGGTCTGGTGTCACAGCACCGAACTGCACAGAGTCTGTCCGCTATTCTCCATAACCATCCCTAAGCTTTCTCTCCCCAGCCTGTGCAGTTTAGGGTCATACAAAGTCCAGTTGCTCCTTCCATGCCTGTCTGCCTTGGCATCAATGTCACCGATAGTGATTTCTCTGTAACGGAGCGCGAATCCTTTCAGTTTATGTCACGCGTTCACAAGGACACCAGGGTGGCTGCAGGGCTTTCCAAACGATCATAAAGATTCCTGTATGGACAGACACAGACTAAACACTTCAATAAAGATAATCACTCAGAACGCCATGTTATTCTTCCTGCCTTTCATGTCCTGCTCAGTGGTCCCACAGCGGTCCGATCGGACCAGCTTCTGCGGGTAAGTAAAGCGTCTGACAGGTTAAAAGAAACCTGCAAGCTCCACTTTCGCTCATACTGAAGGGTCAATGCGTGGAGGTTCAGTTGATCTATAAGCGCCTTTGCTCCTATTTACTGCGGCTGGGTTGCCCACTTGCACGTGGGTCAAAATGAGCTGAAACTCGCCCCCGCAATGATGCAGGTCTCTGTGCGCAAGGGTGCGGCTTAAAAAGCCACAGTGACTATGAACAATGACGCCTCGAATGCTGCATTCAGCTTCCCTGTGCGGAGTTTTCCGTTTTTGATTGAGATTGGGGCGGCTGGGTGGGTCTCCCCAGGAATTTGGACACCTCGTTCTGCTTTATAGCTGGGTAGCAACCTGTCGCTTTGATAGAGAGCTTGGTCAACTTCCCATTAGCCAGGAAGTCTTGAATCGGGATTCAGGCTTCTACTGGAATTCATCAGATTTGACCCTTTTTAAAATTTAATTTGATGTCATTGATGTACAGTATGAACAGAGACATTATATGTATGTAGTTGTACAAAATGGTGGCGGGGGGGATTCGAATGTGCGGGCCTGAAATGCGCCGCCGCTCTGGTGTGTATTGAGCGTGGGGAGCTGCGGGGACTCTGAAGAGCAAACGTCTCTCTGTTCCACTCAAAGCCTTACTGTACCAAAGAAATACACCGCGTAACAAAAATGTGAATGAGGCACCTGTAACCTCGGACGAACCCTCATTGTAGGTAATTTTTCAAAGGCAGCGGAGGTTCTCTTTCCAAGTTTCACAATTGGAAAGTTGCGCGTCGAAAATGGCTTACATTGTACGACAGGAAATTGGGTTTTGCGAAAATATATATTGGCTCCCGTTCAAGAACATTTACCCGGCCCGTTTTCCCTCCAAAAGAATATTTGATCCTTCTTTTAAACCTACACGTTCTCTGGTGCTGAAATATTCTTCCCTCTTAGTTTATTAACCAGATACCATCTCCAGGTACGTGGTTGTGATTGTTAGGGTATTTATTATGGTTTATGAATTGTAGGTTGTTAATTTCTTTAAAATGTAAAATGATACTCATTTTACGCTGAAATTTGACATGGAGGACACATATACAAACTAATGTCTTACGAACTGGATAAAGTTTTGTCACAATATTAAACACGACATTGACATTCGATGCCGAATGCTCTGAATACACCTCTAAATTGGTATATTTGGTGCGGAGTGAGTTAATGGATGATATTTACAGTATCGCTTTGAAGGGAAACATGACTTTGGTTTTATATCAGCCTTGCTGAGTGGAGAGATAGGCGGACACGTGGATGTTAATAAGAGTTTGTGAAATTAAGCGACACGCACGAGACAAACAGCGTGTTGTAAAGTCAGTCTGTGACATTTAGCATTCATTTAAGTCTGGTTCTGAATCAAAATGTTTTCCGTGTATGATTAAAAAATATCAATAAAGCAGACCACAGTCCACAAATTACAGCGCATGCGAATCTAAATAAAATTATTCAACCAAAAGTGTTTCATGCTGCTGATTATAAAAAAAAAATCACTGACGCATCGTCCGTCGCGTTTGACGGGGCTATGATGTTAAGGTCCTCCAGAGCCCAACGGAAAGATGACCGGTAGTGAACCAGTTCGGCATGGGATACTATATAAAGGGGAGCATCACGCCTTTTGTCAATGTTACAAAACAGGTTTTTTTTTTACCGATATGAAAATATAAATAATTATAAAATATAAATAAATGCATGTGAATATATGAGCTGCAGTTTTATGGCCGCTCAGTGCACTTATGTAATTCAGCATTCAGAGAATTTAGGGGGCAGCCCCTCCAAATATACGTCGGTGTTTGACTATCTAAATGGCAACCATACATTTATATATATAAAAAAAGTAATTCAACAGTACAAAATCAGAGGGCTTTAAAGTAAAAGCCTAAATAAGTGTTGACCTTCTATGCTCATAAAACGCACAATATTTTATCTGCCTAACCACAGATTGTTAATTTAGCGTCCGAGACACAATAGTCCAGCAGTGTTTACCCGATCCCGCTTTCGTTCATTCACCACCACAGCTTTAAATTTCGAGCACCGGCCGTCTCGGATCGGCCTCGGTTTTTGCTTCTCGACAAGTTTGCTGGCGGAGAAATGTTCCAGGGAAAGTTTGCATTCAGGTTTTTCAGAGCGTGACAGCCTCGAGTGGCCCTTCATTGTCCGCAAGGAAACTTCGTAGGAAATGGTTTCTTGGGTGGTCCGGCCGTTTTTGCGGTCAACAATACCAGGTACCTTAATTATGTGCGTTAGACGTTCTCTGGTCAATAGTGCTTGATTTACGGCTCTCAGTTCAACTGCCGCAATTAACGTTATAACCGAAAGAGTATTGGTTGTAGGGAAGCAAGGAAATCTTTTTACCTATATTTTCAAGAAAGCGGGCAAAATGAAGGTCGTATTGAATGGCGACTACGGCGATAAGGTAAGCAATTGCATGCAATTTTTAAAATTATAAAGACTGCTTTATAAATAAATGTAACACTTCTGGAAAAATATAAGCGTATAAATTTGAATAAGCGCGTAATAAACCAGGCAGCTTGTAAATTCCTGCTTTTAAGAACATATATGAAAATTATTAACCAACACGAGCAGGGGTTTATAAGTAGCCTAATTGTCAGAATTTGTTTATAGTCATAATTACACACTGTGTTTTATGTGCAAGTAATATTGAAGGAAACAGTTTCACATTGCAAGGAGCTTGTAAGGAATTTAACATTTTCACCAACATATTTCATCGCATACATTTTAAACGTATGCTTTACGTAATAATAATGACGATAAAATAGGTAATGGTTTTAATGCCTCATGGAAGTGGAAAGGAGACGAACGTTACCAGTCAACAATAAACTGCTTCGGTGAAGCCGTAGTTAAATAGGCTACATTACGCTGAAAATCGCATGCTTAATTTTAATCATTTACTGTAATTAACAATTTGAACCGATGGTTAAAGACTAGTATATTGTAAAGCATTAAGCATAATGATATAATCGTGTATTTCAATTAGCAAATAACAGTAACCGGTGTAAAAATTCTTAAGTTGTAGTAACTACATTTTAATTTTAGCCCTAATTCTGAAGTTAACTCATTTATTTACATATATAGTGGTAACTCAGCGAACTTTTCTAAAACAGACCTAATAATGTCTGCATCAATATATTTCTATATTATAATATTCGTAATCATTCCCTCAGTATACACACATAATAAAGTATGTCTTATAGCCTACCGTTCATTAAATATAGATAGATCTTCGGATTTACATCCAAAACTTTTAATTTGGGCAGAGTTTTTCAAAGTTTCAAACCAATATAAACAAATTGTTACTTTCCGTTGTCTAGTTATTACTCAGCATTAACTATTAGAAAATATGTACTCAATTAACATACATTGCATAAAGAGTGTAGCGTCAAAGACCAGGTGCCTATTTGAAGCAAACTAAATGTTGTCCTGTAGTCCATAAAATTTCCGACGAATTCTGTAGAAGCCAAGTTCATTATGTGTATTATAATTATATAAAGGTTAAGTGTTCAGATACACATGATCTTCAGTACGTTTGTCTAGATAATTCATAGACAGACTAAAACATTATATTATTTATAGAAATGCTATAAGATAACGATCAGTACAAAACAACAACAACTGCAGTATTGTTATTTCATGATATTACTTTGATGAAATCCCACAAACAATATTAAAAGCAACCTTGAACCTTGGGTTTGCTCCCACTGGAGTTACCAAATTAATTGATGAATAATAAAAGCAACCTTGAACCTTGAACCTTGAAATAAAATATATATGTCCGTCCCGGTCATAGCCCATGTGGCGCCCTAGGCGAGCATCACCTCCGGCGCCCCCCCGTCCGCGGCTGCCTATAGGATTGAGCGGCCCTGATATTTGCGCAGATATAGTGCAGGGGCGCAGATGGAGGGGGGGACACGTCCCCCGCACCCCCACCTCCCAGTTATATAGGAACCCTGATCCTTCCCCCTCCCACGCTTGAGGGAAAAAAACAAAACTTTGATAAGTATCATCCCTGAATAGGGTTGCATACCTAGATGTTTGAATTCAAACTGTGTCGACAATCACGAGCTACTCGGCATCTGGTTGCTGCAGGTAGGAGTCCCCTCACACGTGCGCGCATCCCTGCGTCTGTACACACGCGCTCCCACCGTCTCCCGTTATCTCGTTTGCAGGTAAACAGGGTAAGGTGCACGTAGTCCAACAAAAAATTTCCGCTTCCTCGATAACCTACGGATTTAACGGAGGATAAATAACTCAAACACCGATGTCACTTTCTAAAACATTTTATTCAAATATATACTAAAATAACTCGCCGCATTTGTGACTTCGCGCATTCTGTTTGTATTCGCCGTTGCGGGTTTTGGATCCTGAACAAGTTGAGGGCTGTGCTGCCTTAATTGGCCACACTGACCAAAGCAGTATGCAATACAGAAAAAAGTAACCTGGGGAAAAAAACAAAGATCTGTTGCAATGTTCTTTCCGATAGCCACCAATGTAAATAGACATAAATTCTATATCAAGCTAATCCGTCCATTTTCTGGAACCACTTATCCTATCCAGGATAGCCACAGGGGGTCCAGGGCCTTGGGGCACAACCTAGAATCGGGCACCATCCCATCACAGGGCACACTCACACCTATGGGCAATTTGGTAACTCCAGTGGGGGCAAACCCAAGTACCCAGAGGAAACCCCTCAATGATAATATGCAAATACCACACACAGAACCACGGCAAACAATCAAATCCTGGGCTGAAAGGTGTGAGGCGACAGTGCTAACCGCTGTACCACCATGCCACGTTGTACCAAGATTGTGTTGGCTGGAGTTGTCGAAATGATGCATCCGATATCTCTGATAAGCTGATTTATGTTACTGCAATGACGATAACAACGTCATTTAAGTTTGGCCGAATGCGAAATGATGTCTGTTAGAATAAAGCAATACATGTGTGCTGACATGATATGTAAGATCACATCAGGGCCGTAGTCAGCTGTGAGGCCACCAAGGCCTGGACCTGATGCTGATGATGATAAAATCTGATGCTAAATATTCATCTGAATAAAAAAATTAGGCTCACGTTTTACATAACTAATTAATTTAAAAAAATAAACTGCTTATGAAGGGGGGCGGTATCAATAATGTGATTGACGAGACCCACCCCCCACTATTTTTCAAACATTGGCTCCAGCCATGTATTATTGTACATTACACCGGAGCTCAGTAAATTTAAACTTGCAACATTTTGCAGAGAATCTGTCATTTATGCTATTGTCCAGTAGGCCATTTGTGGGTGATTGTTACCTCCACATCAGATAACAAAGTAACATTGTATGTATATTGGTCAGTGTCAATCATGATGTTTAGTGTATTAAACAAATTAACCCAGATCACACTGAATGCACCATCAGGCATGGCTGAATAAGTTTACAAGTTGAGACGTTTTGTTCAGTTTGGTTCACCAACTTCAAAGATCTCTCCTGTGCCCCTGGTATAAGTTATACTATTACATTGCAAGGTCGAATGCTTTAACAACATTAATTTTAGCACAAACTAACATGCAGCATTTAGTGTCCAATCTGCTTTCTCTTTTCTCCATATAAGAGGTGAGCACTGTTATTAATACTATAATATAATAATACTCTAATAATACTCCAATACTGTCAATATTAAAGGTAAAAAAAACAAGGAAAGAACAGCATTGTCTGACTGGATTGAATAGCAGGAAAATTCTGTAAATAAAAATCAGCTTAAGCAAAAAATAAATCAGATGATGTGCTTGCTGGTTAGATGCTCTTTTTACACGCTGTTTTCTGCCAGTTAAAAATCTGGATCTTCGCCTTGACCCATCCCATTCAAAGTCAGCAGAATCGTTCCACCCATCGCCTTAATAACATAAGAATAAGACGCTACTGGAAAGTTCTGCAAACCAAAATGTACCTGAATATGTATTATATTTCATTTTCTGTGCAAGAAAATAGCTATGACCTTAAATGAGATGGAAGCTTATAGCAAAAAATATCTGTTTACCACGTACACTGCAAAGATATTTAATAGTGAAAATATGAATGGGTCGGAGCACGTTTTAACAAAAAGAACACAGTTACTGCATGGTTTACCGAAACATTAAAAAACACGTGTATCAATGCAAGTTGCCTTATAAGCAGATATCGACGCAACCCCTACTTCCATGACATTTGGCTACCACCAAATGTAAAGAGGACATTTACTGTCTTTACAGTCTATATAAGGCTCTTTTAAGCCACTGATGCAATTGTGTTTAAACTCAAGATAAAACAATTGCAAATGCACACCCATAAACAGCACTGATCTTGTTTTAAAAGAGTTTGCGGAGACCTTGAGATGGAAATATAGGCATATCAGCTTTTTGCAGTAAGAAAAGATGAGGCAGGGTTCAGTGAATGAAGGAGAAAAACACATGGGGCGGCTCTATCAGTCAGATGGGCTGGAATAGAATGCCATTTTCTTAAGCGGCAAATTATTCTGCCGTGCTAAAAGATTCATAATGCAACTGTGCTTCGGATACTCGATGGGTTAACATCGGCGAAAACTATGTCGCAGAAAGTAATGCCCATTTCGCCTCGTATTTTCATCATTTCGTTTGAATGAAAGCGTTTGCTTAGCAAAATGGCTCACTGGATTTTTGACATACCTATAGGGTCTAATGTTTCGCAAATTGGCCTTGCTGCCAACGTAGGCCTTGCACGACTACACCAACTGTGTATGTATAATATAATATGCATGAAGTCCATTATAATGTGGCTTATGTTATACAAAATTTATCATGGGGAGATAACACATCTGGAAAGATTACAGAACTAAAGCTTTAAAATGACAATGTGATTAAACCAAACAAAATATCAGTTTAAGGTTTGTGTCCATGATTTGCTACATCCCTAAACAATTTGACTGTACTGGCCCTCTTAAAAGCATCGAATACCATTTATTACTTTCTTGACATTATCTAAAGAAAGTGAGCTACCAAAATAAAACGTTTAATCCAAAATCCATACAGGGTACCAAAATTAATTTCACTTAAGGTCATGCACTGTTGTACAGCACAGGGTGACCTTGTCAAATTCAATCACAGCCTTAACATTGGTGACTATGGTTTCCCCTTCAGCCCAAGGCATAATCTCTTTAATTGGTTGTCGGCTCCAAATCCCGGTCGTGAAAAGAGATTTTGAAAACACCTAGAGACAGCACTTTCACTTACCTCTCGCTTAAAGCAAACAAGACACGTGGCGAGGAATGTGCCAGAACCCACCAAACTTTCTAAGGCCATAATGGCTGCATGACCAGGGTTCAAGGAACGGCCTCTTGTAAGCTGTAAGCGTGAGCCATCCTTTTGCAAAATGTTCCCTGCAAATTAATACTTTGAATATTTAAGCCACTCTGACAAAGCTATCACGCTCTTCGTTGCAATATCCATTATTTACGGAGGAAAAATAGAGGCAATATGCATTCAGAAGAAGGTTGTTATTCCGTTAATGATTCATTAATAAATTGAACTAGAGTAAGTACAGTAGCGTAACTCCCGGTACAGCACACAGAGTAATTTGCGATCGCTCATTCTTATGTAATATATTACATATTATATAACATACAGTACGAAAAGGTGGATTGTCTGAACAGTATGTCCAACTACTACATTGCTAAGCTAAACATTCCAAGTTTTTAACTTATTAATAACCAGTATCTGTTTGCTCATTCGGCTGCTCCTTACGCCCATTTGCCGGTTATAGTCCCGAGGGCATTTCTGAACTGGATGATAAGCATTTTGAGGTCGAATCTCATTAAGTCCATGAAAGATCCAGTGTAATGAAAGCTGTGATGCTGCGTGTATAACCTGAAGCTTCATGTGAACAGTGCCTTCACAAGCCATGCAGTCTGCGTTGTTTTCTTAAAAGGCGAGATTTAGCATTTGACATTACATATCAGAAGTGTGGCACACTATGAACTGCACTGATAAGAGTTTGAGGAATGTCAGTGTTTACAGCTTCTTCACCCTCTTCACTTTTAAAGAGACTCTCCAGTGCGGTTTTGATTCTCTGGCGGAAGACGTTGGATCTCAGGTCCTGTATGCGTCTGTCAGTACCGGTTCACTGTATCACTGCCCCCTCCATGCCTGAGGGCGCGCCAGCCCACCAATGGCTGATCACCCGGGACTGCAGTGTCGGGCAGGAGCTGCAGCTCTGTTAATGGCTTGTTTATACGAATAATACGAGGAACCCCAATGAAAGCTGCAGCCCCCCTCCCTCGCCACACACCCAGCTCTGGCTTAGTGTTTCAGACGAATTTGTGGTGCACCTCTCAAAGCTGCCCATTCACTGCCTCATCCTCCACCCCCCCACACACACACACACTAAATGCCCCGATATCTCTGCATATCGCCTGTGTGGGCATATTCCTGTTTCCCCCTCTGTCTGAACACTCGAGGGGAGGCTGAGGGGCGGTGGAGTATCCTCAATATTTGCCCCTCTTCGCAGCGGGGCCGGGTCCCGATTACCAGGTGACTAAAGTGAGGCCTTAACAAGCCCACATTTAAAAAAGAACATCATTTTCATTACGCAGTTAATCACAATTACAAGCAAATGTTTTCTCTGTCGAGCCTGCCCCCTTTTCAGGCCTTTGTGCTCCTCTCCTTTGTGGGCTGGGAGAAAAGGCCCAGCGGTCAATAGGTAGCAGAGTGGTGTGTGCAGGGGCGGCCCGCGTCCGCCGCGCGTGGGACAATGCGCTTCGTCAGGGGCTCCGCCATACATCCTGAGCAGATTTGTTGCATTAAAGAGCACAGCAGGAGATGGGGAAACTCGTTGCTAGGTGACTGACAACTGCTGTATGTCAGCTTCTCTGTGCCTGAGGTCAGTCCTCTCCTTATTTGTTCCTCTCTCACCCCCCCCCCCCACCCACAACGCCCCAGCCCCCCTGCCTGCACCTCGACTTTCCCTCCTGATTGCCGATTGTGGTGAATGTGCTTGCCTTGTTTTAGGGAAGGAAACAGTTGGTCCTTGGCCCCCCTCTAACTTTAGTCTATTTTTTCTTTCTGAACGTGAAGACAGATACACGGCATCTTTCACGACACTAGTCCGATAAGCAGACAAACTGTTTGCATACAGTGAGCAGGCTGATAGCCCATTAAAGGGTGCGTAAAGGACAGGCAGCGAACGGCACCGACGTGCGACAAGTCGGTTAATGTGCTCGTTAACTCCTGTCAGCTACAGTCTGAAGAGCGTAGACACTGCAGCTGTCAGGTCCGGGTTACAGCAGAATGCCGAGTTTTCCCCCGACTGTAATAACGCCTCTGTGTCCTTGTGCTTCCCCAGAAGCTCCCCGCGCTATGCTGCACTTTTCCTTGAGGATAAATAAAGCATAAATAAAAACAGGCTCGCCTCTAGTGGAAGGGCATTACGGTATGTAACATGTCTTTACATGCGCGAATCCGCGCACAGACAAGAGGCACCGGCGGTGCTCTGCATTTCTATGCAACAAGTGTCCCGTGAACGTGTTCTTTACTGCGTCCATCGATGGCAGAGAACTGACACTCCAGCTTCATCGTATTGGCTGCAGCCTTTATACTGCGTGCAGTTCAGTCTCTTTTGATCCGATTCCATTCTCCTGAAAGGGCAGCACAGCGTAATACGCGCATACTGTCCTTCTACTTCCCAATAATGCCACATGAGTGACAGGGTCAAGTTGTCATAATTGTGTCCCGAGGCCATTTCTGCTTATAATATCACATTGAACAAAAACCCAAAGGGTAGCTCCATGCTAAAGGAATTGTCTTTCATTGCAACACATGGAACACTGCAACTTGACAATGTGTGGCTGCCATTATTGCAACCCATTCAGCTGGAGACTATGCACACGGAAAGGAGAAGTCCCTCTTCCACCCTCATTCCCGCTTTGCTTGAAAATCATTGCAACACTTCTTTTCAGAAATTCCATACATTTTCTAACTACTTATCCTGGTCAGGGTCACGGGGGTGGGGTGGGGGACAATGGAGGGCTGGAGCCACCTTTGAAATTGTAAATCTCCAGTCATAAACAGCTGTGTTCTTCCCAAATCTGGGTCTTTCATTTCACCTACATACTGAATAATCTAACACATTTCCACCATTAAACAAAACCACAGGGCGACAAAAAAGTTCACAGTTATATTACTGCTTTGCGGGGCGTGGGGGGGGGGGGGGGGGGGGGGGTTCAGGAACCCGGATATCACCGTTAGGGGGCCAAACGTGTGCAAGAACCCCTG
>JAODJX010000027.1:14232492-14244150 GCA_026776945.1 Isichthys henryi
TGGATTGGGGAGCCTGGTGTACCCAGTTTATACAGTTCAAGGTGTGATAATCGCTGCTCTAGCTTAATCTGGGTCATTTACAGCCTGCTCAAATCCCCCCCCCCCCCCTCCCCAGGATTTAACCCTACACTGTCCTCCACTAAAACAGAGGCAGTGGCTGAGCTTGATATCCCCCAGCTAACCCTCGTGTGGCACATGTTCTCTCATTGACCAACTCTATAATTAATTTAATAACAGCAGCAGCACAAACCAATCATATAAATAACTGTACAGTTTCTTTCTGGGGGACAGACAGTTGTTCACCAGGGTATACGTGTTGAATCTATTCAGCTCAAATATGGAACAAATACAACCTCAGCTTGTTAACAACTGCGCCATCTAGAGGGACATGTGCGCAAGTGTGCCAGTAAAACGGGAGCTTTGCTTCAGTTCAATCTGCACATGCAGCTTTCGGTGACCGCGGACATTTGCCTGAAAGAAGGCTGGAAGAACTCGGGTCCAGTTGCCTTAGGCAGCAGTAACTGGCCTTTCCTCCAGACGAAGTAATTCTCCTGGGTGACACGCTGTTCCCTTAGCGGATACGCTCTTCACCCACGTCAGGAGAAGGCAACGCGACAGACAATTGTAGTACGGGGCGCACCTATGCGTAGGGCTTTTTGTGGTATTTCACTGCTATATTTAAAAGAGCGACATCTCGTTGGACAAACACAATCCTCGCAAGCAACTAATTAATCCAAAGACAATATCGGTCCCCGATATTCCTGCCCTTCAACACGGAAGGCTTGAGATCAAAATCTGATACAAAAACGGGAGCGCTAATCACAAAGACGACAGGGGCCTGTACAGTTTACCTGCATGATGTGACACGGGAATCGCCTAATAGGAGTGGGAGCCAAAACAGCTGAAATTATCTTTAAAAATCACATACACACAACACGGTAGATTAAAGCGCATTGCCTTCAGTTGAATCTGGCGGAGTATGACTGGTTTAAACCCGAATTAGCCACCGAACCTAGCAGATAAAGGTTACCTTTCTTAGTATCTACATTAATATGTGACTAAGTCGTTAAATAATTTAAGAGTTCAAGTAGAGGCGTAGGAAGCGGGCGGGCGTGTACCCCCTAATATTTGGTGTAAATAGATTCATTCCACAACAAACCGACCTTTTTTTTTATATTATTAATACTAAGTTATTTACCCCCCCCCCACAGTATCAAATTCTCTCCTGTGTCGTTGGGTGCGAGGGAAGACGGACCCAGCGGTGCGGAAGCATCTGGAATCTCGGGGAATGATAGATTTAGATGACTCGTAATCGCCTGGGCTGTTTTTAATATATATGTACGTGCGCCTGCGATGATTCACAGTGAGTCCCAGTATGAGTACGCGTCCCAGTAACAGTCGGAATAACATGACACCCACACCATTTACACATGATAACACTATCACATATAACCTAACGCTATATAACATACGAAGCCGCTGTGAATATCCACAGTCATACAGCGCGACGCGCCGACAGATGTTGTAAATGGTGGTGAATTTTTATTATTCAGATGATGATTTGATGGTTTTAATGCTCTTAAAATGTCAGAGTATTAAAACTCATAAGACATTTTTTGTCAACACGATTAAGCTCAAGTATCCTGTAAACTCCAACATGGTTATATGGAGACAACAAGCAGGAGTAAATACATCCGAGGCGCTGAAATTTTGCCTTTCGTTAATTTCGACGCAAATAACGTTCTATTTATTTTGGCGAACAAATAACATTTGTGACATCTTTGCTAACGTGCATAAATTGCGTTATTCATATTTAATATAATGAAACATTTAATAGTTTTTTCTTGACGACTGTACTCGCTTTCTCTCTTTTCCTGCATCGTCGGGGTTTTTCGGTTCCAGTTTTTTACACGTCATTTTTTTTGCTTACTACTGACAACATTTAAATGACTTAATTATCTTACGAAACTACAGTCCTTAATTCAAAATTAGGTGTCTCATATCAAAAACATAAAAAGAATTAATTTTCTCGACAATATGCGGCAGAGTCTGCAAGATACCTATCGAAAAAAAAATACATATATTTTTAGGGTAACGTATCCAATTAATTCCACACATTATTTGATCAATCTAAAGCTAAAGACGAAAACATCATTTTGGATGGTTATTTATTTTAAACATTTTTATGAAATGATAAATATATAAAAACATAATTTCTGTTTTATGCGTACTATCTACTGGTTAGGACAGGCCTATGACGTTTAGCATTTGGATACTTCTTCGTTTTTCAGTCACCTCTGCTTAACGGATGTGCTTCTCTCTCCGAGCTGTTTTGCCCTCTGTTACTGTTACTGTTTGGTGGGTCTGAAACGTTAGTGTTAAATCTGTAGCAATGCGGATTTATGAATGACAATTCAACACAGAAAAACGCTAATCCTCGTATACTATGTCTGCTTATATACCCATTAGCGTATTTACACTATCATTCAAATTATAATACATACTAATTCGTTGTTTTTCAAACGCGACGTTTTAAAGAATGCTATACTTAGAACAATAAATGTGTAGAAATGGGATTATGATTATAAGACTCACAGAAGCTAAACGGACAGGTTCAATCACAATATTTTGGCAATCACTTCCGATTATTGTATATATGTATATTTTGTTGACACATTAGACGGGAATTGTACATTTATTACAATATTTTAGCGCCCATTTTATTCCGTTATCTGAAGTGGACACACGTCATATGAACGATGCAGCATTCGGCAGAAAAGTTTTATTCCTTTTCATTAAGCGGTACATAAAAAGGACAGCCTTTTCCAGAAAAGCAAGTTCCATATCCCGAGCCACTGGATCCCATAAATCATGTAAGAGAGCCCGAAGGGGCCTCAATTGAACTGTGAAAGCAATATCGGGGTTTTCCGTCAGAATGAACTTCTCCAGCGTGCGCAGCTATGAAATAATCTGACTCGACAGTTCAAAACATCTGCGCTATGTATCTGCCTTCTTATTCACCACAGCGACCAGCGCGCAGAGCGGAGTGTGTCTGATACTAAAACAGAAAGGTTTCCATAGGAAAACCGCGCACAACGCAGTCATGCACGTATAATAAAACATTCACTAAACTTACAATCACCGCTGGGTAACAAGAACGGGGTGACGATAAAATACATGATTCCCGTAAGCAGTTTTGGAGATTAAAATGGGGTTAAATCGAGTTATGGTTTAGCTACGTTTCATGAGGTATTATTTAGCATCCCCTTAGAGGATTACCGCATTTTATGTGTATACATACCACATCTACATTTTTTCAGAGCCAGAATCTCTATGAAACTAGTCGGATTCGCGCATGACTCTCGTAGGCAAGGTGTGTAAGGTTCGTGAGTTAATCAATTCGCGTACTTCTGTCCGGTTTTTCTGTCACTTACAATCCATCTCCAATTTTATCTTTATTGGTCGATTATAAAAATATGAATATTACAATGTTAATTTCATGTAAGGTTTTCACGGTCGCATCTAACAAACACTTATCGGACATATTTTACGTGACGCAGCTATCATTGCGCTTTCGACGATGTTTTCTGATATGTAGAAGATAGATTTTCTTAAGATGGGAAGAAAAAATGTGTCAGTAGATGTGTGAGCTAACATTTCGTTCTAATAAGGAAAAAAATGCAGTTTTTTTGTTTTCTGCATTTTAACGGAATTTAAGGTTTCGCGTATGTAACAGCGCGGTACAAAGGAGCAGATGTACACAAATATTGGTGGCAATTAAATATCTTAGGACAAAAAGCAAAGGTCACAATGTTTACATCTTTAAAAGGCGCAGCCGAGCTCTGGGAGGTGCTGTGATCTGTCCGCACTCCTTTACGCGTGATTGGAAAACTTGACAGTGATTGACAGGCATCCATGGCAACCACGCAACCAATCTGCCAAGTCCAATAGAAAATCAGCAGAGGGCTGCATGTCTTTTTCCCCCCTCAAAAAACATCTCGCCCTAGTTGTATGCTCTCGTACTTTCAAGCCACCAAGTTCACCCACCGAGGCTGCCGTAGTCAGCCAGAGGGCATCGTTCCTCGCTGTTTTTAACGGTTGATCTGCTAACTTTGAGGTTGTCTTTTTGTCTGGATCCGAAGGGAAGAGACGGGGGTAAGCGAGTGAGAGAGTGTATGAGTGAGAGAGGAAGAGGGGAAAGAAGAAGCCTCCATGTTTCAACTACCCATCTTGAATTTTAGCCCCCAGCAAGTAGCGGGGGTTTGCGAGACTTTAGAGGAAAGCGGAGACATCGAGCGTCTCGGCCGCTTCCTCTGGTCTCTACCCGTCGCTCCCGCAGCCTGCGAGGTCCTCAACAAGAATGAGTCGGTGCTCAGAGCGCGGGCCATCGTGGCCTTCCACACCGGGAATTTCCGAGAGCTCTACCACATCCTGGAAAACCACAAGTTCACCAAAGAGTCCCACTCCAAATTACAGGCCCTTTGGTTGGAGGCGCATTACCAGGAGGCTGAGAAGCTGAGGGGCCGCCCGCTCGGACCGGTGGACAAATATAGGGTGAGGAAGAAGTTCCCTCTACCCAGGACGATTTGGGACGGGGAGCAAAAGACACACTGCTTCAAGGAGAGGACCCGACATTTGCTTAGAGAGTGGTACCTACAAGACCCTTATCCAAACCCTAGCAAAAAGAGGGAGCTTGCGCAGGCTACGGGACTTACACCCACACAAGTGGGAAACTGGTTCAAAAACCGCAGACAAAGGGACCGAGCTGCTGCAGCCAAAAACAGGTAATACCTTTCATCTCCCCACTAACCTTATATTTCAAGCTTTTCCTCAAATGTAACTTTATGCGATTGTTCGGCCCTATTTATAGTATAACGGTCCCAGCCTTTCAAGGCTTCTGTGGTTGTCTACAGTGAATCCGAATTAAAACAGAATTGTGCGGCTGTCGTGGTGCTTAGTGCGGCACATTCGAATAAACAAGGTACGGTTCATTTAAAAAAAGATTAAATAATGTAATGAACAGACCCACACCTATATAATCTATAGAGTTTATATTTTAATAGTCATGCGTCTAAAATATGAGCAATATTTATAAAGTTATCAACTTAATTCTCTTAAATATTTTAATTGTTTTGTACATGTTACTTTGTAGGCCCAAGTCATAACATTATTTCAAAATATTTATAAAACAAACACAAATAATATAACATACTACATAGGTATATTACAATAATACTAATCTGTCAGGATTTGAACATGTACATACAGATTAAGGCAATTCTCAAGAGGTTATCTTTGATTTGCAGACTGTTCGCGTAAAATCTAATTTCTGAATGCGGAAAGTGGCAATTTTGATCACTTTCGTGAAGATAAGTTCATTTAATTGGGTTGCAGTCCGACGGTATCGCCGGTTAACCGCGAGCGAGTGGGCGATTCGCGGTTCAGCGTGGCACTGTGAAGTTCCATTTTAATTAATTTCTGCTCATTTGCAGAATTTTTCCCTCGACTCGGATAACGCATTTTCCCTGGTGTCTGGCAGTGACTAATAGTGAAATAATAAAATGTGTTTAAACTTTCTATAGGAGGGGTACACTTTTGCCCATTTCAACAGTAAACGAGCAAGCACTCGTGCTTGTCTTCTATATTAAATAAGAGTAATACCATTACATAGCCTAGTTTTAACCCCTTTTTCGTGTTCCGTTATAACTGGAAGATGACGGACCTCTGTTTTCCCCGTATTTTGCCCAGACTACAACAACAGGTTCTGTCCCAAGGTTCGGTTCGATCTCTAGCAGAGGACGACGGCGCAGTGGACCGACTCGGCACCGCATCCAGCCCCGAAGCTAGTCTGTCCAGCAAAGCCGCCGCCTCAGCCATCTCCATCACTTCCAGCGACAGCGAATGTGACATCTAACAGCGCCCGAAGGAAGCTTTCGTAGTAAAACTGAGCAGAAAGAGCGGCGGAAAATCAAGACAGACAATCTAACAAAACATTTCAATAACAGTGCCTGCTTTCAGATGTATAAAAGGTGTTCATATTTTAAGGCTACCAAATCGCGAGGAGTATGAGGGAATGCCTCACATTTTTTTTTCTCCTGATTATTTTAACGGATAACGGACGAAACAAAATTTCAAGATTTAAAAAAAAAAACAGAAGCCGAAGAGGACAATATTAAGACGGTCCCAATTGCCTTTTGGAAGAAAATGATTAACGCCTCAAGATAGATTTAAAAAAGGAAACGTTTTGAGCACCCGCCCCGATATTTTTTGTGCGTATTTCATGTTGAAAAAGACTGTGATATTTTTACTTTACTTTTAAAGTTTTATAAATAATGTTTATTTACTTATTTAAATGATCGGCTGTTAGAATTTGGTATTAATTTGCTTGATGTTTTTAATATTTACCTTGTGCACAGGTGAACATTAGAGCATGTGCGCCAAGCAGTGGACATATGTTAAAGTAAAAAAAAAAAGCGTAATGACTTAAATGAATAAAATATTTGTTGATCATAATCATAAAATGTGAGGGTGATTTTTTTTTTTTATGGCGATCCACGAAATGATGGCGGGCGCTGAAATGTTATGTGCGGTACAAGATGGACCAGACGATGTCTAGTGTCGTGAATATAAAGATTCTCTTTATAGTATATGTGTAGCTTTGCACTGAATTTATCTGACGATCGAGCAGAATTTGTATTTATACAATTTTACATTTTTAATGTGCTCCGTTTCATTCCCCGATACATAAATTGGCCTACCATAGCTATATTTTGATTAAAGAGAAAAAAAAGGTCGTACTAATGTGATACATTTGTTTATACGTGTGACATTTTCGTTTGACTTGTCCCACACCGTTTATTTTAATATAGCCCTAACGCAATATGACGGCAAACGGCCAGGGAAGGAGCCAGCAAGACTTGACACCATAATACTATCGGTAAACCTACGCTGTGACGGATTCAGGAGCGCGGCCTTCGCTTATAACGGGATTCCACCTTTCTGTACTGAATCCGATTGATTGACTATTCCATTTGTAAATATATCGTCAAATCATTAGTCCGTGTAAAAATAACTTACAATTGTTTCATAAATCCTGTTTTACACGCGTAACAGGCCTCTAGACTATACATTTTCCAATTCAGCATACTTGCACGTGTATAGCTATTTACAATAACGTACTTCACGTTGAAATATAATTGGATCGATTTTAAATATTAATAGTAAAATGTACTTTTAAGTTAATCGTCTTCTTCTTTCAGAATATTGTAGCAACAGTGGGCCGGGAAACAATACCGGCCAAAGATAGTGCTGCAAGTGCAAGACCCTTGGTCTCGTTATCAATATAGTCTGCGTGAAGCTGGCTCTCTGAATGGAAGTCTGCCCTTTTCGCGCGAGCGAAGGAGCAAGGTCGGGACGTAGAACAACAAAAACCTAATAGGCTACATTAGTGATTGTAACCGAAAAAGTCACAGCTTGTCGTGGTTTAACGTTATGAATAAGCAACATAAGTCACGTCTCCATTATGCATCAATTATTCATTGTTTCATATGGGAAAATGGTAGACAAAACGCAGTTCAAACGACATTTTCAATAGGCCTATTAGCCGGAAGAAATGAACAGGAGAAATGCAAAATAAAAACGAAGCGGCTTTGTGGTCCATGTCTCGCGTGAATTCTGGTGCACACCTGGGAACTATTTGTTATTAATTACTGTCGCCAGAAAAAAAGGAACACGTTGTATTTTGTAGAACCCCTTTCAATGGAAACAATATAAGAGCCAAATACTGTTTTAGAGAAAAAGGATGAGGAAACTGGTGAGCACGGGAAAGGGCTTTGGGTTCCATTCAACAAGAGGACAAAATGGCAGAATATTTCCGTTTCTATTGAGAACGGGAGCAGCCCGGCAGGGATACATGAAAAAGTCTTTTTACCAGTCAGTAAGGTTGTCAAACTGGTCAGCAGTAATCAGTGCTAATGATGTGGTCTCGAGTCCCGGTTCTAACAAAAAGGAGGACCCCCCCCCCCCATCTCTATTTTGTAAGACGCAGCCAAGAAGTCCCTCCGCACCCCCGCCACCTTCCCAGTCAAAGAAAGAGTTCGCTGTTGAAGCTGACTGCCTGAACCAAGGAAACTAAACCGTTTAGCGTTTGGAATTAAAGTGATTGTGTTTAGGGTCGAAGGATGGAGAATATATATTATCGTATCAACTAAACACCCATTTTATCATCAATTAATGTCGGAATTCAATTAATCACGCGATACACTGCGGCGTGACAACTGTTCGACTGCCTGTTTTGCTACAGGAGAGATAAATTCAGATATCATAATTTTTAGGTAGCAAACCCACCAATTCGCTCCCACTTACTCTTTTTTAAAAAAAATAAACTCCTGATTATGTGTTTAAATACTACTCATGAAATGCGGCCTAAATATAGCATTTTGCACATTCCACCGCTTCGAGAAAAGATGCCTTATTAATATACTTCATATTAATATGCAGACCTTTTAAAACACAGAATTTCCCCTACATCGTACAGAATGCGAGTTTTCATAGCATTTCCTTACATCGACTGGCCACTTTCATAGTCTTTATAAAAGAAAGAAAAAATGTAAAAGTCCTGTTTGGCGAAAAAGCATGAACCGTTCCGAGGTGCCAGGTGGCGATGGCACGCGCGAATCTTGCACCGCATGGCGATTGCCCGCTCTACAACAATATGGCATTATATTAGAAAACAGCGTTTTTAAAGTGCCATTGTACTCGTTGCTGTTGCTGACAATTAAGGGTGAATTTTTTGTGCTTGTTTACCCACATTTTCGAGCAGAGTACCTCTACGCACCCAACACACACACTCTCCCATACGGTTTTACCTCTTCTTAAACCTGTCCTCAAGTGGTCCATTCATCTTAAACAATGTGGGATTTTCCCTTAGGAATGAATAAAATGAGTGCGCCTACTAAAAGGGGGGACTTAGAAGTGTTTAAGAGTCACAGTCTCCGCCTCATTAATTAGGGGCGCTCTCAAGGGGCGCCTCCTTACTGTCACCTCGAACGGGATGCGCCCCCTCCCGCTCCCTACCATAACTGTAAACTATGCCGTCTCTCCACAACAAAAGCTGCACTGGACCGGAACATTCGTCGCTCCCCGACTCGCACCAAAAGCCTGTCATGTTAGGTTTTCACGGGACATTTCGTAAACTGAACCAGCCGATTGTTCACCGGCGTGCCGCGCGACTCCGCGTTCGGAGGCTGGTCCAGCAATGACGTAAGGCGGCCGCGCGACAAGCCTGCGACACGTCACCTCTTTTCAGCCCGAGACGCTGGTAATTGACCGGAATCTATAGCTTCATCAGAAAGAGGAAAATCGTACCATAAATATTAAAATGATAATTACAGTCACATAATTTTGGGACCTTGATTACCACTCTTAATTTAAAGTTTTCCAACCACATTCTCTGCTACATTACGTAAGAAGTGCACCAAGAATCGCCGGATTCCAGCACTACATTTTCTAATTAAATGAAAGTGGGCGACCTTCTGGATACCGCTTTTGTCTGCTGTCAGTGTATGAAAAGGTTAGTCTCTTGTGGAAATTGCTCAGGAAGGTTTAGTGCTGTATATAACAAGCCACTAATCACGCCGGCTTACTGAACAGAGAACAGGACAAGTCTGGGCCCAGGTCTAGCTTGGTGCAAACCCATTCTTGAGCCGTTCCTATTTAGTCTTTCTATTTATTTTAGACTGAATGGAGAAGAAAGTTTTTTTTCTCAGCTGAAATGGATTTTTAATAAAGAAGCCGACTGACCTTTATTTTTATAGTACAGCTTTGTGTTCTAAGCAATTACATTTAATGCGTATTAAATAAAATTAATTGTGTTAACATACATGTATGTGGTATTTTAAACCGAAAAGCGAAATGAACTGTAAAACAGACCATCAATGCTACTTTTATAATTTTTTTACGGTACGGAAGTTAACACAATTAAAATGAAAACACACACAGCATGGCCGATCACGGATATTAACGTTACTATCGTCTATCACGACGACAAATCTGGTAAATGTTTATTTCGATCATTCTGTAAGGAAGGTCTGGCGTTTCCGATCGCGCTTCGCCATCATTCTCTGTTACTCAGTTTTGATGTCCAGCAGATGGAATCAGTGTTCATGTTACGATGTGTTTTTGGCCACATAGCTTTACGTTACAGGTTTTCTAAATAACTAGATTAGATTGTCTAATTAACGGCAAATTGAACCGTCAGGCGAAGGAAAAGAGAGTAGAATCTGAAAACTTAGAGCGGCCTCTGGTGGTAACATCCGGCACCTTCTTTTTAACAAAAACATATTTCTTTTCTTCGAAATTCTATCGATGAAGAGCCTTACTGATGTGTTAAATACATCCGCAGCAGAGAACTGGATAATAGTACATAAAACTGTTTGGTCATCCTGTCCATAAGTAACATTTAATGTTCTCAGACTACCAGAGACAGCAGAGACTTGTATCATGCTGTGCGATTTGTTGGTCAGGTAGATAACATGTAGGATTTAAGGAACCCCTATTTAAACAGACTTTGAACAAGACTGACTTAAATCCAGCAAGTTGTCTTGCTGATGCAAAAAATCTTGCTTCATGATAAGGCTCCAGAAGTACGCTATGGTCAAGACTGAAAGGTTTATTTACAAATCTCTCACTAAAGCTTTGAGGACCTCAAAGGGGCGTAGCATAAAAAAAACAAGGCATTTATTAAGCATGTTGAAATTCACACACATAATACAAAATTCACAAACATAGGACCGAATTCACACATGCAGGACCAAATTCTCATCAAAGTTAACCTATTGTTAGACGCATTCCAGTGTAAACTAAGTACTGATTATTAATTTGAAAGGCCCTTCCACATTCTCTCCGACCAGAAATGAATTAGAAATACAAATAAAGTAATGAATGGCCACTCTGCACCTAGGCAGCAATATAGGGAAGGTTTAGTCATGCTCAGCTTTTACCTGATAAGCCTGCAGGTGTTAATTCTGCCAGGCCGTTAACACCACAGGTTTAAGCAGCTGGGATTTGTGCTGAAAGCCTGGGACTCGGCAGTAATGTACCAGTCAGCAGTCCTGCTCGAGTCACCACATATTCAATAAGGGTAAAATCAGTCAGTTGGTCTTTCTGTCCCTCCCTCCCTCTCTTTCTCTCTCTCTCTCTCTCTCTCTCTCATACACACACACACACATATAGGCACGCACATAGGCACGCACACACAGGCACTTACACACACACATACAGACACACACACGCACATACACACACACAGGCACTTACACACACACATACAGGCACTTACACACACACATACAGGCACACACACACACGCACACACAGGCACTTACACACACACATACAGACACACACACGCATTTCAGGTTGTGAGCAATCAGGGCCTGAGCTACATTCCAGTACCATGGACAGCACACTGCAATGCTGCCTGCCTATTGGATACTCGATATCCCCACTAACGAATTCCTCAGACACAGTCGTTGACAGTCAAGCCAGGCAGTTTCTCCATCCATCCATCCATCATCTTCCACTTGGTCCGGGGTCGGGTCGCGGGGGCAGCAGTCTCAGCAGGGAGGCCCAGACTTCCCTCTCCCCGGCCACTTCATC
>JAODJX010000027.1:14245714-14257752 GCA_026776945.1 Isichthys henryi
CCCCTCCCCTTTTTGGGCCCCTTCACGGGCCAGTTCCCCCCCCCCCCCCCCCAGATATAGGGTTTCACAGTTCTGATGAGAGCAGCTGGTACCACCTAGGAGACTTTGTTCCAGTCTGCTTCACTCTATACACAGCCTGGGGCCAGTAGGCTGCCCTGCTCTCTCTTCTTTATAGAAGTTTATAGAAAAGAAGGCAGAAAAAAGCAGCTCCCCCTAGAGGCAGGTAGTATAAACCACATTTTATTATTATATATGATAATTTCTTTCAAGACATTTTGATGCCTCCCTAAATTATTATTGTAATCAGAAGGCGGGGTTCTGTCTGGGTTCGCTGACAGCTCTTTTATACGAGCAGTCAAACACAGGTCTATTGAAAGGTTAGTCTTTGGTAATTACTTTAACAAGATGAACTTAGAACTAAAATGCCAGTTACATAAATAAAACTAGTAGTTTTATAAATATTTTATATCCATATACTATTCTACCACAAACATCATATTTGCTCGCAACACAGAATGAGCGCAGCAGGGAAGCTTGTTTATTAAATTTAACAGCCATGTTAATTAACCAATAAAAGCTGCAATACGTAAGTTTTATTGGGTTAATAAACTGCGGGAAGGCCTCGGTATGCTGCCACCTAGTGGCCAAAACAAAATGCGGTGACCCAAAAAAATGGAGAACAACCGCGGAAAGCAATTATACTTAATTCTGTTGTTTTCTCCTCCAAAGGCTGTGTGGCTGATATTCTTCTCCTTCAGTTGGCGTAAAATGAATAAAAATTCTGGCAGCATGTCATTACACCAGAGAGGATGTGATGTCACTCCTTTCGGTTATACGGTATCACACATGCTACAGACCCAACCTACACAGTGACACCCTACAAGCTAACTGGACACTTCATGACGCAGCTTCAAACAATAAATAAACCTGCATGCTTCTCTGTGTGGTACAGTCATGAGAATGTGTTTTACACTCTGGACAATTTCTCTGTGAGACTGATTAAATATCACTAGATTAATACCTGGCTAACATTTGCTCATCTCCATGTTCTTGGGTTCCTCAAGCATGGGGATGTGCCAGGCGTTTACATATGAAAAAGGTAAATGAGGTCAGCCAGGAATCCCTATTTCCCAGTCCTCCTCCATATACACATCCAATAATTTTCCAAACGCACTTGTCCTATGCACAGTCTTGAGTCTATCCCAGGACCTGCTGGCGCAAGGCAAGAAATAACCCAAGATAGGGTGCCAACTCATTGCAGGGCACATACACACACTCACATACAGACACACAAACAGACACACACACACACATACACGGACGCACACACACACACACACAGACACACAAACAGACACACTCACACACATACACGGACGCACACACACTCACACACAGACACAAAAACAGACACACTCACACACAGACACACAAACAGACACACTCAGACACACAAACAGACACACTCACACACAGACACACAAACAGACACACTCACACACAGACACACACACACAAACAGACACACTCACACACACACACGGACGCACACACACAGACACACAAACAGACACACTCACACACAGACACACAAACAGACACACACACACACAGACACACTCACACACGGACACACTCACACACAGACACACAAACAGACACACACACACAGACACACAAACAGACACACTCACACACACAAACAGACACACTCACACACACACACAAACAGACACACACACACACATATATACACACACACACTCACACACAGACACACACCCACTCACACACAGACACACAAACACACACACAGCCCTCTTCTTAATATTCGGATATTGGATGTAAACAAAAATCTGGCCAGCTTCAAATTCGTCGAACTGAAATGTGCTGTAGTTCTCTATTCATCCATCCCTCCATCCATCCCTCCATCCGTCCCTCCAGCCATCCCTCCTCTATACCCGCTTGTCCAATGCAGGGTTATCAAGTAGCCACGCTGACAATTGAGCTGCCCCCTGTCCTGTAGTTTAAATGTAATGTAACACATTACAATGTAATAAATGTAATCAGCACCAGTCGTCTAGGAATCAGTCTCCCTGACTCCTTTCCAATGCCCTGTGTTCAGCAGCATTCCTTACACACTAGCACGCTGAACACCTCATGCTGGCCAACTATTCCTCTTAGATGAAGTAACAACATGCGGCATAGCATGCATGGGCCAACCGAAAACAAAAGAGATTGGCAGACACGGGCTGCCAAGTAGCTGCAATCCTACCTCCCGCCCGGTAAGCAGCAAAACTGTTGCTCAAACTTTTGCCAAGGAGATATTTTATACAGACAACTACTTTCAGAATATAAATGTGGAGAGTGCCAACGATCAATAATTTCGTACTGCAAGGTGTCTGGGACAAAGACTTCAGATTTCTTCTTGACAAGTGGCGAGGAAGATTGTGCTCATTGAATTAACCAGCATGCCTGTCAATACAAGCCAGCGTCCTGTTCAAGGTCTTATTGCACTAAAATCAGTACAAAGATCTGACATTGGGGTCTGCCCTTCCTGCTCTGATGGAAGAAAATAAAAGAACAAAGGGTTGCACCACTCTCAAAATATTGCTCTTGCCTGTATAATAATTGAGTAAAAAAATTGGCTAAGGTCCCAAGATCACATTTTGTCACTGGGCTTTTTTTGTGCAGGACTCTACACATTGATTAGCATTTATCATCAGAACAGTTTAGATAATTGCCACGCAGCACCAGAATTGTATCTTAAAAGATGGGTCGCCAAGCACAGCATAACAGAAAACATTGATCCGTCTTCAGCTGAATGCGCAATTATACAAGCTAGTAAAAACTATGAAGAATAATAGTGGGAGAGAAAGTTCATGGAGTTCAGAGTTTAATCAAGGCCTATGAGTGGCAATGCTCAACTGTCCTTCTCCAGTTACTCCAAGGGTATGATTTGGATGCTGGGCTGTGGGGGGGGGGGGCACCTTATGAGCCCAGTAACAGTTAAAGAAACATGTCAGACTCTGAGGTTTGGCAACATGTATTTACAGTTTCTGCTCACTATTTCCCCCCTGTGATTCCCGTTTAAAAGCAGATAAATATGATTTTTGAGAGGTGTGACATTTAACATCAGATCCGAAAGTAAGTAATAATCCTCAAACAAGCCCTTCATATATTTGGCAAGATGTCAGCTAGCAGGGAAGGGCGGGACAGGGACATTATAGCCTACAGTTCTGGAAATAATTAAGAAACCACATCAAAATTTTCAGCTTCACTGGTTTTACGATTAATTGGTATGCGTCCTTGTAAAATACATATCTTGACATTCTTCTTGATCACATTCCATTACAAATCCCAAACAATAATATTGTCATTCAGAACATGACAATTGGTTAAGATACTTAAAGAATACAATGTAGCTGTACATTAAATGATGCAAACAAAGATCATTATTATATAGTTTTTATTTAGGGTTCAACAATCAGCTGTTTTTGATGGAGTTCAGGAGTTCATAGGGCTGGCTCTCTTAGGGTCTTAATTTGGCGGTACAGCAGTCACGCCTCGATTGACCTGCTTGGAACAGGACCTGAGAAGACAGAAGCAAGTATTCATCCAGGACAACCCAGAGTAATTGCATTGTTTGAGTCATTAATCCTTCCCAGAGACAAGCATCTGCCCAATCCCAGCCGTGAAACACCCACATGTCGTTAACAGTCCTCCACCAAACTTTACGCTGGGGCTTGTAGGCCTCTCCAGTTCTCCAGCTAAACGTCCAGTTGCCAGCTCTTGGATAGAACTGACAAAATGAAGAGAAGATGACCATACCCCTGTCCTCTATGGTCCAGTCCTTCTGGTCTTGATGAAGGGTTTCTGTCTTGATTCGTGGGACTTTAGTCTGGCTTCTAGGAGCCTGTTTCAAACATCCTGCCCTTGCATATTCACAGCACAAAGTTTCCCTCTTCTTGATTATCCTCAGTGCTCGTCACATACACTACAAAGTGGCTCCACCCTCTGCAGGACTGTTTATCATCATTCAGTGTCCTGGTTCAGCTTTCCCTTCATTCAAAACTTTAGAAATGTTCATCCCGTCAGTGGCTGTAACATAATGCATCTTGATTCAAATTTGAAATGTATCATTAGGAATGTTTTTGTGACGTCTGATTGGTCCGATTCATACAGAAATGTATCGATAATTAGGAATGTTTTTGCGACGTCTAATTAGTCCGATTCAAACATAATTGTTAGACCCATAGCAGTGGTTCCAAAATGGCAGAAGCTCATTAAGTTGAATTAGGTCAGAACATCATTAGTGCTGGAATTCAACAAACGTTGCACACAGAATGGCTGCCACGGAAATAGAAAATCAAATATGAGTAATCTGGACTGCTCTCTTAATTTTCCCCCCCCCCAATCTGTTACGCCTGCTAGATGCAGAATTAAACATTGACTTCAGCCAGTGTTTATGATGCAGTTGGATCACAGGCTGTCGGATGCCTGCTGAAATTGTCATACCAGAAATGAATAATGATAAAGGTGAAACACCATCTATCCATCCATTTTCTGAAGCCGCTTATCCTGTTCAGGGTCACTGGGGGTGCGGAGCCTATCCCAGAGGTGAAAATGGATTATTACAAATTTAAATGGATTCCACTGGTACACTTTGCCAGGCAAACACACCATTTACTACTCAGGAAATGGTCAAAGTAATGGCCAGACAGTCATAGTCAGGAACAACACTGGAAAAGATTACAATGCAGTTAGTGGCATATTTGATTTCTCCCCATCAATGACAGGCTTATTTCCCAAAATCTGCTGTGAAAGAAAGAGGAAAACGTTTGATGACCAGGTTCAGGCTGAAATGGAGAGCATGCAAAACAAGGATTTCAAAGGGAGCGGAATGCTGAAAGTGAAAAGCAAATGGAGGGAAAATACAGTCAGACAGATACGGACTTGGAAATACAATCAAAGAAGGAGAACGAATAATTAGCTTCTGGAAATCTGACAATCTTGTCACGGACAAGACATTCTCCCAGCAACCATCGTCTTTTCCCCTGTGCACCAGACAGCTCACAGAACCAAGCAGAGCTGTATTTCAGTGCTGAATGACCCAAGAGCTCAGTTCAAATAGCAAAGAGTAAAAAATAAACGTAAAGTACTACAAAAGATTGTACAATAGATTGAACTATTTATGTACAACAACAAGGCCATTCAGCTTCCATGAAATTACCCTCAGAATATACCCATAGCCCTTAGGAAGGAAAAACGAACAGGAGAGATAAGCAGCTCTCGAAGTACTTCACGGCGAATTCCGGAAAGCTATCAAGACAGACCAGGACTAATATCGCAACACTCCAAAGTTGCTGAAGACTAAAATTAGCAACGTTCGTTTTCCAGAACTCTGCAGTGGATATACAGAAGAACGTTGCACACAATATGGCTGCCACGGAAATAGAAAAGCAAATATGAGTAATCTGGACTGGTCTCTTAATTTCCCCCCCCCAATCTGTTATGCCTGCTAGACGCAGAATTAAAAACTGAGTTCAGCCGGTGTTTATGATGCAGCTGGATCACAGGCTGTCGGATGCCTGCTGAAATCGAGACACAGAAGAGCTATATAGCAAAGATAACAACAACCTAGATATGTTCAGTTAGTTCGTACACATGAAATGTGTTCCATCATTAAATGGAAGAGAAGGTCAGATTAGGGCTGCGATCATCTGCGATCTTTTGTTTTGGCGATCGGACTGTCGATTGCGCCCGACCACTTGGCAACAATGATTTAAACAGGTTCACATTATTCCGATGTTTAAAAGTAAACAGTCTTTTTCTCAGACAGAAGGAAGATGTCATGTTATTGCATCACTTACCGAAAGGATTCAATGTTCAGTTTTCTGATTTTGAAAAATAAGCATGCAAATGCATTATTAAACTACACGCTATTTAATTTATATTGTAATAAATAATGGCTATAAACTGAGCGATTTTATTAGCCATTTAACAAATTAAATTTGCATTAAATTAAAATTGTAAAGGTGCGCCCTATTTTCAGCAGACCTAGTTAATAATTACCGGCGCCATATTCATTAATTTTCTTATTTGCCAGACAACTTAAAACCTGGATTCAGTCAGCGGCCTTAATTGCAATTTAATTTTCTCCGTAATTCTCCTTAGAGCCGAGCGCACACGAAGACATCACGATATTGCAAGATGAAACGTTGGGTCAGCGGCCCACCGAAGCGCTGTTACGAAATTGAAGATGAAATTGCAGTGGTGCCTAGTGACCACTGGGTGGCTACAGTCGCCAGGAGCTAATAGTTACCATGGGAAACTACTATAGTCATATGCGAAACGATTCGCTAAACTACTGGCGCGATTAAGCTTGACATTTCACGTAAATAAATATGGCTATATTGTGCTAACTGAGGTGGAGATTGTACGAGATTAATCTCTATGTAAACAGCCGCCCGCTAGGTCAATTTACGTAATTAACCGCTATTCCTATGACAATCGTTTATTTCAATCGGTTATTATTAAAGCGTTAAAGGTAATGAATCGCTTAAGTTAATGCTATCTTGGGATTCGCTAGTTAAAAGATTTAAACGGAAACACAGGAAATGAAGCGGGTTGAAACAATATTCATCACTTAAGACTCTGAGAGACGCCACCAGGGTTGGGGCCATTCCGGAATGCATTTATCAATTACAATCTAAATCAGGAAACGGAACTGCATTTGGGACTGGAAAAAACTATGTGGAACAGAATTGAAATTGAATTCGAATTTCAGGGAGATTTAAATTCCACCTCCAGTTCCATTTCCTGATTTGGACCGAAACTGATAAATGCATTCTGGAATGTCCCCAGCCCTGGACGTGACTGTCTTTATGTTTGGAGCTGACATATACAGGTGGGCTAAACGTGTTTGCTGGTGTAAAACAGTAGGGGAGAACCAGTTTGGTTGGCACAGTTTCCATTCAGCTACGCGTATCTCAGACATGTAATACACTATAACCTATAGCTACCTGCAACTTAATCCTTACGGTATCAGCTAAAACCCAGACACATTAGACTACAGAAAACAGCTACTGTAAATAGTTTATCCAAGTATAACAACATGTTGCGCACTTGTGCCAACGAGCCCCAGTCCGGGGTTTGTTGACACGGCATTAATATTCTATAAATTTTGTAAGAATCTATCATCAAAATAATCATAATTTTTTCATTTAATTCAAAATAAAAACAAATATCCAGTGTCACTGAAATACTATTTCTGAATCTCACTCAAGACACTCAGAATATCGAATAAATGTATACATTGTTTAATATACAATAAGAACATAAAACAATAAAATCGCGGCCACAGAACATTTTAAATGTCGTCTTATTAAATTCTTTCTCCAAATGATTTTTCAAATAAGCAACTTGTTTTTAATTATTGCACAAAAATATTATTAAACACACTGTGTATTATGTGCAAAGCAAGCAAAGCTGCACTCTATATACGTGATACCAAGCCAGCATGACTTACTGCAAGTCTTCAAATCTCCTCGCAAAATGCAGCTAACCCTTATCTCTTTTTGGTGCAATTAATGTAATTTAAGTATTTCACCCAGTTACATATAAAATTAGTCCATGACGTCATATTTTTGACAAAAAAACTGACAGCTACCTTAGCCGTGTGTGGCCGTGCGGTGTCTCGACAAAATGGATGAATATGGTTCTTGTAGTTCTATCTCATAATGTTAATTGGATTTTTATGAAGCTCCCTCTTCTAGCTTTGGAAATTATCCCTGTGCCAATCAGCCTGGGTCTCCTCTACTCTGTATTCCTCAAAACATTGAGAAATGAACACTACCTCAAACATAAATGCCCATCTTTTAGTCTGTGTTAATGTTGCTGTGAAGAGCCTTTTGCAAATGACTGCTATTTGCTATTGCTGTTTGTTAAAGCATAGGCCTACTTAATATGAACAGCTGCGGATTTGGGATTTCAAAGTGTTTACATATTATCATCTTTCGTTTAATGGAATTTTTTTACACGTGTAATTCATCTGTTTTATCTGACAAACTGCCTCATTGCTTTTGTTAGACGTTGTATTGCAGGACCCACCTGTGACCACTAGATGGAGATGTAAACCTTTTGCCAGAGGCTCCTCTCCGAATAGTCTCGTAAACCTAAAACAAGTAAATATTTTGTTAAAGGTCATATGTTTTTTTTACGCTCTTCGTCTTAACATGGCTTGTGAGGAATTCTTTATTAACAAACAAAGTTTGTAAGAAGATAACCGTAATAATAATTAGATAATTAGATCGTTTAGTTTGCATATACAGGGTGGTCTTACAAACGATCTATGGGTATAGAAGATGAGCGTAATCTTTCTTTCAGGAAGGACTGGGGAACAGCAGCTACACAGGTGAGCACCCACGGAGCCCTGAGTGCGCTGTAGGTGGGACAGTTTGCCTGAGATGAGTAGGGTGGATATGCTAACCACGTAGCTGCTTCCTGCTTTGGCCATAATGGAAGCCGAATGCCAAGGCACAGAGCCTCGGGGCAGCTCAGGGGGTCAGAGATCAACCTTGCAGATGTGTTGTCCATTAGCCGCCCTCCACTACACCCACCCCCTTACCCCAAACACTCACACACACATACACACTCGCACACACACTCTGGCTGCCTGACCCTGGGGTCAAGTCGATCTGTTCCCAGCCCCGTCTGTCAGTGTTTATGGGGTGCGTGTTGAGTTACATGTACCCCCCCCCACCTCCCCCTAACTCACCCCCATTTCATTCCCCTGCCCACTCTTCCCTCACCCTATGGATGCGGTTGCCGAGGCTCCACCGATCAGCTAACGTGCGAGACTTTCTGGAAACCCTGGAAGACGTTTAGACTCATAGGCGTCTACTTTGTAGTATCTAACATTGGCGCGGATGAGAGGACAGCCGGCTGGTGGCTCAGCATGAACGGCAAATGTGGTTAGCGCCGAAGCATTAGCCTATGGAGGTAGGGCAGCCTTATACAGGATGAACGGTGCTCAGAGTTACACTGAGTAACGTCTGTTATTGTCTCACGTGGTGCCTGTAGGCAGGTCTAAGTGGCCATTTTGTGTAAAGTCGCAAAGCCCGGTGGAAACAGCAGCCGAAATGACTCCCATAAGCTTGTTTGTTTTGTTTTGGCCCCTGCTATCGAATGCAGCACCAAGCACAGGAATGCTGTTGTTGAGTATGAGGGCGTGGGGTCTCCATATTGGTTCACCAGAGAGCCCACTCCTCAGGTACAGAGGTTCCAGCGCTCTCTCTCTCTATGCCCGCTGTCTGGCCAAGCAGCCTTCCCCTTTTACTGGGCCTTCCCCTTTAAGACACCGGAGACCCGATCAGGTTTCAAGATGTAACTGACACGCTTTGACATCTATCTCTTGAAAGGCTGAAAACAGTGACTCTCAAAAGACAGTAAGCCCAGGCGACATGGTGCCGGCATCGTGGACCCACATCATCAGCTGCACCTCTGATCCTGTGCAGCTCATTCTGGGACGAGAGGAGACCCCAGTGTCTGTCCTTCAAACCACTGTTTGCCCTGTTACAGCAACCTGGGGTTAAATGCATTAAAATGAAATGTTTTCGGACACACAGTCACGTCAGCGCGTCGTTGACGGGGCCCATGGGCTCGGCTATGGCCAGGGTCGCATCCCGGGATGTACTGGGTGGTCTGGCGTGCTCGCTTGGGCACCGGCGCCGCTCAGGTGCCCGTGTGCCGTGTGGCTGCCTGCTGCTGGGAAGTGCTGCCACAGAGCTTTCCGGCGTTTATAAATAACCGCGGGCTCCACTTTCTGCAGCTGTCACCACGTTTAAGTCGCGACCCTCATGCTTTTCTCGGGCTGCGCGGCCATAATTCCCGCCGAGCCTGCCCCTGTCGGCTCCCGTCACACTTTCACTCCCTGACCTCGGAGCCAATGCCCCGTCACCCACCCCCACCTGGAGTCACAGGGCTCCCCATCTCTGCACAGACTCCGAGTGACCGATCCGCCAGGGACGATGTACGGTCAGCAGCTGAGGGACGACAGTGACGCTGTGGGGAGCATCATGTGACAACGCAAGACAATCTGCAGGCGAATGCACGGGTCAGAGGAAGGAAAAAAACCTCCCTAAGTGTCAGCTGGAAACGGGCATAACTGGTACGCAAGTACACATTCAACTTTAAAAACGATACGTGTGACAATCGATTGTGGTAGCAGTGTAAATGCGTACTTATTTTATCTGCATTTACGTTGATATGAAAACAAAATATAATGCATTTTAATATTTGTATGCTAACCCTACTTCATTTGCAGTATACAGGTTAAAATGCAAGGTATTTTTTTGTCATAGCAGCGCAAATACACGTAAAATAAGTACACATATACACTGTCACCACGTATCGTTTTTAAAGGTGAATGCGTACTTGCGTACCAGTTATGTCCATCCCTGATTATAGCATATCCATCAAATTAGAGTTAACGTCCATCAAATGATCTAAAAATTGGCACCTCAGTTTCCAGTCACAAATCCTTGTCTGTTATAACTGTGAAACTAAATAACTTGCATCCCTGTGTTTTTTCATGAGCTGGGATATTGCAGTCCAGTAACAGAGAAGAGACAATAAGGTGTAATTCACTGCAGAATATTATCTGCAGTGAGTAAAACACAACGCCCAAGCCGTTTCAGTGTGGATCTCTACTGCTTGTGTTCACTTCAGACTTTCTCGTAAATGGTTTGTCCAACCAGACTCCTTCCCTGAGTTTATTTTCAGAGTTGAGTGGTAGGTGCCCTTTGGAGAACAAAGGATGTCCACAGGTCACTGGATTTCCAGGCTGGCAGGATGTGATTCTGTGTGAGGTGTCCCTGACGCCACTTCAGCACACTACAGGAACACACTGCTTTTCACAGACCATGTATGTGAGCTCAAATACACACCCTGGCTCTACGTCATGGTGTAACTGTGGTGCCCTGTCTTTTAGAGTCACACCAGCCAACGGCTGTAGGAGATTTAAATTCAGGGCCCTGGTTAAGCTGTATCAGTGGGTTAGCAGTATTTTATATAACAAGAAGTCAAAGGCCAGGGACAGTTAGCCAATTATAGCTGTCACTGCTGCCATGCAGTGGATGTGGGTGGAACTGGGTAAAAGATGGAGGTGTTAACCCCCTTTTATGCCCTTGCTCCAGACCAGGGTCTAAAGCGGTCAGCCTCCGAGACACATGGGAAATAACAAGGCCAAACTGATCGATTCCTGTCTAGATAGGGCTGTAGAGGACCAGCTCAGAAGCTAACAGCTAGTCGCTAACAGCCGACCGATGTCCATAGTGGGGGATAAAAGTTGCCCCTTGAGCCCCTCCCAGTCCACGGTGGAGACTGGCCGGTTCTGTCATCCGCGAGCGCCGAGTGATGAGTGACAAGAGGAAGTCCGGAAGTTTCCAGGAGATGAAAGGGAGGGAGCTGAGTTTATTTTTCTTAATGTGTGTGTTTCTGTGAGAGCGCTCATGCGTCTGCATTTCTGCCACGTCTGAATTCTGATTATTTTACAAACAGAACATGCCCTCTGATTCCTTCCCTGCTTTTTTTCCCCCTTTCTACTTTGCTGCCTTCTCTCTCCTGCTATGCGTCACTCTCCTCCTCCCCCCTTTCCCTTGCTCATCTCTCTCTCTCGCTCTCTCTCTCTCTCTCTCTCCTCCCTTCTTCCCTCCATCATCCGCAGGATGAAAATAATACTCGCGGATTCCTGTGAGCCCTTTGTCGATGCAGAGGGGAGACGCTGGCGCACCCGGATCACGTTACAACTTTCATTTCCTGCAGCGTTTGAGGGAACATCCAGGGTTTTATCCGTGTATGGGGGGGCCAGGCGGCCAGCTCAGGTTACGCTGCCCGTCACTCTGCCGTCACCGAACAAACGCACCTCTCAACAGGCCAGCCTGAGAGACCTGCCTGCTAGCCTCGGGGGGGGGGGGGGGGGGGGGGGGGGGGGGGGGGGGGGGGGGGGGGGGGGGGGGGGGGGGGGGGGGGGGGGG
>JAODJX010000027.1:14260365-14275738 GCA_026776945.1 Isichthys henryi
AGGGATGGTCTGGCTGAGCCCCCCCCCCCCCCACCCTCACACAATGGACTTCCCCCTATGGGACGTATGAAATGAATAGAGACCCGCAACTACTCTTAAGTTTAAACTACACACAGACACAAATTTCAGTGCTGTCCCAATATATTCCACGATTTACTGTGCAGGGAAAATATGAACTGTTCAAAAGCGTATATTGTCGCGGTTTAGATTTATCCAAGCCTAAAGTAGGCCTACTGTTTTTGTTTTTTTTTTTCTTTTAATCAGACCATCAGATCATTAATTTGTGGCTTGAGTAATGTTTGGATTGGGAAGCCGTCCAATTTTTTATTATTATTATTATTATTATTTATGCGTATTTTTTATGATTTAATTATTGCTCTGTCCGATTCGCGAAAGTGAGAAAGACGAAGGGGTTAGTGGTAAATACTTTTTTTTTAGTAAGTAAGAATATAAAGTAAGAAATAACGGAGATGTTCTGCTATAAATATTTTGTTCATGCCATACATCTGGATAAAACAGTAGCCACGCTTTTAAAGTCGTTGAAAACTGCTTAGGATTCACTGTAAACTTAAATTGCATCAGAGCAGAATTAAGTTATTGTGCGGTTTATCCAAATATTTCTTTTTGTCACAACGGAATTTTAACAACCCTGAGTCTTAAAAAGTAACGTTTCTTTTAAATATGAGAGAAATACCACTGGATCCGCTGGTGTTGCGGATGATATGACGGTCCGAATAAACAGCGGATATATAACATTATTTATTTGTATTTCTGCATCAAGATATGATCAAAGTAAGTTAAACCAGTCCTCTGAACCGGAAAACACGCTTTATGCGTTTCAGTCGCCGTGGGAAGTATTTTTTTATAGCTGTCCGATTTTTGTTAATATTTTACATAGGCCCACATACCTAAATAATAGGGCATACTCATTCAAATGTACCCAAAATATAATCCTTTATCCATGTGTGAAACTTTCTATAAAAATGTTTGTTACCTATCCTTCTATGTAAAAAAAATACCAGTAAAAATCAGAGTGACAGCTGGTACATGACCACAAATTAAGCTGTACTTTCCTTGTACACACTAGCGTCTTAAAATCGGTGAAAAGGCGACACATCACCCCGATTTCGACCCATAAAAAATACCTGGATAAAAAGCCGCCGCGTTATGACACTGGGAGCGACAACTCAGTTAAGGGAAATCAGAGATCTCTATAGGTGCAGTTTATTTTTCAGGCCGGCGCTTTCGTAGCCTTACAACTGATAACATTTTGTAAGGCATAACACCCCCCCCCCCCCCCCGAGGTTAAAGACAGCTCGGGGGTTACTACGTATACGCCGGTATGAGCTTTATAGTCTCCGCAATCAGGTTTTAATGCGGGCAGCAACTGGTTCAGATTATGCGCAGGAAATCCACTGTGCGCTCAGTTCGAGACAATTTAGCCTGACGTGAAGGGCAGGGGGGTGGGCGGCGGCTCGAGCACGTTCCTGGAATACAAATACTGCAGAGCTACTGTGAAAGAATACAACATTTACTCACGAATTATTTGTCTAGGCCACGACTACTGAGTCATAACATTTCGTTTTGGTTTGCATCGCTTCATCCTCGTAGATTTTATTTTAGATGCCGCGCATATATACGAGCCTATATTGAGTTTCACGAGGATTCATATTGATAGAAAAATAGTACACTTAACGGATTCGTTATAAATACACGGATTATTTAATGTACATGTTCAGAATTTAAACCGCTGTACTGTACTGATTTTGTTTTTTAAAAATCATTATTATTTGTGCAACATTACGGTTATTACTAGGCTATTACTGTTTTACAATATGGCAAATACTTTGCTGCAAATCCCCAAAACGATCCTGCAAAACTACTAGTGCCTGGTATACATTTCAAGACAAAAATACATTGAATAATAGCCTATAGTATATCATCTAATATAAAATACTTCCATTAAGTAAATTAATACATTTATTCTAAATAACGGATGAAACTGATTTTTACCGCAATAAAGGGATAATGTCTTTGGCGCCCAAACACGAGGAGCCTGCAGCGTTAAATATTTACATTTGTGTATTACAGGGTCCAAAAACCACCATTTAGATTGTGTTCGTTAGCACACCGCAACACCGTTAGTAAAAACCTAAACTGCAATTGTTGACAATTAGACAGTACCGACTAACTGCATGTAAAAGTGGCGATTAACACGCATTAACTACTAGCGGCATATGCTTCGTAGGTACTTCATAGTAATTGAGTGTATATGAGTGTAGAGCCCGAGTATGTTTACGGTCTCTGGTGGAAAGATCTCACATGAGCGCGCCTCCCGCAGATGGTGTCGTTTTTCCGTGGCCCAGAACCGACAGAACAAACACTGAAAGAGCACAAAGTAAACACGGCAACGCAGACGTAATGATCCACAGCGCTCACAATGGGCCGCGAACACCAGCCCGTCTCAGCATACACGTCCTTGGGCAAAACGCGTCAGAAACTGCAAAGTGGACCGATCTTCTCCTACACTGCTGATCTTCTTTATTATTATTATTATTTAGCGGGATTTAGGAACCCATTGTCCTTATAATCACGATTCGCCGGAGTTAGACAGCTGAACTTGTATGTTACTATGACTTAGAGACCTCCCGGTAAAATAGCCCGGAGAAGGAGAGATAGAAAAAGGGAATATTATTTATCTTCCTGAAATCTTGGAATTTTCTTATTACGGTGTCTTTTTCAGTATCCTACAAAAGTGATGGTAAATGAGGGGGGTGGATTTATTTATTTATTTTAGAAGGGGGGAAAAAAACGTTTTTTGTGTTTTGTGAGGGTGAATCTTTAGATATTCTGATTTTTCGCTTAACTATTTTAAATCTGATCGGAGACACGGCGCTCAAATGCTTTTCATGTACCCTACATGTCACTCACAGCCCTTTTTGTGAAATTTTCGGTCTGCATTCGCTTAGACGTAACAAATAACTCACACGAAACATCCTCTCGACTTTCGTCATGTTTATTGGACACTAGCCGAAACCGCAACACGATTCTTCCGATCAGAACTTGAACTTGCTTTGGGAGGGGGGGGGGAGGTTCGACCCAACGCCTTAGTGAGGTTCCATTGCAAGATGTATACGTGTAAACTAAGTATTAAGAATTCTTTAGGAAAAAATCCATAAATCAAGCAAATGGAAGGTAAGTCCATCTAAGGTGTTGGGGGAAATAAAACCTTTTAGGACCGTCTTTTAAAGGGGGCTTCGAGTGCTTAGTTATGGTCAGAATGTACGTCAGAAACAGCATCCATCAAAATTGCGTCTGTCTTTAGCCTACTTACGAATTTAACGACTTGACAAAAGTCAGTCCAGTTAAGCATCACTGCGTGTCATATCACATCAGAAAATTTGGGTAGTTAAAATTTTAATATTTAATATTTATATATTTATATATTTATATATATACATTAAAAGTGTCGGATTTGAGTCTTTTGCTTTCTTTCTCTTTCGTATATATATATAAAAACAAAAGCAAAAATAATATAAAATCTCAAACGTTTAGGAACCGAGGTCCACCAGACTTGAGGTTAGCGGTCCCAGCAAGGAGTCTTGGAGCTGGTGCGGGTGTCCTTGGATGCCGTGTACCGTCTGCGCAGCGCCGAGGCCGGCAAGAGGGTAAGACGCTCCGCCGGGGTGGTTCATGTTTCCTTGAAGGAGAAGCACGGAGTTCTGGTCCGGGCTCTGCGGCGGTGAAAACTCGTCTTCCGAGCTGGACATCAGAGTCTTACCGCCGTCGAGAGGGGAGAGCTGATTCTGTTTACTGTTGCCGGAGTTGTTGTTTTCACTGTTCTCTCTATTGAAGAAAATACAGAAAAACAGCAACACTCAACGTAAAATGTAGCTATTGAGTCAAATCTGTGCTGAGGCTGTTAAACGTGGCTTACATTTTGACAGTGGGTCTCTGTTCAAGCGCATTTTCTGACATGATATACTATAGAAGTGTTTTACCTACATCGTATACATGGTGCTGAAGCGTTATTTTATGCAAGTGTTCTGTGCAGATAACTATTCGTCTACGTTTTCAATACCATACGTCACAGTTTCATACATTTATTGCAATTATAATTTTCTGTGATTATTCTTGCATGTTGATGTCTTCAGGAGTTACCTTAGAAATTCTTAAAAGTTAGGCCTCGGTTTTAATACGTAAAAAATAATGAGCCAGTAAACTTTAACGGGTGGCAGCTGCAAACGTAGAAACGTTTCTATAGGTCCTTACTTCAATCATGATAGGCTACTATAAAAATTTATTGCGGACGAAATGCGATTTCAACTACAGATTAGAATATTTTAGAACTACTCTGTTCATTATCGACGGACAAAAAAATGCATATATTTTACTTTACAACTTATTTACATGAGGAAATTAATGCGTATTAGTATAAAGAATTGTACTGTTCCTTGAAATTAAATAATACATTCTGAACCGGATAAACAAGCATCTACTAGATGTTTAATTCTCATTCCGTATTCGATGCTTGCTGTTAACGCACAAGAATAATCGTAATACAATTTGAATTAAAGTACTCTGCCAATAATTCATATATTCGGACCTCTCGCTTTCTTACCCAAAGACTAAACAACGACATGAACATTTTGAAAAGTCCCGGTGGTTCGTTTCTATCTTATTTTAGCGCAGATTTGTCCTATTAGCTGTATGATGTCAAAATAAAGAAAAGCACACGTAACGCATGGTTCCGATTCGCATTGACTAATGATTTTATAGATCGACCTGTAGCATCTTCTGTTGGAAAAATGAAAACGTTAGTTGCCTCAATGAAGAATACGGATACCCAGCTCCCGCGTTCAGAAATAAACCATATAATGAATTAAGTCCTAATTAATTCAACTTATTTGTTGCTTAGTTCCCTGTGCTGGAATCGGTTACCGATATGATGAAAAATAAATGCCTACCTTTCTTTGGCTTCAGCAGCTCGATCTCTCTGCCGTCTGTTTTTGAACCAGTTGCTAACTTGCGTGGTCGTAAGCCCCGTGGCCTCGGCTAACTCTCTTTTCTCCCGGGGGGAGGGATAGGGGTTGTGGGTGTACCATTCCCGCAAGACGCCCCTGGATTTCTCCTTAAAGCAGTAACTGGTTTCCTCTCCGTCCCAGATCGTGCGGGGCAGCGGGAATTTTCTGCGGACCCTGTACTTCCCCACCGCGCCCAGCGGTCTGCCCCTCAGCTTCTCCGCTTCCACGTAGTGCGCTTTCAGCCACAGCTGCTGCAGTTTGGGGTGGTTGTGCGGGGAGAACTGGTGGCTCTCCAGGATCTTGTAGAGCTCCCTGAAGTTCCCCCGATGGAAGGCCACCACAGCTTTGGCTTTGAGGACGCTCTCATTCTTGTGGAGGTGGTCGCAGGCGGGGAGAGACCAGAGGAAACGGCCCAGTCTCTCTAGGTTCCCACCTTGTTGCAGCACTTCACACACGCACGCCACTTGCTCCTGGGTAAACCCGAAGGAAGGCAGCATTGACATACTGTCTGGAGGCTGGCTTTTATTCCGAATACTATACGCGATACCCCGTTATTTATATTTAAGAGCTGATCGAACGGCTGTTAGGTTTTGAATCGGTGTTTTTATTATTGCGCTGCTTCATACAATCCGGATCGGCGATATCCACCTCAAAAGCGCAACGGAGTTTTGGATGTTGATTGTCGGGACAATTTGTTCCTGTTCAAGTTATGTCAGGCTTAAAGAGCGCTGCGCGCCACGCTGATTGGCTGCCAGTCCGCCCTATACCCTGGCAGTAGAGCAGAACAAAGTTTGCAACTCCGTTTCCTCCCTGGAGGACGTCAGGGCTGAAACCGGAGCCCCTTCTACAGCGTTACCTGAGGGAGCAGGGGCACATCCACACTAATCAATTATTAGACTTTAAAAGCCATTTCCAATGCGATCTCCTTCCAAGCCCACTAATTTTGGTGAACTTATATTTAATTACCCCACTTATTCCCGTGAATTATTAATGCATCAATAATCGAACGATGTAATTTATTGCAAGTTAACATATTACTGAATATTAATACATTACTGAATATTACTATCCTTTACTGTCAATAGTTATACAGCATATTTTACCATATAGTAAAATTCCTTGCTAAAGGCTCCTACCTTGTCACATACTTTATAAATGTTGCCCTATACAATCGAAGGGGGGTACAGTGTGTATTAACGCCACTGAACATCTGAAGGGTCGTAGATTGGTCTTACTCATTAAACAGCTTCTATCTTTTTCCGAAAATGTAACAATTTTCGTTATTTTTCTGTGATGTTTCCCCCCGGGACACAGTTAAGGCCCCCGATTTGGAACAATCAGTTCTTCCATCATCAGGGATTAGCTGCCAGATGCAGAGCTGATAGCACGACACGCCAACGTAATGGCGTCTTTGTTAAGACACACCTTGGATTTGTTAATTCGAATGCTAAACCTCTGGATTTCGAACAAACACACGTCAAACCGCATAATCAAACAAGTCGGGGTCATTGTGGACTTAATGGTGACGCTCCAAGAACGCGAAGTTATTAATGTTTAAGGTAAATCGAGAGATAAGAATCGTCATCGTAGTTCCGATCAAACTGCTTTAATCTAGAAGCTGCTGCCAGGTTACTTACCCGCGTGAAATAAGGATGAAGGGTAATTGGGTGTCACGTGCTGGAGGAATGTTGATTTGTATTCTCCGGAGTCCAAAGATGCAACACTATAACGGAAATGAGCCTTTCGATCAAGATTTGGGGCTAGAGCATCAAATCTTCGGACAGCTAGATAATTACTCAATGCGTTTATGAGTTAATTAATTAATAAAATCACTTCTTGTGGTTAAGTCCTGATGTTAGTAAAAGAATATTTATTTGTAGTAAAAGCGTCTGATCTCAGGTTTTAACAGTGAACATGGTACTTTTACGAGCACAATATACTTTATCACACTTCAGCTTCTTTTTTAAAGAGAATAAAGTATAATTATGGAAAAACACAAAAGTCTTGGAAGAGGTCATACCCAACAAGATCTTATAGTTTTTGCCGAGTACATTTTACTGCGCTTTCTTACTTAACAGATTAAAGCAAAACTATGACGTGCTTCTTCTAATTACTATTAGTATATTCAAATAAAATTTATTCGGAATTATTTATTTCCCTGCGTGTGTAATATGCGGGCAGTCTGTTCCACTATGTATAAAACGAAAAAAACTGTTTTCTTCCTTCTATTTTCTTTCTCAATACAGTGAAACATAAAACCGATCCATTAGTAAATGAATTCGGTGTTCTGTGAGCTCTTTGCAGTCCACGCAGTCGCTGTTTTAAAGAATAGATCACATTTCTCTATCTTCGCCGAGATCTGCAACGTGACACCGCGGCGACGCAATGCAGACAGCCACTCAGCCGGACTGCGGTGGTTCTTAATCGTTTTATTTCCAAAGCCTCTTAAAACCGATGGCGGTTTTGGAGACGTACTTTTTTTTTTTTGTTTATGTTTATTTTGAAATAAAGCAGAAATTTGCGCTTGGTTAGATGCACGCTTTGCTTGCTTACTTGGTCATCAGTTAGGAATAAAGCGAAGCCTTAATTAGCGTCCGCGGTCGTCACAGACACCTGTAAAAACAAACTGTCGGTGTCTCGGGGGGACGGGGAATTGAGGAGGATCCCGAGAGCGAATCTATTTAGTCTGTCGTTGATAGTACGATAAATTCACGCCCTTCATAACACCAATCCAGATGTGTGTTTTACTGAACTAGATATAGGCTACATTTTACTTTTAATGAAAGAGTTCGGGTGCGAGAAAATGACTGAGGTCTATAATACATTTTTGTTTACAAAAATGAATCAGTTGTTTTTATTTTAATTATAGCAGATAAAGAAAATACAATAGTCTTTGGAAACGCTAAAACACTCATAGGAATACTAAGCGATTTGTTTATGCAATTATTCCATGGATAAACCAAACCCGAATAAAAACATGTCATAATTGTTATTTACTTACAGCACGCCGTACTTTCAGTATTAACTGTTATTTCAGCTTGCTCTCCAATTAGTTTTAATAGACTCTGACTGCTTCGTTGAATTTAATCATCACACCAAACAAGACTGTCATTAATTACACAAATTTAACTTTTAACGATAATAACTATCACTTACAGTTTGCTACTCGAATTTCGAATCCTGGCAGTTAAACAGATTTATGCAGCGCGCTGTACATTGACGTCACAATGAACTAATTATAAAAATATTTGTGTGCGAGCGCGAGTAGGAATTTATCGAATCAGGACTTTTTTTCTTAATTCTGGCGAGGTAGAAATATCTGACAACATGCAGGCCTTGTACACTACATTAAAGACAAGAGTACTGAAACTGACCAAAATAAATATATAATCGTGCTTATAGAAAGGTAACAAAATGATCTACGTTGTTATGGAACGCTGTTAGGCCAATATCAAATGAAAATCACTTGAGGGGCATTTTTCAATGAAAAAGCGTAAAGCCAAAAGACAGTCCCGCTGTAACTTGTCGAAGAAAACGATGTTCTCGGCTCCTGACCATTACCGCGCAGGCCGGTCTGGTCTCTTAATCAATTCTAATGCAATAGCAACTGGGGTATATGATTAACGGCTCTCGGGTTACTGTAATGTCTCTACCATATTGCACCGCGCCTCCTCCTTTAACCCGAGAAGCCAAGGGGACGTGCCCGTCCTCGGGTCATGATTGTTTCAAGATGTGGACTCCCCTTCTGCCTCTGGGCGAGGACCGGCGAGGTCCCTGCTACTGAACACTACCCTGGCGAATGGCTGCCGTCAAAAAGGGAGGGAAAGCAGAACCACAGATACCCATCAGGAAAGCACCCCACATAGATGTCAGCATTTCTATAGAATTTGGCATCATATTTTTAAACTAGTAAATGATCAATTTGATACATACTAACCCTAAATAAACACAGTCTTAGCAGATGGACTTCTAATATCAAAACGGCTATTTCAGCTGTTAGCGCGAACAATGTACGCATTGTTATAGGATATGTTAAAACTATACGTGTTCATATCCAGTACTGTGCTTCTAAAGGCCGTTGCATCCCTTCTAACTCTCTGGAATCCGGTATTTAAAAAAAAAATTCCTCAAACAGGCGAGGGAGAGACATTGCAAGCATCAGTTTTGTGTGACTGTTTCCCAGTAAACTTGACGTTACATACGTAATGTATTTTCAGATTTATAAGACTTAAAATATAGATACTTGCGTGCTACTCAACTTCAGATTGCAAATTTCTAAAAAAAAAAAACCCACCCACGTAGCCTATCCGACAACTAAAGTTTGCTTCGCTTATAACTGCTATGCTTTTAAAGTGATTTAGGACCCTGAATACATGTATAAATGTGTACAGTAAAATACACAAATTAAATATTTAATCTGGATGTACTTTATTACCCCTAACTCAGTGGTATACAGAACACCGCACACTGTCAGTAGAGATATAATTTACTACTATTTCTGTACGCACTTAGTTTGCACCAGTCCGGTATAAGAATCCATTAGTAATCACTTAAAGTACAGTGCTTTGAACGCAAGGAGTATCCCCAAACAAAACAAACGATTGATTTAAACGAGTTAAATGGAATCAGATTATCAACTTAACGTAATTTCCTGACATGGTTAGAGAAAAGGGCGCTTGTTTAAGAGCGAAGCAATTATCCCCCCTTACAAATCATTAATGTTTATGACAGTTGTTTTCTTTGCTCGCAAAAACCACTCATACGCGTACGTCTCAGTATAGTAATGGCAGAGTGCCGGAAGCCCAAGTAATTCGAAATTAAATTATGTTACACTAACTAGAATGAAACACTGTAGCCTACATTTATTTGTTGAAAGTGTGCTTCTTTGTCAACATTTTACCAAGCAACTAAGTCTCTTTGTATAGACTGCAAGAAAGGACGTCCTAATATAGGACATTATTTTATTTAAATATTTTAGGATATAACATTTACATGTTATCAGATTATTAAATGTGCCCTCCTCTCATACACATTGCAGACAAACACTGAAATCGGTAAATACCCGGTACCGAGCGACGTGGAACTCACACCTTTACCACCAAATGCGGCCTGGGAGGAAGAGGACGTCAGCTACAAAGGGCTACGCGTCTGTTTTCATACGCTTAAGTACCGATGAGTTCATTTTGTTAAAATAATATTTCAAATTATTTATATTTCATTTTAAAAGTACGGACGGTTACTATTGGTTATTAAAGCATTTGCTTAAGGTTGATGTTTTAATTACCTAGCTCAATGAATGTATAGACTGAACAGCCAAGACATATAAAACTGGACTCAAGAAATGTAATTTTTTTTCCCTGTTCAGCATAAAATTGAGGGGGGAAAAATTTGAGTAGTGGAAACCGGACAGGTGGTTTTTGGTATGACGAAAGAAGCTGTCAAGCTCAGACGGCTCTCAGACAAAGTAAAACTCCTCAAAAGTCATCGGAGAATCTTATCTCAGGCGCTCAGGTTACAAAGTGCGGCCCTGTTCCGCTGAATAGCGCTCGGCCGGTGCGCTGCGGCGGCCCTCCAGCTGTTAGTTTTGGTTCTCCCGCCTCTCCCATTACATTGCAGTACAGTAGGCCGGGGGTCTGGGCGCTGCGGTCGCACTCCTCCACCCCCCGCCGTCTTTTTCATATACAGTTAAAGTACGCAGAAGGACACGTGTTACGCATTGAACAAACGAAGCGCAAACGATTACCATTACCTTTTCATCTGACAGGCGCCATGCGCTTTTCAGTTCTGAAAACAGCTCAATTACGGAGAGCCCGAGTGAAAAATGTTTAATAAAGCCGGGTGGAAAAGTTGAAGTAATCCCATTGACCCTGTCCATTCTCCAGAAGCATATTGCTGCGATATGCCGCCAGTGACAGCGTCCCTCCCTTATCTACTCCAGGTATGTGCTCTGATCGTTGCTGTGGGGCCGAACTTTCTTTTCCGTTATTATTGTTTTTTTAATTGAAATATTTTTAAATTACGCTATACATAAATGACATTATGTTATATTTATTTTGAGCTTGGAGGATGTCAAACTGCTGTTATTATTACACCCACTCCGGTCAGTCACAAAACAAAATCTGCTTGAATAACAACATGTCCAGCTATTTTCGGGATTTACACACGGACCCTTTCGGCCAGTCAGAAGAGGAAGCTTGTAAATTTTCTGCAGCGGTCGGCATGGAACGGTCCACCCTGCTGTTGCCAAGAAATATGTTTAAGCAATAAAAACTCATAAAATTACTATTTTTCTTTCTCTCCGTCGCCCCTTTTCGAGATCCCATTTATTTCACACCATTGAAGCCGTCAGCAGATATTCCTCCGCAAAAGCGGTCGCCGATCGCGGCGCAGACCGATGGTACGAGTCGGGGAAAAGGAAACTAGGTGAACCCGGACTTGCGTCGGATAGACAATCAGCAGCAGCATCCGCTAATCCGGTTTCCATTACTCTTCGAGAGCTGCAGGGCGCATTTTTCTCTAATCGATTTCCTGACAGGCATATTGTGAAGGGTAGCAGGTTGATAGATTTTAAACGAAAAGGGCAGGCTGCATTTTACTGGCAGCATTCTCCTTCGGGAGGATCCGTCCTGGAGCAGCGGTGGGTCTTCGATCGGGCGCGGAATCTGGTGAACCCCGACCCTCATTAGTGTGACGCGAAGCGCCGGAGCGCCCCTCTCCCCAGGTCAAGTTACGCGCAGCTCGCCGTCTGCTGCCCAACATTAAATGTCAGCTTTGAAATTTGCAGAAGGTCAGAGGTGACCTTCTTTAATAAGCTATGTTCGGGGGGTGGGGGGTGGGGGTTCCCTTTTAACTGCGCGACTGTGCGTGTTTTATTGTGAAGCACTTTCTAAACAGGACAGAAAGTACACATCTGGTTGTTTGCGAAGGAAATATCCTACCTGCAGGTTCCTGCCCAGGCATCATACTGAATATAGGAAAGATGATAACTTTGAAATATGTCAATTGAAACATATATTCCTCAGAAAGATATGAACCAGACCAAGTTTCCATATGTCTGAAAGTGATACACTGGATTTACACATACACTAATTTGCCGTCAGATACACAACGGGGGAGTAAGCAGGCTTGTAGACCTATAAGGAGTATGCATGAATAGTTTTAGTATTTTTAACCCCTGCATATACACAGACATGTGTGATGTTGCAGGTGGGCTGTCCGTTTAGGCTATCATAAGATCACCCCCGTTGATTCCCTCCTTGCCCCAGGGCCTCACATCTTAGATCTGCTGCGTGAACCGTCTTTGTTGAGAACCTAACAATGCTGTTTTCTACCTATTTAATAATGCAGGCCGGCTCCACTTGATACCTGGCAATCAGCTTCTCTAATGACTGCGGTGACAGGGTCACCTGCGCCCAGGTAACAGTAGTCAAGTGAACAGCATTCAGCGGGCAGTGACGTGCAGGGTCACGGGCCCCCACCATCAAGAACTCTTCCCACGGCTGGGATTCCGATAGGAACTACACCGGCTTTGTCGTGGGAGGGAATGGGACCAAACCAAGGGAGGCCCACCTGAAATTTGCAATCAGGCGCAAGTACCTGTGTATCTGCAGGGTGGAGGTGACCACTGTCCCAGGTAGTCTTCAGCAGTGACGCCCTCCTCATGTTCCACATAGTAACCCAGGGAAACCAGCACACTGCGGGCCACAAGAGCCCCTGTGGACCTCCTGTACAGAACCTCTGGAAATCTCATAGCTGTTTATTTGAGTTACAGGCTGAGATGTGAATAAGAGTCTTAATGAAATCCAGGTTACCAGGCATGTGCAAACGATCACTGCAAAGGCACATGCAAACGATCACTGCAAAGTCTAGAGCAGGGCCTGGATTGGATGAATGTGTACTTGTTAGAACCAAGCAACCAAAAGTTTCAGTCGAAAGCCCCTGAAACAGGGAGGTGGGGCCCTGGACTCACCAGGACACATTTTTACATTCATACATGATTGACTCAGTCCAGAAACCAGACGTAAGTTTCAACACTGAATATAACTAAAGAAAATTCTTTTGAAGCCAGGGAACGCGCTGCAAGGAAATGGTTTTTCACAAATAAAATTACCGTAGTGAAATGCTTCTTCCCAAGCACTTAAATAAATTATCATTTAAACATACCTAAGAAAAACAAAGGCATCAGCATTTTTTTTCTGTACGTATAAATATAAAGTTTTAATGGGAGTGTGGAATCTAGAAAAATAAGTTCACATAATTTCAGGATACAAACTGTCAACTCCAGCGTAAAAACTGCCAGTACAGTTTGCAGGTATATTGCTCTTCTTTGGTGTGGTTAAATGGAGAAAGTTCATCATGGTGAGGGAACCGTTACCTATTCAGTGGAGAACGTACACCTTATTTACTAACAGAGGAACAGAAGGCACATGTCAGGCACAAGTCAGGACACACTGATGTCTCACCATGCAACGGAGCAGCAGGAAATCCCCCCCCCCCCAGGTAGAACACATCAGGCCAGATGGGCAGGACAAGGTCTGCGAATCAAGCATGCCTTCCCTCTCCCCAAAGCACTTCACAGTCAGACTCTTCTCAGAATAATTAAAAATAAAAAAACCCAAACATTTACATATGTGTTGTTCCAGATTTTATACAATTAAAGGAGTGATCGCAATTAAAAACCCATCAAGACACTGTACCTCACTCTGGCACAGCTGCATGTTAAACCACGTCTCGGAGAGCTCTGACTATGTTGCAAGTGGTTATCACATGTGTATACAGAACGCAGGGTCAAAGGTCAAGGGCCACTCAGTACATTCTACTGCACACGTGCAGTTGGTATAGTGCAAGTTGGTGACACATTTGAAAGATTCTGCTGTGGGGGGGGGGGGGGGGAAGGCACATTTGTTTATGCATGAATGCAGCAGCAACATTCCTCACGGCAAGATTTGGTGACATTCTGGAAAGGCGGCTTGATAGCTAAGGCTGATGAACCTTAGAACACCAGACGACATACGACTCCTGTATTCCGTTTGCTGTGGCAAACACCCCAACGCTACACGAGCTTCTGAAAGATCTTGATGACAGTCGGTTCAGAGGGAGGGCTGGTCACATGACCAGCACCTGCTTTTTCTAGACCTAATCCAGCAGGAAGAGGCAAGCATCATTAGGGAGTGGTTGACGGCAAACCAGAATTTCTGTTCACATTCATGCAAGTACCTTATATCCAAAAGCAGAGGGTGTACTTCTCTCTCTTTGGAAGAAACTATAGGTTTTGGTTGGAGCAAGTTTCTTGAAGCAAACATAAGTTGAGTGCATTCTTCTGAGCTGTGATTGTGTCACTCAGTGAAGGCACTGGCAAATAATTTAACACGCAAAATGGGAAATAAAACATACTGAAGTAACACAGTTGCACACATGTATCTGCTGAGGTGGACAGGTCAAAGGTCACCTATGTCCTCATCCATTTGCACATTCTGCAGCTTGGCCAGTTCCTTTCCCTCCGCCTCCATCTCACTGCACATGACCCGTACGATGTCGCCCACGCCGGTCCCACCCACTTTGTCCTCGGCAATTGACAGGAAGTTGCCGCTCAGGCTGGGAGTGAGTGGATGCGTGGCAGGGGGTAACGGGCTGTGGCTTCCGTAGTCTGAGGGGAGCAGGTGATGGTGTGTCGGGGCAGTCTGGGGTGCCGGGGAGGAACTGACAGACAGCACAATATACCCCCCAGAATTAGAGTTGGAGGAACTGACAGGGGGTGCCTGGCTGGTGGGCGGAGCCTGGGTGCAGTTCAAGGGGGCAGAAGGGTAGCCAAGGGGGCTGCCATGGTCCAGGTGCAGCTCAGCTGGATAGGAAAAGGCCCCTCCCTCCAGGGGCTCCTGCTTAACTACACTGGCCATGCTGTGAAGCACCGTGGTGCTCTGGAGTGGAGCCAAGACCACCTTGTCCTGCTGCTGTTGTTGGAGTGGGAAGGAGTCAGTACTGCCTGGTGACCCGGCACCTGCGGGGGGGGGGGGGGAAAGGTACACACACCCACCGCCATACCGCGTCGTGTAGCTGGGGCGCCCCCCCCCCCCCCGCCCCCCGCCGGCCGAAGGGGGGGGACGGCGCGCGGCGGGGGGGGGGGGCAACGGTCACACTCCCCATCACCAATCCCTTTGGGGTTTGCGGGCCCGCCCCCCCCCCCAACACACACTCACGTCCAAAGGGAGGCAAGAGCGCTCAAATCAGACAGGTAGCAGAGGCCCTTTATGAATGAGCTGTTTTGTTTAATCTGCACAGTCCCCATGCCATTCCATGGGCGGGGGGGGGGGGGGGGGGGGGGGGGGGGGGGGGGGGGGGGGGGGGGGGGG
>JAODJX010000027.1:14275898-14296208 GCA_026776945.1 Isichthys henryi
GAGGAAATTAACATTGTTCCAGAGTCTCATTTAGGAAACCCGTGACCAAACCTCAATGCCTCCCCCTCCTCTCTGGGACATGTATTTATTTAAATTTTAAGAAAGAAAAAGAAAACGTAATGTCTGTTGTGGGGCTGCCCCATGTGGTTCTCTTAAATCAAACACCCGGCAGTGGGGAGTTTCAGGTTTTATGTGACTCGTAAATCAGATATTAAAAGAATGATGAATAAATGAGTACTGAGCTGAGGCTGGAAGAGGGCAGGCAAACCTGCCATTACAGACTCAGCTATAAAACGCAGAGATCTGCTGGCCTCGGTTCATCTGGGGGGCAGGAGAACAACACAGGCCCCTGGCCACTTGGCACCCTGCCCCCTTTGGCACTGAGCGTGACTGCACTGCGACACAAACTATTGTACCCCTCTACTGGCCAACCTCACCTGCAGCTAGGGCCGCTGTCAGCAGGCTCTGAGGAGGTGTGGGAAAACAGAAGACAACGCGCGTACTAGAAAATATACTAATTAGTGCCACCCTGGTTACTTGCTGGGGGGTCTGACCTAGTTAATCGCAATTGACTAATGGGCACAGATGACTTTATCTCAACAGGTCCTGATGATGAGATAGAGCCCAGCTCTTTCTCATGATCTTATCTAAAATACTGTCCGTCTGCTAGAAGGCTGAAGTGGGAGTCGCGAAGGAGAACCTACCATGCGGAAGTGCTGTGGAGACCGGGGGCAGCTGCAGGACTGGGAGACCCACACTGCCGCCATCAGCATCAGCCATGTGAAGCTGGCTGTAAGCGCTGGGTGGAAGGTGCCCGGCTGGAGAGGGCAGGCTGAGCACGGAGGACAGGCCGTTCTGCTGGGCCAGCGGCTGCACCGGTTCCAGCTTAATTTCCGAGCCACTGACACATCCAGGGTAAGCGGAGTAGGCTTGGGTGAAGCCCGGAACCATCCCGCTCAGCGCCTTTTCCTGGACGGAGTGCAGTGACGCCTCCCCGTCTATGGAAGTCCGAGGGTTGAAGGCCAGGGTCTGGGCACCCAGGTTGAGGCCATTGAATAGGACGCCACCAGGGGCCTGGATGTAGGAACTACCGTTGTGGAAGACGGTGGCAGGGTTGCTGGTCACCAGGCTGCCGTTGAAGACCATGGCTCCGCCGGTGCTGGGGGGCATTTTAACGTTCCCGACCTGCTGGATGACTAGGCCGCCATCCAGGGCAGCACCCATAGGGATGGTGCCGAGAGCCAACCCCCCTTCCGGGGAGCTAGAGAGCGGGCGAGGGGACAGGTCATCCTGGCCCTTGCTGGACTCATCTTCTGTGCTGTGATTACCATCAGATTCACTAGAAAGAGAGAAGAGGCACAGAGATAAATGAAGCTTGAGGCTTTACTTTAACTGCACCTTCATAATGCATTCATAGAACATTCAGTGCGCCTTCATAATGCATTCATAGAACAATCAGTGCGCCTTCATAATGCATTCATAGAACAATCAGTGCGCCTTCATAATGCATTCATAGAACATTCAGTGCGCCTTCATAATGCATTCATAGAACAATCAGTGCTCCTTCATAATGCATTCATAGATCATTCAGTGCTCCTTCATAATGCATTCATAGAACATTCATAAGCAGCATAAAGGAATAGGTAAGCATCCAGGCACACATTAACAGCTTTAAAATATATTAATAGCAAATAATACTATAATGTTTGTTACTAACGTATATTAAAGCTGCTGAAGTATGTTAAGGTGTTACGGTATACTTCCAAGCTGCTTATGGATGTTCTGTGAATGCCTTATGAATACGTTATGAAGATGCACTGAATGTTCCACAAAAGCACTATAAAGGCATCACGAAAGTGTAGTTAATGTGAAGTGTCTCCAAATAAAGTGTAGTGGGATTAAGGACAAAAAGGAAGCAGTCAAAATGTGCACAAAGCCCTCTTAAATAAAAGTATTCAAAATGGCAGGTAACCACGACGACAAGTATCCTGTGCAGTGATGCTGCATCGCTCCACAGATGGGCAGCACATTACTGGGTTGTTTTTTTAACTGCTTTTGTATTTTCTTTAATTAATCATGCATTCTATATTTGTGTTTAAAGTGTACGCAAGTACTCAGTATTCAGTTACCAATTCCATGCTGTACCTGTGGCTCGTAAAATGTGCGAAATGTTTAAAGATTTCGAAACAGCTGGAGAAACACCCAACATCCCATTCGAGCCAAGCTTAGAAATAACAGAACTCAAACACAGTCATACGAGCCCAGAAGTGGCAGGATAATTTAAAACACTTCAGCCACCATAGTTATCAGTAGTGACATACTACACAGCAGGGTCACCAGCTGCCAACATACTCCAGGCCAATTTATATATAAAAAGTCGACTTCGCTAGAACTGACTAGACGGGAAATTGTTAAAAAAAAAAAAAAGTTGAGAAAACATCAGGCCACCCCCGCCAATAATGCCATAAATCGTCGTTAAACCCAATTTAAACTGTAAGAGAAATGCTACCATCCCGGTAGGAGATCCCGGCAAAAGGATGCATTTGGTGAGCAGTAACGTGCTGAGTCAAAAGGCTCTTCACCTTTTAGGGGTGGTGAAACCCGCACGTCAGAGACTTTTACCCCATGGTGAGCGGGCTGGATTATAACCCTCATATATGTCAAAGTTAATCCCTTCCAGACCAGGAAGCTTGCGACCATCCGCGCCACCATTTGGCACAATAAACTACCCAGTGACAAATGCCCCCACTGCTTCGGCACAAATGGCCAGGGTATTAGTGGCCCTGTCTTCCGTCGGGGGAACACCGCCAATTCCATCAATTTTCTGTAAATCCACATAACAAAATATGACCAAATAAAATTATACGGTGGAATTATTCACATTTGCAATTATATATAGTTAAAATTATTGCTTATTAAGGTAGGCTATAATATTAAAATACAATTAAGCAAACGGATCTTTTCCACACCATAAATTTTGTCGATGAGTTAAACAGCTGAAGATCCGTCACAAAAAACCAACGCAAAGGCGTTAAACAAAAAATAGGTGCCAGACTCGGCAGCTCCCACTTTATCTGCCCGTGTAATTCCCTTCGCAGATATACAGCTGGGGTACGATCGTCTTGCTCTTTTGCTCCAGAGAAGCGCTGCCAGTTTTAGTCACCGACGGCGGATAACGCTTTTAAATCAAACAGAAGAACAATTCTAAGCTGCTTTGACTCCCCCCTCTGTTTTCTCACACGGGACGTTCAGTTTATTACAAAAACGTCCTTCAGAATCAGAATGCCTTTGAGCAGTTAATGACATCAGTCTATGGGGGAGGGGGACTGTCTACCGAAGAGGTCACCTCCACCAGGTGCGTGCGAGTGTTATTTTCAGAAAAAAGATGGGGAGAGACAGAGAGAATGTCCCTTTGCAAAGGGCGCCCGCAAATCTTTTAATGAACTACTGAAGGGTGGTTTTCCGATCCCTCCCAGTTAAGAGGAAAAGTAAACAGCCTAAGTGATTTATGTGGTGAGCCAAAGCAGGGTATTCAATGGATTCTAAACACACTCCCAAAGTAAACACACATACACACACACGGTAAAACAATAGGTCGTGGAAATGTTAATGTCGCCTGAACAGCCTACCCTTAAAGTTGTAAAAATAAATAATAGCCTTTATACTTCAGGTCAGTGGAATGGGGACAAATGGGTATTATATTGGGGACAAATTCAAATAGGTTTAAAATGACGAAAATAAAACTAAACATTTAAACGAAATCTCGCCATCAGTTTCGACTAGCTATAAAAGTTCAGTATAGTTATTCTTGCAGTTAATATTTTGTGTTATAACTCCGGTACAGCTTTTGTACGTGTGTTCAAATTACAAATGAAACTTGACCTGAATGGGGACAGCTTCATATTTCAAAACATTAGCGCCGGGCACCCGGCACACTATTCCTTTGGGTTTAACTCTGTAAATGATTAACGATGTCAATTCATAAAGCAGCACACACTATGGACAGCAGGTATCAAGCCGAACCGACCGGGCAAAAAGAAGCTCCAGGTGAAACACACGCAGTACCGCAAACGAAATCCCGCAGACTGTGTAACAATTTAGTGTTAAACCAATACCTGGAATTATTAATTTTGGCATTTAAAAACATTAAACTTTTGCGCATCATCGCAAAAATAAACGCTAAACACAAAGTGGCATACCGTGAAAACTCACCTTTTTGACTGCGCTTCAGAAGGATTCCTATCCCTCTGTCTGCGATTTTTAAACCAGTTGCTAACCTGAGTCAGGGAAAGCCCTGTGATTTTGGCCAGATTGCGCTTCTCGGCAGGAGAGGGGTACCTATTCTGCTTGTATAATTCTTTCAGCGCGTTCCTAGACCGTTCTTTAAAACAGTACACAGTCTCTTCCCCGTCCCAGATAGTTCGAGGCAGCGGGTATTTCCTACGAAGGCGATATTTGTCCACTGCACCGAGGGGTCTCCCTCGAGCCTTCTCCGCCTCACTGTACCGTGCCTTGTACCAAAGGTCCTGCAGCGAAGAGTGATTGGACGGGCTGAAGCTGTGGTTCTCTAGAATACTATACAGTTCCTGATACCGAGCTTGATGGAAAGCCACCAGAGCTTGTGCTTTTAAAATGCTCTCGTTGCCACGTAGCAAGTCACTCTGTGGTAAGGACCATAAAAACCTGGATAGGCGATCCACGTTGCCCCCCTGCTGCAGCGCTTCGCAGACGCACGCCACTTGCTCCGGTGAAAAGGCTAGTGAGGAGGGAGCGCTCACGAGAAGTTCACTATGGACTGCATCTGCAGCTGAAGTCGCATGCTCCATAGACAACTCCGCAGTATCCAAGGCTAGGAGCTTAATGCTTCCCCGTTTATCTGCCGTAACATTCTCCTTCTTTATTTCATTTGTAATTATGACCTCGCTGGAGGAAGAAGACATTTTTTAATGCTTCCTGGTAAGTCACTCCTCCTGGTTTCAGCAGTCTTCAGCCGATCAGGTTTCTGCTTGCCATACAAGCGCGATCAGATATCTGGCGACAGCTGTGAACGGACAAGTCTTTCTTCTCCCTTGGTTGTAATGTGAATTTTACTCGGCAAACTGTAGCAGGAAGGGGGCAATAGGGTCTGCTTGCAGGAGTGCAGTCTTATTGGCCACACAAGGCTCTGCGGGGGAGGAGCGAGCGAGATCTCAGGCAAATGTTTTCACTCAGACTGTCGGTCAAATACTGCGCACAATGGCTTACCTGCGCAAGGTGTACTGGCCGCGGCTACAGAGCCGACGGCTCCGTTGTTCGCAGCGTTGCGCGCTGTTATTGCTGCGCTGCGTAAGCAGTAATCCTTCACCTTTCATATACCAAAAAAAAAATCATTGACCAGTGCCACAAATATAACAAACAAATCGAACGACCTATTTGAAGAATCACATTCGTATTTTCAAATGAGACCACAAAATATAATACGCGAGATAAAACATAATGATCATGACAATTATTCGTTTCTGCATTATTATGCTTCATTTTAACTGTAGCAGCATATACGATATTTATACATAGTCATAATAATATTATTTATATCGTACTTGACACCTGCTTTAAAGTTAAGTACTATTTCCGAAGAGGCTGCATATTACAATTATTTCCCAGAACAAGTGTTGCAAAAGCACTTATATTGTTGCTCCAGAACAAGTGTCGCAAAAACTGTATTGTTGGATAAAACGTGTAAGAGTCAGGCCAGTAGAATTAATTCTAAAGGTGTCGACACGCTGGGCAACTTTTTGAGCGGTGTTAACTGCCCAGGCACTTTCCCATTGATACTGGGCAACAAATATCTATTTGAAAAACTTTAATCGGAAGTGAGAAACATTTCGCGATCATCCAGATCCAGATAAGTTGCCCTTTGTCTCACCTGGTTGGCAGCTCCCCGGAAACAGAACTCAGAAAGTCCTCCTGTCTACCATCATCTTCAGTCTTGAACTTAATCAGATATCGCTTCGACGTGTATCCAGCTATATAAAATAAAGTGATACATTTTTAAATAAAGGATACCGGTTATGCACACGTTTCGGATGAAAGCGTCTATAAAGCCGTGATAAAACTATAAGAAAGTATATGCATGAATGTATACGTGTCTAGGATTCTGTCCCATCTGTGTCATACGGCAGCCCATATTGACTATGTATACTATTTACGTAACGACAGGAAAAAACGTCTTTATATAGTGATATATTTATGACAAACTGGGTCGTTTAAATGAAAATGCACCACACTTTGTTTCTCGTGCCAATTACTAAGTTTATTGTTTACGATCAAACGTTGAGAAACGCTACGTATGATAAATGCACTGTTCGAAGTCATAGGAACGAAAAAGTAGGAACGATTCATCCTTCCGTGTTTGTTGCACGGAATTTTTATGCAGAGAAACCGTTATTCGAGTCTCATTGGCGATTTGTTAATAGACGTATAGCGAAAATATTAGGTGTACGGAGGGAAAAAATATATGGTTACTGCAAATATGGATGATCAGGGGTGTCCACGATGCAAGACAACTAAATACAGGAACCCATCACTGAAACTAATGGTGAATGTCTGCGGTCACACGCTGTAAGTGTGTGTAAGCTTTTAACGTAACGTTCCAATATGGCTAAGTTGTGTGTAGCAGCAATTTCAGTAGTTATAATATGTTTTACTCGGATCTTTATCACGTTTTCATCACTTATTGTAAACAAATATCTCGTCTCCAATTCAGTTGTATATGTGGTCGGTGCTAATAATGTAGTGCTTGCAAGTATCGTTAGCTTGCTACATGCGTGTCATAAAATTGTCAGCAGTCCTTAAACCCACTAAAACATTATCTTAATATGCATATAAGAAGTATATCCAAAGTAGTGTTGAAACATCAGTCACCTGCCACGTTCACTTTAGTGAAAATTTAGCGGATTGTAGCATTGTCTTTATGCGCATTTCTCTTCATACTTGAACCACATGTAAGTTTACAGAAAGCTCTACTGGTTGCATTTAACGCTGGGTGCTATGTTCTTGGTGGGAGACGACATGTCGATCCAGAGTTAGTTTTTGTATAATGCGTGACTTGCCTGCTAAGAACGTAAACATAACAAAGCCCCCTCCCCCCCCTAAAAAAAAACTGGGGCCACTGTCCACTCTGGTAATTAAGTCTCCATGTTTTGGGCCGTTATATGTTTATATAGTTCTGCAGTTTTCATATTAACCCAAGCGGTTAATGTCTTTCTCCCGAAATTATTCAGCTCGCCCTTATATTCATTCTCATGCCCTCTGGATGTCCTTGTTGATATGCGCCTTTCCACTATTATCCTGACTGTCTGTATCCTCTCTTTGTGATCTACCTGCCATGCCATCGTTCTGTCTGAATCTGCATCTGCTGAGCTGACAACTGACGAGTCGTCTGAAGCTCTTCCAGTTTAGTTTGCGGTGTGGGATGGCTGACCTCTAAAATTAAACTGACTGTGCCTTTGCTGTAACCGCCCCTCTTTGTCTATTACCTCTGCACAATGACATGCCCAGATGTCCTTTTGGCATTTTGGCCCATAATGGCAGCAAATGCACTTAACTGGTACTGACTGTAAGATAGTCTTCACCCAGAGTTACGTTGTGGCTGGGGTTTGAGGTACCAAATTACACAACACAGGGTTTTGAGAGTTATTTGGAAGTATTTCACTTTGTTGCCCTTTCTGTGTTCAGGCTCCTGTTCATGCACTCTGATTGTTCTCAAGCAAGAACTAGTGTGCATTCTCCCCTGTCTTTATGCTGGTTTCTGTGTGCGTGCGCGGGTTTGCGTATACATGCACATGTTCGTGTGCATGTGTGTGTTTTCTTGTGTGGGTATGGAGGGTGGTGTCCAGCCTGCAGGGTCTCTGGTGTGCTGAGCTTGGCCACAGTTTCTTTATCACCTTGCTGACAGCTGCAGATGAGAAGATTAGAGCTGGCCAACTGAGGATGGAGACCAGGCTCCGCCTAGAGATAAGCCGCTCACCTGTGGGAACGGCAGAATAGCCCGAGGGGGCCTTTTTGCTTCAGGATACTGATAGGCAGTGTGAGGGATACTGTGTCTACTGACTAATATAATATCCTCCAGGTACTTTGAGGCTTTTGAAGGTGCGAGGCACTGTACAGTGGGGGAGGTGCTTTACACACACACACACACACACACACATACACCCAGTGCTCCCAAGGTAGACTGTATAGTAAGAGAGCTGATTAAGCACTGCTGTGCATCTACCCCGTGACTAATGTTTCCCTCACAGGCACCCGTTTGTTCACTGGCTCTCCTCTTGTGACATGCGTACTGCCTCTGGAGAAACAGAGAGAGGCGGAGCACACCACACCACGTAAGATAATGCTAGGCATATGCTCCATGCTGTCCACTTCAATCGGCTCTTTGTGGGCCCTTTGGGGACATTTCAGGGGGTTCCATATGTTGGGTCCGGTGGACCCTCCTGAAGCCTGGGGCTAGAGTGGAACATCTGCCCCACTGCTTCAGCACAAAGGAAGCCTTGCTTCCATCAGCCAGCCCCTGCCTATGCTTCACTTGCCAGAGGGGAACGAGGGTGGGCCTGTCTCAGTACCCCCTCGCGTGTGTGAACAGGTGCCTGTGTACTGGTCCATTCCAGTTTGCGATTTGCTGAGGAGGAATGAAGGTCATCCCTCCTATTGTCTCAATTCATCTCAGCTTCGGTGTCTTTTTTGCAGTCTAATTCAACCACATGAAGCTGATGTAGTTACTTACCGTCAACTTTTTTGGTAACGTTTTACGGAGTAGGTTCCCACGCCTGTATGCCGGACATATGAGGGCATATGAGTTGATGCTAAACTTTTGGAAGTAAGTGGTATAGAATTAACTAGATTAGTGAATTGTCCTTTTTTTCACTTCCTATTGCTCATCATGTGAGGGAGATAAATGCTGTTTGTACTGTCTTTAAAGTTCTCCATAGGATTTAGAGTGATTGATGTTTAATGCAAAGGTGTGCTGAGTTGCCCTGGGGATGGTTGTTTGAGCTTTGGCTCTCTGCGTTTTTAGTGGCTTCATATTGGTGAGTGTCAGTAATTAGTGGTAAGCATTGTTACCACTGTCCATCAGTCAGAACCTCCTCCCCACTAATGACAGCTGTAGGAGACAGACAGTGTTGTCTGATTGTCTCCATGGTGATCTCCTTCAAACCCCTTAAATTCATGGTGATTGTTTGCTTCCTCCAATACATGTGGTGGATCATCCAAGTCCCTGAAACAGTATTGAAAGTTATTGACATCTGTTATTTCAGTTTAACCTGGTGTTTGGTAATAATTTCATTTATGAGTTGACATTGCTTTCACCAGAAAACGCTTCACCTTAAGTACTGATTCTTCTTCTAAAAACTGCCCAGCTACATATTAAATCGCCACACTTTGTATCGCGCTTTTGAGGAGTGACAATTGGGGCATCATTGATTTATGTTAGCCTGTATTACTGAAAGGGCTTACCTTGAGTATTCCATAAATGCTATAAGATGAGTCTCACTGTTACTCCTCTTTAGGTCTGTTTCGGAGGTTGGTTCTGGAAGCATGGCACCTCTAAAAGCATCTCCGGTGTCCATGTGATTGATGGGGGCTTTAATAATATAGCTGAAAAGTAAGAATGAGACCTTACTGACAACTACATTGTCTGTAAGATGATAGCCTCATAATTGTTTGTGCTTCAGTAAGTGTTTCAATACGTACGTGGTAGTTTGTGTATGTCCCCGATGCACATTGGTATGCATTTTTAAAAGTGTGTTTTCCTGTTAAACAGGTGTGAAAGCTGTGTGGGTATGCTGTTTGTGCGTGGTTCGGGGAACTGCGTGCAGTGCGACACACCCCTAAGGAAAAGTAACTTCCGTGTGCAACTCTTCGAGGATCCAGCCGTGGACAAGGAGGTGGAAATCCGAAAAAAAGTACTGAAGATGTAAGTTTTGGGGAAAAGGGGGTTTAGGGCTGGGTGGGACTGTATTCCTCTCACCTGTTAAGCTGCCTTTGTATCGGTAATGAGGGTTGTGTGTTTTGTAAACAAACTCCTCCCCAGTGGCCCCCCAGGTGTGGCAGAGCCCTGCAGACTGTAAACAGCAGCGGAGGTTCTTTACCTGCCAGATTCCCCTCCCTCCGCACCCCGGCCTTCCCCATCTGCTTCCTGTTATTGTAGGTGGCACATTGCCAGAGATGGGCAGCTCAAAGCTGTGCCTTATTTACCTTTGCCATACATGAAAGGGTAAAATATAGGCAGGAGAATAGTTCTACACATTCTTTGATAAAAATTGCGTCACTAAGGAAAAGGTGAACCTAAGGACAATTGTAAGGGCTCACATTTTTCGCAATAGAATAACTATTACAGACCGGCAGCTTGCATTCTGCCCGGATATGTTTGTTCTCTGCCAGTATCAGCAGATCCAACTGGTGTGGTTAGATTTTTATGGTTTCCTTAATTCTTCATCTCCATAATTAAACAAAGCACTGCACTTTCTGCCTTTACAGTACTATTAGAATCTTTGCAAATTGTAAAATTCTGGCTGGAAATTTTATTTTGCTGCTTATTGCACGTTGGATGGTGAAATCAGCATAATGAAAAGGAAAGGTGGGAGGGAAATGTTCAGGCCTAACACCAGCTTTGTCCTGTGCAGCTACAATAAGAGGGACACAGACTTCTCCAGCCTGAAGGAATATAATGATTACCTGGAGCAAGTGGAGGATATTGGTGAGCTTCTGCTTCACGTTTCCTGCTTCCCAAGATTACCTTACACTATGCTGTCTACAGTTACTTTCCCCACTGGACCAAAAGCATTTGTGCATTCGTAAATAGGGTTGCAGAATTTTGGGAATTTTCCGTTCATTCCCATATATTCCTGGTAATTCCCATGGAAAGTTTCCAATTTAGAATATTTCTAAAATTCCCCATCTTAACTTTCCATGGAATGGAAAGTTTGTGGAAAGTTTCCAGAAATTAGCCTCCCCTTTGCAACCCTAATTTGTAATGATTTTGGCATCGCTGTGTGGTACTGCTGATCACTCGATCACCCTTGTACAGTCTTTAGTCTAACGAACAACGTAGATGTGGAGAACACCAAGCGAATAATGGAGCAGTATCAGAGAGAGAACAGAGACGTCATCCAGAGAAACAAAGCGAGACTGGTAAGCTTCGACACTGCAGCCAGTAATCGTAATATTTACATAATTTTTTTTTCATCCTACGTAGTCTGCCGTTCCATATTCACATTATTTGTAAGGTCTTCTGACTAAGGATTTGCTGGATGGATTCTTAATTGCAGTACTACACACACGATTCGGTCAGGTGTGGAGAAATGACGGGTCAGCTCTCATCCAAACTTGTGCTGCAGACACGAGAACAAGAGGACCTGGAGGAGCTGCTGTTGCTGGAACAGCAAGGGAGCGAACAGCGGAGACTGGAGACACTGCAGGAGGAGCAGAGGCAGCTATTAGCCAAGAGGAAGAACAAGCAGGCACTGCTGGATGAGTTAGTGAGTCGCACCCCCGTGCACGCGAACACGTAAGCATGTTACCATATACACTCAGGCTTACAGAAACACACACACAAAAGGCCTAGGAAATACACTTAAGTACGGGCTAGTAAAGAATTAATAATGGGTTGAGATTTAGATGAGATCATCAGCAAATCAATAATTCATATTCATGTGGTTGAGGCAGCAGCATATTGTCACAGTAGCCCAGCTCAGCATCGTGTCTCCGTCCCGTCGCTGGTTAGTCTTTTAGCTGCTACGTTGTGGCCCCTGCTGATCCCTAACCATGTGACCATAGCTGTGTTTGACAGCGGATGTGGGGTTTTCTCTGGGTTTACTCCACGGCTGTCATTGCGCTCCGCTGGCTCTTGGATCGCAGAAGAGTGCGCTGTTTTTTTAGGCTGAGGGGGTGGGGGCACGCTAATTGTGTGTCTGTGTGTTTTTTATTTAATTTGTTTTTAAATGAACTGAAAGTGAACTTATCAGTTGAATCTCATTTTGAGTTTTGTTGGAAAGGGGTTTAGAAATAATTTTTAAAAACGGGTTCCCACAAAAATTTAGAAGTGCGTGTGCGTGTGAGGTGCATTTTCCTTGTCTCCCGGACGTGGATCCCACCAAATACTCATGGCTAAGTAGCAGCTGCCCCCTGCTGTGTCTCCCATAACGACCATGTTCGCTCCGTTCCCCAAATAATGTGGCCCCCAGCCTGTGAACCACAGCAAAGCACCATTGCTGTTTGTGGCAGTGGTTTAGCATTGCAGTCAGAGCAAATATTCATCACTCCAGCTATGGCAGATCTTGTGAAGCCAGTGCATATGTATTCTGGAAAACCAGGCGGAGCGTGTAGTCGATGGAACAAAATTCGTTTTTATGCAGATATGTGTCAGACAGCTGTGGCAGTGACGGTATCGTTGGGTGTTTTCATGTGGGCTTGTTCTGATATTCCCTGTTCTCCTTGTGTGATAGGAGAGCTCACACCTGCCCGCTACGCTGCTCTTAGCCCAGCACAAGGACCGGGCTGCCCAACTGGAGACCCAGATTGAGATGCAGCGGCAGATCGTCAAGCCTACCGTCTTCTCCACGGGGATCCCTGTGGTAAGTGTGGCCAGGTCTTTTGACACAAGCTCCATGTGCCTAAGCCATTGTAGCTTAACCGTGTGAACTTGGGGGTCTTGTCAGCGATCCTGCTTGGCTCATCTGGTGGCAGCTTCCCGTTCCTCTTTCTGCGTTTAATTATCCTCTGTTCAGATATTCCTTTCTCCATCCCTTCCCTCAAGAAGAAAAAGTTGAGTAAATGTTTCACAGGCCAATGGAGCATGAGAAAAAGCTTCCACTCGACCCATATCTGCCTGTTTGGGGTGCAAACTTAGGACAACTGGCAGTGTGTTGAGAAGTGATGAATATATGTGGTCCAAACTCATTCTAGGACCTGCATACCAATGCTGCTGGATATGAAGAGAAAGCAACTGTTGTATCTATTTACTGAATTCAGTATTAGACCTATGGACAAAAGAAGGAAAACCTACCATAGTAATGAAACAGGTATACAAAGATTATTTGAACTAGTAAGCAAGTTTGCAGGACACATGGAATGGAATGAACGTGAAGGTGAGCCTCATGGGTTCTTTCGGGATTACCAATGGCTCGAAACAGAATTTGTGTCTGCTTTCTCATAAGTTTCAGGGTTCTCTCCAGATCTTCCTGGGCTTAGATTTCATTTCTTTGTACCGTGCCAGCACATGATCTCACGAGTCTGAGGGTACACTTTGTTTGATCTCTGCCAGTGCCGCTTATAATGAACCCAAGCGCCTTCTGCTAATGGCGTCCTGCTCGGGTACACTCTTGCACGTTCCTTGCTGATAGTCACGGATGAGCGCCAGGGTCCGTCTGCACCACGAAAACCCCCTTTTAGCACTTGTCAGCTACTCACTCAGAGGAAGCACCTCTGCTAGGCCAGGATTAAACGGGGTAAGTAGAGAAATACCTGCCCTCTGTTCCTGACCCCAGCTCTGTGTTGTGAAGCTGAATGAACAAAACAGGGATGGTTCTGTTCTTTGAAAAAGGATATTGCAGCTTTTTAAATCAGGTGTTGTAAACTGCTGGTTAGCAAAGAGAAATTATAAGGACGCATTTGCCCTTCTTGGGGCAATCCTCATGGTTTGACCTGATTAGACAAGAAATGCTCCAATGAAACGAGGTTCAGCCAGTTCATATAAATCCACCCCCAGGCAAGGTCAACAAACGGGACAGGCGGTACAATTCCTGGGCCTGAAAACCACAGGGCTCCTTTCCGCCGGGAATCAGTTTGGTTTCTGCGGGTTCGCTGTCATAAGCCAGTCTGCAGTAAGTGCCATATTGAGGAAGTTGCTGATGGAGAGGAATTGTCAGTGCTGTTATCGTTGGCTTCAGGCTGAGTGTGTGTGTGTGAGTGTGTGTGTGTGTGTGTTTGTGTATTTATCTTGTCTTGACATTTGTCAGCCTAAATAGTGGATCAGTAGGGTCCTGGTTTTTTGTTGCAGAGCTTCTTGGAAAGGGTACCAGCTTCGGGGCGCCTCTGACAGTGGAAACCTTTGGGAGAGCGAGGCTTCATTTGCCCCCAGCTCTTGCCAAATGCAGTTAGGACTCAACCACTGTTTGAGTTGGTTGGAGTTCAACTTGTGGTGGATTTATATGGAAAGCTTATCTCTTTTTTCCACTTTTCATAACTACTGAATTTATGTGATTTTCTTTTGTAACTTGTAATACTCTTGTAGAAGGACAGTAGATATGTCTCCTGTTTTCTTCTTCTCTTTGAATTGCAAAGTTGTGTCTGCATGCCGTTTGCCAGGGGAGATCTTGGGGCGAGTAGATGCAGTGGCTCTCATGGATCACTAAAGCAAGCTTCCTCATGGTTCTGTGTCAGAGGGGTGCGCCCATCACTGCCCTCATGAACGTGAGCCATTCGACACATCAAACTGTCTGCCGCGTCCCTCTGACACATTGGAAAATGGAAGCACAAGTTCTGGGCTCTTATTTCAGTAAATGAGAGAACTTGGGAGCAAAAGCCACGGATCTTAATGAGATACAGCCTGATATGTCAATTTTCCCATCAGTACTACAGCTGCAAAATCACAAATTTTGAAGCTGGTAACATGTCATTTTCCATCCATGTAAACCCTGCAAGTAGTTTTTTGTTTACTTAAGTCTTTGTATGATGCTTGTCACTAACCCAGCTTGCTGTGTGGTCCCATTGTGGGGTGCCTGTCAGCCAGGGAGGGGTGTGTGGTTACCATCATAGTAGGGAACAGCACGCAGTTGGGAATTGATCCAGCGAAGGCCTGTTCCAGGTGCCTGTAGTGTGGGGGTGGTTGGGGGACAGGTCCGTTCTTGCCTGAGGGACCTGCCCAAAGCAGTGCATCTGTTTGAGGAGCTTCAGCAGTGGAGGAGGTTCTGCTGGCACTGTGTAGATGGGGGGGGGGGGAGGGTTAGGATGTGGACACAGGGATGGCAGAGCTCAGTTTCAGACCCATTGTAGCTTTCTAGAGCACGTAGGACACACCCTCCTTTGCCTACACGCAGTCTACTATGTGACAGCCTGACAACCCTTGTTTGCTGTCACAATGTGGTCTGTGCATCCCTCCCCCCCCACAACTCGCACATGCACGGAGAAGCCAGTCCTCACCTTTGTGCTCCAGTGAGTTGGACTTCCTCTGAATCTGGCTTCTGTCACTGGCTCAGTGACCCACGGGGATCAAACCCTCACTCCTGTCTGACGCCACTGCATTGGGGTTGAGAAGAAGCAAAACCATGAGCTGGTACTTCAACTGGGAAGGGATTTGACAGTCAAATAGGATGCGGGCTGTAAACGTGCTTAAGTGAGGATTTTCCCTGTGTTTTTGGTTTCTGCAATGGAAAGTGTTTGGGCAAGTCTGTTCGATTGACTTGATGCGCCTGTGTGTCACGTGTCAGATAAAAGTAGTTGCACCTGATGTTTGGGCTAGAAATCCTGCCCACCTTTGCACAGGAAGGACTGAAATAGAGCAGAGTTTATGCTAGAACTTGACTCCTACAGTGTTCAAGGAAAAATGATTCCTGAATACCTTGCGTAACGACACAAAAGACAGGAATTAGTGTTGTCCTGTTTGCATTAGGTGTCATTCTCCATTCTGTTGAGAGAACTAATCCTGCAGTTCAGCCCTACATATGTTTCTCTGCATGCGGGTGACGTAAACTTGCATTCCCATAAAGATTTAGAGTAATGGGAAGATTAGTCTGCAAGACAGCTTTTTCTTTTGTGCGTGCAGGCATTTCTGTGCATGTATCAGAGTGAGATACAGGGGTTGGAGGGAGAGAGAGAGCGAGAGAGTGTGATGGGCAACAGCAAAAAGTAAGTGCAGGACAGCAGGTGGTACAGTGGGAAAGAAGCTGCCCATGGAAATTAAGGCTGTACCTGTTAGAATCGCTGAAGCTGAACTGCTGTTGGCCCCTCCAGCAAGAGCTGTAACGAGGAGAAGCACATCAGGAAGCACAACTTAATCAGTAATGTGTGCTGACATTGCACTGTCCGAGGTTTCTCTACGAATTAAAATGAAAAAGTTTCAAACTCTGCAGCGAAGTTAACGAGATAATCAGATGCAAAACCGACAGATTTATTTTATTTTGCTTTACTGTATCGCTTTATTATCCCCAGAACACATTTTCTGTCTGGCTCCAAGTATGTTTTTAAAAGATTTCTCTGAGTGTGTAACTAGTAAGCTGAGGAGAATGTTTACTTGACCAATAAAACACAAGGGATTTACCGTCAAAGTATATCACGCGAATAAGATAAATGAGTTATCCATTCAGTCGTTGGACGCTCGAGAAGCTCACCAGTTTAAAATATAATATTAGTATTTCGGTTGGTCGCTTGCACAGATATTTCTAGAGCTGTATGTATACAGGCAGCTGGGCAACGTAGCCCACGTAGTGCTGGTTAGGTGTAGCTGTCCTGTGATCACTTCGTTACGTTACCCTGACCAGGCTGGTTCTCTCAGCTTGTTGATTTAATTCTTACAAGTGTCTAATCTTTTACCTCCTTACCGTCGTCATATTGTTATTAAGCTACATAATGACATCATATTGTTAAGCTACATATTGACACCATATCCTTATTGAGGTACATAATGACATCATATCATTATTAAGCTACATAATGACATCATATTATTAAGCTACATAATGACATCATATTGTTATTAAGCTACATAATGAACCTTCTCAGATGTTTTCTGTGGAATCTGTTGTTCCATGTTCCCTCCTTTAATTTGCTGTGAGGCAGACGTGACTGTTTCCATGGGTAAACAAGCAGATAGGCCGAACATAAAAATGTATACGGTCACCCCATTCTCAAAAATGGAACCTTCAAAGCAATTACAGCTAAAAGGCAAATAAAGCGTGAATGAAGTATTTTGTTACCTTCATTGCTTTTGCAGATCCACTAGAAAAATTGGCCTGAACATTTTTTTTACATTAAATTATAAATTTACCATAGCACTTTTTGTTTTTGAATTACTGTAACATGTGTATTCATTTAAACCAATAAAAAATACAATAACTAGATTAATTTATTGAAATATTTAGTATGTGACTTTAAGTCATGTTACATAGTAGTGACTGAAAGGTCATTAAAATAGGATAACAGTTAAGTCTGCGGGAGTTTTATGTACACAAAAATGTTTTAATGGCAGAAAGAAAAGTGATTGGTTCAGAGAGATAACCAACCAGATTGTAGAGGAGGTGGAAGCAAGCAGTTAGACGAGGTGAGACCAAGACATCTGATTGGTTGGTTCCGCCTCCTCTGGTTGCTTGGACTTGCCTTCTCTACAATCTGATTGGTTATCTCTCTGAACCAATCATTTTTCTTTCTGCCCTCTGAACATTTTTTTGTATAAATGAAACTCCATGAGCAACAGTTAATCTCTATTGTTGGAGAGAGAGAACTGACGTGTGTGTGTGTGTGTGGGGGGGGGTTTATGAGTGATTGTCCCCACAGCTGCCACCAAGGAACAGGTTGAGCAGGTCTGTCTGGACTAGGTCACTCAGAATGACACGGCAGAAGTGGAAGGTGGGGTGGAAGGGTTCTTTTTGTATGACAACTTTACTGCTGGGGCTGAAGTGTAGTGCCTCCAGTGGCTGGGGGAGTTTGAAATGGTGTGGTGAGGGAGGTGTTGGTCAGGAGAGAACATGCACATCCCTGAACTTGAGAGGGGGAGAGCGAGCGAACGATCAATGTTATTAGCTGGGTGTACCCTGATGCTCGCATGAGTCCGTCTCTTCATTAGGGGCTGCCTCCCTGATTTGCCCTTGCGGCGATTTTCCACACAGGCCTGGAGCAGCTCTGTGTGTGTGTGTGGGGGGGGGGGGCTTCTCCCTTGATTGGCACCAGCATGTGCGGATGCGAAGTCACCTCATAACTGCTCTGTGCTCAGGCAGCGGAAAAAGCGCTTGTCAGCTTTATGGGTTTTGTGCTGGTAGCAGCTGCAGGGCAGCTATATTTATAGGTGAGAGAGGGGTGGTTGGGGACAGGGTGGCTTTCACACTTGCTACTTTAGCTCAGTGTACCTAGGGCACAAAGCTCTTTATCCCCCTGTGCAAGCTCCGTCCGCCCTAGGGGTGCTGTCCCCGTCACAGGTGACTCTTGATCCTTTATGGCCACTGTTACTGCTGCTAGCTGAGGCCTTGCTAAGCATAGCGGTGCAGCAGTCATACTTAGGCCCACTAGATTAAACAGTTGTAAGTGCATGGGCTGTTTTTATAAGAGGTGTCCTGAGAGGATGGCTGCCATACTGCAAGAGTGCAGTCATGCCGACGAACCGAACGCTGCAGAGTTTAGGGGGTGAATGATGGTTTTATGGCGCAGTGTCAGTCTCCTGCTGACACCCTGAGGGTTCCATCCTCGTGGAAGATTACCTTCTCACACTAAATGAACGGGTGACTTTTTGTCGCACACAACGGTGTCCCTTGTTATACTGTCGAGCGTTGAAAACGGCTGTGGCAGACAAAGCGGACACCTCCGTACTCCGTACCCTGAGACGGAATCTGCGAAGGCAGAGTCTTCAGAGAGTCGCTGGGGGAAAATAAGGGGTTTCCTCTGGTTACCTTCCCCTGTAGTTTTATGGAATTACTTTTTTTCTGCATAGTTTCTTTTTGGAGTCGCTCTTTATTCAAGCCCGCGGTCCCCTTTAATGGCTCGAGCAGATGTGTGCCCTTCAGCCCCTGAGCTGTTATATACCCCATCCCCGGGATCCCTGGGGTTTGGTACCCCGCGTGCAGGGTATGTTCAGATGACCGGCCAACAAGTGTGTTGACAGAGCGCTGGGCCAGGGATCTGGGGAGCGCTGATGCGTCAGCTGGGGCTATTAATAGTGCGTGGTGAGTTTCTGATTGAAGGTCTGAAGGTTGTGTGCTGTACAAGTGGCTGGCCACCGTCACTGTCTGTCTGTTGGCAGGCTGGGCTTTACCTGCGGGAGTCGAGGGGGCTGGACGCAAACAGCCTTTAGTGAGTGATGAATAGATCTCCCTCTGTTTACAGACCCCCAAGGTTAATTCTCCATCCTGTGATGCTGCAGCGAGCGCAGACTTAGGGCCACTCTGCCACTGAGTGATGTGCAGAGCTGCCAAGGCCAGACGGGAGGCTTTGCGGTTTCTTTCTTGAACATGATACTTAACTTGTATTTGTTTGGTCATCATAGTAAGTAAACACTCAGTTGTATGTAACGGCTAAAATGGTAAGCAGCTTAAGTGGGTTTCGATGTAAGTAAATAATGGATAGATATATAGGCTGAAATGAAAATAAATGCTGCAAATCAACTCTTTATAGGGAGAAGGAGGCCGAGAAGTGGACTCTGGGTCCTGGATGGGTGGCCACGTGTCTCTTTGGTGGGTGTGTGCACGTGTGGGCTGTGTGTCCATTGTCTCCGGTCTGCAAGGTGCCCTTGGCACACGGGTGCCAGCACACCTCGTCAGATTGCGTGTGGCTTGGCTCTCGTCCTTCTGGTTAAGGGAGATTTACAGGCCTCTTCTCCTGCCTCCCCCATCTGTCTTGGTGGCTGTAGTGGTGTTGAAGGACTGCTGAGATGGAGGGAGAGAGGGAGAATTTTTAACGGAGTCGCGTTGGTTTTAGTATGGCTGCTGCATTAACTTGGGTTGTGTTTGGAGGGCTCTGGGTGGGTCGGTGGGTGGCTGTGTGTATGTGTGTATGTGTGTGTGTGTTGAAGACATTTCCAACCCTGTCCCACACATTGTTTTCTTCTGCCTCATGCTGGCATTCTTCCTTGATCAGTGTTTTGTTTTTCTGGTTTCTTCTGTAATTAAATTAGAAACAGCAGGGGACTGAGGAGGGGCCCGTGTGGCTCGTTTGAAGGTTTCGGTCCCGTCCTCGTGGCTCACTGTGCTCTTGCTTGTCTTGTTTATACCCCTGTCTACCAGTCTCCGCGCTGTGATGTTACCCGTGTTTGTTTTCACTCGGAATATGCTTTGAATTGAAGAGTTTATTTCGTTGCCGTCCGGATTTCGTTCGCGTCCTAGACGAACGCAGCGGCGGCAGGAAGGGGTCAGGCCCGGCTGGAATTCCCCTAGAACCGGGGGTGGCACAGACCCAAATCCAACTGCAGTTGCACTTGAAGAACCTTGTGGCCACATTTTATAAGTGTATCGGGTTTCCACTGGAAGCAGGCATCTGGGCTCGGGGCTCGGGGCTCATCCAAACCGACTCCGGCATTTCAGAAAAACAGAGGTATTCAAATCTGAAGTCTCTATTTGTCAACCGACTGGCGCG
>JAODJX010000027.1:14298572-14315239 GCA_026776945.1 Isichthys henryi
GTGCCACTCCGCCCCCCCCCCCCCCCAACGCAATCCCCACAAGGGGCCTGATGGTGAAGTTTTACTGGAAACTTCAACAAACTCTCCTTTGTGTGAGGAGACCCCTAGTGATGAAGCCCCCCCACTCCCATGGGACGTATGGCTGTTCGTCCCCCCCCCCCATGCTGGAGTGAGGAGCCTGGGAGTTTCCCAGTGTCGCATGCCTGGGATGGCCGGCAGAAGCCGCCCGGTTTGCCTCTTTGTGGTTCTCTTCGTGACTCGACACGACGTGTTTGCTCAGCGGATGCTCTCCCCCGGGCCGACCCACAATGCCGCACTCGCCGCGCCTTCGTGCATTGTGGGTGGCTCCGGCTGCGGTCACACATGAAAGGCTCGTCACTCAAAGGCAGAGTCGCCATGTCCCCCACGACCTTCAGAGGGTGCTGCCTGGCTTTCCCTCCATAGGCCAGTGAGCTACAAACTCTGGGGATGTTACGGGGGGGGGGAGGAGAGGAACTGCCCGGACCAACTTAGGCCGAGTAATCAATCACACACACTCAGCATTGCTGCTGCAGTTTGCATAATCAGTCAGCATTTAGGTGTCTGTGGGTCGTCATTCACACCCGTGTCAGCTGGTCGCTTGTTACCTAAGTGGTCGTGTGTGTGTGTGTGTGTGTGTGTGTGTGGTCATGTATATACTACATTATAAGGACCAAATGTCCCCACAATGTGATAAAATCTTGTTATTTTGACCTTGTGGGAGCGTCTGTGATCGCAATCAAAAAATAAAAAATGGTTACTTATGGTTACTTACGGTTCAGGTTAGGGCTTGGTAGGGGTTAAGGTTGTCATTGTTGGAATTAGGGTTTTGCGCATAGAAATGAATGGACGGTCTCCATAAAGATAGGAGTACAGGTCTGTGTGTGTGTGTGTGTCTGTGTGAGAGGAAGAGACAAAGAGACTAAAAGTTGATCTGCTATTGCACAACTGCAGTATCCATCTAGGACTATGGAGAGCAGTTGTTTATGTCTCTGTGTTGCAGTGGGGGGTGTTTGATGGGACTTTCCCTTGTTTGCGTTTGTATGCTCCCTGTGCATATGTGTGTGTGTGTGTGTGCGTGCGTGTCTCATTATCATCCTAATTGCGTGTGGAATGCATAAGTGTATGCGTGTGTGTGTGTGCATGCGTGTGTGTGTGTCCGCCCGCATATGTGTGCGTGTGTTTCTTTGCGTTTGGCTTGCAGTCTCCGGCACGCTCAGCCTTTAGCCTGTAGGCGATGAAAGGCTGAATTCCCTTCAGCTCCAGGATTTGGGGGTTGGAGGGGGGGCTCTTGGACTTGAGCTGGGAATAGGAAAAAAAAAAAAGGCGGAATAGAACCTGGCAGAGCGTCGCGGCGGCGGGAGCGGAGCCCTGCATGCTGGCGCTGGAGTCAGGACACCACTTGTTTCTATTGGCTCTCCGCTCTCATGATATTTCATCTCCCTGACAGGAATTTCTCAGCTCTAAATGTCAATCTGAATAATACTTTGACCCCCCCCCCCCACGCACCCTGAGTTTAATTGGTGGAAAAAGTGAGCCTTCAGTTGAGCGCAGTTGTCAGGCCGACGTCTCTCATCCGCAGGGTGAAGCCAAGCAGCTGGACCCTCTGTTTAGTCTGCGAACCCCCCCGCCACACACACACACACACACACACACACACACACACACCCCCCAAGGCCCACACAGGCCACAAAGGAGCGCCAGGTTGGGAGGCGTTCCTGTTTTTTGGGGCATAGTCGTGATGGATCGGAATTGCTTGTCCCCGACTTTGTGGGAGATGTGAGGGCTGGCACTGGTTGTCATGGTGACCCCATCCTCTCAGGCAGCCCAATTTTAAAGAGTCTTCTGACCTCAGGGTTCCACTTCAGGATTCAGTACCTCTATGTCTGATGGGTCAATTATGGCTTTTGAAGGCCTGGGGTATCTCTTGTCCTTCCTCGTTGCCCTGGTGGTCGTGGATTTTGGGTGAGAGCTGAGGCAGGGCACCGTGCTGCGCGTCTGTGGCAGCAGTTCATGCTAGCTGACGTTTTTGGTTCCAGCCGGGGGCGAGTGCACGACCTTCCGCACCGTTCTCACGCGTCCAGGCCCAAGTCTTACAGCTGTGCCTGAACCGTGTGGGAGCGCATGAGCATAACTAGGGAGGCGGGGGCCGCCGCTCTGGTCTCCTGAGGACCCCGGTCAAATGTAGGGCTGACTGGACCTGGCGACATACCCAGAATGCATCTGGACGGACCTGGTCGATGCCGTTCTATTCCTGCCTCTGGATCTATATTCAGGTCTGGGATTATGATTATGAGTATGCACATACCCCCCGCACCCCCACTTTAATTCACTTAAGCATTTTTCTACCTGGTCCCTTGACGCCCCCTCCCCAGCTGGCCAGGAAGCTGTAAATCAGCCGCGGGTGGGACTCGGCGATGTCGGTCCTCAGCGTGGCGTCATGGCCGCCACACACGTGACGACAGCCACCGGCTTGCATTTTGGCGGGGGAGGGATCCTTCATCTGCTGCGTTAAATGGCTTCTCCACATGGCCAGGTCCAGAGCGAAGCCGTCGGGGGCTGGGGGGGGCGTTGGAGGTGGGGGCAGAGGGTTAGCGTGGGCAGTCGTGGACAGATGGTACGGGGGCATGAGCCTGGGCAGGACTCGTGTGGTGGCGGTGGTCTGCCGCCGAGCACAGAGGTGCTTTCTCATGCCCCTGCTTCGAGCGCTGATTACCCCCCAGGGTCGTCCTGCCGCTGGCATTCTATGGACCCCGTCCCCCCTGTATGTTTACCTTAGTTCAGCTTCTCTCGGCAAGGGGGGGGCTCACCGATGCTACATTTGCGTAGCCAAAAGAGACTGCAGGAACTGCGAGTGGGCTGGCCACATTTGAATTGCAAAGTGCATGCTTCACCGTAGCAGCCACTTGTGCCCACGTGCAGCCGGGGCTGTGTGCGGGCGCCCACCCAGCCACTGGGCCCCTGCACCCTTTTCACTTTCACTTCGTGGTCATAACCTGATTGCCTCAAACCTGATAACCTGATTTTGCCCCAAATGATCTATGCAAAGCTGCCGCCCTACGGAGGCACCATCCCCGCGCCCGCTGAGGAGGGTAGCCCTACAGCGTTGAGCGCAGTAATTACTGCAGCTTCCTTTCTGCTCCAGCGTGATGTATGACCTGCCACTGGCCCCCCATGGCCCCTAATTAACCCCCTGGACCCCCAGGCTATGAGCCCCTCTCAGCGCTGGCAAACACCGCAGCTTGTTTCTGTCTCTTCCATTCCGCTATGAGTTCATAACGGTGAAGTAATAACAATGAGGGTGAACTTTCCAACCCAGTTTCCTCCCTGTGCTCAGGGGAGAGACTAATTAAAACAAGCATGCCTGGCTAAGGGCGGGGATGAGCGGCTCGCCGTGGGTCTACCTCTGACCTGACTGTCCTTCAGGTAGACATCAGCCCCCCCTACAGGACAGTAATGGAGTGGCATACTGCCAACGGCCTGCCTCACAGCGTCGACCTGGCTTGCTGGCATAACTGTTAAGATGAGCTCTACAGGCAGAACACCAGGATTCTCGGTTGACCTCCTGTTCGGTTCTAAATGGGACGGCCCGGCTATGCCCTCGCGGAGCCTGTGGGGAGGCGCCGCCGAGTTTAACGCTGACGCCCACATGTCCGGTCACGCACTTAGAGACAAGCACAGTGATGTATTCACACGCTCTCGGCAGCCCTACTCTAGTAACGTTTTCATCCTCTTAGACACACATTTGCGGGCCGCCCCTGGGTGGGACGGTAACCGGAGCCAGCTCTGGAATGCAGGCAGTGTTGTCAGGGGGTGAGGGGGTGATTAGGGGCTGGCAGCTGATGGCTGACCCCTCTGTAATGACAAATCACCCGACAGGTGTCCACCCCTGCCCCACGTTGCCAGGCTCACGGAAGCTTCCGGACTGTGAGCCAGGCTGGAGTGGGGCTTTGCCCAGGATAGCACCCGTCGTCTAATTACCCCAGCGGAAGTTCTTCCTCTTAACCGGCTCCTGCAATGGGGAGGCCTGTCGCCATGGTGACATGACTAAAGGCTTAAGCCAAGCTTGTGTTCCAACTGCTGCTGTTTCCAGGTCGGCAGCTGAGCACTGTGCACATGCAGAGCGATGTCTTTGCTGGCCTGTCGGGGCTCCAGGCGAACGTCCCCCTCTGTGGGAATGGTGCCGTCTCAGAGCACTCCTGCGTGGAAGGGAACAGGTGCTGGGGGGGGGGGGGAGAGAGCAGGCCTGAGGTCAGGGGTCAGGGCTGAGTAGCGAAGGAAAGTAGGGCTGGGAATGTAGCCCGCTGCAGTGTTGCGGGGGTGTATATTGTGAGTCTAGGGGTGAATCTTAAAATGCATACTTGATTGTACTTGTGTTATCGTGTATTTGGTTTACGTCACGTTATGGTCTTTGTGTTCTTGGTGTCGAGATTCATCCGAGGTCTTTGCAGTAGCTTGTCGGTTGGACATACTATGAAACCGAGATGCTTGTGAATCTTATATAAAATATGCCAAACTTGGCCTAGACTTTCGGAAGAGGAACGTCTCCCTCTGCCTGCCAACAGATCGCAGACCCTCTGAGGTCCGTAAGATCTTGATTCTGATTGGCCGCATTCCCACCTATAAGCTTAGTCGTGTCTCCCACCCGTGCTTTTTTTTTTTTTTCCCCCCTTCCCTCCATAGTTACTGCCTCCTAGTGCATGGAGGAATCTCTCTCAGCGCTCAGTCAGTAGCAGCTTCTCTTGTGCAGCACTGTTGACCAAGAGTGTAAAGTGCCTGTTATCCAAGACATCTATCCCAGGGGGGCGTACACAGCAGAGTCCGTGTGGAACATCTATGTTGATTTGTCTTGGATGACCCCACCCCACCATCAGGGGAAAAAGGGAGGTCTGCAGAAATGGCCCCATATTTACCCAATAACAGGAGACGGTGAGATGGCCCAGCTCAGGTTGCACGTAATGTCTCTGCAGCTGACTGGCAGCTGAAAGATGTTGCTGTTTGAGGCAGCTTGGATTTCATGCCTCTGAGGTGGCACGCAGTCCTCAGAGTGACGTGGGGGGGGGTGTTGAGAAGGAGACCTAGTAGGAAGGTCCAGGAGACCTAGTAGGAAGGTCCAGGGCCACCTGTGAGCCTCTTTGTGCTAGAAGATCCTGATGCACTTTGGGGATGGTACTTGCCGAACAAGTACATCTTGTGTGTCGACTTGAAGACCCAAAAATGTGCGCGGGAGGTGGGGAGGTGGGGGTGGTGATGGTGCGCCGCTTCAGTCAGGTCTCCATCCAAACAGGCCCTCGGTGTGAGTGATGGATGCCGGTGGCTGCGAGATGACAGAACGCAGGCCAAAAAAAGCAACACCCACACTCTCTTCCTGTCTTTACGGCTCAGAAGAGCAGTAGAGACGGAGATAATCGCGTTAGCAGATCGCTCGCCGCGTCCGATTTCACTGTGAAGACGATGGTCTGTGTGTCCGTTTCATGGGCCGATTGCTGCGGACCTGCCTGCTGCATGATGCTTTGTTGAGATGTGTAATTAAAACACCAGGACCCCTTCATACTGGTGTAATTGGTGGAAAGCTGATTGAAAGCAGTAAAAGGCTAAGTCTATTGCAGGCCACCAGGTAATACAACAATATGAAGACGGCTAGACCACCGATGTTAGACTCACACTGACCCCCTCGTATCACACACACGCCTCATCAGAGCTAGCGGTCATCAAATGCTCGACTCACTCCCTCGCGCCATCTCTCCGTCACGCGCGCACACATTCCCTTGGTCACACTCCCTCACAGGCTCTCTTGGGCTTTCATGAGCTGCTGGTTTAGAGTTACTGACTGGAGGTGACATCTCACTGCTTGGCTTTGAAGTCGTTCCAGGGCCCCAGCTGCTTGCGGCACGCGGGGGCCCCTGTTTTGGCTCCGTCTGAGGGGGTGGCGGTATCTGGTGCCTCGAGGGGTTGATGCCAGCCCGCGGCAGAACTCTTTGTTCCTCATCCGGGGGTAGATCTTCTACCACTGTGTCGTCCCAAGGCTCCGCATCCAAGGTGTAGTGCTCACGCCCACATGTGAGGGTGAGCGGGTGTCAGGGGCTGAGCTGGGATGCAGGTTCTGGCCCTCGGATAGGACACGGGACTCGCCGTGAGACCACACAGCAGCTCGGGCTCAGAGTGAACCCGGAGGATTCGGGGGGGGGGCAGGTGGGGCTGAGGTAGAGTGACAGGTTTAATGCGGTAAGGAGGCTGATGTGGGGGCGGGCCTGGTGGGACATCTGTAAGCACTTAAAAGGACCTACTCAGCCAGCAGGCGGGCTTCCAAGGGCACCCACTCGGCGCTGGCCCATCGTCATTGGATGGATTTGGACCGGGCCGGGCCTTCAGAAGCTTTCCATGCTCCTCTCTGTTTGTGATATGGCCAGGGTGCGTTTGACCGAGAGTGTGTGGGTGTGTTTTGGATCCTGTGGACGTCTGAGTTCTTGATGCGAGAGTAAGACCCTGTCTTCAAAAAGCATGTGTGTGTTGTGGATGCTGATGCTGGCCGACCTGTTGCTGCGTCGACATGCATTTCTGTCCAAACGCAATACGGAATCTGAGAGATTAATACAGTCTGATCAATTCTGGCCAGATATCTTCCAAGGGGCCCTGATGTAGGACTGCTGACCGGCTTTTACTGGCTCACTGGGCCACCCTGAGGATCTGACCCATCCTAACCTGGGTCTCTGACACAGGAGCCTTTACCAGAGAGAGGCTGATATCTGGTAGCTGGTGTTGGGCCACAGTTTGGCCTTGGCGGGCTTTGAGCGGGTTGCTGATGCTACAGCCATGGAACAGCGCCCCCTTTTGGCTGTCTTTGTGTTGTTTTGTGGAGCCTTCCTCTGTCACACATCCAGCGTGGCCCAGCACCAGCCAATGCGAAACAGGCCTCCCCTGACCTGGATTGTTTTATTGGTGTTATTAACTTTCCTGGCGCCTTCCACAGCTTGGCTGTAAGCCGGTCCTTGGAGCACCATCTCATGGGGAGGCAGAGGTGCTTCGGGCTGAAATATTACCCACCGTCTCCGGGTCACGTTTTAGTGGCCCAGAGTGTGTCTGAGAGCTCCAGCTGCCGAAGTATAGCTATGCGTGGAGCTAATAAGAACATTCTAGAAGCCTAATGATAGTAATTGACCACAGTTGGTGGCACGGTAATGCCTGTATGGGGAGGTGTTCCTAGGCATGCTGCCTGTGTTCCTCATTAACCCTTTGATGCTCATTCCCATACAGCATTCCTCCTCCACCTTCACTGACTGCTGCTTTTCTAAGTACCACGCTCATCACGCTCCCCTGCAAGCGCGTGATTGGCCAGCCCCATCACGTGCCTTGTTCTTACCCTGCAGGTACCTGAGTCACGTGCGGGCCACCTCACCCCAGGATGTCGCGGGGGGATACAGCTCGGGCCTGGCGTGCCACCGGGCAGTACAGGATGCCTTCAGCGCCCTCTTCTTGGTGCCACACTGAGGGCCCCGACGTGGCCCCTTGAGGGGCCGTACAGCACAACATGTAGACTGTCTCCCCTTTTTCCATGTGGTGTATATATATATTTTTGTTAACATAAGACTGTAAAATACAACCTTGTACCCCTGTGTAGTGTTCTGAGCCTTTCACCACTATGCACAAGACGCCATCCTACAGCCCGCAGTGATGTTACCGTTCTAACTGCGCTTCACACAGGGACAGACGCACATTGCACGTACAGGTTTTATTGGACCAACAACTGCAGCTCCTGTACACTGCATGCACATATACAGCAATGTGCCTGCAGACAGATAAGGTTCCACCTCCATAACACTCATCAGCAGAGTCATTAAGATTTACGTAAAACACCGCTGTGGCACAAAGCCATTGTTCATCGTGAAAAGAAATATATAGCAAAACTTATAGGTCTCTTAAAAAAAAAAAAATAATAACTGAAAAGCAGCGGCCCTTGCGTGCTGTCAGTTGGTGGGCTCCCCCCGCTTCTGCCTTTTTGGAGATGGTTCCTCTGGGCTGTCTGAGGAAACAAAACACAATTTTAATTTCCAGCCCTGTTGTAGGCAGCTCTGCGGTCAGTGGAGTCAGTGTAGCTACTTTGTAGCGGAGCAGCAAAGAAATCTCTTATTGGAGCTGACTCGCCTTATCCAAAGCCATCCCAAGCCAAATGCTCAGGGAGACAAACGTCTGAAAATGCCAAAGTATGTTTTGGCTTTTCTGGTAAACTTTTCGATGGTTTTTCCATTGGTTTTTTGGACAACCAGTTTCGGGAGGCTTTTTGGAACAGGTAATTGGGCACTGGTAGCCCCCCACCCCCCACACTGGTGAAGTGCTCCTCAGGGACCCACAGACTGTCCACATTTTTTGCTCCCTCCCGGCTCCCAACACACCTGTACCAGGTACGCACTGTTCTTGATTGCTTGGTGCAGATGTGCAGAGAGCTGGGAGAGAACAAAAGTATGGACTGTCTGGGGGGTCCCTGGGGACTGGGGTAAGGAACAGTCTGCTCCTGTACTGTGTGGGTCAGTCCGATCTATAGCAGTGTTTCCCAATCTGGTCCTTGGGGATCCACAGACAGACCGAGTTATTGGTAGAGTTCTGGGAGGGATCAAAAATGCATACCATCTGGCAGGGAGCTCAGCAGGAGCAAAAACATGGGCCGACTGCGAGTCTCCAAGGACCGGACTGGGAAACGCTGATCCTTAGGGCTATAGAGGCTCACCTTTGTCTACACTGTGGTTGGAGAAGAGCACCTCTCTGGGAAGGTGGAAGCTGATGCACATCATCTCCTTGTTGGGAGCCACATTGCGCACCATGTGCACAGAGCAGCGCCCTTCCAGCTGGACACCCAGGCTGGCAGACGCCCTGTCCACCACGTCCTGGCGGGGATCATCTTGCTTGGAGAAACCGTAGCAGTGCACCTGTGGTAGGGTCCTGGCTACCGGCTCCGTTTCCGAGTCTGAATCCAATAGGCCACGGAAGGCATCCAGAAATTCCAGCGCCAGGGCCGGCAGGTTCATAACCACATGCACTGCCGCAGGGTCCCTCAGCAGGGCGGGCAGCGCCTCCCGCAGGGGGCCCCGGATGAAGGCCCGCCCGTCCATGTTGAAGGCGCGCACTTTGCCGTCCACCTTGTTGAACCGGCAGTTGTGCAGCAGCCAGCGGTGGGATTCTGGGTTGAGGTCGTTGGCCAGAACGCTGCAGCCGCGCCTGGCCGCTGGGATGGCGAAGGGGCCCACACCCGCAAAGACATCCAGCACCACGTCACCTGGCCTGAGCAGGTCCACCACCCGCTCGTGCTCAGTGCTGAGTCGTGGGTTCCAGTACACTTGTGAGAAGTCAAACTCGTATGACAGACCATTCTCCCTCACCTGCGAGAGAGAGAGACAGACAAGCCCTCAATGAGTTTTGAGACCAGGGGGGTATTCCACAAATCAGTATTTCTTAGCTTAACGTAAGCTACAAGTTATTGTCCACTAAGAGCATTCCTATTGGACAACTGTGATGGTAACAACCCCAAGTATTACCGACAGCCTATTAAACAAAAGATACAAATGGAAAAAACAGGAGCATAAGTCATACCTAGTGACTGTAGTATAGAGCAGGCTGCTGCCTGAAACGCTTGGGTCTTACAGAGCTTCAGATACTTTCCCACTGTGTATAAATGTTGACTATATATTACCGTTCACCTCACCTTAGTCACCATGTTGCCATCTCCTGCCAGAACCTCCATCTGGAAGTTGCGAAAGGTGGAATCGATGGTGTTGGTCTTGTTGACCACACAGGTCACCCCCGAATTCTTGTCTATAAGGACCTGGCCTGGGACATGACACACACAATGCCAGCGTGTGAGAAGCAGTACTCCTAATGAAATACACAAACTCTTCCTGTTGTATAACAGAGATGTCCGACACATCAAGCAATGGCCTCATGATGTGATCGGTCCATGTAAACATCTGTGGCAAAACACCTCTCGTTCCTAAGGGTACGTGCGTCTGACGACCCTCACCGATGAGCCTCCTGTAGGGCAGCTGGTGCTCCCTCAGATTCAGATGAGCGATGTGTCCCACGCGGCTGAACCCCGACGTGACGTCTTGGCCCTCGGGCAGCACGGCCCGCAGCACCTCGTCGGCCTTCAGGTTCTCGTACGTGATTCGCAGCTCATGGTGTCCAATCTCCAGGGGGACCCCGAGCTCCCCTAGTGTCCGCTTCTCTGCCTCACTGAAGGAAGTGGGGGAGGAGACGCTGGCCGGGTCCAGAAGCAGCAGCTTGTGGCTCTCGTCGGCAACTTCTAGAACCCTCTTCAAGCCGGGTCTTTTCAAGGCCACCCTCTTAAGGCTCTTCACCGCCTTATGGAGGACCTCCTTTTGGATACGCAGGGTGGGGACCTGCACTGTGTGGCCGAAGGCTTCTCTGTCCAGGCAGGTCATACCACGTACCTCCGGGGGAGGTCCATAGAGGTCGAGGATTTCGATGCTCTTCTGCTCAACCATGAGGAGGTGTGTGGGTGCGAAGTTCGCTGGTGCTGACCTTGGGACACCACAAAACGGTGACCGAGGCAGTGACCGGAGAGTGACAAGGCTGGGAGCGCTCACGTTTTTAATGCATCGATAAGTAAACCTATGGAAACATGCAGAAGGATCCTCTCAGTACTGTGCAGCATTATGAAAGATACGGAACCGTCTACATTTGTGCAGATAATCAGAAACATAATACAACTACAAAGCACGTGCCGCCGCTCGGTTGAACTAAGTCATTGCCAATTATTGGCATATTCACTGAAAGAATTCCCACAGATGGGTGACTATTAACTACCAAAATGAATACCTTATTAAGCACGGCACCATAATTAATTTGAAGTAATATACATACAGACATAAAATTGGGACAGAAAACAACACAGTCCTTTCCATTTAACCAATTAAGATTTGAGAAATGTAAATAATCATATTGCAAACTATCTCTAACTGGAAGGTGAGTGAGTATGAACAAAAAGGCAGCGGTACGCTTTACGGGGCCCCTCGCGATGCTCTTCGTGAGATCATGTAATGATTCTTAACTCCTTTCATAGATAGCATTGCTCTTGAAATATTTAGTGTTTGTAATTTTACAGTAAAACATGTTTGACTATGGAAATTAGCGTGGCTACAGCGGGGTTGCCAACTTTGGGCAGCTGACTGGAGTGAGATTTTCAATTCGAGACAAGTAACAGTTTTATTACCCTGTGAATAGTCTGTAGGGTTCGCAAACTACCCCAACGCTTTTGATGTAGCTTATTTTAGGTTTGTAATGGAATAATAATGATTTGCCGTAAGATTTCTTGCGTCAGCGTGAGAGTCTGAAAGCGTGTTACGCCAGATGCGTTAGTTGGCAACCCTGAATACCGGGTAGGAAATCCAAAATTACATATTTTACTAGCTCTCCCCCGTAAACCTTACCGCAGCCAAGAAAAATGTCTATACTATAATGAAATAACACTGGTTCCCCAAAACGATACTTTAATTTGCACTACGCTAAGAAAATCGTGCCCTCACCTCCACATCACCGAGGATATGCGCACAGTTTATACGTCACCTCTAGACGTGATTTTGCTATTTCCGACCGATGATGTCCATTGGCTAGAATGTTTTTGACGAAATTTAAAATCGACAATGAAATCTGAAGTGAACGACGTATGCAATGTCATGTGACTGGTGAGTAGTAGTCAGCTGAGTAGTAATGTAAATATCGCTGGGGAAAGAATTCGTTGAAATATGATATTATGGCAGCTAATTCCTACTTTTGTTTTTGCTAAAGAAGAGGAATGCAACGCACTGAGCACTGCAACAACACGGTCCAATCGGCCGATGTAGTTCGAGTGATTCAGGAAGATGACAGCGAGAATACGCCTTTATTGAGGGATGTAAGTTTACCCCCGTTTTAATTTAAACCGAAAACAATATCACTGACGGCAGTGGTAGCAGACAAGACATGGTCGAAATTAAGTATATGTATTCTCATAATTAAAGAGCATTTATATAGAAAGCGGCATAAACTAGCACGATAACTTCTAAATGTAGTCCCGGTAGTTGGGACGAAGTCCTATATACTCCATACGGCATGGTCATTTGCCTCTCTGCCTTCTAGGTTTTTCAGTATCCTGTTTTTCTCACTTTATTGTATTTTCGTTAAAAACTCTGAATAGAAACCCCGCGCACTGTATTGATTTTTCAGTACAGAATTTAAATGGCAGCACGAATTTTAAATTATTGTTTTTTCGTATTAAAGTAAAAGTCTTCATGCTGTGTGATACAAGTGCAGAAAGACATCACCATTGCCGGTAGTGTCATCACAGGTGCAGTAAGCAGATGAGCTAGATGCGGGGCCAGAACGGGCTGTTACATTTCAGCGCCACCTCTGTGTTTGGGTATCAGTTTTCAGTCTGTCTGTTCCCTCCGTGTGATTCCAAAACTGTGTTGCTAAACCATGCACTCTTAATGGACTGTGATGCATTAGTCTCCTGTCCTTTGACCTCCCGTGCCCCTCGAAACAACACTCTTCACTCCCCCAGGCCTCAGCAGAAGATTCATGGCATATGAGAAGAAGCAAAATTTAGGAAAGGGAATATGGGGTGAGAGCTCTTGGTGCAGTTAAAGACTGTTTGTTTTGATAATCGTACTTCTTTGGGAAAAGAACTATAATGTGAGAAGTGTGAGCTGTGGGCTTGAAGCCTGAAAATTGTGATTTAGCTTCTTGCTTATCTGCATTGTGGTTAATGAATTATGGAAGCGAGCAGAGGTTGATAGTTCAGGTCCAGAAAGTTACAAATCCAGACCAAGGTTTTGTTTCAACCAACCAATAGCGCATAAAGAGTCACAATCAGTTGTGACCAAAGTTTTTTTTTCAACCAACCAACTGATTGTGACTCTTTATACTCTACTGGTTGGTTGAAACAAAACCTTGGTCTGGATTTGTACTTTCTGGACCTGAACTATCCACCTCTGGTAGCGAGTTACCAGAGAATTTGAATTCAGTTCTCTGTAGAGCAGTGCTGAGGTGGTATGTCCTCAGATTAAATGCGAAGCTGGCTGTAATGTATGTGCTCATGGAGCTGGTTCCACTGATTCAGGAACAGAAAATGTCCACATCATCCTTTTTGACCCCTGGTCTTCTGCCGTGGTTGACCTCATCTCCCCAACATGATTGCACGTGGTCAGTGTGCAAACCGTACTCTCCTCTTATGAAATTTATTCTGCTGACCTGTGCAGTCCCTTTCTCGACTTGACAAGAGTGCCTGTCCCAGAGCTCTTTATGAAAAATTTAAATCAAAGAGTGTTAAAGGGAGATGCAGTGTCCATTCTTTTTAAAGATAAATCCTTTATTTGCCACTTGTACAAGTAGAGGTAAATAGGAATTCGTCTCTTCGCTTACCTCACCTTGCTCAGCCAACATGTAGCTGGGAGTTAAGGACCTCGGTCAAGAGCCCACACACATGTGACTGTCCTGCTGAGACTCAAACCGACAACCTTCCGATCATGGGCTTGGAGACTTGGCCCGGTGAGCCACTCAGGTGCTCTTTTGTAAAGAAATTTTTTGGGCTAATAATGTGTGTGCAGTACCACGCCACCTGGCACACATTTTATGCTCCAGTAAAAATTAGATCATGTAAAATAACATACCTACCCCCATCCCCAAACAATGGAGGGTTAACTTTTTTGCTTGAAGTGCTTATCTAGATCCACGGCTGAGGGGAGACTGGATGGTTAAGCAGACCCGGATCAGGTAGCCAGCTAATAAGAGCCCAAGGCCTGGTGATCCCTTGCCTGGAGTGGCCCTCAGCCGGCTGCTGCGGTAGGGCATGTGCTAGACCCGGCCCGGATATCTCTTATTAGAGTGGGCCTGTGGAGTCCACCCCCTCTGCTCCCCCCAGCCCAGGCAGCTGTCCTTAAGGCTGGGCTCAAATCCTCTGCCTGTTTTCACATCCAGCTCTATTTTCAGATTGTACTCCGTCAGCAAAGTGCCTGTCCTCTGTTTAACAAGCCTGCAAATGAAATGCAGCAGTTATTACACTTTTAATCCTCTAGGAAAAGGTGGGAAGGGTATATTATTTACTTAATTAGTTGTTGTTGATCCATGTTCTTCACTTAGTATTAAATGTGAAATTTGTGAATTTATGAGACACGCTTAAGACAAAGGTGTTTATGAGCATGTACCACTGAAATATGTAATAATAATAATTGGTACTTTATTGATCCAGACGGGGAAGTTCTCTTTACGCCTCTCCCAACTTGCTGTCTGTATGTGAGAGCAAGCTGATTGTGAAGGGCAGCCACCTGTTGCAGCGCCCAGGGAGCAGGGGGTTTAAGGGCCTTGCTTAAGGAGCCGCAGACGTGCCGAGGCTGGGGCTCAAACCGGGAACCTTCTGATCACCGGCACAGAGGCTTAACCCACTGAGCCCCACGATAAGCGTCACACGCTAAGTGTGAGACCTGACATTTACAGTATGTCTGCTCCCTATTTTGTTCTCCACAGGGGCCCAGGACTCAGGCCTCCCCGGGGGCATCTTTCGGTTCCTCTGTCTTCAACCTGATGAATGCCATCATGGGCAGTGGCATCCTGGGTCTGGCCTATGCTATGGCTCACACAGGGATCCTGGGCTTCTGGTGAGTGCTGGTCCCTCTCCGCTCTGCTCCCTCTTGTCTACCTGCTCGTCTGGTGTCCTCAACATTCCCATTTACACTTTCCCCTCAGTATCTTGCTGGTGTTTGTCTCCAGTCTGGCTTCCTACTCCATTCACCTGCTCCTTAAGATGTGTGACCAGACACGTAAGTTCCACTGAACGATCATCTCCTTGTAAAACACCTTTGTGGCCCCACCTCTCGTTTTCTCCCCCTGCGAAAAATCGCCACCACCATTACTTGTTATGGTGCAGATGCACCGTTCTCCTCTCACCATAAAGCCTGTAATTTAATTGTAGTGAATGTGCCTATTTTGGACAGATATCTGGTAAGGAGGATAAAAAAGTACATTCTAGTGGTGAAAATGCTGCTTCATGAACCATTTGCTGTATTTTTTGACCCCACTAGATGGTGCTCTTGGTTTTCTTTTTGAGTCATTTTATGAACAGTGAGCGCCATCTAGTGGGATGAGAAAATACAGCAAATGGTTCATGAAACTTCATTTGGCCATCACCACATTCTAGGGATTCTAAAACTTTCTTTGAGCAGTTAGCGTATTTGAAACATGCAAAGCTGAAGGAAATGAAATGTGCTAGTCCACAAGCTCTTCTCCTGATGAGAACATTCAGGTGGGAGCCGCGTGGTGCCGTGGTTACTGCTCCACCTTGTGGATGTGCAGGTGGGGTAGGTGGAGGGAGGCAGCACCGTCACATAGCTTGTGGACACAAAGCCCCTTTTTGTAGCTGCTGGCTCAGCCGGGTCTCGGAGCTCTTCCTGGTATTTTCTCTCAGCCCTCTTCAGTAATGCAAAGCAGACTGAGCAGCCTGCAGTGACATGCCAGGCTCCGTGTGTGTTCCCCCCCCCTCCAGGGTCATGCCTGCCTTTTAATATCCTGACTGCAGCTTACCCCAGGACCTGCTTGTAGGTGCCAGAACCGGGCCCAGGGGTGCTGAGTGGTTTGGTGGAATGTGCAGCTAAAGGGGAAAAGGGAATTAATGTGAATGTGTAGTGATTCAGTTATGGATATTTACCCGTGTCTGATTGGTCCGAGAACGATGCAGTCGTCTGATTGGCCCACGGTACGTCGCTGTCTTTCTCAGGTCTCGCCTCCTATGAAGATCTCGGGTTCTGTGCCTTCCAGAAACCAGGCAGAGTAAGTGTAGGTTTTCTAAGCCTGGACGTTTAAACCATTACACCTCCAGAACAAAGTGAGAGAACGGTGGTGCTGAAATTCTCATAGAGAACCACATCTCTACGCTTTGGGCTGAAAATGCGTATTTGTCTTTTTAGGTTCTGGTTGCAGCCACGATTCTGATCCAGAATGTTGGAGGTAAGGGTAAATCGGTTTATATACTGTATGGTGTCCATTTAGGGTAGTGTGTATTTCATGGAATATTCTTTTTGCTACCAGTATTTGATTTCCTTAAAAGAATTGTTTTATATTGATAATAGCCAGTTCTGCTAGGTACCACCCCTTTGAAGTCTTCCTTGTTTAGTGCAAAGAGTCTCTCTACATGATTGACAGCCTTTCGGTTCAGTCCGTGATCAGTGCAGCCCAATTGAAATCTGACAGCCTTCTGGTGGGTGTGGGGATACAGAATTAGCCCCTGCCCTTCTACACCCCCCCCCCCCCTTCCTCAACTGTTCCTGACAGACCGTTGAAAGAATCTGTTCTAAGCTAGCAAAATTGACTCGCTTAGGGTAATGAATATTTTAGTGCAGTGATTAGTGATTAGTATTATAAATGCTCTGCTTGGCCACGCCTCTTTTGAAAGCCCCGCCTCCAAGTCCACCTCCCTGTCCCTGCAGGGTTTTTCTGAATGACTCATTTATTTAAGTTTCCCCACCCAAGAAAACAGCCCACCCTCCCATCCACCTTAACTATCCAGCCCCAGGCGACTGGAATGGTAATTTAGCACCCACCATTAGTATAGAGGTGGGGACATTGTTTACTGGGGGGGGGGGGGCGGGGGGCGGGCGGGGGGGGGGGGG
>JAODJX010000027.1:14343949-14364474 GCA_026776945.1 Isichthys henryi
ATACAAGATTAGTATAATACAGACATACTCGTCTCTCCCCAAGTTCCTTCGGGAACATTTTATTTATCTACTAATCAATCCATCTATCTGATCAGTCTTAAGTAAGCTGTTATGGTTATGGTATTACTATAATAAATTAGAAATATGCCCCTCTCCCCCCTTTGCTTACAAGGGTAATTTATATTCAGTGTGTGAGTATGAGTGATAAACTGAGATCTGTCTTTTTCTGACCTCTGATCCTGGCTGAGGTCAGTGGGGGGGCTGAAGTCTTTCCCAGTCATCGTAAGGCCGGGCTTCACCCCGGGGGGGATGCCAGTACCATTGCAGATGCAGAGTGATAATTATCATGGTGAAGAGTGTAGTCATTTAGTATCGGTTTATTCAGCTGGAAATCTAACACCTGCGTCTGCGTCTGCGCACATGCCTGTGTCACTCCAGTCTGCAAGATGAACGTCCACATCCGCTGTAAAGGAAACGTGGCTCCCAGCTGTGGCGTGAACAGCGTGGAACTGGCCAACCGACTGTCAGAGATGGGCCTGCAGGCAGGAGGCCTTTCCAAGCGCAACTCCCTGGTAACGACCCTCAGGCGACACGCACGCGCTCTAATGGTGGCCGTGTGCTTCAGACGACGTCGGGACAAAACGGAATCGAACGCATCGGCGAGAATAATCGCTCATGCTTCAAATGCTGCGCCCCCCCCCCCCCCGTTCCTTCTATGTCCTCCCACAGTCCTAGAGGGCGCAGAATGTTTTCCATGCATAGCAGGAGTAAAACCGTGAGGAGTGCGTGAGTCAATTTTTAAAAAGCACATGAAAGCCCTTTTAAAATGGAATTTGCTCTTTATTAACATCCATTATTGGTTTAATACAAGCAGCAGTACAGACAGGGGAACCAACAAAATGCAGAAATTCCAAGACAATTTACGACAGTTTTCTATGCTGCAGGATGACGTCAGTTATGACATTTACAATTGACCGAAATACATATTAGTTACCGCATTTAAAGTGGGATTGAGTATAAAGCATGGCAGTAATTGCATAATTAATCCTGTTGACCAGGCCTATGGTGTCACATTGTGTCAGCTAGTTGTGGACAATAGTTGAGAACAAAACAAATAGCAAAAGTTTGACATAGACGGTGCCACGGTGATTATGACTCATATGATGTCATATTGCTAAAACAACGTCAGTTTCATCTGAAGTATACAGTGACCGTAACGGTCCTAAGGGCCCAGACATGCTCAGCATCTGATTATGTAGCTAACAATGCTCACCAGCAGGTGGCAGTGTATCAGTTAAACCTTTAAAAATTCTATGGTGGTTTGATGGCTTATCCCCTTCAGTAAGTAAAACGCCATCCAGTAATAAGTAAAATGTCACCAAATATATCAGATATATGATGTTTTGTAAACCGCAGTTTGTCATCTGCAAATGAGTGTCGACGGGTGCTGCTGATGGTGAGTGAGTGAGAAAGAGAGAGGGAGTTTGGCACCAAGTCCCACGTCTGAATGTTTGTGTTCCGGCCCAGTCCGCGCTGAGTGAGGAGCGCCAGCGGAGCATTAGCATGCGGAGCGAGAGCCAAATGGGCGTTCCGGAGCAGCAGAGCCGACGACTGGGCATCTCGGACTTCACATTCCTGCAGGTGCTGGGCAAGGGCAGCTTTGGCAAGGTGAGCTAAGGCAGGCCAGCTTCACGGGACGCGCCGACGGTCTGCACTAGTGATGGCAGAATGAAGATTCAGGAACATTTCGGTGTAATTTTTCACCCCACTAGATCAGCGGTTCTAAACCCATGGGTCGTGACCCAAATTTTGGTAGCAGTAAGTTCTGAAAAGGTGGCGAGGCAGAGTTGGAAATGTAAGCATTTTAAAACTACAAAGCTCTCATGCTGATCCACGATCAGATTTCCCAGCCCCAATCCTCAAATTAACCTAAACAAACTCGTCTTTGGTCTGCACATGCTTAGTATAAAACTAGTGAACGCTCAACGAATCCAAGAAGTCATACCAGAGATACTTAATTTAAAATTCACTGGCACATCCAATCAGATTTGTGTGCTAGGCATTGATTGGCATAAAGTGCATGGTGCACTGCATGCTTGATCAAGACATTTTAAACGTGTACTTGATATGGAATTGTGACTAAGCTGGCATGGTAAAAATGGTTGAGAACCACTGCACTAGATAGTGCTCTTGGCTTGCATTGGGGCATGTTTAACTAGAGGAGTCTGAAAATCTAGCAAATGGTTCATGAAGTTTCATTTGGCCATCACTAGTTTGCACACTAGTGTGGAACAGGGCAGCCGTGCCCACAAGCAGTAAATGTTAATGAATGTTAATGTTGATGTTAATGTATAAATTATTAGGTTAGGAACTGTAATTTATTGTGGCTTGTTAACGTGACTTTGGCGTACGTTGTCACTTTCTCCCCTCACAAGGTGATGCTGGCACGGATGAACGACAGGGATCGTGTGTTCGCAGTGAAGGTGCTGAAGAAAGACATCATCCTGCAGGACGACGACGTCGAGTGCACCATGACGGAGAAGAGGGTGCTGTCTCTCGCCCATAGCCACCCCTTCCTGACGCAGCTATACTGCTGCTTCCAGACGCCGGTAAGGGACGTCTGCAGCTGGCTATAATGATATCATACTGCCAGAACATCACACATGTTCACACATCACACAATGTATGCTGAGTGGCACCATCCAGCCGTGTGGCAGTGAACATGAACACTAAGCTGGCTTAGTTCACCACAACCCGCCAAAAACTCTTCACTCTAAAATGGCTTCTCAGAAGCATTCTAAAAATAAATGTGAGTGTACACTGCCAGTAATCACCACAAGGTGGTAGCAGTCATAGCTGGTTAGCAGGTCTAGGGGCAAGCCAGTGAGGTGTAGGAGTTAGTCACACGCTAATTACACACACACTTTCCCTCAGTAACAAAAGTGAAGGTCAGGTGTAATCTGCTTTTGTGGCTGTCAGACAGGAGCTGCCCTGGCTTTGGGGAGAACTAAAATAGTCAAGGTGCCTGCGAGGCAACAGGAGTGGGAGTCACACTTTGGCTACTGCTAGGTGAGCCTTAAGGGGCAGCCGGCGTGAGCCTTAAGGGGCAGCCGGCGTGAGCCTTAAGGGGCAGCCGGCGTGCTTTCACTGTGGCCCGTGATTGGGTTAGAGGAGACTGAACAAGCATCTCCCAACCAGGATCTTTGTGTCACTGTCTCTGTCTCTCTCCCAGCCACTGTGTCTCTGCGGGCTGAAAATCAGAATCAACTTCATTCACCATGCATATGCGGAATTTGTTTGGTGTAACTGGTCTCATTAATGTAAAATAAAGTTTTCTCCTCTCGGAGCAAAAATGTCTACTGTCTGGGGACCCCCGAGCACCAGGCTGAGAGAAACTGGGTTACTGCCCTGTGTTATGCCATTTTTTTGTGAACTGTACTAACCAACCAGAAGCAGAGTGAATACATGTAAGCAAAATGTGACACTTGGATGAGGTACAATGGAACAGGCTGCCTGGACAATGTAGTTAACGAGCTGAACCAAGAAGACACTATATGGAATTTCTGGGTCAATTTCATGAAGTTATAAGGGTTGAATCATGAGCTGTGTAAGCTTTCTTGCTTGGAAGGCGTTTGCCAGTCCACTGGATGTGGTAATTTTCACTGTGATACTCGTGCTTCCTGAAAAAAGCTGCATGGACGTCTCGTTTCCACCTGACAGAGCTGTAATGAAGGCTCTGGTGATATAGGGTCTGGCTGCCAAGGACTCTGCAGGATGTCCGTCTTTCATGTTCTATCAAACGTAACGGTCAATCCAAGACCTCCATGGTTGTCGGTTGTTTCCCTACTACCCAGTCACCTTCTAGAAGACTCCATTCCTCGCTTGTCCCCGAGCTACTGTTTAGTCTAATCTTCAGCTACTGTTTTTTTTAGTACTTAATCCCATAAGTGCTCAGTAACATCAGTCTCAATTGATTTCGAAGTGGGTGAGGTTATTGGGTATCCGTAGGAACCTCCTGCTGTAACCTGCCTGATTGGTTCGCATCGTTTCAGACCTAACACTCATTGCCTTGGTATGGTGTCAAGACTCTTCACTTTTGCATCTCAGGAACGTCTCTTCTTCGTCATGGAGTTCGTCAACGGGGGTGACCTCATGTTCCACATCCAGAAGTCACGGAAGTTTGAGGAGGCGCGGGCACGCTTCTACACGGCCGAGATCACGTCTGGTCTCATGTTCCTGCACAGCAAGGGCATCATCTACAGGTGAGTTCCAGGTGACACGTGTGCCGTCTGAAAGCAGGCTGGATCCTCTCATCAGCTCTCCCTTTCTGGGGATCTAACGTTAATTCAATGGAGCAGAGAGTGTTTTACATTCCCCTTGTTCTGTATCCAAGCTGGGAGATGGGGCTGGAATAGGAAAATATCATCTCTGTGACATCACTGAGCTGGTACCAGCCTCAAGGAGAGCTTCAATAACTCCGATGTCCTTGAAATAGGTGCACTCTGATGGTGGCGCTGCCTTCATTTTGAGGTGATATATTGGTGTGAAAATGAATATGACCGTGACAGACTTTGCATTGACGCAGTTTACTGCAGGAGGAAGTGGCTGATATGCGTAAATTTTTACTTTATCTGCACAATCAGGATCTGTCAGCTTCCTGTCCTGCTTTCGCTAACAGGAAGTACATGACATTGTAAACAGGAAGCGATTTGTTAAGCTACTAGGGCAAAGTTGCTTGGGGTTTCAGCGAGCGGGGAAGCACTGAACTGGAGTGTAGTAATAAACGGAGCCCTGCCTAAGAGGATTGGTGTGTAGAGAAGACGCTGATTCAACAGAACATTTATAAACAGCTTTGGCTCCATGCGTCAAGGGAAGCTGTGACTTGTGGGTGACAACTAGCTAAACCCAAAAATGCTGCACGGTAGAGTTGGCCAATAGAGACCAAAAACCAGTGATGCACGATAGATATTTCAGTATTTTCTACGAAATGGGAAATGTTCACTTGTACATCATGGCCACGTGTCAGACAACTCAAACCCTTTTATAAAAAAAAAAAAAAAAACACAGCTTTCAAAATGAAATGCAAAAACGGGGCTTCCTTCCCTGTTTGCGAATGTACGACTACAAGTATTCCAGTATAGAACTTTTATTCCAAACAGAACTCTCAAAATAAAGACGGATTATAATAAAAACGATGACGCCTATATCTGTGTTCCGTGGGTAAAATGCTTCACTATGTCCACCAACTGACCATTTTTACCTCTCAGTACATGACATTGCTCTCAAAACAAAAGGAGAGTCTAAATGAAAAACCAGAAGCCTGACAACCATTGACAGTGAACTTAAGTGGAACGACCCGTGTTTTAAGGTAATGGCTTTCAAAAAAAATAAAACTGGTAACACAAATAACATTGTTAACCTCTGAACCATCTCGTTTTTTTTTTTAAGCAAAATGAACTTAAGGGGCGGTGGTGCAGTGGTTAGCACTGTCGCCTCACACCTCTGGGACCCGGGTTCGAGTCTCCGCCTGGGCCACATGTGTGCGGAGTTTGCATGTTCTCCCCTTGTCGTTGTGGGGTTTCCTTCGGGTACTCCGGTTTCCCCCCACAGTCCAAAAACATGCTAAAGCTAATTGGAATTGCTAAATTGCCCGTAGGTGTGCATGCGTGAGTGAATGGTGTGTGAGTGTGCCCTGCGATGGGCTGGCCCCCCATCCTGGGTTGTTCCCTGCCTCGTACCCGTTGCTTCCGGGATAGGCTCCGGACCCCCCGCGACCCAGTAAGGATAAGCGGTTTGGAAAATGGATGGATGAACTTAACAATGATTCTTCACCTTCCCTGCCTATCCACTTCCCTGAGATGCTAAATGAATGCTTTGATCTGCGCTGCGATTTTTTTGGGGTCCTGTGCAGCGTCACCACTGAAGCTCTCGTTCTGCTTATAACCAGGAAGAAATGATAATGATCTTTGTCCATACTGTTCCCCCGTTTGGGTATCAAAATACTACATGCGTTAATGCAAACGAAGAAATAACAATGAAGGTAAGATGCCCCTTAGCCAGCTGCTCATGTTGCCATTTATGATGCCTACAGTGTCATAACGGCAAGGGTCCCTAGTCAAGCGTGAATTGAATGCTAACGGATGAGGAGTTTACCTACTGTGTGCACAGCCAGATCTGGTGGCACTGTTCTGTCATCAGCTGTCACACAGCCGCTGTACTAGAAGCTTTTCTGGTGTTTTCTCACCCCTATAGCCAGAAATGCTCCTACGATAATGAGTCTAAACATGTTCAACAGCAGAGTTGGCCCTCCCTGCTTTTTACTGATGGCCAATTCAGTCCACAGGCAGTCGAAAGCACAATTCAGGCAAAAAAGCTAAATTTTTTCAGAGGAAAAAAATTATAGAATTATGTATACGAATTCCAAGCAGCATAGCCTACGGCCAGATTTTCATTTCCTTGAAGGGCCATGCTGAATTTTCTGACTCGTATTTCAAACCATATTCCAATGAGGTTATTATAAACGTCTTTGAGGTCTTTGAGTGCTGTATAAATGTATTATTAATCCTGCATTCATGCAATAAAAATGCACAGGTACTGTAATATTGAGTCTGAAATGGCAGTTTTGCAATATGGCAGTTCTTTGCTTGTGCACTGCACGTTTTTCTATAAATAATACAACAGTTGTCTGTTTTTATGGGGGTTATTCAGCCGGGTGAATAATACTCATATCTCCTATTGGACAAAGAGAATGGTCCTATTGTCCGCCTTAGCCTCAGAGAGCGAGCCCATCATACTGGTGTCGGCTGCACCCTCTGCATGCAGATGGTCTGCATGGGAACCGCATCATCTGACTGAAGCCTGGATGAGGTGATTGGCCGCAACTGGCTGTCAGGTGCCACGTCTGGGTCTTGAGTCAAAGGAGCCTGGTTTAGGATGTGTGAGCTCGGGACAAGGCACTTCTTTCCTGGGAAGCTTAGTCTCCAACCCCACCCACTCCGCTCTTACCCCAGATGCCCTCTCCTGTTGTCCTGTACTGCCGGGAAAGGGCTGTGAAGAACGGGCAGTTCCACACTGCAGAACTGCCAAAGCAAACTGCCGGCCGGGCTGTGGGCCTGCAGAGTGACAGCAGGCCCTCTGTCCTGTCCAGCCCAGTCTCCCCTTACAGCCAGCACCTGTGTACCACAGCCACCCTCTTCCCCCATCCAGAGACTTTTACAGCTTGGTACAGTGTTTCCCCAATCATGGTCCTCGGGGACCCACAGACTGCCTGGCAGGGAGGTTGAAGGGAGCAAAAACCTGGACCAACTGTGGGTCCCCGATGACTGGATTTAAAAATACTGGCTTAGGGTGATCAATGCTGCTATTACGTCTCTCTAATTGCATATTAGTGCTTTGTGTGTGTCTTTGTGATCCGGACTGAAGTAAGCTGTGCAGTGTTTACGTGTGTTGGTGTGTAGTGCTGTGCACTGGTGATTCATTTAGTGTGAAGTACTTTGTTGCTCACAGCAAGAGGAATTGCGTCTTGTAGTTTTCCATTTCTTTGTGTGTGTCTTTGTGCCTGCCACTGCCTAAAAATGGGTGACTTTTATGTTTGCTGGCAAAGGCTACAGTTGTTAAATATTCGTCATTATATCCAGCTGAGAACTGTATTTGTCTCCTACCTGGCGGATAAATATTGATGTGCTTCTGCCACCCCCCCCCCCACCTCCCACTTCTGTCCCTGTTTTGTTGGTGACACAATGTGAGGACTCATTTTCCTGCTTCCCATCTGTCGTTCTGCCCCTGTCAGGGGAGGCTGTGGTGTTCTGTAGCCAGTCCTGTCTGTGACTGTCTTCAAGTGTTCTGGCCGCAAGTCAGTCATTGCGAGGTGGCCAGCTTGAGCAAAGCACTACATTACTGCCACTCACAATAACCGCATTTATCTTGTCCTGACAGTAAGCATTCTGTCATTACACACAGACGGTTTCCTGCGTGTGCTGTCTTGCACCCTGAGATTTTCCAGTGCAGGGATGACATTTAAAATGACTACCTCTCCATCGAGGCAGTATGTGCCTTATTTACTGGCATTGGTGGTTAAGGTATTTTTGGAACCACACACAAGATTTGGATTTATAGATTGCAGCAATAAAGGCAACTTAATGATGGTCTATCTCATGGAAACGCATGTATTCATCTGAAGCTGGCTGGATTAACGGAGTTGGTGACTCAATTGGAATGGGCGCTGTGGGTTTTACCAGCTTAGGGGTTTATTTTGCCGGGCTCTGCCGAGATGTTGCTCCAGAACCGTGGGTTCCTTTAGGTCAGTGTTTCTCGACCCGCTCCTTGGAGACCCCAAATGGTCTGCGTTTTTGCTCCATCCCAGCTCCCTTCCAGACAGTCCACATATCTGAGGGAGCATACACATGGACTGTCTGGAGGTTTCCGAGGACCGGGTTGTGAAACGCTGCTGTAGGAGATGGGCCAGCGTGCATTGTATGTCTTTATTGTCTCAGTTAGTGCAGCGATCAGGAGCTTTGAAAGGAGGGTTGTATGTGTGTGACAGAACTCACCCAGAAGATTTGGCAACCCAGTCACTAAGAAGCCGATGGAATTCTCTGTCGGTGGCTGTATCTATGTAACCCTTTCCCTGATATCGGATCTAATTAGCCCGTGTGGTTTGCGCTCTAGGGACCTAAAGTTGGACAATGTGCTGTTGGACCAGGATGGCCACTGCAAGCTGGCCGATTTTGGCATGTGTAAGGAGGGCATGTTTGACGGCATGGCCACCGGGACCTTCTGTGGGACCCCCGATTATATCGCTCCTGAGGTAGACATCCTCCGACTCTCACTAGTTACCATATTCTTACCATATCTTGCATCCTCTTCCAGACTCCTATGCTAAACACATTCCATTCCTGTTCCTCCTCAGATCCTGCAGGAGATGCTGTACGGACCGTCAGTGGATTGGTGGGCGCTGGGTGTGCTGCTTTACGAGATGCTTTCCGGCCACGCCCCCTTTGAGGCGGAGAACGAAGATGACCTCTTCGAGTCAATTCTCAACGAGGAGATCGTCTACGCGTCCTGGCTGAGTGCCGATGCCGTGAGCATCCTCAAGGCGGTGCGTCATCCCTGCTTCCCTTCAAGATAACGCCTTTGTTCCCTTGTGTTGTGGGGAGGTTCTGATGCAGTTCACGCGCTCATCAGGTGCCTTTAATGCAACCGTTTGGTCAACAGAAGCCCTGCTTCTCATTAAAGTTGTATGCTGTTGTGGTTTGTGGGGTCATGCAGTTAACACTTCAAGACATTTCTGCTACTGGGCTGTCCTTTGGGCCCCTGCATGACTATATTAAGGCATGGTTCACTGCTTCTGCCTGGTGTATAAATAGACCCAACCCCTTGTTCCATGGCAACTGAAAGCAGGGTCCCGTTTCCCACTGTTGACCTGTTTGCAGCATTATCGGCTGTTATGTAACAGGGCTCGTGGATGCACTTAACTGGAAATGTGGATGTGCAGCTGATAAACCTGGCAGCTGTCCACCAGCATACGGCTTCCAGAGCTTTAAACTATTGCAATTTTCTGCAGCATGTTGACTGCCTGGGTTGCAGCCTTTAGGGGACTTACTTGGGCTGCGAGACTTTATTTTTATGTACATCATTAATTTAGTAATTTTTCTTAGTAGCTCAGTATTTCATAGGTGTCAGAGCTCAGTATTTTAACATTGACTACCTGGAAATTCTCCAAAGTGCTCTTTTCAAGGACGCGATAGTTCAGTTGCTTGTGTGGTCTATGAGCGTGTCATCTCTGACCATTTTGCAACGTGCTGGTCTGTTTTCCTCATGCTTCCTGCAGCAATGGACCAAGGCTGCGCTGTCGTACTGAGAAGGCAAGGCGTCATGAACAACCTCTATTAGTAAAGTCATTCTCACCTTAGGAGGGCTGACGGTTATTCAGTTACTCACACAAACACACGTCGTCTTTTGTGTCAGATGACAACGGAGGGGTATTTGGTGCACGTCCCAGCAGTGGTGAAGTTAACAAGCAGAATAAAGACCATGTTGTCATTATATCTGAATGTCAAGTCATAACTCGATGTGCTCTGTGATTTTCACCCTGTAGCTCTAGTACAGAGTATCCTGGTGGGTTATTTTTTTAAGGAAGCAGAGATAGGCTTTAGTTTGCATTTGTTACTAACATACTTTGACGCAGAGGCCTCCTGGTTTGTACAGAACCGGTAAAATGCAAATGCGTAGGTTAATTCCACAAAACCGAAATGCCCCGAAAATGAGTCGTAATCTGTTGGTGCATGCATTGCATACCTGAAACTAAGTATGCATGCTGCCGCAAATCTGGCAGGTGCTGCAGATCAGGCAGTGACAGAAGGGTGATTTTTTTTATTTTTTTTTTTAAACTCTTCCACAAGGTCTCCTGGTTCCCCTAGCGCTCACCTTCCACCCTGATGAGCCCATTTACACTTTGTCTGTCATGCAGATTTTATCATTATTATTTTTATTTTGAGTTTTATTTACGGTTTGTTTTTAGAAATCATCATATACTGTATATCGAGGTGAAATGTCTAGAATTGTGTTTCCCAAACCAGTCCTCGGGGACCCACATACAGTCCACATTTTTGCTCCCTCTGGGCTTCTGAGAGGGAGCAAAAAAAGTGGCCTGTCTGGCAGGGAGCTGAGAGGGAGCAAAAATGTGTACTGTCTGTGGGTCTCTGGGGACCAGATTGAGAAACACTGGTCTAGAAGGTATGACTGTATGGGGGAAAAAATGGATACCGCCGAAGCCTTAATGGATAGTCACTGCATCTTGATCAATAGCTCAGGCATGGCTACTTCCCACTGTCTCATGGTGGTGCAAACTGGGGGATTAAGAGCACCCAGAATGGCATCAAATTAATGTTGAAGTGCGGTGCTGCTGGAGCCATTCCTGGACTTACTGCTGTTGTAATGGGTTGTGCAAGAGGAGTACATGGCAGATGCAGCTTAATTCTGTAAAGCACCCTGAGAGCAGTGCAGGGTGTGGATCTCAGTAAGTGCTTCCTGATTGACCTCCCCATTTATACCATCAGTTCTTGACCAAGAACCCGGCACGACGGCTGGGCTGTGTGGAGGCGGATGGGAGTGAGATGGCCATCACCAGCCATACATTCTTCGCCACCATTGACTGGGACAAGCTAAACAACCGGGAGGTGGAACCACCTTTCAGACCTAGAATTGTGAGTCATGTGATTATCAGTGGCCATTTTTTTTTTTGTTTTGTTTTGAAGATCTGTTCTTTACTTCATTATTCTCTGTGTTTCTTCTAGAAAACGGCAGAGGATGTGAACAACTTTGACCCAGACTTCACACGAGAGGAGCCCACCCTCACACCCATCGATGACCCAGTCATTTCCTCCGTCAACCAGGATGAGTTCCGGAACTTCTCGTTCACGTGCCCTGAACTGGTGGAAGAGTAGAGCTCTTTGTCCGCTCATGTCTTCTCCTCAGTTTGTTTTATCCACACAACGTCTACCTACTGGAAGCTTCTTTTCTTTCCCCTTAAAATTCAGTTCCTGGAGAACTAGCCAACAGTTTACATGGAGGACCAATGCTGTGGTCAAGCACATACAGGCATGATAACCGCCACTTCGGGCCGGAGGACCCCTGTCTGGATATCTGATGGTCCTGCAGTTAGGCAAAACATCCCACCTCCCCTGATATACAGTGACACTCTGACATGATTTGATGGAGCTGCAAGTGAACTGCAGGAAGTGGATTGATGTGCAGATGGGTTAATACAAAACTGTCGTGTTTAGACTTGGGCAGATGCTGTAGATCCATAGTGTTTTTTCAGTACTCTTTCATATTCAGGAGTGCCCGTTGCAGTATGGATGTTAGAACATGCCCTGGCCACCCATTCACAATACACCCACGGTACTGTAACTGCAAAAAGCCCAAACGTTTAGTCATGCCTCACATCATCACAGCGACATTCTTCTTCAGAGTTTTACCTGCAAGGCTGAAAAATTAAATGTTGCCAGTTCTGGATGGTGCTGGGACTCTCAGGGTTCTCTGTTCAGGTGCAGAGGCCGAGAGGCAAGTACCAAGTGTTCTTCACGTATCTGCCTGTGTGCTGTGAAGTGGAAGATGAATATATTTAAAGTAACTAATAAGATGTAAGGGTATATGGTTGAAGAACCCAAGTTCTTCGTAGCCTAAATCCTTTTGGTTTTAGGGGGTTTGTTATCTCAGTGTGATGTATTATGTAGCAGTTCTAATGATATGACCTGCAAGGTATTCCAGATTTTCGTCTAACTCGGCTTGGATTCAGACTTCATTCAACAGTAATCCTCGCAGATGAGAAAATGCATGTTTTTTTTTTATTTTGGACTATAACAAAGTATTACTGATACTTAAACTATCAGCATGTGTTACTTGGGTCCCTTGAACCGTTGACAGCTGAAATTGCCATGTGTAAATAGCATTTCCTAAGGATTCTGCATTTTGATCGCAGCAGTAGATGGAGCTGTGCTTTCGGCCCCCTTCGCCACCTGCTAATCTCTGCTTTTTGCCTGTTGCTTTGCCCGGAGTGGCTCCCCAAACAGGCCCCTGTGCTCCATGTGACCACAAGTTTCCCAGCATTCTGTCCTGAGCCACAGATCCTGGTGGTATGAGCCATTGACCAAAACCACCGCTGTTAAATGCTGTAGGCCAAATACCCCAAAGCTAAATAAAAACGAAGCCCTTAGAGATCGACTGTCTTTTATTTTGTGATTAAGTTTGTCTTCAGCACTTTTCAAAGAACACAAATGCTGGCAGATACTAGGTTCCATTTTTCGTTTGCTTGCATGTTTCAACCAAATCTGTGTGTATATGTGTGTGTGTTTGTGTATATATACTATAAGAACTATTTTATATATATACACACACATTATATATATATATAATGTGTGTGTGTGTGTATATATATATATATAAAATAGTTCTTGTCATAGTTCTGATGAAAAGGTTGGTGTTCTGGGAGCAGGGGTGGAGTCTATGTGCCCACAGTTGCTCAGCAGTCTGTTTATTTGGAGTTGTAGTTATAGCTCTCTGGTCAGGTGCCTGATGCAATACTTCCCGTTGCTAGATGCCTGGTGAGTCAGAGCTCCTGAGAAGCAGACTGAGTCCCTCTCCGGGCATTAGGTGGTGGGGGGGGGCATCCTCTGGTGTGCTTAGTGATTCTAGGGACACTTTCCGTGATGTTTCATTGGAGTTTTCTACTGACAATGTCCATTGTGGCACAAACTATATGTGACCTCCGTGAAACCATTTTCTGACCATGAATCCTAAACACTGTTAATTATGCATCTCAGTGACGCTTTGCAGAAAAGCTGAGACTGTTAGAATATGAACAGCGTCTACCAGAAGCACATGAGAACTGCTGAATCCCAACTAGTCGCGGGGGGGTACTGGAGCCTTTCCCGGGAATAATGGGCGCAGGCGGGAGCAAAGCCATAAGTTATCAACTTTAATTGTTTTACTGTGTACAGAAGGTGACAGAATCGGAACCCCTGAAACAAACCTGAATATATGAACAGCATCTCTATAGCCTATGATTTTTCATTGACTTGATAATTAGATTTTCCTCTTGGGAGTTTGAGCGTCCTTAACACGTTTTCCCCACTTGTTCCTGAACTGAGGCCCATTAAGACATTGCTTACTTTATGTCCCTCTGGTACGCAGTGTGAACACACAAGACCTCCACTCACTGGCTGCATAGTGACCTGTTCATCTGGGATTACTGTACATACTCAGTTAGTAGAAATTTGATCAATTCTGTGCAACGCAAAGTGCTCTGGTGCTTGTGTATCCAATTCTCAATTCCATTGAGTTCATTGGCAAATTGGATTTCTTGGAGGTCTAGCATCCATGCAATGGATCTATGTGCTTCACAACCAAGGTCATGCACTGATGTTTCACTTAAGTAGTCTGATGTACTTATGGAATCTCAATTAGGTTTTGTTTAATATTAAGTGAATTAGGTTCAAAACAGCAGTCATACTCAAATTACTACAGGCTAAGGAGGGTCAACCCATTGTGCGTGGCTGTCTTGCTAGAATTGATGTATGGATGCTGGATTTGGCTCTTAACTGTTTGACCCTTAGACTAGAAGTTTAACTGAATTGCCGCAACAAACTAGCAGGCACGCAAACCAGAAAGAAGTGGCTTCTACCAAAACTGAAAAGGTAATTAAAACCAACGTGTGTAGATGGTGTGATATGAGATGAAAGGGCTTGTGTCTGCCGCAATTGTGTTTAGACTGGAATCATTAGCCCTGTGCTTCCTGGAACTCAGTTGGCAGATGGCAATCTCAGTTTTTTGACTGGATGAGCTCAGCTAGATACAAGCTTGGAGGTTTGGAACTACAGTGATGCAACTTATCCTCTTGGCATCTCTAGGGATCTTGGTGCAAGAACTGGAAGTGCTGGGTGATTCTTTCCATGTATTTAGCATGCTTGCTTAGACCGGATTGGACAGGGGTGCGAGAGACAGCCTGAAAGACTATTCGCATTTGAAATATCTGGCTTTAGAAAAGAGCCTCATTCAGATGGGAATGGGGCTGTAGCCAGGATTTTTGAAATACCGAGGTCGAAATTGCTAGCCCAACGTAGGTGTTGCCCATATTGGAATTGCAGAAAAATACTGAGGACTTGACCTCATTGTCCTCAGTGGTAGGTATTGGCACGGATGGGAAGATTGTCCTCCTCCTTTAAGCAGACAATAAGGTACAGTGAAGTCCCCCTTTTCAGCTTGGTGATAATAATGATAATGAAACATTGGGCAGAACACTAAACAAATATTTGTTTTATACCATCATGGCATCCTAATGCCGTTTTCCCACCAGAGTGTCATATTATAGCAGCACTGTGAATGAATGTCCATCTTACTGGTAAATCTAAGATCAGGAGAGTTTGTCATCTTGCAGGTGGGTTAACACACAAGTAGAATGGAAGTACAGTATCGTTACTGTAACATGAATAACTTGCATAGATAGAATTTACATACATACAAAATTTACATGCATGACAACACTCAAACAGTATAAACTAATACTTAAAAAAAATATCCATATGATGTGTGTGTGTATTGCATTCGGTCATCAATACTGCACTGCTGATGCTAAATGCAATAATAGTGCAAAATAAAAAGGCCGGTCAATCCAGCAGCATTCAGTGTTAAAGGGGTGGGTGGAGATGGCAGGCGCAGTCTGGCATAGATACAGCTCTGGGGTAGAAGCTGTTCCTCTTCCTGTTCCTGACCACCACCTGTATTTGTATGCAAGACATACTGTATATCTCTCCCAGCCTGTGTCAGGGCCTGGCGCCAGCTCTGAAAGGGGGGAGGGGGCAGCCACGATAGGCCCTGCTGACAGGGAGTCTGGGCCTTTAACGGGAAACAACGTGGCCCCGTCTGTGATTATAATTTAACCCCCGATCCCCCTTCTCCGTGCAGGTGGGTCAGCTGTAGTTAGTTATTAGTCTTAGCACCACAACAGCAAAGAGAAGAACAAACTTCACTTAAATAGGAGGCCTGGATTCACCCTAACCTTTGACAATTAGTCCCTATCTGAAATGACCTACAGTGTACTGGAGGTTTCTTATTGTATTTAAAAAGTGAATTGCAGGCAATATCTTCACTTTATGGATTTATATGCTCATAGCTTGTGTTTACTAAGCTCTGCTTTAGGAGTTTTTACAACTTGCAGTTTGCCATCTGGTGTATCAGTGTAGTAGCTTTGAGTCTGCAGGCTGAATGTTCTGCTTCAACAGCACTGTACATCCCAGCCTCACACTACCGTGGCATTGGGCTGTTACTCAGGCCTGTATTTCAGACAGCATACCAGTCGACAGGAACAGTCACAGCCCAGAGCTTTCTTTACCAATGACTGATCGGACCGTGGGATTGGTCTCAAGAGTCACTGTAGCTCCACCCTTTGCATCAAGCCTGAGCGGGAACTGCTGGACTTTTCCCTTTAACTGAACCCCCTTCCTGTTCTCCCCCTTCCAGGTGTTATTCTAAGGAAGGTGAGGGAGCGTGAGATGTGCAGCATTCATACGCGAGCGGTTAATAATACCAGGATGTCGTGTTTCCTGATGTAAGAGGTGCTCGACTAACAAACATTTTTAGAAAATGCAAAGATGAACTACAGCGGCAGACATTACATTTATATTTACATTACAAGCCGTTACAGGAAGTCTGAGTCACATCATGCAATACGGAACTAAGATTCACTTATCTAGAACACTGTTTCCCAATCCTATCCTTGGGCATCCACAGACAGTCCACGTTTTTGCTTCCCACCGGGAGTTGGGAGGAAAAGCATGGAACGGCCATGGGTCTATATGAGAAACGGACTGGGAAACACTATTCTAGAACAAGAAGCCTTCAATATGCCTTTGAAGTAATTAATACAGATAATGTGGAATGCAGCAGAACAGTGCATTCATGTACTCAACAGCCATTCTCAAGACAGGAGAATAATTGAGACCCAAGCCTGTACTGTAACTAAACATGACCAACGGAAGATAACCTGTTCATTGTGGTTTAGGTTTCCCTAGATTCAACCAGAGTCACTCATTGGTCAAGGAAGAAGGGGAGGGTGTGGCACCACAAAGTCTATTACGATAGCAGCACACACAAATAAAGTGACACAGAGGCATAGTGAATGAAAAACATCCCATCCACCTGAAGATAAATGAGCTGCAATGTCTGTACCAGAGAAACTCTAACTAATCCATTACAAACTAAGGCCCTGCTTGCTTTTGTACTTAAACCAATTTAGCAGACATTTTTATCCAAAGTGACACACATTTTTGAGAAAGCTGGGTCAGACAGTTCCTGGAGCAAATGGGGATTAAGGGCCTTGAACAAGCACCCACTGGTGAAATCACTCTGCCAGCTCTGGGATTTGAGCCAATAACCTTCCGGCCAAAGAGACAGTGTGCCAACCTGCTGAGTCACGCCCTGTCTCTTTGTCAGCAATCAGTGATTGACACGGGCTTCTGCGTCAAGGGAGAAATTCATATTCTGGCAGATTAAATTTAGATTTTTAAGAGTTTCTACACGCCAAGGTAGATCATAGTTATCCCCCAATTAGTTATTCTTACAAATGGAATTACGGAGCCATTGTACACAGTACAGAGATTCATATTTGTAATTTTTGTGCTGAGCAGGAAAATGAGCTTTGATTTTGAAATCTGATCTGGTGTAGAGCGTCATTCAGAAAAACAGCCCATCAAGCGATCTTGGTTGCCCCAGGGAGATTTGCACTAGTCATAACCCCACAGCATTACTACTGCATATACTACTATACAAGTTATAGTCTGCACGCTGAGCTCTGTTTTACAGAACCTACATGATTTGGATGTGCATCATAGTGTACTACAAACCTGTATTAGCAGATACATCACCAAGTGAAAGGTGGCACGGTGGTGCAGTGGTTAGCACTCACACCTCTGGGACCTGGGTTCGAATCTCCACCACGCTTCCACATGTGGAGTTTGCCTGTTCCTGTGTTGTCATAGGGTTTCCTCCAGGTGCTCTAGTTTGTAGCATGAGAAGCCTTACGTCTCTGTAACTGAGGCCCATAGCAAAAAATTATGATGGTTAGAATCCAGACACAGAGTAACAGAACAGAGAGGCGATTGCCTGGGGTCCCAGAAGGCAGCGATTACATATTGAATTCCAAAGACAAATCGACTTTAATTGTACATTCTGTCTTTCATGAAAGTGAAAATAAAGGTCTTGTGTTTATTAAATTCTCTTTGTTGTATTATTCATTTAGAGTTCATGTTGAAATAGTAGTTTTACCCTGTCGAAGGAGGGGCCAACTGAAGATCCCCCAGAGTCCCTATTATCGCTTCTGCTAAAATCGAAACATGGTAATAGTGAGTCAAACCAGCCACAAACACAGTGTTTCTGAAGATTCTGTCACTCAATTGACCACATCCTGGCACCATCACCTTGTAGGTATCTGCAAGGTATCAGAAAATCCAGCATCATCCCCTGACTTACATATTTTTTTATTTTTTTTTTGTCAAACTGCAAATATAAGTTCCATCCATTTGTTCAGCTGATTACTTTATGGGAGCAGTTCAGGTTACAGTTGACTGTGATCCAGAGGTTTGGACATGTCCTTGTCTGGTAGAGGAAGGTTAGTGACAAAGGCACGTCTGAGCTTCCCCTTCCTGTATCGTATTCCTCACTCCAAGGCTCCTTCTTCTGCTCTTAAACAAAGCACTCATACAGCTTGATCGTATCAATGAAGAGAGAGAACGGCTTACTAAGCATACGTGACACAGGCATCACAATGTGCAGTGTCACAAGTTAGCTACTGGAAATAAGGTACTAATTCAGCTGGGGGAAAAACTGGCAGGGGGGAATACAAAAAGAGAGAGAGAGAAAAGGGTAGATGGATGAAGCCCAGTGGAAAGAAAGCCTTAATTATAGTTCCTTGCTCAGAGGAGAGCCCAGGGAACAGTCATTAATATAAGGGCTGCCTTTTATTGACCAGAGGGGGAGGGATCAATGCCCCCCCCCCCAGTCCCCACAGAGAGAGGCAATGCACGTCATGTTGACCTGTTAAAATTACAGGGCAGATTCCCGCCAGCATCTGAGGAATGAGTATCCAGATTCAGCCTATTCAGAATAAACCCCATACTAACCCAAAGGAGGTGGGGGGGTGGGGGTGCAGACAGTAGGACACCAGCCCTGATGTGCACCAGCCATCATCTCAAGGTCAGTAGTAGAACGTTGACAAATTATGGATGTGGTCGAAGGGGTGGTGGATTTATGATTGCCTGCCGTTGATGTTCATTTTGCTACATGAACCCTAATGCCACTGCAGATATTCCTCTGTATGTGTTTGCATTATGATATAAAGCTTTATTTGCCGTATTTTGCACAAGTGTGAGTATTGGTACATTGGAATGCTTCTCTTCACATATCCCGTCTTTGAGGCACCACACACACGTACAGATTTGAAAGCAAAGCTTGAGGGCCAAGTGCAAGGTCAGGCCATTTAATCACTGCCCCTAGGGCAGTTTGATTGCTTGAGGGCCAATTGAAGACGTGACTATGCCAAGGCCGGGGCATGAACCGGCCGCCTTCTGCTCGCAGGCTCAGGAGCCTAACCCACTGAGCCAGATACCAGCCCATTTATTATAAAATCACTATATTTTCTTGGAAATCAAGTGCATTGGGCCCTCCATCCTCTTTCAATATCTGCTTATCCGATAAGGGTGAAGCTGATCCTCAGACTGCTGAGAAGCGCAGGGCAGAAGGCATAAGGCAAGACATACCTTGGCTGGAATACCACAGCAATGCACCACACAATTAATTGTATATGTGACAAGGCACCAAGGACAAACTTTCACCCTTTCTGAAAAAATTTAAATAAAATGTTGATGCTTCTAACACGTACAGAGAACATTTCTTTAAGACATTCGCACCTAATTTTGGACAAATAACTGATTAATGTTGAACTTTCTTAAACTTCCCTTATTTTGCTGCTAATTTGACAATAACCAAACAATCTGGTTCCTTGCATGTGCAGAGGTTACGTTCTATTGTGTTAGACCTCATTATTCTACGTGCTTCAATGCAGCGTACAATTTTCGCATCTTGCGAAATTTCCCTTTTGCAGAAAGTTTCTTGTGGATTTACAGTGACAAACCACAGCGCAGAATCTTAACACGACGTAACGGAAATGCGTGCAGCTGCTGTTTGCTCGGCTCTCCGACGTGAAATAACAGCTGATGTTATTGTTACCTGCGGCTCTAGCGTGGAACGTTGTGGGGACAGCGGATGTTAGGTCGTCACATCCAGGCCTCTTCGGCTATGACTAAAGGCAGCGCATCGCCATATGAACCCCCACTGCTGTCTTTAGTGATGACTGCATTAGTGATGGAATGCATGCATTATTATTTTATATCACCCTAGACATACCTTAAGTATAAATCCATAATGACAGACTTGATGTTGGCCGTGTTGCTCTATTCCAACCTGAATCATAATTATTGTCACACAATCACTGAATGTAAGCCAGAGACATTTTGACTATGCTACAGGTGTAGGGTCAGGACCTGCAGACCAACTGGGAAAAGCAATGATTTAATCCGGTGGGCACCAAACGATTGATTGTGATTGACAGGTTGATTGTTTCCCAGTTGATTGTGGACCGCCCCATTTGGCAAACATCTCTCAAGGAGGACATCCTCCGAGTTCAGCAAAAGATACCGTGACTCCAAATGATTTTCCTTATAAAAGTAGTTTGTACTTTAAAAAAGTCTGGAGACCATTGCTTTAGTCATAATATTTATACCTACTCCTATGTGTCACGATCGGCTGGGGAGCGAGTGGCGACCGTGCGGGCAGGCGTGTTAGGAGCAGGCAAGCAGGCAAACAGGCAGAAATACTGGGAAGTACTGGGGTTTAATCAGGGAACTGGGACCAGGAGACATTTACCACACCTAACCACAATGACGGACAGGGGAAACAAGTCAGACCAGGACTTA
>JAODJX010000027.1:14370633-14389983 GCA_026776945.1 Isichthys henryi
GTGACCCAGGCGGGGATTCGAACCCGGGTCCCAGAGGTGTGAGGCGACAGTGCTAACCACTGCACCACCATGCCACCTCACATTATAAATATATACTTTCTCAAAACAAAGGAGAACAGATGCATGAAAACGTCAGATGGATCTTGCAAATAGGAATGACAGTTGAGAGCAAGGCTTCTTCTAGAGAGGAAAGTGAACGTGCAGGTTCCCATATAAATTTTGCTTTGTGAATGTCACCTTGTAACTTCATTCAGTTTGTAACCAGTTATCTGTTCAGATTCATATTAGATATTGTTGGAGGATTTTAGGTCCTTATGTTATTCTGCTGCTAAGGCTTACTTGCCAGTTCCGATGGCAAAATGCTAAGGGGGAAATAATTGTGACAGGACTGGGCATGTTTACTGTATCTCTTACAGACAATAACATCATTTTGTGGATGTTGCAGAGCTGGTTAGGCCTGCATGACTGACTCATGCAGTCTACTGCTGGTCTTCCAAACATAAATATAGCTGATTGAAATCAAAAGTAGATGAGACATTTTGTTTGGGTGACTGAACTGTTCCCTCGGGACCCTTCTGAGGATAAGTGTTTGGATGGCTGTGGATCTCCTTTCAGTTTTTAATCAGATTTTTTTTACCCTTTACAAAACTCTAGGAGGGTACTTCTTGTTGTACCTTTTGAGAGGTAATCAGCAAATAACCGGGTACCGAAGTGATATATGGTCTAAGCTATTTAAGCTGCCAAGGTACTATCTATGATAACATAAGTTGCTGCTGATACCAGAACATAGCATATATATAAATGTATCTTTTGATGGTGTGCATGTCAGTGTGTGATGGTACACTTGCCATCTTCAGCACTGGTCACGACCTGCTCCTCCTACCCATGCTCCCTGTGGAATCCTAGCAATGGCTTTCAAGGCCAGGGGAAAGCAGGGTGATGCTGGGATGATCTGTACATAAATACTTGCCCTTTGCAGAGATGAGTGTACAAATTTCTTGCTATATGTGCTGGAGCTTATCCAGTTATGGCTTCAGTGGATTATGAAAGGCACCACGATACCTATTAATAAAATATTTTGAGAAACCATGTCTGATGTTGTGCAGTTAAGCCACTTAGTCTGTGCCAGACGAGATAATATCTAATACAAATGCTCTCCCCTGTGTCATACGTTGAAGAATTTGTGAATGTTTTTGTGGAAACCCTACAGAGCTAAAAGATAAATATTCTTTTTGTTTACTCCAAGTCCTCTAGGGGGGTGTTCACAAAGCATGATTTCTCGGTTAGCTGGGTTAACTTAAGCTAGACGTCATGATTGTCCAATAAGAGTTTAAGTAAGGAACATTCACGTTGGACAGTCATGACTTTTAGCATGTTAACCTTGCAAACTGAGAAATCTTGCTTTGTGGAAGACCCCTCCTGGTGTACAAAGGTGCAGATATATGTAAACAATATGAAAGCAGCATAATGTCTAGAGTAAATTCAGACTGCTTTAGAAAGCTTCAGGCAGTGTGCCAGGAGCCTTCTGCCCATACTGACCTACAGTGGTGTGTGATTTCATTTGGAGGGAGTGACTAAATCAATTCTTTGAGGAAAATGCTAAATTAAACAGTAAAACTAAGGTGGACATCAGAATATTCAAGAAGAGCAATGAAATTGACAGACATGCCCAGAACACACGTGTGTGTTTACTTTCCTATTTGTTGAGCACAGAAACGGCTACATGTTTACCCCACAAAATGCCGTGATGTAGTCTGTTCTTTTCTGTGCTGTATTTAATGGCCAGTGGGCTTTTAGAAAATCTTGATTTACAGTGCTATTGTATGGAACCACAAGCCACATCTTGATGCAGTTGGACATCGATCGGCTGCAGTGTTGAGACATGACATGAAAGCAGAATGATAATCAGGAAATAGGCTGCATCAGGAGAGAGAGTGCAGGTAGAACCCTGTAGTCTGAGTCGTCACCTGCTGCAGGTTTTAAGTTCACAGGCCTGAACTACACCTTGTGTTGGCAGAGTGGAACCCATTTTACTATATTGAGGGGCAGTCCTTTGCACAGCTGTTAGTCACGTCCTACTTGGCTTTCAGCATTGACTCATAACTATTCTGGTTGCAGCCAGCTAGCAATGGCCTTGTCTGCCAGCTGGCAGAGGGTGGTTGCTGATGATGGTGTGTTTGGGGTTCTAGGCCAGGAGACCACATGTCAGGCAGATAGTCTTTAGAGGACCCTGTTGCACTAATGAAGAAGCCCTTTGCTGATGTTTCTGACTGCTATTGGATTAGTGGTGCAGAGCTTCTAGCACTCAACTTTAAAAATGAAGTGTGTGTCCCCCGTACAGTAAACAATCTGGCTTTATTTCAGAAACAGGAAATGAGAGGCCCCCTGTGACTTTAAAGATCAAGAAGCAGGAAGGACCAGTGTGTTTCTGCTGTTAGGCTGCTAGTAGAGTATAAAAGCAGGAAAAGCAGACTGAATGAGTGGTCAGTTTATCTGCTGTCACCTCGGTCTGGGTGGAGCTTGTTGAGGGACAGCACAATACTTCTCCTTCTTGACACTCCAATCTGTTGAAGTGCTTTGGTGAAATATGATGTGGCTGTCAAGCACGAGGCCTGGGTAACTTAATGCATTTGATGTTCTGCTTTTTTTTCTTATTGTTCGTTTGCTTTATTTTTTATGCATGGTTGTTTCTTGAATGATTAGTGTGGGTAAACTATGACGGATTTATTAGAGGCGGCAATTTTACAAGAGATACTGAAATATATTTTATTTTTGGTTATTAAGCAAAATGACTTTGATTTACACACAACAGCACGTCCTCCTTATTTATTGCACTGCCCTACTTAGGAGGCTAATGTAAAACAACTGTCAAAAAAAAAGTCAACAGCCTTGTTTCAGTTTCAAGACAAACTTCCTTATGTTTGTAGCCCATTAGCGCTGTTCGTCCTGGCTTTGTGCCTGAGAATCAGTCCTTTTGGCCTCTGTCCAGAAGGCAAAAGAGCCTTGATTTGTCCAGATGGTTTAGAAACAGACACTAGTCTCTGTTGTCCTTCAGGGTGAGCTCGGAGAGGAGGAAGGAGAAGTCGCGGGATGCTGCACGATGCCGTCGTGGCAAGGAGTCGGAGGTGTTCTACGAATTGGCACACCAGCTGCCCCTGCCCCACAGTGTGACCTCCAGTCTGGATAAGGCCTCCATCATGAGGCTGACTATCAGCTACTTGCGCATGAGGAAGCTGTTGAACACAGGTACGTGTCCCTGTCACAACTAGAACGGGAGAAGGAGGTGGCACTGAAATTGTGCACTCGTATCAAGTTTCCCTGCCAAGACCTCCATCTAACTAGGTTGTCCGTAGTGGAATCGCAGCAAGAAAAGATGGTTTTTTTTTGAGAGCTCAATCTGCTTGGTAAATGACACTCTTTTCGAACTAAGCAGGAGCAGGGAAGGTAGAATCAACTGAAAAGTCGGGCGGTGCTCTTCCAGATTAGCGCTGGCTAGCATCAGCCGAGGCACAGAGTTCTTGCTGATTAGCTCTGGCTGATGCATAGTAGTATTCTTTCTGGTTGTTTAGCACTGTTAGCTGTAGCCCTAATCTTGATTTCCCCCTCCTTGTTTACGGCTAGATCAACTTGAAGAGGAGCCTGAGGTGGACTCTCATCTCAACGGCTTCTATCTGAAGGCCCTGGAAGGGTTTCTCATGGTTCTTTCTGAGGATGGGGACATAGTGTATCTCACCGAGAATGTCAGCAAGTGCCTGGGCCTCGCTCAGGTGAGTTCATCACTGGTAACACCCTGTTGTTCCCACCTCACTTGAAATACTTGTCTGAATATTGATTTCTCTTGTATGACAGTTTGACCTGACTGGGCACAGTGTCTTCGACTTTGCCCACCCTTGTGACCATGAGGAGCTGAGGGAGATGCTCGTCTACAAAACAGGTGAGGTGTTCTGGCACCAGGCTTGGTGGCAGTAGGAACACTGGGAACTGCAGTCTGGGTCAGTCTGATTTGTGCAGATTTAAATGTAATGTTGACTATTGGCGTGCGTCTGTCTCTTTGTCCCAGGCTCGTCTAAGAAAGCCAAGGAGCAGAACACAGTGCGCAGCTTCTTTCTGCGCATGAAGTGCACACTCACTAGCAGAGGGCGAACTGTTAATATAAAGTCTGCCACATGGAAGGTGTGTGATTGACTGGTTTCCCTAGTGGTGTTTGGTTAGGGTATTCCTGAGCAATGGCAGTGCTCAGCGAAAGGTGTAACAGCCAATAAATAAACTTACATTCAACTGATAGCTTTGTTCAGTCCCTAGTGTAAGTAACTGGTATTTGACCGGCTCTGTTCCCCAGGTTCTGCACTGCACTGGCCACGTCCGCGTGTACGAGAACAGTAATGACGAGAGCCAGTGTGGTTACAAGGAGCCTCCCATGCCGTACCTGGTTCTAATCTGCGAACCCATCCCCCACCCCTCCAACATCGAGGTGCCGTTGGACAGCAAGACCTTCCTCAGCCGCCACACTCTCGACATGAAATTCTCCTACTGCGACGAGAGGTCAGTTGTTTTCTGTGGAACAGTACTGCCACCTAGTGGCTGGGAATCCTAATGGACAATACTGCTGAGCAGAGGAGTATGGCTGCTTCCATAATAGAATCACCGTTATCCAGAGATGATGATTATCATTTACTCAGCCAGCATTTCCCTGATATGCTCAAATCATCATGGAATAAATGACTCCACCTCTTAAATATATGCCAGTGCCACCTGCTGAGTAATGAGATTAGTAACCCTTTCCTACTCCCTGTCACTACCTCCTAGGATTACAGAGCTGATGGGCTATGAACCAGAGGATCTGTTGAACCGCTCGGTGTATGAGTACTACCACGCACTGGACTCAGACCACCTGACCAAGACACACCATAATTGTAAGAGTTGAATTCAGCATAAATCTCTGTGGGGCAAATACAGGTCAAGCTCTGTCACATGACTTATAACTGTCTCTCTTTCTGCCTCTCAGTGTTTGCCAAGGGTCAGGCTACTACAGGCCAATACCGCATGTTGGCCAAGAAGGGCGGCTTTGTGTGGGTGGAGACTCAGGCTACTGTCATCTATAACACCAAAAACTCCCAGCCACAGTGTATCGTTTGTGTGAATTATGTGCTCAGGTACAACAGCTGATTCTAGACTGGTATATCTATGAACAGTACTCTGTGTGTGTGTGTGTGTGTGTGTGTGTGTTTGCATGAGATCGAGAATAATTGGATGTGGGTGAAATGTGTGTGAGAGAAATGGTGCCCTCCAGTGTTTTAAAAGTGATATAACAGCTGAGCAGTGGCTGAGACCTGCCCCTTGTCCTACTTGCTACCCTGCAGCAGTGTGGTGGAGGAGAACCTGGTGCTGTCTCTGGAGCAGACACTGGAGGATTCCAAGGAGGATTCCAAGGAGGAAGCCAAGGAGGAAGTTGAGGAGGATACCTGTGAAGAAGCCAAGGAAGATGTGGAGGGCCCCGAGGCAGCCATGTTCGAACTCTTCACCAAGGTGGAGGAGAGAGAGGGCTCAGAGAGCCTGTATGAGAAGCTGAAGGAGGAGCCTGAAGCACTGACCCTGCTGGCCCCTGCAGCCGGGGACACCATCATCCACCTGGACTTCACCTGTCCTGGTTAGAGCATCTCTCAAATGTTCCTGCAAAGCATATGTTTCTGCTTGGGGGTAAACTCAACCTGCTCGTCTGGCTGCCCCCGCAGAGTCCGAGCTCCAGCTGGAGAAGGAGGTCCCCCTATATAACGACGTCATGCTCCCATCTACCGTCGTGAAACCGGCCCTGTCTCCGCTGCCGCCCAGCGAGCCCGATCCGCCGCTTCGCCCGCTATACACTAAGCTGGAGCCTGGCTCTGAGGACTTCCCTTTCGGCGTGACCTGTGCCCAGACATCCTCAGGGCCCGTGTCCGGGCGTTCATCGCCGCAGGTAAACTTGTAGGCGTGTTTTTTACTGTTTATTACCGTTTTGTAAAAACAATTGTAGAGGACAATGCTTCTACTCATATCTCTCATTCTGTACATGCTACTGTAAGTCCTGTTTCTCAGAGGACAGTAAGTGTGACCTTGCCAAACCCCGTCTTCCTGTCCAATCAAAATTTTAATGACTTTTAAACTTTTTTTTTTACCCTGGATCTCAAGACCATTTTACTATCAAAGCAGCACCAGGGCGACCGGTTGAACAGACTGTCTGATCTCATTTCAGCCCATCAGCCTGCCAGACTTCTACTTCCAGGTGGACTCTGATATGGGGTCTGAGTTCAAGCTGGAGCTGGTGGAGAAGCTGTTCGCCATCGATACGGAGCCAAAGTCCCCCTTAACATCACAGGTACTACTGAAGTATGGAAATTGCAGCCGTAGCTGCAATGGTCCTGTAATCAGGCACCAAAAGGGCAAGTTCACTCGGGTACCTCTCTGTTCCTGTGTTTTCACTGTCTTTGTCGTTGTCTTTGCTCTCCTCCTATTCCACCTGTTCTCCACTCCCATCGCCATCTCGATGACTAGACCAAGGAGGACCAGGATTTAGAGATGTTGGCCCCATACATCCCCATGGACGATGACTTCCAGCTGCGGGTGCTGTCCCCAGCCGAGTCCCTGGCCTCGGGCTCCTCCCCGTCCCAGGAGGCCTCCCCACTGCACCACCTCCATGAGGTGCAGAGTGCCCCCTGCTCTCCATTCAGCGGGAGTCGCACCATTTCCCCCAGCCCAGTCCCAGCAGAGCCAGACACTGCACTCAGCAAGAGGTACCCCACCCCCCTATCCTATCTACAATCCACCTCCACCAGGGCTAAGTTTTTAGAAGGCATCTTCAATTAATGGTTAATTACTGATAGCAGCTAACTAAGCCTTTCTTAAGCTGTGCTCTTCTTAGACACTCAGCATATCCTAACCAACAAAGCAGAGAGAGAATCATCTCACTGTTTCCAAAACAAGCTCAACCACCTTCCTCAGCTTCTTATATAAATTATATGACAATGTATGTGTATTTGTGAAATTACTTAGAACTATGGTGACCCCCCCTCGTCTTATTCCAGGGCTGTGGTGCTGGATGGGGACCTGTCCCCCAACTTTCTGGCCATCGAGAACATCCAGCGCAAGCGGAAGCTGGAAGGGGAGACCTCACGCCCCCAGGTGCTAGAGCTGGTGAGTGTGATAGTCCTGTTACACGCACACAGCATCACATCCATATCACATCCCTAACCTCCTACTCCCCCCGCCCCCCCCCCCCCCCAGGGTGCTTTGCTCCAGGGGACCCTGGGCTCTGCTGATCCAGGAAAGAGAGCCCGGGTGTTGGAGGCCACACTCCCCGAGGGGCTCTCCCACAAAACCATTCTGCTCCTGCCATCAGGTGGGGCCTGCTTCCCCTGCCCACCTAGGCAGTCCCGATTGTGAAATCTACCTAGATTCAGTTGGGTGTTAGATGAATACAATTTTGATAGTCTGACAGAAGCACATTTTGAAAATGTTGAGCCTTAAAGGTTCAAACGTGCTATCCTAATTGGGTCATTCGTTTTAATTTTATGCATAACGATTTTATGCGGGAGACACAGAACAGACTTGTTAGCAGTTTAATTGGGGAATAGAGCACATTGCCTAGGGCTCTGCAGTGTTTGAATCATGGGCCTAATTTTGTTTGTCCTGTCTTACCCTCAGATCTGGCCAGCCGCCTGTTGAGTGTCTCTGTGGAGGGGGCCGGTCTCCCCCAGCTCACCCGCTATGACTGCGAGGTCAATGCACCTGTGCTGGATCGCCAGCACCTACTCCAAGGCGAGGATCTGCTACAGGCCCTGGACCAAGTCAACTGAGCGCCACCCTGCTGCGCCATATTGGACACTGCACCCCCCGCCCCTTGCCCAAAACTGCCCCCTTTCTCTTCCAGAACCTTATATTTATATTTCCTATATTGAGTTGTCACAATCCAGCTACAGCCTTGCTCCTCACATGGATCTCTGGTGGGTTCCTGCTCATCGGCCGTGTTCTAGGCGTGTTGTAGGGGTCATGGGCCGGCTGCGGCCACGAGAGAGTCGCGAACGCACACTGCTGGAATTATTGTCCTCGTGTCCTGTCCCCTTCAGCGCCAGTGCTTCAGGCTGAAGGGAAATGTAGCCACAGTCGCACAATATTGTATTTTCTTAAAAGATTACCAGCAATTCTCACTATATATTACCATTTTTCAATATACCATTAATGGAAAAATCAGTCGTATTTTTTCTTTGGTTATATGTTTGTTTTGGTTGCTTGGTTTCCTTTTCTTTTGATGGTACAGTATATGAAATATAATCAGTCTGGATTGCTTTAGGCAACCTGTCCACCTTGGGCTGGGTCTTTTTATATTGGTTTCCAGTATTTGGTGTATAGTTTTCCTGTCAATCCATATATGTAAAGTTATAATTCGGACACATTTTATGCTTTTAATTTCATGGGAAAGTTATCGCACATTTATAGTGTGGTCAATAGATTTTATATTAGACTTTTCCTCCACCAGCTCAGAGGCATTCATACCATAGATGTAATGCATAACGCTTAACTGTGCGAGTATAAAGACGAGTATAAATGTAACGCTTACTTTGCGAGGTGTTGTTCGAGTTAAAGTCGTCAGTTTTATATCGTGTTCTCTGGTATAGATCACGTTATGCAATGTTTAGTTTCCATGCTTCTCGTTGCTCTCACATTATATCGGTTCTAAACAAAAATGCCGCTATTTTGAAATAGTTATATTCTTTTTATTCATCAAAGTAACTTCCAAATGTAACTGTTATATTTGTAGCTTCTGTTCCTTCATCTCTGCAGTCTGTGGTTCAACACTAAATGTATTGTTTTGTTACATCAGTAAAAGATACATGCGGACCAGGCTGTTGTGCCGTGGTACTTCATTTTGTTACTGAGTTCAAATCTTGTCCTTTTGTGCTGATCTAAACATTGTCCCTCACACTCGTAACCATAATGGCCGAACTGTTGATCGACAAGAGAAAGACACCGCGGCCGTAACCCGCATACACACATATATATAAACCTATGACCGCGCTTTCAGGTATTGTCGCAGCCCCTGACTGTCAAGCCGGCTTTATAAACCCCGCACGGACTCTCAAGGTTCCCCAGACCTCTGTCTTATTCACCTCTTTCCCTAATCTCTGAAGAGCAATGCAAAATCAATAGCATCAACATTGTCTTAGTACTAGGGATACGTCCACACATGCAAAAATGTAGACTATCGTAGAAATTAAGAATTGTTAAACCATGCAAACCTCTCCAAACTTGCCAATTATTTCTACATATTCAGCTAGAGTACAGAGAGCACATGCATGGGCAAAATAACATTTCGAAGCAGCTGTTTGATTTCCTCGTATTTGCAATGCATACCCATTTACCAAAACACTGACACACGGGTGCGCGAAACCCTGTCACGGCTCTCGCGGCACACCCGCTGCAGCCCTATTCAAAGATTGAATATTCCATAACTTGTCTAAAATACACTGTGTCAATTAAAATAAAGCATTGAGAAAAAGTACCGTTTTCTTCATATGTGCTCCAACTGACACTTATCAAAGCATATACACAGAGACCATCTAGGGAAATAAATACTAGCAACTGAATAAAAGTAGTTGGCTACGGCATTTCGGAATGCATATATAAAAGAGGAATAAGTCATTAAAAAATCTTACCAGGTCTGCAGTGTATTGTTCCCTCACCGGGAAAAGGAGCGCTGACGCTTTCGACGCAAACCAGGAACATGGACTGAAACAGAACCCATGCATACGTGCGGTTCATCATGACATGAGAATAAGGAAGTGCTGCAAAAAAAACAGACAAACGTGATTCAACGCTCGCGTTAGCACGGCGACCCTACGTCTAATGAAAAATGCATTCCTTATTAAATACGTGGATTTGATTGGCACCGCTTCAGTACTGCTGTGCTCTCAATAAAACAATGTACCGATGTCATTTAATTTAGTTGGAAGATGGTACGTGAAATAATAATATAAATATTGTGTTTGCATTTAATTACGTCGATTATATAGTATTGACATACTGACTACTGAAATTCTACTGATTACGCAAATCCTTAAAACAGTACACGTATTTTAAATATGCTGTTCGTCTTGTTGAAATATTGAGGGACGAGGTATCAAAAGGCGAAGTGGTTTGTATGTTGAGTCTAGTTTGCTCTTCACGGGCCACCGTACCACAAGTAGGACGTTATCCTATTAATCTGTCGTATCTGCCGATGTTCTGCAAGTGTTGTATTTTTAAATCCGTTTTTTGTTGTGAAATGCCACAGTAGCATGGAGTACTATATCGGGCCTTTGAAATCAGATTGTGAAGATATATTGAGTCAGTTTCAACGGACGGAATCTGTTCGATATGAATCGTTCTCAGCAATCTGGAGAAAAATGGACTTTTCCACTATATTTTAGTAAGGTTTAATGTTACTTAATATTTATGTCAGTTTTCTTAAGCGTGTTTTAATCTATGAATATTTTCTGATAGAGAAAGTAGTTTTCTACGTTGTTACTCAGATGAGTAGCCTAGTTCACTATTATATAACGTAATAGATGTTACAAGGAAATGCACATTGGGTTCCCTATGTTTATTGTGCGTTTGTGCTAGGATTAGCGTCACATACGTTTATTTAATTTAACAAGAGCTATATCTGCATGGATCGAGGTGGAATAACTAAAAAAAGGAAAAAATAACAAAGTTATCTCTCTCCAGTGGTAAGATGTCACCGAACGAGATGAGCACTTATACCCGTCTGGCCCTGACCACCGCGTATCCGTACTTCCTGCCACCGTACACCTTCCAGATACGAGTTGGGGGCTTGTATCTTCTTTACGGTCTGTACCACACGCAGCTGACGTCACCCAAAGAAAAGGTACATATTTAAACTTTTAAAATGAATTGCATGAAACCATTATGTAATTTTTTCGGATCGCCTGTGTTTCTGAAGAAGTGAACAGGAGGAGCTAAAATGGTTGCGAGACACAAGATTGTGTTTGTGACGATAAAACAACCCCCAACACATTTTTTTCTCTTTCCCCAGATTCGGATCGCCTTGAAGGACTGGGAGGACATCGTAAAATTCCAAAAGGATGCAGTAAATGCCCAGCACTTTGACGTGATCTACATCCTTAGGAAGCTCTTCACCTTGAAGGCTTTTTACTTTACCGCAATGCCAAAAATGGTACATTGCCTGTTGATTGTTGCCTCAGGTTCCTATGTGTGTGGTATGCAACCCCTGTGCTGCCTTCTTTTAACCTGCCATTGGTGTATTATGGAAACAATGTATAAAGCGCAATCCCAACTCATAAGTGTTATGTTGAAGCAGCAGACTGATCACAAATGTGGGCAGGTAGTAAAATGACAAGTTTCAAAATCACACTGCATAATCATACATACCTTTTTTGCCTTTAAATTGCCCGTGGCGTTACTAAGACCAAGTAAACAGAGAGAGAGAGTAAAATCTGTTTCGCTCTCAACAGGTTATTTCCTCTGATTCATCTAACCATGCACACATACCTGTGAGAACAATCATTTTATCATTTTGTATCACTCGTTGTGAACACTGAATGGTTGGGTTCAGGCCCACCCATGCTGCCAGGGTGGGAATGTAGTGGGGAGCCTTCAGGCTTAACTGACCTGTTCCAGCTTCGCGTCCAGCAGTTTGCACAATTAATTGAGCATGTTTGCTGCTTCTCTCGCCACAGCTGTTCTTTGAGGTGAAGAGGAAGCCCAAGAGAGACGAGGTGTGTGAGGATTTCCGTGAGCGCCCAGAGCACGTGAAGCAGCTCATAGACATGGAAACCCTAGAGGTGAGGTCAGGAAGACCTGGAGAACATTCAGCAAGCCTTAGGACTTGATAGATGATGCGGCTGGTGATTGGCATTAAGTCAGCCTTAGGCTGTGTGCTGTGAAGGTGATGTTTGGGGGTGTTCAGCAGCTAGCAGAGAAACCCGGGTAGATCGGTGTTGTTCTGAGAAACCCCCGGTTTCTCCCCATGAAACTGGCAATTGCACTTGATGGATGCCAGCCCTCTGCTTGTGGACATTGCCTGCAGGAGATGATGAATGTGCAACAGCACTATGAGAAGATGAAAGCGGCCATCTCCACCACTTTGGGCCAGAAGGAGTCTGGTATCAGCCTGATCCGGAAGGATCTGCCCATGCAGCTGCGGGACACCGTGATGGAGTATCACAAGTGGCAGGAGAACGTGGTGAGCTATGTGTATGTGATTGACCATAGAAGCGGTGGAAAGAATGAAAACACACTCTGCTGAGCTCTCTTCATACTCCCCCACCATTTTATAATTGTTTAAATATATTAATACACTGTACAGAATTCTTCTTTAGTGCAATCATAGATGCTTCATATACCCATTTATGCCACACCATTCATGCCATGATATTTTTTAATTTATTGCGCATGTATATATTATACAGCTGCTTGTAGCACTTTTGCACTATTTTGCATTTTTGGATTTTTTTTTTTGTCTCAGTACTTGAATTTTGTGCAGTGACAAAGTTACAAACAAAAGTTATAAACAAAGGATACTGTGCATGAAGAATCGTAACAGTCTAATGTATTTTCAGCAGCTAATTTTTCATCATTTAAGTTTCTAAAAATAGTTTTGTTTTTACACAAGGTATATTAATGATTATTAATGTCTAATGCTTAATGGCACTCTACTCACTGTACAGCTCAGGATTATGCTTTTGAAAAAGTGTTCGGTAATGAGGCTCTGGGGTAACCTACTTGACCTACTCTAGCCTCACTCACTACACTACATCACTCATGGTAACTGCACAAGCATGAAATGCCATTTCCGGCCCCCGGCACCAGCCGTTTGTGAGTGTTTGCTCTGTTGCTTTTTGTGAAAGTATTAAGCACTACCTGTTTGTTGGCTGTGTGTTTAGACGAAGACTGGGCCTAATGGCACGGATGCAGAGGCAGGCGAAGGCACTTCTGAGAAGCAGGAGGTGAGTGACGACCACCTGTGTGCTTCTCCTTTAATCTTTCAAACTTTATTATGTACTACTACTGCGGTAGATTTTTGATATTTCACGAGTTTGACACCCTCCCCACCCATTTCCACAGTGTTCCAAAAGGGCGAGTCTCCTAGCTTCTATCAAATCCAAGTCTTATGGACAGGCAGTGCAGGTCTGTTGTTTCTCTGCTGTCGTCTTCCTCACGTTCTCTGCGTTTGATGTTTCTGTGCATCTGCTGTCTGTTTTGCTATTGCCCTGTAACATGGTACACTGACCTGTCTGTGGAGGTCCATTTAATGGAAATCCATGCCTCAATTTTTTCCCCCAGTAGGCTCCTTTGGGCCTAGTTTGATCTGAGGTCTTCTGAGATCCATCCATTTTCCAAACCGCTTATCCTATTGGGTCGCGGGGGGTCCGGAGCCTATCCCGGAAGCAATGGGCACGAGGCAGGAAACAACCCAGGATGGGGGGCCAGCCCATCGCAGGGCTCTTCTGAGATCATTAGGCCTTATTGTTTGTCTCCTGTTGGGTGCTCCTCAGGTGTCTAGGGCCCGGCGGCACCGGCAGGTGGAAATGGACACGTCTGGTTCTGGGACGGATCCTGGACTAGAGGTGTCTCTACGCAAGAGGCCTCAGTCGTTGCGAGCCAGGACCAGGAAGGACCTGATTGGGAAAGGTTTGGCCGCCCCCCCCAAATCCACTCCACTGGCCCCCCTGCTCCCACCCACTTTGGTGATAATGCTGTCCTCCCCACCTGTCTGGCAGGTGACATGAAGGAGGAGCCTCAAGAGTTTACTCGACAGTGGCGACTGACAGTGCCTGAGGACAAGGTGCATGGTGAGTGACACAATCGCTCTTCATGTGCGGTGTTATAGAAGCATCCATTACTGATCTTACTCTGTAGCAAAGACTTTTATTATGATACATCCTGATATGGATGTGGGGGGAGGGCGGCGGTTGCCGTGGGAGCGGCACCGGTGGTTGCTAAGTGGATCTGATGGGTTGACCGACACTGGATATAACCAACATTTGAAATATAACTTTATTTTTATTTCTCTTTTAACTTTGTACATTAAAAACGAATATGGAGCTTAGATAACTTTTATAGGTGTGGTTTAAAATTAACCATTTTGTCTCAATGAAAGAAATTAATGTGTAGCATTTACAAATATTTTTTTCTTTCTCCCCTTCAGAGAGACCTAGAAAGAAGAAACGATTCAAATGGTGAAGCAGAAGGTGGTGGTGGTTGCGCTGGGTGGGTGGTGGTGGGGGGTATGTGGCAACGGCCAGCTCTCCACGCCATCAGCTTTTGGCCTCTGCTGGCCAGATAGGCTCCCAATGGTCTGCTGTGTGGTGGGCCGACGGACATTCGCTGGTGTTTACAAGGCCTCTGCTCTAATCCCCTGAGTTCAGGAGTGGAGATGTTATTATTTTATTGAATCTGTAATGGTTCCGCATAAATAAAAATGTTTTGTAACTAAATGGACAGTTTTTAGGTTCAATATTATCAGTAGGCTGAACGTTCAATGTTTGACTACAAATTAAATAAGTTGTTGGAAACATATGTTTGTGTGTGAATCTGCACTTTATTTATTTATGACCAATGAAAATGAGGGAGGTTGATAACATTTATGTGGATTGAAATACACGCGTCTAGTCAAATATTCATAAAAGCGCGATTTTGTAACTTCCAGATGCACCTACTTCAGGGTGCTCAAATAGTAGAATTGCACCCCCTACAGGCTATATATGTCGCTCCCATTGTCTGATTATTAATAGGCTTATCATGTCTTAGTTATTCAGTATTGGTCTGAATGCCGCATGACTTGTTTTCAGTTCCCGCCATAATGAGAAAAATAAAGAAAAATACCTTTAAGCTGACCTACGGTTCCTTGTGTCACGGACGGGGCGCATGTGATCCCGCATTTCTTCTCGGAGAAACAGAAATAACCTCTTTTCGATGGGGGACGTTTCCCAGCGACTACTACAGGATGGTGAGTGTCGTTAATAATTATAATGTGTGAATCAAGCTTCCAATTAAACCGGATTAAACGGATCTGATAGAGGAAATCAATGTATGCGGCTGGCTGGCTCCCCATTTCACAGTTGTTTAGTGGAGAATCCGTCTTGTTTGCATAACACGTTTTCATGGTGTGAAAATTAAGCGTGGTGGTCGCTTATTACGCACCTCCAGGATGGCCGGCCCCCCCCCCCCCGGCCGCCCCCCCTTCCCCCCCCCCCCGCCCCCCGCCGGGGGGGGGGGGGGGGCCGCAAGGGGGAGGACGGTGAGAGATAGAAGACATCGTAACTGCGGCTGTGGATGGCGGAGTGAACGGAGATCGCCTTTCCATTAGATCCCCGTTAGAAAGCGCAGTCTGCAATCCCGGGGAAGGTTGCGAGCCACTGGTGAGCTGCAGAGCCGGAGAGGTCATCTGTCCACCATGGTTTCTGATAGTGAGTAAAGCCTCTTCCAATATTGTTAGGAACGACTATTATTTTATCCACTCAGGGATTTGTGGTTTCACATAACAGTGTTTTGACAATGCACGGCTTCGCACACGGAAAATGAACCGCCTTTCGACTCGTTTATAGTTCAGAAACTGACACTTGTACTGAGTGTGCTCTGCTTCACAGTGCAAGAGTAATCTTTTCGTTCATCAGAAATATGCAAAACCATTCTCACCTACTAGTCGATTCGTTTTGTAGAGACATGATTCGGATGTTCAACACCCATTATTAAAGGGATTGCATGCTTTCAGACTTTTTTTTTCTACAAAAAATACTTTTCTAAATTATGTATGTGAGAAGACGGTTATTTTATATGCCATTGTGAGTATGAGGCATAAAGGAAAAACTTAACGTTTTAAATTAGCAATGCCCAAGAGGGTAATTTGGGTGGTGGTGTTCAGGCACGTTTTGCAGTAAGAAAAAACCCTGACTGGGTTTGTTGGATACCCTTCCTGAATATCCCTGTTGCCATGGTGCAGCCCAAGGGGGGATGTTTTATGTATATATATATCCTTAGCTAATTTCATTACTGCTTTACTACGTTCACTGCACCTGAATTTGAGGCCCGAGTTATCTAAGTAAAATTGGTGCGATCGCGCGTGTCTAAAAGGATATGCTCGCCTACCGGGTCGCTACGGAGTGAAGATTGAGTGCAGGTTCAGTCATCAGGTATCCTAATCTAATGAGAGGCTTCTGCCAGTAGGGGCCCTCGGAGAGCAACCCTGTATCGGGTACAAATTGATCGATGTACCTGTGTCTGCAATGATGTTAACGTGTCTACATCAAGCCCACTGTCTCGGGGAAGGCCCAGGGCCAGGGCTGAAGGGACGGGTGTCGTGGCCATCTGTTTGAAATAATTCCCGTGCCTGGGATGAAGTTATGCCTGCCGGGCCTGATACTTGATTTTCTTTTGAGGTTTGTAGGTATGTAGGTTTAGAAAGTTGTTCTGTTGAATATTTTTCCTTCTTGTCTTCCATGTGAGGCTACCGAAGACAGTAAAAGGTTGTGATTTCTTTCACGGAGATCCAGTGATGCAGGAGAGAGTTTTGAGAATGGGGGGGACAGCATTTAATTAAAATTCCAAGGTCTTTTTTATTTGGAAGAAGAATGAAGCCTAGTTAAATGCCCCCCAGTTTGTACACCTCTGCAGAGAACTGATTTCCAGATTTCATCCTCAAAAGGTAGGTTGTTATTTTGGACATAGAGGTTAGGTTGTTAGGTCTGTCAGTCTGTAAGCATTTCTGTGAGATTCTGTCATGGTCTCTTTGGTCTCTCTGACAGCTGGAGCTGACTCAGAACATTCAATCTGATTGTCAGTGGACTCTGACAGCATCCTTTCTTCTTAAAGGCGGAATTAGAGATTCAGCATTAATGTACTCCTCTCCTATAGAGAACCAAGTACACAGGAAAACCTTCTCAAAGCGAGGGATTTAGCTCAGTCTTACACAGCTATACACCGTGTTTTAGCTCAGAACAGAGCTCAGACTTCTTAAAGCATGGCTTGTCAAATGCTCCCTTCCTGTAAGTCTCTCTGACCCTGTACCGCATTTCGATGGCCCTTTGTTTGCCTATGGTTGCTTTCCCCTTTTTTAAAATATAATTGTGCCAGGATCGAATCATTCTCAGAAGTCACCTACACACGGATTCCAGTTCCCAGTGACTTCATACCCACGTGAGGAGCCTTGGGAAACTAAACTGGCTTCTGAGCAGAAAAATATGCAGCTTCAAATTATCGCCGCCATTTGTCACAACATTTTTGCATGAGCTTAGGATGTCTTCTCAGGTTTTCAACCTCATTTCATTATCTTGAAGGGATCTTCTGCTTAACTGAGGAGACGTGGATCCTCAGATGAATGAGAGTGAAGTAGAAATTTAGTCAGGACTGCTGTAAGCGTGATTTGTAATTTAGCAACGTGCACTTCCTGCTCACACAGATTACTCGGGTCCTTCCTCCTCAGAAACCACACATCGACCCCAAAGTTGCTTCAGATGCTGTTGAGTGGCACTGAGGAAAGCAGCGGCAACACACGAACCAGGAAGTCAAGGGCTCCATGATTATCTAATTAGTAGTGTTATGTGGGTAAGGGGTGTAACGGAATAAAAATGTGACTATGGAGGAGATCCACCAGCAGAGTACATGTACAAGTCCAGCCTGTGCGTGTGTGTGCATGTGTGTGTTTGTGGGTGTGCATCTGTGCTTATGAAGGCACTTTTGGGTGTGCTATTTACTCAGGTGTGGGTAATGACAGGTCCATTTCCACAGACACCGTGCTGTGTCTTTCGAGGCGGGGACACATGCAGCATGAAGGGCAGTTTCCGAGAGCGAGACGTCACAATCCTAATTATCGATTTCACGTGACGGAGCCCAGAACTGTGGGAGCGCTTGTGTCGGTCAGACCTCGGCTGTTATCTCAGCCTCTCTGTGGTTGTTTTGTCTGTAGGGGGACCAGGAAGGGAGGTGGGCTCTGTAGAGCAGGAAGCCTGTAGATTGGGCGGAGGGCGGCCGTGATCCTGCCAGCGGAGGAGGTAAGCAAAACGTCGGGGAGGCAAGGGCATTATTCAGTTCTCAGTTCTAGAGGGGACCTCCGTCCATCTAAAGCAGAGGACCAGAAAGACCGGAAAAGAGCAGCCCCACAGACGTCCAGCCCCGGGGGATCAAGGGTGACTTTGTGCTTCTCAGCAAAGACCCGTGAGCCCGTATTAACACGATCCAAGTTCTTAGTAACTTTAGTGGAACATTTAGTTAAACTCTGCTCACTAAGGAACCCGCTTGCATGCCTGTCTTTCCAAACCACTGGAGACTCAGCTGAACTCATTTTTCTTAAGAACACAACAGCACTTTGTCCTAGGAGTTGAACCTTTGCTTCATTAACTTAATAATCATCTATTTGAAGAGCTCCATCTGTTGTTAATATAGAGCTTTTGTACCAGGGCAGCAGTCAAGTGGTGGAGCCCTGTTGCTTTTATGGGGACCTGTTTCTTCTTCTGAGGTATGGATGCCTAGTAGTAGATTGGAATATTTTGTTGCCCACTTGAGGGAGTTGATGATTTTAAGAAAGACTTTAATCGTGTTTTGCTCCGTTTAATTGCTGAGGTTTGTTAAATTTACCGTCCCTGCCTGGATATTCCTCTGATCTGATTTGTTTTGATTAATAGCTTAGGGCTAGAATCTATCGGTCGGTACAGTTTTTTTAACATTCCAGATGGGGGTGCTATAATGCCATTCAATGACTGTTTCCATCTGCATTTTATAGCAGACCTTGAACAGGAGGCCGTCAGTATTATCTCGGCATGTGACATTCTCTCTTTCCTTCCTTTGTATTGGACGCGAAGGTTTGTGTGAGTCTTTAAAAATATTTTCAGGTGAGCAAGTCTGATGGGTCTGACAGCACTTTCGCTCATTGCAGTGATTTGGGGGGAGGCTGCCCAATGTCTGGGGCTCCTGTCCCAGGGTGTCCTGTAGAGAGGGACCTGGGAGGAGCTCCTGTGTTTTCCAGTCCCTCCCAGACTCATTACCTTCTGCTCCAGCTTTCAGGATTCTGTGCTGTTCGATTCGTGGGTGGGGGGGGGCTGCGGTAATTAGTCATTTGTGTGTATTAAAATAAACGCGTTCTCGTGCACATATATGGGTGTCTATTTACACAAGTGTTGTAGCACCTAGAGGATTAAGCGCGACAATCTAAGGTAATGGAGGGTGTATTGTTTGATGGAAGATGTGGTTAAGGCACAAGGGCGTAACGTGTGACCCGTTTCCTGTCAAAATAACTGAGCCGTTACAGGAAGAGGGCGGTGAGCAGCGTGGAGATATGCCACCGGGGGGGGGGGGGGGGGGCAC
>JAODJX010000027.1:14419985-14438915 GCA_026776945.1 Isichthys henryi
CCCCAGGCTAAGGTTCTTTTTGTGGCCCGTGTTGGTCTTGAACCCCCCGTGTTGCATGGGCCAGGTAACTAGTTTTTGCTTTGGGTGGGTTAACAATCCTGCCACCCCCCCCCCCCCCCCCAGTGCAAACGTTCACTTCCTGTGGATCAGCCGAACCACTTACTACAGCTGGAGCTCCGTGAGGAAGGACAGATGCAATGCTGAGACTCACGGACAGCATAATACATCACTTACATGTATCCATATAATATACCACTATTCTGTGGAATTTTTATTTTTCTTTACTGCTTTAATACAAGCAGAACCCCCTCCCCACACACACACACACACAAATCCCCCTCATAAGGAAGGCCAATGTGTTTGTTTGGTTTTGGAGAACAGAAACCAACAGTCAGCCCTGCTCATCGAGCTCTTGCATGTTTTTTCTGCCTCTGGGGAAGGAACTGTGTGATGGGAGGTGGTGGTTCAGGGGCCAGCGGGGCTGCGTGTGTCAGTGGGCCTCTGTACAGGTTCTGACCGCCCTTGGCATTAGGAACAAACCCCCCGACTTTACCGCTCATCGCGCACTGAATCAAAAATGCACGCTAGGCTAAAGCTAACCTTGCTGAACTTTGAACAAAAACAACAGCAAACAGAGATTAGGGTGAGCTGTTTGGACATGAGCAGATTCTCCCGTGGGGGGGTGGAGGGGGCTGCTGCCTTATTGTACTCCCTGTTTCCAGTCCTGGAGCAAAGGGAACTGACTTCCCTACTGAGAAATGATCTCAAGCTCCTCCACAGTTGTACCACTGTGCTAACATCTTTTGAACTGTATTCATGAAATGTGTATTGAAAGGAGAGCCTTTGTTTGATTCACCAATTATTGTCCGTCCCTCCATACGAATATAGACCCTGGAGGAATTTTCCTCTGTTTTCCCTTTTTGCAGTTAATTAAGTCATAATTATTTTAATTTCTCAAACCGCTGTGGCCCTGGGTTCCGCATTGTAGTGCAGGACTCTGTGGGTGTGTGTCCATGTGTGAGTGTTGCCTTCGCCTGCCTGAGGGCGAGGCAGCCCTGTAAGTCTTTTCTGTTTTCCTCTCTGCAGTTGCACATGAATGACTTATCGGTGGGAATATGGACCGAAAAAGATGATCCTTTGCTGTGTGCGGCTTGGATTAGACTGTTAATCTAACAAAGCCCAGTGCCTTTACTGTAACTCGCATTATCCAGTCGCGCGAGTGTCTTGTAGTCGTCTCTGAGGAGCCTGTGTCAGGCAGTGGACGGGTTTGATTCAGCCTCGTGTGTTTATATATTCAGTTTTGTTCTGGGAGTCCAGCTGTTAACTCTGATAACTAAAATTTAATTTCTGTTGTAGGGCTGTTAAAACGATTAATTGTTTTAAAATCACGATCTTAATTCATACCCCTATATGATCCTATTCTTACATGATGATAATTTTGCCGTATTTGCATTAGTGGGGAGATCCATCGCATTAAACCAGGCTCTCCCTTTTTCTTCTGTATGAACTGTGTTAACAGATGACAGGACTGCATTACACTAAAGGACGGACTGTAGCCAGGAAGAGCGGTCGGGTAGGAAACAAATCCAATGTGTGCAACGAGGTGAAAGAAAATGCTTTGACAACAAGGACAAAATGATTCAGATTCGAAGACCCATCTGGTGATGGTGAGGAAGTGGAAAGAAGTTTTTCCGAGCCCAGTTCAAGCAATAACATGCTCGTACTGAAAAAGGCGTCACATTCGCTTGTGTGGGTGTTTTTTTCAGATTAGCGCAACGAATTTGTAGTGAAAACATTGGTTCGAATGTGGTATGATTATGAGCAGATGAGGTTTAAGTTTAGCATTTCCTGCAATTGGACCGAGTGTGCCCTTTCTGTTCCACAAAGTTGATGTGACATTCCCATTTCAGTAACAATCATATTGCTTGTTCTGTCTTAATAAAGACAATATGTAATGCAAATAATAATAAAGAGGAGAGATATGTATTAGGGTTACTCAAGAACCGTGAAAGGTAATTGTGATCTTGATTGAGTGGAAAGAAAAGTCACGATTTGGATTTTACCCAGAATCGTGCAGCCCTGCTCACTTTTTCCTCTCCACACTGCGAATGACGGAGAACAAGGGATGGAATTCAGCTCCTGTTATTCCATTTTCTCCTTTTATTCCATTGACTTCTTTTCCAGCAGTGGAGTGACATGCTATTCAATGTGTTTTTCATGTGTCTGCCCACATAAATAAACTTGCACAAATAAAAATGCACAATACATGTCAGCTCAAACTGTGGTCGCTGTTCCACTCATTTCAGCTTAGCGTGTGTCTCTATCAGGGTGGCCGAGACGAGAAGGTTCTGTCTGTTTTAATGCTTCCTGCAGCCCTCCTGACCACTCACTGCTTTGCCCCTCCATAGACGTCATTCTCTAGTGGGTAGATGAGGCTTTCTTAAGGAGAGCGGTTCTTCTCAGTGCTGTTGGCTCTACTCCTTCATTTCTTTTCAGCCTTTTGTTTTATCCACAGACGAACAACAGGGGGGCAGTTGGACAGTTGGACAGTTTTATGGTGGCTCTTGTTTCCCCACCTTTAGAAGGGTTTGGTTCTATGTGTGTGCCACGATTTTAAGAGCAAATGAAAGTGTGGCATCTTGGTGCACTTCCCTTAATGACAATGTCTGCTCACTAATTATCATGTGAGTTTCTTTATAATCATCTACAAAGAACCTGGAGCAGCTCAGCCCTGCTTTTGTCGCTGATTATAATACTCAGTGTATGTAGGATGAGATTGGGTGTGGTTCAATGCTGATGCGTGTGCTGGCCTGGCTCCAATGCTCAGATCCTCAAAGGCCACACCTATCCCCCTCTACTCTGACCCCCCACCCAAGGGTGTTTGGGATTTGCTGATGATGATAGGAGGGTTTCTCCCCAATGTGGCAGACTCAGATAGGAGTGTTCCAAAAAGCCAGCCTGTTGCACTTGGCATGTGGCTATCTGGTCAATGTCGCCCCCTTTTGGCCAGTAAAACTGAGCTACTGCACTGAGGGTAACTTTCTTGTAACTCATAACTACATCAGTACAGAACGAAAACTGGTTTACCAAACTGACCTAAGGGAAGGGAGGTGGAGTATCATTACACAGCTAAAATGGAGGTCCGATACTGCCAACCCCCCCCCCCCCATACAGCTGGGGGACTCCTTGTAAGAGGAGCTTCTGTTGGCCTCACAATGACAGCCCTGTCATTTGGCCCCTCCCCATCCACGCGTCACCCATCCGAGCTCCACTGAGCTCGTTCGGCCTCCATCTCATCAGGCATCTGCGTGGAGCACCAATGGGGGGCACGGAGCACGGAGCACATTGTCCGGCGTGCCGCCTGTACAAAGACCCCCCTGTCAGTGGCTGGACTCTCCTAACCTTCACTGCCACCTGCTTGCTGCCAGGACCCCCACAACACCATTACGGAAGGAAGAATAACTAAATAAAAGCTACCTACTGTGTCAAAACGATAAACGTTATTCGGATTTTGATGTGCAGCGTCTCAATAGACATCAGTGTTGCTTCACTCTTCCACGGTTAGGGGTTCAAATCCCACAATCTGCTTTGTGTTCGTGGAGTTTGCGTATTTTCCCGGTAGGTATCCTCCAGCGCAAAAATAGTCTGGCAAGTTTCTGTCTCTATGGTGTTGATGGCATATGCCTACATGTGCATGTGTATGACCTGAGATGGACTGGCATCTTGCTCAGGGTGCACTGCAGCCATAGGCTCCAATTCCCTGTGACCCCACTTGGGATAAGTGCTCGGAAGAGAAATGGATGAATATATCAACCTTTCCTTGAAGTGACCTTTAACCATCACCTTCAGCCAGACATGCTAGTTTCTCTTTTACTCGATGTGGCTTAATCACGTTTATGACAGACAAATGGCTCACTTATTCATTCATGTAATGATTTACTGTTTTCTCAGAATGACCAAGGTCTCCATATTCCAGTTCATACACATCACATTTTATGGTATGCTCTGTAAAACATGACCAATGCCTAAATCCTTACTTAAGGGTTTATATACATATATGGTTTATATACATATATGCAGTTTTACAACTGCGTTCAGACTTCAATTATTCTGTCCTGTGTTTTAACGGTTATGTTTACATTGCGTTGTGACCCTGACCGAGATTAGAAGTTGAAAGATGGATAGTTTTTGTTGAAAATAATAAAACCTGCAAAAATTTGTCATTGCAACAAACAAAGCCTTGTAAATCTATAATAGGTTTTGCACTACCCGATTACGTCAGTTCTGGGTTCCCATTCCCACGCTGTCCTGGATAAGTGATGGAACGATAGCATTGCCGGATTAAATAAATTTGCAGTGTTTTGCTGCCGCCTGGCGTTTAAGTCTAGCAACTTGTCCTTGTCTCTAGGTTTTCGTGTATCCAGTATCGTTAGCAGTGTAGCAGGGAAAACTATCCGCAGGGAAAACATTGGGTAGTTAATAAACCGCCGTGTGAGACGCTTACGTTTTAAAGGATCAAAACCTTGGATATGTATTTACCGTTTACTTACTACCAGACTATTAGGTATAGGTCAGTGTGTTGTCTTCTTCCGTAGTTATATGTGTCATACCGAAACTGATCCTTCGTATAGATACAGTAATTTTAAAATAATGTATTTAACAGGAACCCCGTAACCTTGGCGTGAAGTTTCCAGGGGAGCACTAAAAATGTGACACTTACTACATAAGTTTGTGGGTTGATTAGTGAAGAGTATGAGCCTCGGGTAAGAGGAATGTGGGATTTTATTCAGTTATTTTTGAGGCCAGATGCATACAATTTGATGGATTCAAGACCTTGAACCTTGCTCGTTGATTAACGCTTGATCAGAAACGTCTAAGATTAACGGTAACGTATTAGCATAGTAGTGTTTTCGAAAGTCATTGCTCTGACAGCAGACTGATCGTTGACATCACACGTTCATATTAGTGTTATGAAATTTTGTATTTTATTACGTGTTATGGCTACTAGCGCGTCGGAAGGTCCTGCACTGTCATGATTTTGTCTTTATATTTTATATCACATGATCGTTCATTTTCATATGCGTGTAATACGCAAAAATGTCATACTCAGTATTGACCGATTTTCTCCCGTTTCAGAATAAGTGAGTAAGATAAATGTCGCAATGGAGAGCCTGGAGGTTAAGTTCGATGCTATATCTTTGGCCCGGCGCCTGCAGCCCAGCAAGCCCAGCTACGTGCTGGACGTGGCCCTTCAGACAGGACCTCCTTCTGGGGACAGACTGATGGCTGTTTGCTGCTCCAATCGGTTGGTCCAGCTCCACAGTCTGCACAACCTGTGTCAGCTGCGAGAGTTTCAGGGTCACACAGGTACCATTTGTGGTGTGCGTTTCTCCCCAACCTCACCCAGCCTCCTGTTTTCCGGCTCTACTGATGGAACGATCCGGGCCTGGGATGTACGCTCTTCCACCGGGCAAGCCGCGCAGGTGTTCAGCAGCTCACAATCGTATTCTGTGTGCAGCTTTGATGTCAGCTGTGGCGGCGTAGTTCTGTGTGGTGGCACGGAGCAGCACGATGAGGACAGCTTCCTGTTGTTTTGGGATGCACGTGCAATGAAGGGTGCAGATGGCGGTGGTGTTCTGGGTGTGTACTCAGAGTCCCACAGTGATGATGTCACACAGGTGTGCTTCCACCCCCGCAATCCTGACCGCTTGGCCTCGGGTTCCACCGATGGCCTGGTCAATGTGTTCGATTTGAGCTGTGGCTCGGAAGAGGAGGCGCTCCTGGCCACCTGTAACTCTGGCTCCTCTGTCAGTTCTGTGTCCTGGGCAGGCCATGACTATAGCCGTCTGCTGTGCTTGAGTCACGATGAGGGCCTCTACCTGTGGGACCTTAGCCAGCTGGACACGGAGGAGCCCCTGACCATGCTGAACCTCCCTGACGCCCGCAGTTCCGCCCCTCTCCCCACCCAGGCCACCCTGGATTACTTTGTGGGTGGGGCCTGGGTGGAAAGTATGGAGAAACTGCTGGTGCTGGGTGGGACCCGCCGTGGGGAGGTCCACCTGCTGCACTGTACCGACCAAGGCCTGGAGCTACTGAAATCTCTGCAAGGTGGCCATTCTTGCACTGTGCGCTGCTTTGCATGGGATCCTGTCGGGAACACTCTGATCACTGGAGGGGAGGACTCCCAGCTGCTGCAGTGGAAGCCTGGGGCAGAGGAGTCTTCGCCACGGGGGAGGAGCACCCTGAAGAGCCTGTCTGGCCTACAGATCAAAGCCAGACCCCACTCAAATCACAGGAGCAGGAAAGGCGGCCATTTAAAGAAGGGAGTGGGGAGTGTGTGCAGTCCTCCAGACACATGAGGGCACTGTGGTACAGCTGCTCTTTTGGAACAGTGCATCCCACTGGAGGAGAAATGGACAGAGAAGGTGGCATTTGTCTTATCACTCCAGTGTCATGTGATATGTTTCATGTGGTATGTCATGTATCATGTGATACTGCAGGGTTCCCACCCTCCTGGATTGGAGCTTTTAGATGTAATGGGACAGCTGGCCTCACTGTGCCTTGTGTCAGCATGTTGGGGGTGTAGAACCCTGAAAAATTAGCATGTCATTTCAGACCAGCTTTTAACACCCTGGCATCTTTTTAAATCAACTTAAATCTTTTAAATTGTCTTATTCGTTAATGGAGTCTTTCATATTTTGTTTTTAAAGTTCTGGCTTTTTCCCCTTTGTTTTGAAAACACCAACTTGCTTTGCACAGGTCGAGGTAGGTGACCTTGGTTTGACCCCTGTGGACAGATGGGGGCCCTCAGCTGTGTAGGGCCAGGAAGCTGGTCGTATTTCACACACCAGGAAGGTGACGCTAATGAGCCAATAACCCCTGGCAGACTGTGGGTGCCGACACTGCTATTCTCTGCCTGCAGGCTGAAATATGCTTTACATCTGGGGGTTACCATTTGTCCTGTGCAGAGATTACAGTGGGCTGTGTCCTGGTTGGTTGGGGTATGGGAGGGCTGACATTTATTTTCTCATTTGAATAAAAGTATGTCTTGAACACAGTGTCCTGTTGGGCTAAAAGTCTTTTTTTTTAATTTAATAAATTGTCATACTAATCCTTTTGAGTTTGTGATATCTGGTCCGTGATTGTGTTTATTGCAAAAGCCATAAAATAATGTAAATGGAAGACTTTCAAAATAAAAATGTAAAAGAAGCACGTGTCGTGTGTCCCAGCGAGACTGGATGAGTGCAACAGCCTGGAATGCAGAGACATTCCCAAGACAGCTCACACACGTCTCCACCAGGTGAGGTTCTTCGGTGTGACATATAGTAACACATTTTATTATGCTCACGACTAATAAATGAGCAAAGGAATGTCTTCCTAGTCAGTTACAAAGATAAAAGTATTTTGTTAACGTGTCAAGGTCAAAGTCACTCTTCTTTCTAATCTTTAAAATCCTTTTATTGTCGTCTTTGTTGAAGAAGTCCGGTTATGTCAAAACATTAAGAATTTGCTTTCTAATAAGGGGTCTATAAAATATAGTCATTTGATTAACGTTAGGGGGCAGCCTAATATATTCTAGGTTGGTCACTGTGGTTTTCCGGTTCCGGTTATGTAACAGTTACAGTTCCCATTCGCCTTTCCTGTAATAAAATCCCTGTTTAATCCCCCAGCCGAACCATGCCGCCTGCCAGGGCTATTCGCAGCCTGCATTTTCCCAGAGCGTTGGGACTGAGCGGAAAGAGAGCGAAATGAACGGTGAAGTGCGGGGGGTGGGCTCGGAACGGGTCGAGCCTCATTCCATACGGGGAATGTCCCACCTTCGCCTTCGCCTTCGCCCAATCTCATTTCTAGTCATATGCTCCGCAACCGAACGCAATTGTCCATCTGAGGGCGCCCCTGCCGATGATGGACGTGAATGACAACCAATCAGAACTCGCAATTCCTTCAAACTACCCAATAGCCAACGGTCATTAGACGAGGCCGAGTAGTAAGGTAGGGTGTAGCTGTGTTATGTGTGCCATGGACTCAGCCCAGTAATATTGACAATAGGGCGAAAAAGAGATCGCCCCGAATTAAACAAGAGTAAAAAAGAGGAATATAAGAAAGAAATAAACGAGCGCTAGTGCTGTGCTTTCAGCAAGCGATTCCGCCAACGAGCCAGGCACGTGATTGAGCTCGCTTCGTCCTTTTATATGTTAATGGGACGCGGCGGATTACTTACTTAGGAGGTAAAAGGTGCTGGCGGGTCTGGCTGTGTCGGAAAGGCCGCGGGGAGGGGCTGACCGCACCGGACCGAGAAACACCTTGGCGTAAATACCACGAAGCAGGCTCGCCCGCTGCCGTCATCTCCGCTCCGAAGCACGGAGGATCAAGGTAAAGCGGAGTCGCTCTGCCGGCTCTCCGTACGCGGCGGCCGCCGGCTATCACGCTTCGTCCCGTGGAAACGTGTGCGGCTGCCGAACCGGAGGCACCCGGGGGGGGTGGGTGAAAGCGGCCGGAAAGGCTGCGAGGATCGATGTCAGACATAAGTGGGTTATCCGCCTGTCTGGCTGAGGGACGTTTGCTTAGGCCTGCAGAATGAGCCGTCGATTCACTCCCCACCTTAGAAAATGGTGCTTAAAACGCGTATTCGTTCCGGTCTTGGGGGTGTTAATGTCCGCTTACTGCGGCTTTTTCTTTTGCTTTGTACGTCCTGCGCCGCCAGTGTCTGGCGGAGGATGTGCTTCTCCGGGCCCAGCAGACTTGGCCCAGGATCCGGCTTCTTCCCCGGTTCTGGGACTCCGGTTTTGCTGCATGGCGCCTGCCGTTTGCTCTCACACCCCCCCGGTCGCGGTATTTAGCCAGCGCACCTCCAAATGTGTTACGAGATAGTTCGTTTAGATTATGGTATGCTCGCTAGACAGTGTCCAGTGTAAATATACAATGTCTTTGTGTAAACTCTGTGTTCAGATTTAAAAAAAATAAATAAAATTTAATAAAAAAAAAATATATATATGGCCGGCTGATCTGGTGGCATGTGTGTTAACCCGGAAGGAGGGGGCCACTACGATGTCAGGGTGCCTGTCATTGCTGGCCACCTCCCACGGCACCGGCGTATGTGTCACCTCGGGGATTTAGGTACCATGGGAAGATGTGCTGCTTTTTCACATCTCCTGCGCTGCATTTTTGCACATTGCCCGAGTTACTGCAAACGCGCCGGAAATGCGTGTGATGGGTTACAGAGGGTGAAGCAGCCAGTGGGCGTGTTGCATTGTGTAACCGACTTACCTTGGGTTACACGTCGGGCTTCGGTTCAGGTCTGTACGCGGACTGTTTGGCCCTGGCTCTTTGGTATTGGGTTGTGCAGCAGCCGAGGCGTTTGCGGATATGAATCGTGCCTTTGATTCCGGTACCTGTGCTTCCCCGGTGCTCCTTCATAGCCGCCTGAATCGATCCCAAACTGACGATGGTCTGAGCTGCTTTCTCCCCCGATGGTTCTGTCTGCCGCCTTCCAGTGAGAACTGGCTGCTTCTCGGTCTCCTCTGAATATCATTTGGTGCCATGGACAGCAGGTGGGGTAGTGGTTATGGGTTAGGTGCTGTTACCCAGAAGGGTATAGTTTAAAATCCAGTGCTGAACTCAAACTGCAATGGAGTTTGAGTGTGTGTTTCTTTTTTGAAGTTGTGTGCAGTTTTTAATAGTGGCCAGGCCATTTGGATAAGTATCAGCTCTGTGACAGATGGTATTGATGATAACTTTGTTTATAATGGTTTGTTTCCTGCATATATGAATGCTTACTCAGTGTGGGTTCAGCTGATTTGCAGGCATGCAAATGACCCCCCATCCACTTGCAAAGACCTGCTTTATGACAGGTGCTGTAAACTGTGTCCTTCTATTTGCTGGCATGTTTCCCGCTGGTCTCTTTAGAGACAGGCTGTGATGTCCTCTTGACAAGGTTCAGCAGTGGGGGGGTCTGTTAAATCTGGATTTGACAGCTTTACCCCTATGAGTGGGCCAGACTGTTTGCGGTGTGGGGGTATTCCATCGCTAGCTTCCTCACAGCCCTGCATGTCTTGTGATCAAGCTCCCGCTGTTTCTGGCTCTGCTCAGGAGCCCCCCCCCCCCACTCGTGGCTTCTAATCCCACCACCTGCGGGGAGGTCATCTGGGCTCTTATGTAATGGCGGCTGACAGACAGGTGACCAATTGGAGCGTGTGGCCTTGTCAGCTGATTGCCGCCAGTGCCGTGGCGAGACCTGGGCATCCATCTCCGCACGGGGCTCCTTGGATTCCCATTGGATTGCAAAGCACTCTGGTGCTGTTGCCCCAATGGGCTATTTGCATGTTTGGTTTCTCTTTTGCATGACGCCCCGTCGATTCCCAGCCACGGCTTTGAACTTGGGACCCTGCCTTTGATGGTTTTATTACGGATAGGGATGCTGATGTTTCCTGGTTGGAGGGGCTTGTGTCCATAGAGCCCAGGGAGCGAAACGGAACGTGGCCGAAGGAACGTGGGATGAAGTCCCAACCGTATCATCTCCGTGCATATTGTGAAATGGCGTCTAGCGGCGTCACCTGACTTTCTTGGGTTCGGAAATGCGAGGTATCCTTTGGAGTCCTGAGAAGGAATCTGCTGGGCCTTGCTTCTCTGTGGAGCTTACAGGAGGCTTTCAGTGTTGTTTCTGGCACCTGGTGGCCTTGGGTTCTCCGGCTTGGGGATGCGGAGGGGCCTGTGCTCTTCAGCGCATTCTTTGAGTGGACTGCATCGCTGATCCAGAGCAGCAGGATTGTGGGAAGGCCGGAGTGAGGTGTGTCCTGCTGCCTTAATATCCCCGCATTAAAGGCCTTTCTCAGTGCTCTGGATCGGCAGATGTGAGAGTACATTTCGAGCTCTATGCTGTGAGGGTCTCTGATCCCAGGCCTTAGTTACAGGGCTGTTGGTGCTCTCATGTGCCATGTGCTGCCGTCATGGAACATTCCATCAGCGCCCAGATGCGTGTCTCTCTCCCTCCTGTCCACCCCCTTGGGATCCAGAGAACTGGGGCCAAATCCACCAGAGGCTTACGCTGACACAGTAGTTATGGGCTTTTATTTGTACCAGTGACTCTCTGTGTGTGTGCATTGCTGTCACTGACCCCCCACCCCCCCCCATCCCTTTCTCCAGCAGGGCTATGTCCTCAGCAGCCACCTCGCCTCCATCGGTGGACAAAGTGGACGGATTTTCTCGGAAATCTGTCAGGAAGGTGAAGCAGAAGCGGTCGCAGAGTTCCTCGCAGTTCCGGTCTCAGGGCAAACCCATTGAGCTCACGCCGCTGCCCCTCCTCAAAGGTAAGGCCTAGGAGTTGGGGCGCTCCCTTGTGGTCGGAGGGTAATTTGTTGTGCACAGAGTGAATCAGTGGCTTGATGTATTAATGTCCAGTAAATGTGTGTGTAAGTTCGTTTTCTCACTGGCTCACTGTTAGGGTTTGTTTAGCTTGTGTCCTGTTCATATAGTATATAATAGTACTGCATTGGATCATTGTGTCATGTGTTTGTAACATCAGTGTGCGTTTGCAGACTATTTAAGCAGAAACCATGTAGCATTGCCTCTCCTTCATGCCGCACTCAGGTGCTCCCATGTTTGTAGGATTTGATTCCTCGCATTGTGTATCGCGCTCACTCAGGTATTCCCCTTCTGGCCAGCAGATGGCGGACTTGTTAAAGCATTGAGCTAAATCCTCTGCTAGCAGTAGATGGCAGGAGAGTACTGGACCTGTACATAAGATGCTAGCTGGTTGAGATGGTGTGCAGCTGCAGCTGCGTGGAGCGCCATCTTCTGCGGGGTCACTGATTTGGCAATCTGCCGAGGACGCCCTCCTGGCAGTGAAGCTTGCCTACGTTCTACGTGGGCTTCAGCCGGCCCTGTGCGGGAGTCTTGGAGGTGGGGGAAGCTGGGAGGGGAGAAGCTGTCTCAGGTTGTGCCCAGTTTGAGTTTCTATGTGGGCCGGAACCTGGCGTCCCAGTGACTGTTAAGGACATCTTCCTGCTTCAAAGACGGTAGCCGCTCTTCCGTGAGACTTTGTGTTGAGCAGGACAGCCTATGCATAGCTGGGGGCCTGAGGATGCACTTGGCTCTGGTAATGGCAAGCTGGAGAGGGATTTGATGGCCTTCAGTTCACTCCTAGTCTGGTGTTTTTCTCCCTGCTAGAAAGTCCATATGGTTATTGTGGTTGGGCACTGTGAACCCGCCCCTGTTCCCTCTTCCTTCCTGTTGAAAGCCCCAATTCTCATTGTGTTGGTTCTCTGCCACACTCTCGCAGTCTATCTCTGAGTCTGGACTGATGTACCAAAGTGCAGCCTCCTGGTGTTAGATTTGTGTGTGTGTGAGGTGGGGTGTTTGGCTGGGAAGTTGCTCTACTGCCCCTCGTCCTCCTCCCCAAGTCTGCATGTAGTGAATGCGGTAGGGAGTAGATGGAAGTGTGTGAGGGAACCTGGGGGCGGAACGGGGCGGGTGCCGCTCATGCTGACCTCCAGAGCCTCACCCAGCCCTAGAAGCGGCTCCCCCCACACAGGCGTGTCTGTATAGCTATAGTCCGTTTTCGTCTGGCGTGTGGGTCACAGCGAGTTCCAGTAACGGCTCTGCAGCCTGCCTTCCGCAGCCATGAGTGGGCTGCTGTTGGCCAGCCCCCCCCCGTGACCTCACTGGCTTCGTCTGTCCCGATGGCTGTCACCCTGACCTCATGGACTGAAATAAAAATGCATAATGCAGAAATAGCATTTGGAATCATAGGTCCAGCAAGCAGAGGGACTTCCCCTTTTCCCAGAGGGCAGCTGTGCCTTCTGCCCCGCCTCTCGTGGCCGTAACCAGAGCCCCGGGGGTCTCTGTGAGCCTAGAGAAGCAGGTGGTGGCTCTACACCGTCCTGTACCTCGCTGTGTGGCACCGAGGCTGTTCCCAGTCAGGTCCCCCTCCCCCCCAGCTGGACTGCTACTCGGGTATCTGACCTGGTGTTCCAGAGCTTCAGGAGAAAAGTAACTTCTGGTTACTGAGTCTTTTCAGCTGGAAGGCAGTGCGAGAGGGTACGTGTATGTACACAAGTTCTGAGTTGATAATTTGTGGGTTAAGGGGGTGTTTCTGCGGGTAAAGGCAGGCCCAGTCCGATCATTCCAATGGAACCCAATGAGGGGCACAAAGACAGTGTGGCACAGCACTGAACACAGCGCAGGTCTGTTACCCTGTGGTCTGTTGCTTGTCTCACTGAAGCCAGACTCTGATTCCTGGACAGGATGGCCTTTGTCGATATACGGGTGCATTCGCTGTGGCCGATATGCCAGTTCCCAGTATCCCTCAGTGTCTCTCCCGTCCCCGATGTCCGTGTCCTTTTCCGGATTCCCGACAGCGATACGCTTCGATTTGCATTTGTCTGCAGACGCGACGAAGCCTTTGCTCTGTGGGAACCCCGAGGATGGCCGACAAAACGCGTTACCTGGAAATGCTTTCAGCAGATTTCCGTGAGAGCGCCGCCCTGCCAGGTCGCCCGCAGGATACAGAGGGAGGATGTTTGTAACTTCGACGGGTCATGTGACCCTACATGCTTACATCTGTTTGAGTACAGGAAAGCATTTGTGAAAGTAAACTGATTTTGTGGTCGGAGACGGGCTGGTTTTGCTATGCCGCAGCGTCGGGCCTTTTCTTGACGTGCTTGCATGCCTGTTTTTGTTCAGGCCGTGTCCTTCGTTGCCGGCACGGCCTGTCCCGGTCATCCGCTGGCCTGGCTTTCCCTCTGTGCCGGTAATCTAACCTCAGTCACATGGCAAGCATCCCATAGCGCTGGGTTTTCCCGTGTGGCCTGCGTCTGGATTTAATCATACCTGTTCTGCTCTCCCCCCCCCACTAATGACACTCACATCCACACCCCTTTTTTCCCTTCTCACTAATAAAATAATAATCGTGATCCATTGTGAGGAATTCCCTTCCTGGCTCACACTCCCCTTTGTTCACCCCGCTGTTGCCATCTGGTGGACGTCGCCTTCCCAGCACACGTCCTCGGAGGTGTGGTGCTTTCCGCTCTTGAGATGCACGAGGCTCACCGAAGTGAGCGCTTGTAAATTCTGAACGGACACCCTGTCCTCTGCTGCTCCTCCGCCATGGGGGGTCTGTCACACACGCAGGACGGGGATCGGATGTCGCACGCGGGCTGTAGTTACATCGGCTTAGGGTGCGGCCCTCCAGTCGAGGCTGGTAGCCTATTGCAGATGGTCGGCAGTTGGCATCAGGCTGGCCTGCCGTCCTCCTCGGCCCTGTGGCCCATAATGCCCCAGTAACCTGATCGGGGCTGTGCATAGAAAGCTGATGCACCAGAGGACCGTACGATCAAAGGGACCGCAAAGCCACTCCACGGGTGGTATTGAAAACACGGGCTAACAGCAGGCTAGTCTAGCCTCTGGCCTGGCTCTGCCGCCTGCCAGCCAGCTGTTAGGCCCCTACATAGGAGCTCTGAAGTCAGCCCACACTGCTCAGTATGCTGGTTTTATAACGACTGACACCTCGGAAAAGAAGGTACGCTGATATGTCTTTTAAGATGGTTTTTCTGTAGTGTCTGACGTCTTTAGTAAATGGGAATCCTGCATGTACCCATCTGCCAGGGAGTAGAGCTGGGAGCCCTTTGCCCGCTGGTAAGCGTTGGGATTTTTGGTGGGAAGGTTGCACGGAAAAGCGGAAAGGCTCCTGCAAGTAACTGAATTCCTCCTCTGGAGGGACGGCGGCTATTTTTAGCGGCGCACGAGGCCGTCGGGGATGGGAATCGGGAAAACCCCACAGCGGGACCGGTAGTGCGCGTGTGCACTGTGCAGCCGACTCTGCGTCATGCTGGAGAAGCGGAGCCCGCTGGGTGGCCGCTTGGTTTGTTTGCTTGCCTGCCCAGCAGCCGCCCGTAACCCAACAGCAGCTTGCTGTGTGCAGCCGGGGCGCCCTGCCGGTTTGCTCTCACGGGGTGAGTACCTGGTGGGGGAGACTCCATACGCGCTGGTAGAATTTTGGTGGAGTCCTGAGGGCAGGAACGAATGCTATTTTGGTTATTCTGTTTTCCGTTGCGACCGCATTTTCATTTTGTGTGTGTGTGTGTGTGTGTGTGTGTGTGTGTGTGTGTGTGTGTGTGTGTGTGAGAGAGAGAAGTAGGATCTGCTTTGGGACTGAGCCTTTGCATTTTCATATTTGGTCCCTTCGCTTGAAATATCTTTATTACGGGAGTCACAAGACTGATGGGTCGGTTCCCCGGGACGTGTTGCTTCATCGTAGCTCGGTAGGGTCGGAAAGGTTTTGTATCCTCATATCTTTTCATCCTCCCTCCCTGGTGCTAGCTCCGCCTCTCTGGTGCCCCTGCTGGTGGTGACTTGTCTCCCCCTCACTTCTCCACGCAGATGTCCTGGCCCCGGAACAGCCGGAGCTGTTCCTGAAGAAGCTGCAGCAGTGCTGCACTATCTTCGACTTCATGGACACACTGTCGGACCTCAAGATGAAGGAGTACAAGCGTTCCACGCTCAACGAGCTGGTGGAATACGTGACGGTCAGCCGGGGCTACCTGACGGAGCAGGCCTACCCAGAGGTGGTCAAAATGGTGAGACCGCAGCACATGCGCTGGGGCGAGACCGTAAGATTACACGCCAACGGAGCCCCGTTCCAGGTGCGGCTTCCCTATGATGATCACAGCTCCCTTGTCTTCTGCCTTCCAGGTGTCCAACAACATATTCCGAACCCTCCCCCCCAGCGACAGTAACGAGTTTGACCCTGAAGAGGATGAGCCTACACTGGAGGCCTCCTGGCCACACCTGCAGGTGCTTCCACTGATCACATACGTCTCGGTTTCATGATTTGCGGATAGGCGATCGACTGTTCTTCCTTGCAGTGCTCCAGTCTTCCATGATGCAGTGGGGCTGATGCAGAAATGATGCTTTATTTGCTCTTTGTTTAAGTACATTTGAATGTGTTTTTGTACATCCCACATTACTCTTCTTTTAAAGCTCATGGTAGATTTACTTGCACAAAAATGTCACGAGGGAAGAATGAAAAATGACTGTTTCAGATGACAGTCGCGATTGGTCCAAGCAGCTGGAGCAGGTGGGATTAAGACTTCTGATTGGTTGGTCCCACTTTTTCTAGTTGCTCGGATCTGCCTCCTCTGCAATCCGATTGGTTATCTTTTTGAACCAATCATTTCCCCTTCTGCCCTCAGAACATTTTTGTGTAAGTAAAACTCCCATGAGCCCTTTGAAAGACATCAACTGGGTTGGAGTTTGCCTTCTCTGTCTATTGTCGCTCAGCTCCTTGCCCTTGCTGGGCATCGTGTGGCTCAGTGGATTAGGGTGCTGTGCCTGTGATTGGCGATTTGAGATGTCTAGGTTGGCAGTGATTTAACTATTAAGTCCCTGGAGCAGGTGAGGTTACTGGTAGGGCTGGATGATATGGCAAAATATTTTATCACCATAAAATGATATAAAAAAAGTATCATCTTTTCCTGTCAGTCATTATTGTTAATCATCACAATATAAATCGTTATTACTTCCATGCTCTGTTTTTGCTTGAAGTTCTCTTACACCTGAGAATTGTCCTTAGGTTCTGAAACAAATTTAAGACTGCAAACTGAAAACTAATTTTAATAAATAAGTCGGCAGAAATAAACTGTCGTAGGGCGTGACGGAAAACGCTGATAGTATGGTTTGTGCTGCGTGGTTTGAGTCTCTCGCTGATTTTTGCAGGGGACGGGGTTTAACATTGCTGGTGGACTTACCACCTGTCCCCTTTGTAACCCATACAGGCCGTTATTTGCCTGTATTTTTCTTCAGGTTGAACCTGGAAATCCTAACTTCTGTTTTGTGCTTGGAAGCATTTGCATTCTTTATCTTCTACTGTATGGCAAAGCGTCAGGTGGTAAAATATGTTTGCAGTGTTTTAGTTGGTACAAGTATCCAGTAGGGTTTGCAGTTCTCGGCGCCAGACTGTTGCATGTCAGACGTTAAACTGCAAGAAGTACCACACAACACCAGATTTACCGTGTTTATCCGCAATATTAATGTTTTTTAAAAGATGCCGAGGCTGCTGACCTGTCACTTTCTTTACAGAAGTTTCCTTGCACTCATCTTTTCTACGACGATAGCATGCGGCGTACGCTAACTCACGCAACCTTACTGTTCGTTTGTTGCGCACAGGTTGTCCATTCTGAAAAGACTACCATATGATTGGTTGGAATTGCGTTAGTTTCTATGATATAAGCTGACGTGCTATCAAGTGATGTTCTTTATTGACAGTTTGAATATTGTCATTTGAATTATTGAAATATATTGAATATTTGTTGCATCGCTTAAAACTAATACCCATAAATGCTCACCCCAGAGTGTGGCGCCCCCTGCTGGTGTTAGGTAATGCTGGCCCCAATGCTGGTTGGTGTCCTGATCTCTCCTCCTCTTTCTTTGCAGCTGGTGTATGAATTCTTCATACGCTTTTTGGAGAGTCAGGAATTCCAGCCCAGTATTGCCAAAAAATACATTGATCAGAAATTTGTGTTACAGGTGAGTGAGTAGGTGCCTCTCTGTCTCTCTCTGCCTCTCTCTCTCTCTGTCTGTGTGTGTGTGTGTATCGGAGCCCCTGCTCCCGGCCCAGTGTTCCACATGCTGCTCAGCTGGCCCCTCCCTTGCAGCTCCTGGAGTTGTTTGACAGTGAGGACCCCCGGGAGAGGGACTACCTGAAGACAGTCCTGCACAGAATTTACGGGAAGTTCCTGGGGCTGCGGGCTTTTATACGAAAACAGATAAATAATATTTTTCTACGGTAAGAGCTGCTGCCTTTGCGTGTGATTCTGTAGGAACCAGGCTGCCTCTGACTCTCATTCCTGTTCCCACCCCGATAGTTTTGTTTATGAAACTGAGCACTTCAACGGTGTGGCTGAGCTGCTGGAGATCCTGGGAAGGTGTGTGGCCGCGCTCTGGAGGAGGGACATGGGCTGCCCCCCATTTGGGCTTGGGCTTGGTTTCCACCTGCTCTGGCCGTTCAACAGCGTCTGATTCTTGGCAGAGAGGTTGGGCGTGAAGACCGCTTTCGGACGTCTTGATCGTTCATTGGCCGGGGGAAAGAGAGCGGGAAGTCAGAACGGAGAGCCTAAGATTTCCTTTTCTACCACTTATGATCAGAGCGATAACAAACATGGCTTGTGGATTTGAAGAAAGGTTAGCTGAGGAAGTCCGGAAATACCGGCATTTATAGGATTTCTTGCTAGGGGATTATAAAGACTCCCAGATGGCTGTAGACAACTAAAATGTTTGTAATTACAATGCAATGCAGCTCCCTGTCTTAAGAGCAGCTTTGCTCAACAGCGCCACCCCAGGCCTGTCATAAAAGTGCATGGCAGCCAGGTGGAGTGATGCAAGAGGTTCGATCACCCGGAGAACGTGTCCACAGTAGGTGGAAAGCAGCACTTAGCCATGCATGTGGGTGAGGCAGGGGGTCACTGGGGCTGCGGGGGCTGCAGGTAGCCGTTCACTCATCTGAGTTCCGCCCTCCCTGAATCCACAGCATCATCAACGGCTTTGCTCTGCCGCTGAAGGCCGAGCACCAGCAATTCCTGGTCAAAGTGCTGATCCCCCTGCACACGGTCAGGAGCCTGTCGCTGTTCCATGCACAGGTATGACCCCGTGGGGATGATTTTTTAGGTCCCCACAAATATCTGTGAATGCAATAAAGAAAAAAACACTGTGGAAGTTTGTGTGGCTCTGTCACTTGTTGGCGTGTCCTTGCCGTACAGTCTAGCGCCCTCTACCTTCCATCTTATGAATTCCGCTCTCTTCTCCTACCCAGCTGGCCTATTGCATTGTACAGTTCCTAGAAAAGGACCCAGCACTCACAGAACCGGTAAGTACCCCACACCTAATCTTAGGACAGCCCCCCCCCCCCCCCCAAATAAAAAATTTCAACACCCACTCACC
>JAODJX010000027.1:14455640-14466059 GCA_026776945.1 Isichthys henryi
TTTGTTTTGTAGTCAATTTAAGGGTCTGTTCTATTAAAGCTTTATCATTTACATGGATATTTCGTGAGTTCTTTCATTCATCTTGTACTAAGTGGTTACAACATTCTATGCTTATAACGTACATGTTTTTGATATCCCGTCTTGTACGTAGTAACGAGGTTTGACTGTACTGAACTCAAGGTGGCCAACTGTGGTCAGCTGGCTGGAGTGAGATTTTTTTATTTCGTAACACAGATCTGCACACACATGCACCTGCAGTTATATTCTAGAACGTTTGCAACCTACCCCAACGATTTTGATGCAGCTAATTTTAGGTTTATAATGGAAAAATATAGATTTGCTGTACGATTTGTAGCGTTTAGCGTGAGAGTTGGCAGCACTATGAACTGCAAACACCATCTATTATCATCGGTTTTTGACATTCTGACTGACTGAGAAATATGGTTTAAGAGGAAGCTTAAGATACACCACTGACTGGGGTAAAAAAGATATTTCGTATCCAGTTGAGTCAGCATGTAGCTCCCAAGGCTCCTCTGAGTAAGGATGCTTTCAGTCTGTGTTTAAGTTACTGTGGCTTTGCCTCCTCTTCTCCAATCTGATCTCGTGTTGTAGGGGTGTCCTTTTCTTGGCCAATGGCATTATCACTACCTGGCGGAGATGCTCAGATTAGACACGGGCAGGGGGTCTATACGCCTTACGTCTCCTGCAGGGCTGCGTCTCCACCCTGTGACCCATCACCGAACAACTGACGCCAAGGCAGCAGGAGACAGGTGTTTCGTTGCGGAAGACATGCCCTTACTTTCCATAGTGGCATTTCAAAGGTGGAACGGTTTGCTTTTCAGGTTCCTTAGCAGCAGCCCAAATTAAACAATGGAACAAAAGAGTCAGCCACCCTAATTAAACACGACGACTTCTTGCATATTATTTACTATTAATTGAAGTAAACCCATGAGCCTATGGCGTCTGAAGACTCTGCGTTATGTGTTATTCGTGTCAGATTAATGGGTGATGAAGGGAAGACTATGACACAGATCTCTTACCTGTCCGTGTTTGTTGTTCCATCTATGTGCATCTTCAAAGATGAACTTCAAAAATTCAGAGCTCTGTTTTCCATGCTTCTTGGAGCAGCATATGCTGACTGAATCAAGCTCAGACGAAAGCAAAAACCTGGCTCCCAGAAATGAATTTATTGTGCTGAGACTCAAGGCCCGGGCCACAGTGGAATACATCAGGGTGCCCAAAGGCGCGTTTCCACTACATTTAGGAACTGGGAACTTTTTAGGGACTCGAGAACTTCAGTATGAACTGGGCCTGATTGTGGCCCCTTTCTAAAGTAAAATATGCAGAAATATAGTGGCAGCATTATTAAAATGTTTCCATATGAACAAATTCACAGCCTTAAGTGAGTGTCAGTTGCTGAGTCTCGAATCCTGCTCATTTTCTGCCCCGATTCTCCACAGGATGCAGAAAGAGCAGCTGTTTTGCTGACCCTGGACAGAGAGGATCTGAAATGTGCAGATACAAGCCAATGGAGACAGCTACCAACCTGCCAAAGGACCAGTCCCACTACACCCACACAGCCACCAACATGCAACACATACTGGATAACACTCGGTATGTTTCAAGTTTCAAGTTTCATTGTCACATGTGTTCAGGGAACACTGCAAAGTTCTTGTACCGCAGTTGCAGGGGAGGGGTGCATGGTGTGTAGAACAAACAGTATTTCAATACAAGACAATATAAGAATAAGTAATGGAGCCTGGGGAAGAGGATATGAAGAATGGCAACAGAACAGTATATAATGTTGATGAAGTGCCCCCAGCAAGGTAGTATACCAAGCAAGCTGATGATGATGCCTTTCTGGCAGTGTGGGAGGTTTGGGAGGTACGGGTGGTGCTGGAGGTTCGGGTTGTGATGCACCAGTAGTACATTCCAGGGGACAATAGTGTGAAGGGTGTGATCTGGGTGGCTGGCGCCCCTGACGAAGGACTCAGCCCTCTTCTGACAGCAGGAGAGGTAGATTGTAAGCCTTCTAGAGAAAGCAGCTGGCATTTAGAGACTATGAGAAGAAATTGGAATTGGGGAACTGGAGCTGGATTTCCATGAATGAATAATAGGGAGTGAAGGCCTCTGATCTTCCTCAGCGATGATCTCCTTTGTCTTATTGACATCCAGGCAGAGGTTGTTTCTCGGGGCACCTTACAGTCAGGTCTTTTACCTCCGTTCCGTAAGTAGCTTCTTTATCACTGCTGATGTAGACAGTGACGGTGGTGGTGTCCGCAAACTTCTCCCAAGTCAATCTCCACCTGATAATCATGGTCCGTCCCTCAGTGCTTGGCGATCAGTATAGTCTGTCACTGAATCAGCATAGTCATCCATATTTATGTAGGACTTATTGAAAATGGACCAATGTCCAGCGCTGAACTTCCTTCATCGCTGGGCTGGACATGGATCAGTTCCTGCTCTGTATGTGGGATACAGAAGCACATGAGGAGTGGCCAGGTTTGTGAGAACATGCAATGGACTTGCAGGTGCCTTTGAATTTGCTGTAGCACAGGTTGAGTCCGGTCACCTCTGGTGGGGCAAGTTACCTGCTGGTGGCGTACAGCTCTGAGAAGCACTGAAGAAAAGCAGGGACGACGGCCGGCAATTGGTCGTCAGCTACTTCAGCACAGACTATCAGGACTGGGAAACTGCTTCCATATTGATGCACTGGTCATTGTAAATGAAAACATACATGCCGTCTCCTTAGTCTTGTGGGTATTTGCTATGGTGCTGTGTGAGTGGTGGCTGGTGATGTTCTGGGTTTGCACAGCTCTGTCCGGAGTGTTTGGTCCCAGCCAGGTCTCAGTGAAGCAGGACACACTGCACTCCTGAAGGTCCCTTTAAAAGCCAATAAAAGAGTGCAGTCTGTCCCGTTTGTTTTCCAGAGACTGAGGTTAGCCGTCACAGCCTGATTAGCACGCTAATGCCCCACCATTCCTCCGGGTCTGCCACTGGTTGTCATTGTTTAGTAGAGTTGAAGTGTTCCAGACAACATCATCCAGTGATTTGCGAATGTGAGGGTTTCCTTCTACTTTATATCTAATGTCCAGCAGAGTGTGACGGTCGTAAAGAGTGAAACAAAACGTTACACATGTAAGAACAAAAACATACAAAAAAGGATGTATGATGGTATGGCGCCATCATGAAAATGTGGGTACAAGTACAGCTTTGTTGATGGAAAAGTGTGAAAGCATGTACCAGCTGTGTATGCCGTTGGGTGTGTTCACTAGATCGGTTTTATCAAGCAACCTGCACAAACCCTGAGGTTTCTTCAAGGTAAATAGACTTCTTAAATCTCTGGAAAACAATCATGTTCATACAGATACAGTATAGAACAAAAAGTCATCTGCTTTAAAATCCTTTTGCATGCAGCCAACTGCATCATATACAAGCAATAACTAGTGTCTTTGCAGGCCAGAAACCAGCTGGACATGCCTGTTGATATTTACTGTTCTCTTGCTCTCCGTATAAAAGTCACAGTTCTCATTTTTCCTCGTGTCCTTCACAATCGTTCATCTCATCCATGGGAGAAAAAGAATTCTTGCTAATGTCGCCGCTAAAAGAGGCCATTTTCCCAGTCGGAGTCGGGTGTGGCAGGCTGGGACACGGTGAAGATGTCCTGCCGACTGTTCCTGGTTCTGGGGTTGGAGGGTTGGGCTGGCTGCCTCGTCTCAGAGAGCAGCCTCAGGATCTCCGCTACCTGGGACTCCAGGGTGGCCAAGCGGCCTGCCAGCATCTGGATGTCGCCCTTGAGCTCTAGTCTGGCCTCGTGCAGGGTGCTGTGCAGTTCCTGCTCGGGGATGGTCGGGCTGGGCTGGTGGTCCTCAGATGTGAGGGAACTCGGCACCTCGCCAGATTTCTCAGTCCTGGTGCCACTGCCGTCACAGGAGTCCGTGCTGCGAAGGGGGCTCTTTCCCCGACTGTCCTGCAGGGAGAGCTCCACAGGGCTGACCCTGGTAGTGCTGTTCCAGCCCCCCGTCGACTCCTCAGGGGACGCCGTAGCACTGCGAAGGCGCGCCCAGCCCCGGCTGTTAGCCGGCCTGCTGCAGGAGGGGCTCCGGGCCCCAGAGCAGTCGGATCCATTGAGACTAAGGCTAGGTTTCAGCTCCATGATGTCACGGTTGCTCTGCTTGTCCAACTCTCCGGCTCTGATGTAGGCCAGTGAATTCTGCATGGGCGTGATCTGGGACACGGTGACCACCCCGGTGTGGCCTTGCATAGGGTACAGGTCCCGATGTGGGTGGAAATGCTGGTCCAGATGGTTCTTCTCCACTTCCAGCACTGCACCCATCTGTGTCCGGAGCTCCCTCTGCTGTTTAAACTTCTGGAAGACCTTCCGGACAGGGTGATCCACTGGGATGGTCAGGGTCACCTCATTCTTCTGCCGTTGACGCTCCTCCTCCTCTTTCTTCACATCACTGATCTTCCGGAAGATTATCTGAGTGGTGGGACAAAGGCACAGAACTAAACAAGAGCTCACAAAGAACTCCTCAAAGCTTCCTGCCCTGAAGAGACATTAAAGGACGACACCCAAAAATTAGCTAAAAGTGGGGTTGGGAACTTTATATACAGTCATGGTTGTCATAGCCCAGGGGGCTGCAGTCAGGGGTCATGTAACACAGAAATGTATTTGTTTTAAAGGGACAGTCACAGGCTGAGGAACAACAAGGTCATCCTGTGTGTTCCTATCGTCAAGCACCATTTACTCACACGGCTCAAAGCGTAAGATTATGCTACCATTGCAGTTTTACTTTAATCTGTTGGACAGGAAGAGCTGACAAACCAAAAACAACCCCTCTGAATAAGGTGCAATGAATGACCTTGCAAAGTTGCATCACCGAAGGGTCCTAAACTGATCTGCTAAGTGGCAGCGTCGTCAGGCAACGCTTCTCATGTCTCCTGTCTCCACTGTTAGATGGCCCACGCGGGTTTTAAAAATGTTAGGGTGTTGGGTAGTCATGGCTGCGTGACCATTCCCAATATCAGTTACTCATGATCAACTACTATTGCCCCTTATCTAAGAGACCAACGACTCCAGTATCTGGGCAGAGAGGATCATCACTGTCATGTACACACAACGTTCATCACCAGTCGAGCTTTTCTGCTTGCCCCATGTGATCCCAGAAGGGGCTGCAAACACAGCTCCTTCAACTGGGAATAAGGTCAAGCAGAACCCGCAGATAAGTTCTTGTGTGCCCACGTGGAGCCAGATATGGCGACAGGCTCCATCTCTAACTGTAACCTAGTGAGGAATCACATGGCCAGAAACTGGAACAAGCCACCATGTCATTTGGAGACATGTGGTTAGATGCTGAGACATCTGGTCACACCTTGGTTTTGAAGGAAATGTGTAAGTAGGTCAGAGAGATGCTGATTACACGTATCCTGCTCACTAGTAGAAACCAGCGCTTGTCTTGGCCCTTAAAAAGACTGCAATAAACAGCAATGTGCAAAAGTCACAGAGCTACTCCAAGGGTGGCAGTAGAGATTTTGGGCTCCTTGAAAGCATACCATAATGGTCCGCCAACACAGACTAATCCAATTATCTTCCAAATTATTTAGGGTCCCTTGGAAGTGTCCTGAGAGCAGGTGAGGGATTTTGTTGAGGGACTTGGACCCCAGGCTAGGCTGCAGCGAGCTTCACTGGGCTGGGCTCATCCATGCTCACGCCGCTTAGGCAGATGGGTAAGTAGGATACTTGTTAGAAGTATTCACCAGTGCAGTCCTTCTCCTCTACTTTGTCCATCTTTCCTTTTACTGACGTCATGGGCTGTCCTGAGCAGACAAGTGGCCTTCCTCGCATGCTTACTGACACTCTGTTCAGGTCATCTGTGATGACTGACATGACCAGTATGCAAGGCATGGGCATTTGTGTTCCTCCAGCAGTTTCAGGCTTCAACTACGGCTCTGAGGATGGGGAGCGAGCCAGTAGGATCAATGCCACTCGATACTGATTGATTCTGCATTAAGCATCTTAAACAGCTTAAGCAATGTTTAAATCAAGAATGGTTTGTGGGAAAAGACGCCAGTTTAATTTTCAGAAGTATTTCGGAGAGATTCACCAAAGTAATTGGATTAACCGGAAACAAAAAAAAAATACATGCAATGTGAAAGTGACTCATGTACAAGACAGAAGTGTATGACTTTCTGCTGTATCTGGCCTCAGGAATGTCCCCCTGAAGCATCCAGCTGAAGTCGGCAAGCAAACTGGGACTCCTCTTCCCTTGATATCATTTTTCCATATCAGAGAGAGAACAGGATTCAAATGTGTTACAGCCTTGCAGCACTTTGCAATGTTCACAAATGGAAAAAAAAAAAACATTTTTCCCGAATTAAACTTTAACATATTCATACATTTTTAATAAGAAATTTTATATTACCAACATCGCCTAAAAATAATGTCACTCAAAAACTATAGTTGATAGCAAAATTGAGTGCATTTCTGAAATCAGCTTAAAAACACCTGCCTTATTCTTTATTTTTTTTTTCAGTGAGTAGAATTTTCTATGAATCATTCCTCTGCACTAATATACACGGTGGCACGCTTTCAGTTTGCCATGCAAGGCTGGAGTGCAGAGCGTCACCCGCAGGGTAACAAGCTGCCTGAGATCAGTCGCCCTGCTGGTTTCCAGTGCTCAATGATCCCAGGTCATGCGCCATAATGACAGGCCAATTAGGTAACAGCCCATGTGGTTTCAATGGCAGGTGCAGCGTTAAAATCCGGGAAGCACCTGATGATGACAGCAAATTCAAGGGGTGGGGCCAGGCTGAGACAGGCAAGGGAGGAATTACTGCAGGATTGCAGTAAGCAAGGTGGTCTAATGTAACCAGAGTTGGGGGTGGGGCGGTGGGAATTAAAATCAGCAGCCACATTCTGGGATGAACAGACATGCTACCCTCTAGCACCCCCAACTGGCACCCTGCATCCCAATCCAGCCAAAATGCTCTTCTAACCTCTCAATAATTTGAACAGCATAATCAGCCGAGTCTGCTTGACAACATGGCATCTGTGCAGTAAGTGTGGCCAGTGGTGAATGCTGTACCATAACAGCTACAACCTACAGCATGTAGCACTCGTGTTGCTGCCCTGACATTCAGCATGTGAGTTCCCCCCCCCCGGCCCTGACTGACATAGAGGCAAAGAGTGAGCAAAGGGGGAGGACAGAGGAGCCCGGCACCCCAGCGCTCCTGCTGTTTGCAGCTCCATGCAGTGTTTCCCACGGAGATGGCCTCTCACTCTAATTTAATGTCAAGTGCTCTGAACAAACAGCGCAGTAGGAGGCCAATGCCTCAAAAACATGCCACAGTGAGTTACAATCTGCTGTCGGGGCACAAAAATGAGCGGCGCTCCCACATTATCCGCGGCTGACAACAAAAAATGGAGGTAAGATTACTGGAAGCCAGGTAATTAATGCAGCTGTACGCGCCCATGTCGTTTTGAAACCGAAGCTCTCAAATATGCAGTTTCTTGCGAGATCTCTGTCGGATTCCTGTTTTTTCCCCGAGCAGCACAGGCTGACATTCTGTCATCCACTGCGCTGGACTTCAGTGACTCAGTACTGTCGAGAGAGTTGCCAGAACCTCGCCGGGAATTTCCGGAACCGGTTCCCCTCACCTATGCTCCCCTTATCTTCGACTGAGACCCTCAAAATGGAAAAGTGCAACACCCCCCAGCTCCCTGAAAAAGGGAGGAGGGACTTCCGTGTGTGAAATACGGCTCTCGAGTATACGGACCCCCCTGACTTTCCTGTGGTGAATCATCAGTGAGCTCACAGATGCATCAGAAATGCGTGTATTTTAAAAAGGTTTCAAGGTTTCCAATCCCTACCCATCAGTTGACCCACTGACACCCAGCGGTGGAGCGGCAGTATAGGTATGGTGCTGAGCTCCCTGAACAGCATCTGAGCTTCTTCGAAACTGACTGGCCCTCATACCTTCTCCTCTATCTGCTAATCTCCCACTCGCATCTCCATGGGAACACACCTCACTGCGTAGTCTCGCCCAACAACCATACACTACTGTCACTACTGTTGCCACCTGACAGCATTTGCTTCTAAAAGAAGGACCCGTAAAGGTATGGTCTGGCCAGGAAAAAGGCAGAATGGCAATTTCTTTTCACCTTGCTTCACAGGGATGGAGAAGGAAGTCCGGACACACCTACTCTAAGCTGACCTTGAGGTTATGTAATTGCACCAATTGTCCCAGTGGACATCCTATTGAGTGGACATGTGCCCCTTTATGTGGAAGCAGCTGAAGATCTACAAGTCGTGGTACATTTGATCCACATCTCTGGTGCCATCGTGGTCAGTAGGGAGTCTGTCCTTACATCAGACAACAGCCAACACGCGCAATAAAAAACAATCAGTGCACCATTGGTGGACTGGAGAAACTGGAGAGAAGCTTCTAGAAGGGCTGAGTATTGTAGCACTTAATTGCATAGCAACTTGTCTGAATTTCTCTGCATTCCTCTAGTACCCAGTATGATCCATGATCTTGTCATTACTGAAACTTTCTGACAAGTGTAACTTCAAAGGCTTCCTCATTATTGTAGCTAAGCAAGTATTTGTGTAGAAAACTGGTTATGCAAAAAAAGTTTTGATTCATTATTTACGAGACGGGAATGGGGGAAAATGCGTAAATGCTCCGTCAGTGACTTTGTTCTCTGGGTCTCGTTCCTCACCCACTTTTATTTGCTTCTTTACTACATCAGTCTCCATCTTTGTTCTTCTCCATTGATTCTTGCTGCTGTTGGCCGACAGCCTCAACAGCTCTCTCTGCTCGTTTGAGCAGCCTGGAGCATCTATGCAATGGACTACCACCATGTGGACTACCGCCACTCTATAGAGTAAGTCTGTCTTTCACTACAGGAAAACCCCAGTATTTGGACGGTAATAGCCAGGGAGGAGGATAACCTGCTCCCCAGTAATAATGGATTACCTGGAACAAGAGGAACCTAAGTTCCTAGCTGGCTCTAACTGTTATCTGGCAGACTAATAGCAGCATCCATTGTAAAACAAGGCAAAGAAGTTGTGCAAATATGTGAACAGGTAGTGTGAAAGCTCTCTGTTGGTGCGGGAAAAGCTCCCACTTTTTGGATTGGCAGTAATGTCGGTCTCATTGAAAGATGGTTTGTGTAGATGAGGTACCATTTGCGGCGCATTTATGGGATGGGAGCAGGGGCACTTCGCCGCACACGCTAAATCAGGCCGAAGCCGCAGAGCCTCTGCTAAAGAGGGGCTTCAGTTAATCTTGTTTAGCAAAATTTTAAGCCTGGAGTTGCCACATGGGATCGTCCCTTATTGAAAACTAAAACTCAATCTGTCATGTTTTTTCCCCCTGGGCATCATAGAAAACAGCAGGGGGTTCGGTTATAACTCATGTCCCAGGGGCTTCTAACCATATTAATGCATTTCTGGACAGGAGAGCCCAGGGACTTGTGAGGGTGCTGGTTTGCCATGTCTGGGGGCTCACAGTGTTCTCCCAGAACCCAGCCAACACAAAGTGCTTCTTTAATCAGACTCGGAGTCTTCATTTCTGATTGCGATGAGATGAATGAAGTCGGAGGCCTTTGAGGTTAGATGAGCGTTATGTGGGTAGGAAGGAGGTCAGACTGGGTCCCGGGTGAAATGGAAAACATTCCTCAACTGCAAGTCATGAGCTGCAATGAAAACCGTTTTCATTCCACTTGCAATATCTGTTTGCTCAAAGCCCAATCAAAGGGAATTCATTCCTTTTTGCTTGGATGAGGAAACTCTGGGTGTGTATGTGACCGCAGCGATTAAAGCTTCTCTGGTAACAGTGTAAAACAAAGGTGTATTTATTGCAGGGATGATTTAAGTCAAATTATATGTTGGGGGGTACGCGTCTCCCCCCCCAGTTCTTACACCCCTGCTCTCTGACACACGTCAGTTTCAGCAAATGTTACTTCATTACAACCACGAGGGAGATGACAGCCAATCATATTCCAGTATAAATTTACATATATTCCTGCCACTACTGCCCCTTTCGAAACGGGCTCGCTGGCGCCTACGTGACCAAACGGAAACCCTGTTAAAACATGACGGATACCTGAATCACCTCACTAATGCAGGCTCCATTGTGTGAACCCTAAGTATGTCACATAAGCCGTAGTTTGTAACACCTCATTACCCTAGTGCTCTGACTAACGATGGTATCACTAAGCCTCTGCTGCCAAACTTCCCAGCACAGGTTTTTGATAAATTACCATTTAGGGGTGACATCGATTTTTCTAGAAAGACATAGGGTCAGACTGGGAACAGGTGAGGAGCAGAACACAACAAAATATATTTTCCTTAAACCGCAGTTATGCCAAATCGTTGCAGCTCTGCAGGTAACCCAACCACACGCAACAGG
>JAODJX010000027.1:14466101-14503412 GCA_026776945.1 Isichthys henryi
CTTACCCTTTTGCGCAGGTTACAGGTGAGGATCAGGTTTCGGGAGAAGGAGTGAGCGAAGGCGGTATAGAAGTCCAGCACCTTCAACAGCGCCTCCCGGTGAATGACGTGCAGGTCACAGTAGGTCAGCGCCCGGACGTTGGCGCAGGCGTGGGCTAGGGTGGTCTCCTTCCAGAACAAGTCACCGAAGACGTCCCCTTTGCCTGGAAGAGAGATAACGGAGAGGAAAGAGGGAAAAGAGACAGAAACAGACTAATGAGGGTCTGGATGTCTAGGCCTTGATCAAGGCTGAGCTACCAATGCCTGCAGCCCACAGACCCCCTATCCCTGTACCAACCATGGCCTTGCAGTGTCTCTAGCTGAAAGGAAACTCCTTTGCTTTGAATGGAAATCAGACACCGTCATGTGCTGCTTTGGCATAAACTCGGCTGGTCATCCAGGATGTAGCTCCAGACTGACATACTGAGCTCATTACAGCAGATGGCTACGGCTGATTACAGGTGATGTGCGGCTCAGTGGGTAAGGATCAAAAAGATTTGACTCCCAGAGTTGGCATAGTGATTTTTACCATTGGGCCCTTGAGCAAGGCCCTTAACCCATTCGCTCCAGGGTGCAGCTGATCCAGCTTTCTCAGTTGTGTGTCGTTGCGGATAAAAGTATCAAAAGTAAAGGGATCAGATGAGAGAACTCATTCATCCCACCTGCATGGAGTGATAGAGGCAGCACTCCTTCCCTCTTACAAGAAAGGGCCAAGTCACTGGCCCTTATGATCTGCATCACGGGCCCTCATACCTCCAATTCATTTTTGTCATCACTGAACAGAACCATCTCAATTATTTTCAGCTGTATTGAGTTCTGCAGGCATATTTTGGCCATGGCTCCTAAACTAAAATGTTTCGATTAGAGATGCACCGATTGTATCGGCCAGCTATCGGTATCAGCCATTACAGCATTGGTCAACGATTAACAATGAGCCAACAGTTTATTTACTGCCACTTGGTTTATAATTCCATGATAAATCTGAAAACAATGCAGAGACCAGCCCCAAGGGTCTCTATGGAAACGCTTCCCCCAGTGAGATACAAATGAATGAAACCCAGACAGATGAAGACAGTCCAGCCATGAAAATCCTGTAACTGTTACACACTGATGTCAACGGCCTCTCAGGTTCTGACAGCTTGTGCATTTAATGTCATGGGCTTGCAAACGTGCCGGAAAATCAAAAGGAAAGTGAAACATTTATCGTAGGAAGAGCATCAGGCCTTGGAGGCCCACCGCCACTAAAGGAACAGCCCTATGCAATCCGGTGGCTCACACATGCCCCATCGTGCACAAGATCAACAAACCACAGGTGTCTCTTCTTCATGATGGCCTTTCAATGTCAGAGAAATGAGGACTGCTGACGTGGAACTGCCCTTTTCCACACTGCTAGCAGCCAACCCTCCTGCCCGCCCCGGTGTTAGCCACCTCCCCCGAGGCGACACAGACTCCAGGCTGGTGGCCATTAGCGCTGCTGATCGATGTTCTGCCCTGCGAGGTCCACCAGGGCCACTGCTAACAGGTTTCTGATTGATGTGTCAGTGCCAACTTAGCTGCCTATAGCGAGATGTTACACAGCATGGCTGCACCACTCCAGGAAGCCCCCCACCGCACCCGGAGATACACTAAAAAAAAGAAACAGCTCTGGAGCCTCAAGTACACACAGGACAGCAAGAGATCTGATAACCAGACATGGCCGATGAGGAGCAAGCTATGGTGATGTGAAAAACCTATGAGATCATTGGTGACCTCAGCACCTGACAATGTTAGACAGTGTTCCCCCCTTCTCTGCAGTTTCGGTCACCCCGTGGTCAACTGCCATCTGAAAATGGTATATTTGAAAAACATAGTACATATAGTACTATCCCCGATTTCAGAAATCTGCTGAGGGCCTTGGAACATATCTCCCATGGATAAGGGGGGCGGGCTATTGTACTAGGTGATACTAAAGTGTTTTTTCAAACCAGTCTAGCTCGTACCAAGAATGGCGATGACCTCATCGTCCTGGATGACCTCCAAAGAGCCAGACACCACAAAGCACAGTGTGTCCACGCTCTCGCCAGCGTGGAAGAAGAGGTCGCCTGGGGCGCAGTGGACGGTCTGGAACTCCACGGCCAGCGAGCGGAGGCAGCCATCGCTGGCCAGGCGGAAGGCTGGGTGCTCGTTGAACACCTTGCGGTTCAGGTGGACGCAGATGTCTGCTCGCATGTCTTTGGGGCAGGTGGTGAGTACCTAGGGAGACGAAGGCAGAGCCGGAGTCGGGGTAGGCTCACCATGGAAATCGCACCAAAATAACCTACCAAAAATGGCATGCAGAATTTACCTCTTCTGAAAAAGGAGGGAATGATCTTGAGCACCATGCATTGTACACAGATCAGATGTTACGACAATGTACCAATTTACACAAAGCAACAGCTGTCCAGTCAATTACACACAGTTCACAACCGCTCATTTCAGTTGTTAAGGGAGTAATGAATCACTTTTTGATCCACTTGTCCAATGCCATCAGAATTTCTTGAAATTCCAGAGAATATAATTTGGCAGGTCTCAGCTATGCATGCTGGTACGCATGCTGCCTGTGAGGCACGCCAGTTACCCCCACGCTGAGTCCATTGCGGGCACGCTTGCTCCATTAAGGCTGTTTATCTGCGTGAATACCTGTTCCAAGGCCTCCTGCAGACCTGCCTTCTGTGGACTGGTGGATCAGACTGCTTTACTGGAGCAATAGCAGATTCATGAGCCTAGTGTAAATTGGGGATCGAGGAGGCCTACATGCATGTACACACATATGCATGCTTCTAAAACATGATTTTTCTTTACAATTTCATATCGACTGACAGGGGCGTGATTTAGCCAGAGCTAATCAGGAATGAGCGACTGACCCTTAGGATTCTCGCTGATCCACTCGCCTACCTTTTCAGTATCGATGCCCTTAGTCATGGCCCAGGTGGAGACGATATAGTCCATGACCCTCTCGCTCAAGCCCTTGGGCACCTGGTAGAGTTTGAGGAAGTCACGCGCGTTGTTGAGCACCTCATGGTAACGGTTGGTGTGGGCGTACATTTGCTGGAAGATGGTGGTCACGTTACCGAAGATGGTGGCATACAGGAGGGCTGCAACACACACACACACACGTCCTGGTGACATATGAACCCCTCTAGCCTTGTCAGAAACTGGTGGTTTGTTCGGGTTTAGCGCTGCAACCTGTATGTTGGAAGTTACAGCGGAGCACCAACTTAAGGAAGAGGCACCAATTTTTGATATTTTCAATATTTCGATATCAGCTACTGGATATCATCACACAGCGTTTGCCAGGCATGTGCACATGTTTATGTAAAAAATTATATGATGTGCACATCCCTACGTGTCCTGCTGCTCCCGAGTGATGTCAGCTTCCGGACATTGTTGTTTGCTTGAAGTTTAACAAACTTTAGCTTTGCATTTTAAATTTCTTGTTAAAAAAGACTTGTATACATGTATGCTGTTACAATTGTGTGTAGATTGGAAAACACAAGTTAACTGTAAGGTTGCCATACACCCGGATTACCCTGGATGTGAATTTTCGTTGTACAGGGTGGTCAGGAAAAACTCATTGATATTCATTAGGTAAATGCTACCTGATTGGCCAGTAAACACGAAAGTGCATTAATATTCATGATAGAAGTGCTGCCTGATTGGTCATTGAACGAGAACATTCATTAATATTCATTGCTAATAGATCCCCAGACACGTCCTCTTTTTCATATCACTAAGTACGATATCATAGCGACTGGTCGAGTGCAACCAAGGACACTCCGCCCAGATTTTATGTGGAATGGTAACGACCAGCAAGTTTTGAATGTTGAAGTTAAAGAGTCATAGAAAGCATGAAGGATGAGGACCAACATTAATCTCTCCAGTCAGGAAACAAAACAAACTGGCCGGATCATTCGGTTTCCCTGAGCTGTTTACTGACAGGCTCCAGGCATCGCTCCCCTATGCAACATTACCATGGAAACATGACCCAAAAATAGTTCTCAAAATAATTCAGTCTTTTTCTAACCAAAGAGAAGGGGAAAAACAACAAATTAACACACACTCTAATGAAGCTGACAGCTGTTTTAGCCACATAATTTGGTCCTGCACTAAGTTTCAAATCTAGTCATCTCCTACGATAGATGTGGACAGTATCTGCTATTCCAGCACAGTAAAGCTCAGAGTCACACTGTAGTAATGCAAGTAATCATAGGAATGGCCAAGATCTTATAAGTAATTGTAAGAATGGGTATGATAATTAGTCTTATGTTGTTATGGTTACAGGTTTTTTGTAATAGCGATATGGTGTCATTTACCCAATCATAAAGGCATTTGACATGAAGCAACTTGACTCAGACATTTAGCTCAACAGCATCACCCCCTAGGGGAAAAAGCTGACGGCGGCACATGAGGAGTCAACAAAAAGTTCCATAAAGTCCACGAACAACAAGTGGTCACATGGCCTTACCCTCCCTTACAACAGGACGATGGGCACAAGACCCTTATGGTCACCTTTCAAAGACACTACTCCTGATTGTATCTCAGTAGTATCCACGTGCATCAAAGGTGTGCCGACTTAAACTGACATTGACCCCAGCACAAGCTCTCTAATCAAAACTGCACTCATTCAGGACCCAATCACCTCGTTCCTGTCCAATCAGAGAATGCAATCTTGTCCGGCCCATTACTAGCCAACCAATCGCTGCACTCATAAATCACACTTTCAGTTTAGGTATCTTCGATGCACCACTGAATTCTTACTGAGGCATAACTAATGGAAGGGCCTTAAATTCCAAATGAATTCTGTAGGGGTGTCTCTGCAGAAATACTGATCAGTGATGTAATAGTTGGGAAGGGCACCTGTTGGTATCTGGCCCCTGGGTGGCTGATCATTTTAATTATGATCTTCATTAGTATTTCTGCTTCATCACTGAAGCGTTTGATTGCCATTAGGTTTGCATAATAGTCAATTTGACACTATGGGTGAAAATGAGTGAAATATGACCATTGGAAATGGACTTGAGCATGTCAGTATATCCAGTTTGATAAAGGTTCAAGGTCAGCATAAGAAAAGCATTGACTGCTGCTTAAACAGAGAAGACAGAGAAAGATCAATTTGGGTACAATGGTGGACTGAGGGTTGCTGGGAATCAAACTGTGTTCTGTATGTTCTAGTGTTGCACCAGCATAGCAACAGACGCATTTGGTCTTTGTGCAGCCTGTGAGTCTCCCGAGGACCCAACCCAACCCACCTGCCCCCTTCCCCCAGCCATGCCAGGTAACTGTCACGTCCAGCCACCTGCTGCATTTGATTGCCACCACTGTCACCCTCGCTGAAAATCTGCCGACATGAAAGTTCACGAGATTCCCAGGAGAGGAATTGCAAAGGGAGAGGCAAATCATTGGCTTTTCATACACAGACCGGGTCGACAGAGAATCAGATCAGAAAGGAATGAGTCAGAAAGACTGAAGAATGGCAATTACAGCGAGTACAATAATTATGGACATGATGAGAGGCTCGCTGCTGAGTGACACCTGTGTAATTACTCCCCGGTTAAATATCAATCTCACATTAAATATTTGCTAGCGTGGCGTCATTTAATGGTGCCCCTCTTGCGGGTTCGGATGTTCAATGAGATGCAGGTATAGTAACATAAACAGCCAGGGACTGGCAATGCAGCCAGACTCAAGGCTTTGGGTCGAAGGCACGGGACACCAAACAGGCTGGTCTTCACAGGTCGCTGCCCCACTTGTCCCCCCCAAAAGGCCAGCTTTGCCAACAACAAACAGGGTGATAGACAGAGTTCTCTGAAAAGCAAATATATGCGATAGATTTTATTGATGGAGTCGAACAGAAGGGAAGGAGAAATGAAGTGAAACTGACCCAAGCAAATTTGGCTGGTTGCCTGTTTCTGAAAATACGAAGCTCTGACTTTATTAACTGTAATCACAAGTGGGAACGTTTTACATTAACTGCCTCTTCGTAATGCATTCGTAATGCATTCATAGAGCATTCATAAGCAGCATATACACTACCATTCCAAAGTTTGGGGTCACTTAGAAATGTCCTTGCTTTTGTCCATTAAAATAACAGTCGATTGATCAGAAACACTGTGTAGACATTATTAATGTTGTAAATGACTATCATAACTGGTAACGGCTGTTTTTTAATGGAATATCTTCATAGGTGTACAGAGACGCATTGTCAGCAACAATTAGTCCTGTGTTCCAGTGGAATGTTGTGTTTGTTAATGCAAGTTTATCATTTTAAAAGGTTAACTGATCATTAGAAAACCCTTCTGCAATTATGTTAGCACAGATTAAAACTGTCGTGCTGATTAAAGAAGTAATAAAACTGGCCTTTTTTGGACTAGTTGAGTATCTGGAACACCTCAGCAATTGTGGGTTCGATTACAAGCTCAGAATGGTCAGAAACAAATAACTTTCTTCTGAAACTCATCAGTCTATTCTTGTTCTGAGAAATGAAGGCTATTCCGTGTGAGAAATTGCCAGGGAACTGAAGATCTCGTACAATGCTGTGTATCACTCCCCTCACAGAGCAGCGCAAGCTGGATCTAACCACAATGGAAAGAGGAGAGGGAGGCCCAGGTGCACAACTGAGCGAGAGGATAAATATATTAGAGTGTGTAGTTTGAGAAACAGACACCTCATTGGTCTTCAACTGGCAGCTTCATTAAATAGTACCTGTAAAAGACCAGCTTCAACGTCAACAGTGAAGAGGCAACTATGGGAGGCTGGTCTTCTAGGCAGAAAACGCCGTATCTGAGAATGGCTGATAAAAAGAAAAGACATTGGACAGAGGAAGATTGGAAAAAGGTGCTATGGATAGACAAATATAAGTTTGAGATGTTAGGGTCACAAAGAAATTTTGTGAGAAGCAGATCAAATGAAAAAACATAGGAGGAGTGCTTGTCGAGATCTGTCAGCAGTCAGCTGGTATTCTGTGTATAATGGAGTGATTAGTGCAGTCGCTAGATCTCAGCTCTATTGAGCCGTTATGGAAGCAACTTGATTGAATGGTACGTAAGAAGCGCCCAGATCCAGCTTGTGGGTGATGCTTCAGGAAGTGGGGTGAAATCTCGTCAGATAACCTCGACAAACTGAGGTCTGCAATGCCCAAGGTCTACAGGGCTGTAATCGCTGCAAGCGGAGGACTCATTGACGAAAGCAAAGTGTGAAGAACACAATTACTATTTTAATTTCAAAAATGATTACTTCTAACTTTATCAATGACTATTTCCTGTTCATTTAGCCATATCGCATTTCTAAGTGACCCCAAATTTTTGAATGTCTTAAAGCATTGCAATAATAATGCATTCAATGAACAAGACATGACAGCTTTAATATACATTAATAACAAACATAATAATTATTTGATGTTTGTATTTAATGTGAATTAAAGCTGTTAAGGTATTTAGGATGTTTAGGTGTACTTCCATGCTTCTTATGAATGGTCTATGAATGCATTATTAAGGCACAATTATAAAGGCATTATAAGGTGCAGTCAAGAGTATTTACCAGTCTATGAGACCATACCCTAACACAGGCTACTCTTTCTGCATACAGGAATATTAATACAGACGAAACCGACTGTTGTGAGCTGGGCCTGGCTGTGCTGAGAAACCTGTTACAAAAGAAAATCCTGTTTGAGTTCAGTTTTTCTCATGTGTAGAGCCTCACCTCTGGCTCATGGGAGTTTCATTTGCACAAAAATGTTTTAAGGGCAGAACGAAAAGTGATTGGTTCAGGAAGATAATCAATCAGATTGGAGAGGAGGTGGATCCAAGCGACTAGAGGAGACGGGACCAACCAATCAGAAGTCTTGTCACCTCCTCTGCAATCTGGTTATCTCTCTGAACTAATTATTTTTCGTTCTGCCCTCAGAACATTTCCGTGTAAGGAAAATTCCCATGAGGTCACCGCTGACAGGATACTAAGTAAGAGCACGGTGTTTATATTTAGAAAGGATGCCTTTTGTTTGGTATATAATGAAAGAAGCGAATGGGCTGCTGTACCTGAGAGGCCTGAGTGCCGTGATGTGACAGCAGGCCTTTGTTATCTACTAAAGTGACACAAAATGTATGAGATTACAGCACGGCGCTTAGCTTAGCTACATCAGTGACACAGCCAGGCTCTCACATTCACATTCTCCTCTCAGTTCACCCTGTCACCTTAGTGTCGCTGTGCTGAGCACGTGGTGTCTGTGTGCTTCCTCCTGTGGTGTCCTGTCCTGCAGTACGGCTCTGCTTGCTCTATATGAGAGCAGGTTTAGAGAGCACCTGCTCTCGGGGCCGTGGAGAATTGCCTCATCGGGGCTGAACAACAAACAGTAATGATGGCTGGGGGGAAGACAGAGGACCAGTCCGGAGACAGGCAGCAGACCACCGAGTCACATCAGATCTCCCTGGGAGATTTGATTTCCTGGTTTCTTTCTGTAGACCAACAGTAGCTGTGAGAAGCTGAGGAGATACCAGGTTGTATTTTATAGACTCACACAGTCACCTGAATATTTCTAACACCGTTAATTCAAGGTAGTAAACAATAGCTTAGATGTAACCAAAGAAACACGGCAAACAGCAACTTAATTATTCCTTTAAACTCTAGCTACATAATGTAGCTCCATTCCGTATTCTTCCATCCATCCATCCATCCATCCATCCATCCATCACTGGTCCATTCTCTACCCAAATCCAGTAAAGCTTATACCCCCTCTGTCCTTCTGGATATGCAGGTTTTCGTTTTATTCCATTTACCTGGTTTTATTTGTTCACTTTCTAGTTTTTGGCACACGTTGTTTCAACCAAAATGCTTCCAAGAAACATTATGATCCGTATGTATCACGCAGTAATACCTCTGAAATGTATGTTACAGACTAAGCCAAAGCGCCTGCCTCCCTTCGGTTCTCCAGAGGAAGTACTGGACTCCCTAGCTTAAAGGGAAGTCCCCACTGGTACTGGCCACCCCCACCTCCGCCGACACGGCCCGGTGCCCTGGCACGAGCGAGGCGCTGCCCAGCAGGTATGAATCAGCGATCATTCCCGTGCGGACCATGAAACACATGCGCCTGGAGGATCTTCAGGAAATGGATGGAGCATATTATTAAGAAGCTGAGCACATCACTCTGCTGAGGAACAAAGGCGAAGCCGGGTGAGGCATGACTCATCAGCAGCCCCTAGACTAATGCTTGTTCACTTTTACACCACATCAGACATTTTCTTCCCTTGTTTCCTAGTACCCCAGATGTAAACACACCCTTACATGCTTCCAAACACTCACCCAGACACACACAAACGTAAACTCACTCTAATAAAAGTACATAAATAAAGAGCCCATGACTACATCGACGGCTACACAGCGGCACCGTAGAGCTCTGTGAGCCCACATATGTGTAAACACCTACTCATATCGCCATGATGCGTCACAGTGCACCAAGCGCTGAAGCTGGAACATAAAGGCAAGCAAACGGCTGAGCGAGGGGGCATCTGAGATCACTGGACACTGATTCAGATCCACGTTGATCGGTTGAGAGTCCATTTTTGGCTGTTGATCTGCATGGTTGGGAATCTCGCATTATCTAGGCCGGTGTTTCTCGAACCCAGTCCTTGGGGACCCCCAGACGGTCCACGTTTTTGCTCCCTCCTAGCTCGCTCCCTACCAGGAGCTGGGTGGGGGCAATAGCATGCACTGTCTGGGGGTCCCCAGAGACCAGTTTGAGAAACAATGTTCTAGGCTGTGGGTCTCGTTTGACACGTCAAGTGTACGATGAGTTTATCTGCGGATGGACCACTGTGGAGGTCACTGGGTTACATTTCCAAACATGTCTGCAGCGTGATATTTACAGGAGAGTCTCGATTAACTGCTATCTGACTGACAGGCCCTGTGCTTCATGCTACCTTCCTGCCTAATGAAGATGTCCTTCTCTGTGTGGGTGTTTACCACTTGAGTTAGATGACCTGAATGAATCAGAACAGGCTTTTGAGACGATCCTTTAGGGTCGGTTTAGGCTTCAGGATACTTTAAAGCCCTCGAGTCATGGAGATAATGGAGACTTGCAGCAAGGAGGCCAACTGCAAGGGCAGACTTTCTGAATCCTCTGAGCCGTGAACCTTTACCCTAATGTTACTGGTGTATTTATTTAAACGCCTATGTTTTCTCACGATAAGAGGCCTGTTGCCTTGCTGCATACTGTCTGCGTCTGCTCTTCTGATTCCTTTGTAAACTCAGAATGGTGATTCAGCAGATACTGACTGTCCCGAGGGGCTTCCCTGGCCTGAATCTTCATGCCCCAGAACACTTGGGCTACTGCCTCTGCCAGCCCCAGTCACCTGACAGGCCATGGTCACGGAGGACAGCTGGCGATAGCAGTGTCTGTGAAGGTGTGCCAGACTAGCAGCATTGGGGTCTCACACCTGTCTGGTAAGATGCTGGCAGCGATCTGGGTGGTGTAGAGAACTACATCAAGATGAGGCATCACAGCAACTGCATGGGCTCCAGACCTGTCTATTCATTGATGACTGTCTATCCCAGGTCCTCAGTCAGAGAGACTCTGTTCCCGTTTCAAGCATCTGCTTCAACTGACCTACTGCCTACCAGTGATTAAAAGAAGGTTCACTGACCCCCTTCCCAGGAAGGCAGGGCTGAGCATGGCTGGCAAATACGCAGAAGCACAATCTGTGCATTGGCCTCCAGGGTGATGCTAAATCTTGATGGAAAGGGTTCAGATAAACAAGCAGTACTTCCGTCAGAACCATGGAATTTCAGAATAAAAGTCTTGGACGAATCTAATGTCCTGTAGTGGATTTGTGGTCTGTCAGTGGATCGGCCTCATAGCTGATCTGCAGCCAGACTCTGTTTATGTGAACAAGGGTCTTCGGTGTGCACAGGAGAAAACAAGAGAGGCCTCACCGAGCTCATACCCTCATACACAGGACTGAGTGCACAGTGACGCCCATACCGAAAGCTCCGACTGCGGTGCCCTGAATATCACAGTGCTTTATGTGGCCCGGAATAGAAGCCTTTTGTGATTATCGTCAGTATTTACCAGTAAATGACAACTCAGTAATGCACAACAACCCTCAGGAACATTTATTAAAGGCCTAAGCAGGTGTCACCTCTGAGTAACTGACTGATAGCTATTGATTTATTGCGGCTGTCATTGCAAATCGAGTTAGAATTAATCAGGTATATGGCCTCCTGTAAAATGTAAATGCAGCAAGTCCTTTGTTTTAATGTTTCATTATAACTGGACGAGAGTAGCTGTGGTTTTTATAAGACTGCAGGGCATGCCTGGTCTTTACGAGGTGATAATGTGTAATGCATGAAGGACTATGGTATAAGGGGTTTATCTGCTATTTTCAGAAGTACTAGTTAAGCTACCTCGAGGGGCCCTCTCAAACCCCAAACTCCATCCCAGCTCTGCTCCTGGGATATGGCATGCTGGTATGCTGCCCCCATGTGGACTGGAGTGGAGTGGCAACCACCTTGCCACCCTGACTCTGATCCCCCCCCCACCACCGCGTAATCATCATCCCCTCAGGAGACACCCGAATAAGCCCTGAAAGAAGGAGAAAATAAAGTGGTATTTACAGCCGATCATCATCATGGCCACGGAGAAGATCTTCTCGCCGTCAGTGGTGGGCGCGATGTTGCCGAAGCCGATGGTGGTTAGGCTGGTCATGGCGAAGTAGAGGGAGGTGATGTAGAGGGAGTCCTTGCTGGGGCCGCCCTCCCACCTGCCCGAGCCACTGGAGTTGTAGCGGTAGGGTGAGCCGATGCTGATGGCCAACTGGTACAGCCAGCTGTCCTGCTTGATGGTGTTGGTGTCTTCGTCGATGACCTCGTAGTCGCCAATGCTGTACCAGATGCAGGCCAGCCAGTGGGCCACCAGGCCAAACACGCACACCAGCAGCACCAGCACTGCTGCTCCGTACTCCATGTAGTGGTCCAACTTGCGGGCCACTCGGCCCAGCCGGAGCAACCGGACCACCTTCAGGGAGCTGAACAGGCTGCTCATACCCTGTGGGGGAGTAGGCATGAGGTCACATGGTCAGTGTTAACTGACAGCGCAGCACAGAAAGTAGAGGACTGCAGTCACACATCCACCTACACACGCGCTAGAATCACTGGGTGGATAATGAGCCATTTTCCGGATCTCACCCTTCCAATCCTTCCTGCATCATTCCGATTACAGCCTGCAATGTTTGGGCCCAGTGTGTTAGCTGGGCTTTGAGTTGCTGCAGATTCCTGCATGAGGTGCATTCCAAAGGTAAATTACATTTACTGGCTGAAGCTTCACTGAGACAGCAAAATTCCAAATAGTACTCAGCATGCATCTGGCCCATGTAACGCAGCTCGAGCCAGCTCCCAGCATGCCTCAAACCTGTGCATGTCCTGTACATGCTGACATAGAGAGTGCCAACATGTGGCTGTTTCACTGTCGTGCATAGGCCATGCGGGGATATCTATGGCCCACACACACACACGGACACACACGCTGTCTCTCTAAACAGAGAGACACATCACATTATTATAGCACTAAAACTCATTTTGTCTCAGCTGGATTTGAAGATGTACTACATCCCATTGACTTGGAACAGGTCCGTCCTAGACATTCGCTGGCAGATGGCCCCATTATGTCTAAACTCTGCCTTTTGCCACTACTGTCTGAGATGGCTTATGCTCTTGTGAACTATTTCTCCGTAAGTGCTGATGTCTGGCTAGGCAGGCCTCGAAAATTGGACTGAAATTGGTGATTTATTCCTTTTTGGTTGTCATGGGATTTCCAGACTATCATCAGCACCGTCCCCGTCGTTAATTTGTGGATCAAACTGCGGACACATAGTGATCGCACTGCAATTCTGCCCAAGAACCAGAACCAGACTAGAGCACTGCATGCTGGGAAATATTTGCACACTCTTCATGGCCACCAAGGCTATAGCGTGAGCCGCTAAACATCGTGCATGACGGCACCAGTGAACTACAGCTGAAGTGTAGCTTCACCTATCCTACTCTCCCATAATCACCGCACTATTTTTGCCCCATTCTCCTAAGTAGAGGCAACGTCGAGCAGACAAAGTGGAGGCAGACAATAGCCCTGTGCTAACATCTAATTAATGCTTGAACGGGAAGGCCCAGGGGCACGGTAAAGACAGCACAACGCTCCGCATTTAGCCTAAGACTCACAAAATAGTGTGCAAGCTATGAGTGCTTCTACAGTGCCTCTTAATTACCAGACACCTATTTAATCTTGAATACATGAAGCTGGGATTTATGCGGCGTTGTAGACGGCGCTTCTGACGTTGCTAAAAATGGATGAAGGACGTGCTGAGGATGCAGCCTCAACAGGCTGCCTGGCTGCTCTCTCTCACGTAGTAACCTCCGAGCATGTGCCACGGGTGACTTTTCACGCCACTCACGTGTGGCCAGGACTAACAAGCATGTAAGCGTGGCGGGCTGCAGGGGCCAATGCGCACAGGTGGCAGCAAGGAGTCGCGCCAGACCCATAAAGGGAAAATCGGCCAATCAGCTGTACCCGGGCTGTTAAGTACGCTAAGGTAATGAATATGAACTGATTGGACGAGGAATGAGATGGAGAGATTGCCAAGGATCAGGGCTTCTAGAAATAACCTCACATGATGACCCTCGGCATGGTCTCCAGTATATCAGCCATGTCTGTGTCTGGGCGGATGGAGACACCATCGCTGCTTCATTACGTTGCTCTCGGTGCACAGCTCAGGCAGACCTGATCCTCTTGCTGGCTTTCTTCCATATGATGTCTGTCTAAGAAGTTTCTACAAAAGGCCGGTGTGTGTGCAGGTTTTTGGGATTGCCTTTAGGTCAGCTGTTCAAACCCAGGTGTGAAGACGCTTCAGCCAATCATTAGTGATCTAATTAAGGAGTTGCAGTGAAAACCCATATACCCAATAGCCCTTTCTGGATAGTATAGGTCTAGGTTAATACCTGCTGAGATGAGCAGAACAGGGCAGGGTTGTCACACAGACACACCAGTTACATACACACATTTGCTGCATTCCCACCCTCCCCAGCCATGCTCAGCCTGTGACCTGTAGGCTCCCTGCAAGCCTAATCTCCCTGTGGCTCTTCATTGAGATTGATGGTTCAGGTCCAAAAAGTAAAAATCCAGACCAGGATTTTGTTTCAACCAACCAGTAGAGTATGAAGAATCACAGTCACGTGTGTATTTTATAGTATATTTTATGTCATATCGGTGCAAATGCACACCTAAAATACTATGCAATCACGCTGTTACAACAATCGATTGTCGCACGTGTCGCTTTTTAAGGTGAATGCGTACTTGCATACCAGTCAATCCCCGGTCATAGAGTACGCAACTGGTTGGTTGAAACAAAATCCTGGACAGGATTTTTACTTTCTGGACCTGAACTACCCACCTCTGGTAATTCACATCATTGCTCAGCATTATGGGACTCTGGCAGCCTGAATCAGCAGCACAGTGTTGTCAAATTAGTATTTCCATTATTTTCCCAAGGATCATTGCATCCAAACAGTCACTCTATGCTGCATTATAATCAACACCTTGCAGCTTCAGCTGTATCACTAAGGGAACAATCTGCTGTGAAAACCAGCACATATAAACACACACAGGCAGGCTCCCAAAAACAATATCAGACACAGGCGCTCAGTACGACCAGATGAGAAACGACCTGCACTGCGTTTATCTGGCAAAAAAATGACCTTCATATATGAAGAGCAGAACTCTTCTTAACTCTGGTCCTTCAGTGTCAATGGCGCGATTTGCTGGTGTCCGTACAAAGGAGCGACGCCGGGCCCTGGCACAGCAGGGTGGCGGAGCTGCTCATGACTGCGCTCCACTGGCCAGCCCTTTTCCACAAACCGCCCTCAGCAGGAGGTCCTAGCTGGGGCTCCACAGGGAAGAGTGATTTCCAGTTGCCACAATGTTTGATCATATTGATTTCCCATGAGCCTCTGCACTCCATGACATCTGTCTGCGTCTCCTGAAGGCTCCTTTCGACACAGCGGGTTTCCGGGGGCACAAAGGGGGGAAGAGAACGGACTCCATAATGACTGTTCACGTCAATTTACTGACCAGCTCTTTCTTTCTCTCTCTGTCTCTCTCTCTCTCCCCAACCGTCTCTCCCTTGGTTTCTCTTCTCACAAACACAGCAGTCCACATTTGCGCTGCTGGTTTGTTGCATATCATTCTTCCCCCCTTTTTTAACGGGGAAAAAAAAATGCAACTCCATCCCTAAGGCTACGTCTGGTGCAGGCTTGATGGCTCAGACAAAAGAATGGCTCCATCATCCTCAAGTAAGTACCCCTGGCACACCACTGGCCTGTCACTGTGTCACTGGACTCCAGTCCAGCTGGTGTCACATTGACCAGTGTCATATGTCCATACCTCAAACAGATGGGCAGAGAAAACTCCAGTAATGTGACTAGTTAGTGCAAATTCATGCACTAATTGCAAGGATTTACAATTATCCTTAAAGTTACACACATGTTTACATGAGCACCAGACAGCAGATCTTGACTGTTGCAGTTGGGAAATTTGGGGAGCACCATGTAAAACTCAGCTCGTCTGCATTGACCCTGATCTTCCAGAGTTGCACCAGTCAGATCCAGGCTCGTCAGCTCCTGCACTTTGATTATTCCTTATTTTCCAACTATCGGAAGTGACATTTCCAAGATGACCGTGGCAGTTCATGTACGGTTTCAGCGTGTTGGAAAAGGGTTGCAACGTACCAGGCCAGTAATTATCTCTAGAAGGGATTCCGTTTCTCTGTCTGGCCTCATGGGTTTGCTCTCTGTCCACTCTCGCCCACAGATACAGCAAGCGAACTTGTACATGTCAACTGCAGGGTGCCCACCTGACCCATGTTGGGGGGATGGGTTGGGCTATGACAGGGTTTGTAAACTATTATGTCAACCATTTCAATTAAAAGGACCCAGATTTCACTTGAGCGCCGAGTTCTTTCTGTGTGTTGATTGGTCAGTCTCCTATAATCATGCGCGTGTCACTGATGTTAATGAGAAACAACTGGATGAGTCTTTCGGTCAAGGAAACAAACCAGTAAAAGTTCAGGATGAAATAAACAATTTTTCAGAGCATGGGAGCCTTTCAGTTTTAAAGTAGCTTGTAAAACCTGAAGTAGCTTACAGTGTCCCTCCTGACATGGGTTAGGTGGTCACCCTATCCAACTGTCACTCACTGAAGGCTGTGCACTGTGCAAACACAGTGTCAGTCCATCGAGGCTGTGTGACCAGATCACGCACTTAACATCCATGGTTGCATTACTGTATTTCTTTGCTGCCAGGGACTGATAAATGGCAGATGTGTGTAACCTTGGAAACCACCAAAGCTTGTGCGAATCACTAGCTCTCTCTCCCTGCTTCATTAGTTGAAATGCACGGCACAGGTGAATCGTCCTGTGAACAAAGGCAGAGGAGCTCCAATGCTCAATTCTGGTCTGAGTTTAGCTGGAAATAAAGCCCAAAGGAGCCCACTGTTATTCACCAGCATGAAAATGCAAACTCGGCTGTTTGCATTTGCATAAAAAGATGAAGAGTGAAATACGGGGAGCTCCTGCTCAGTTCTGCAACTATCCAGCTTGATTTAGCTTGATTTCCGGATGCAAGCGGCCCCAAATGCCATCGTATCAGGCTCGACCCTGCATGCACATCCATGTCTGAACTCAAGGTGAGGCCAGTGATAAGCAAACACCCAGCCACCCTTCCCTTTGCATCCCAAGATGCAGGCTAACTTGACCATTATGAATTCCACTGCTTTAAGACCATTACAGTCAACCTATCCTGAGATTCTGCATGGGCAGTTGTAAGGGTTAGGTAAAAGGACAAAGCCTTGCATGGAAAATATACTCATCAGCTTCTTAAAGGTCATACTGAAACAATGGTCTGATTAGCATAAGCAGTAAATTCAGTTTTTTGCTCCTCACCTTGCTACCCACAGCTCTGCGCAGACCACACCAGAGGCAGGATGGCACGTCCCCTCTACCAGTTTGAGTACCTCAGCTGCATGTTTATGTGCATGTTGGTCTTTTGATTGGTTGAGATCAGCTCTGCCATCACGATTTAGCGTGACGCTGTGATGCTCCACTAACTCCGGTCCTTCAAACTGCAGCCTTTCTACAAGACACTGGTTAGCTAAGTCAGTTTTTCCCAACCCGGTCCTTGGGGATCCCCAGACAGTCCATGTTTTTGCTCCCTCCCAGCTCCATACTGGGGATCCACGAGGACCAGGTTGGGAAACACTGAGCTAATCAATGGAAATCATATCAGTTCTTTATATTGCTTCTGTCTCCAGAATCGATGGGTTTTCATAGCATGGGATTGGCCTCTTGACTATAAGCGTCCAGGGAAGAGGACACAGTAAGATATATAGAATGACCTGTGGTTTTTTTATTGAGGTAAAAGCTCTTAGATCTTTTTCTATGGATTTCCAGGACGTCTAAACAATGGGTGAAACACATTACCAGCAACAGGGAGTAGAACTGGCCGTAAATCACTATTTGACGATATACATCTCAGATTTAGGGGAACATGATGTACCAAAAACATTCATGTTAGGAGGCAAGTACAGACTCTGTTTTTGCCAAATCTTATTAACACAACTCCATAAGATGAAGAATACTGCACCTAAAATGTAGGGCATATGCAAAGTGTATAATTTACAGACGACTTTGGATTGAACCATTCTAGCGGTAATTTAAAATCCATCTGATGAAAGCCTTTCTTGTGGTCAGCAAATAAGCACAGGTGAGATGAATCCAAGAGCAGTACAAAAATATAAGTATGTAAGTAGCTGACCACCCTTAGTCCCTCAGAAAAAAATTAAATAAATGGATGGTTTACCTCATCAACGTTCTCAAAGGCATTAATGATGTCGTAAGGCAGGCAGGACAGCAGGTCGATGACAAACCAGGTCTTTAGGTAGTTCATGCGGATGAGCTTGGGGTCCGAGATGATCTCGCCTCCAGGACCCACAAAGGTGGTGTGGAAATTCAGCACGATATCCGCTAGGAAGATGACATCTACTATGCTGTCCAGAACCAACCAGGTTACGTTGTTCTGCTTCGTCTTGAAGGACACGTTATAGGGCACCATGATGGCTGTGTAGAAGGTGAGGATGAGGATGACCCAGTCCCACGTGGCCTTGAACAGGCAGTAGTGCAGAATGATGTGGGGGGGCGTCTTTGGTGCCTCCTGTTTATACTGGGGGAGGATGTCAGAACCCAGCTGGAGAACCTGTATTTTTGGGAGACATTGATTTTTGAGAGGAGTCAGCGATCATATATCCGCCATGACAATTAATCATCCATCAAGTCATTCAGTCATGTTCTCTCTGTTTATTTATTTACTTGACAGTTACAGCATTATGGTCTTAAGTTTCTACACATCTGAGGCAGGGGTGCCCACAGAATTCTCATTCATGTTACGCCCATGACGTACAAGCTGATGGGTCTGCTGTTACGAGTCAAACAAAAACATTTTAATGATATTTGGGTAGTATGTGGGTGAGCCAGTTAATATTCTGATCATAGCCTAATGTAGAAATAGCTTGCAAAGCACCACTGCCTGCAGCCTGAGCTTCAATAAAAGTGTCATGTCCTTCCAACCACTTATGATTCTTACACAAACCCTTCAATGTCTTCAAACTAAGGATTATTTGGCGGGCCAAGTTTGCCATTGTCGTACAATGATTTTGCAGAAAAACAAGCCCGAAGTCACTTGGAAAAAGCAGACTTGGTAATGTGCCCATCTTATGCTATTGCTAGGGTACAGAGTGGGTGTGTTTGGCGTACAGGCGGGGGCGCTGCTGGTCTGATGTCTCCATGCCTCAGGAGTCCAGCGGCAGCGTAATGAAGTAAGTGGTGGTTGTATTGATACCAGCACATGAAAAGCAAAGGGCTAAGGCAGGGTGCAGAAGCCATTAGCCATCCTTCCTCTGACAGCTAAAACTCTGCTCTCTTACTGAGTTCCAGGACCTCGTGTGGAACTCATGTGGAGGCTTTCAACACCCAAGGAACTCTCAGAAGTTTTCATGGCAAATTAGCCCCTGTGCTAATGGTTGAGACACACTTTTCGTACTATTCTCAACCCAAATAACTCAAAAATAAGAACTTATCTGTGGACGTGTTGCTACAAAGTTTTATATGTAAAGCAAGCTGTGCATAATGGTTGTAATATGATATCAACTGATATTGCTAACAATGGCTAACAATTACCTGGGCTAGAACTAGATTTCATGATTAGTCGGATTATTTGTCAGATTTAAGGTAGTTCGGACTAATTGAAAGTGAACGAAGATAAAGGCCATTTAAACTGAGGTACCTTAAATCTGACAAGTTGTCCGGCTAAGCAAAAAATCTTGCTTTTCTATGTGGGTCCATGGTATTGCTACTTCTGTGGCAAATGGAACGCACCATTAGCCAGTATCTAAGGTACAGTAGTAGCTGACTGGCGAGGTGAGAAGCAAGTCTCAGCTCCGCCCACTGTGAACTTTCGCATCGGGGCACACAGAGGCCACACGCTGAATCAGACAGAGCCGACACTGACATTCTCATTTCCTTGTAAGCGGCACGATCTCGCCGGCAACTGCCGCCCTCCCCAGCAGGAGTCAACAAATAAGGAAACCCCTTTCTCATTTCACACAGGAAAGAGCTTTCTCTTTTAAACCCTGTTATGAGACTTGACATGCAATTGGACAGGAGCTGGGCAGGCACCAAATACCGTCGTGAAAGACGATTACCCACAAAAATATGTTTCTGGAGAGAACCTAAGAGGACCGCCACTTGCTGGTACTCCAGGCTGAGCTTAATCTCCAAGTGTCGTCTAACAGAGGTATGTGCGCTGTGCAGGTAACAGCACTGCAGCTCCTGAGTCCCTGGGTCAGGCAAACAGAGAAGGGGACTCCAAGGGGTCAGATCCCCACACAAATAACACTTTTAGACACGTGTGACATGAGAAGACAAGCAGATTTTGTAAATCCATGTTCATGATTCACTATCCGTTCATTTTCTGAAAGCGCTTGTTCTATTCAGGGTTGCGGGGGGTCGGGACCCTATGGGCATAAGGCAGGGAACAGCCCAGGATGGGGCGCTGACCCATCGCAGGACTCATTCACATACCATTCACTCACACATGCACACCTAAGGGCAATTTGGCAACTCCAATTAATCTCCACGTATTTTTGGACTGGAGGGGGAAGCTGGAATACCCAGAGGAAACCCCACAATGACACGGGGAGAACATGTGAACTCCATAAACAAAGCCATAGAAGAGCCTCAAACCCTGGTCCTACAGGTGTGAGACAGTGTTGACCACTGCGCCATCATGAAAGGCAGCTTCATTTATCACAGACATGTTGCTCCCTGGGAATGCGTGCGTGTGTCTTTACCTCAGCCAGCCGCGAGTGCTTGTGGCTGACCTCAGCCTTGTTCATGGGCGTCAGCTGCTGCATGGCGCTGCGGCTGTTGGTCAGGGCCCGTGTCAGTCGTGCAAACTTGGTCCATCCTGCCAAAGACAACCGGCATCATTCCGACTGCTGGGGTAACTAATCACCATCAACTGAATGGCAAATGCCCCCCACAGGACACCTGAAGGAAGGACATCCTGATTTACATAAAGTGAACCACGCTGGTAAGCAAATTAGTGAAAAGTCAGGACAGGTGGTTCCCTTGTGGACTCAGCCTAACACAACAGCTCCTTGCTGCACAACAAACTATTTTGGAGACAAATGCTGTTTGAAGGAAAGTGCTGTAATTTTCTATTTATTGTGACTGCGGCAGAGTAGAAATCCGGTTATGTAAAAGCATCCCAAGGGGGAACAGAGGGTGTTTTTCCTGAAGCAATCAGCAGGAGGTGCCCACATCATTTGATGCATGAAAGCACAGCCCCTAACGGGATTCCTCATTAAAGGATATTGGGAGCTGGAGTTTATACTGCATGAAAACTTTGGAAACCTTATTAAACCCCACTGCAGACAGAAAGGAAGAGAGCCTTTCACCGCAGTTAAAGTTGAGGACTATATTCGGTAATGGCTGAATTACAGAGGGTGCGGGGAGGTAGGTACCACTGTCAACTAATTACACACAGGACTGTTTTGCTTTAAAAGTCCAGCTGCCTGCAAGGCCTCAGTCAGACCAGAGTGTCTGGGAGCAAGCGATGCGAGATACATCAGAGTCGCGTGTCGGGGATGCTGAGGGTCAGTCTTCACGCTGCCTCTGCTGATTACATCTATAGTGTCTGGAGAAGCTTGAGGAACATCAGGAAATGACAAATTCTTTCCCCGCCACTTTCTTACCCCTGTTAGGCAGCATGTCTACCCATAGAGAGAATCGGGGTTAGGATGTTGCTATGTTACTCTGTTATATTACTGGTTGTTCTATTACTTTGTAGCACAAAAATCCTAGCTTGTGTGGCCTCCCGTAATTGTAATGTAATTACTCCCTACTGAGACCAAAAGGCAAGGTGCTATCCAATGCAGATCAGCTAAGAAAGACCGAACAATCAGGCTGTGACAAGCTAGGATGATCAAGGAACCGAGTCATTCATCACCATCTCCTGGTTCCTGCCCTTTTATCTTGTGACTCCTGCCTGGATGTGATTAAACATGCTCTGCTGTCTTTCACTCTGTAAAACGGCTGGAATCACACCAGGTAGGAGAAGAAGGCTGAGGCAATGGAATCTAACACCAGCCATATTATCTGCCCTTTAAAAAAAAAAAAAAAGTAGGTTTCAGGGTGGTGCTGAGGGCAGGACCCCATCGTCTGGCAGCTGCACCATCTCAGACGGATGTGCGCCTGAGAGCCGACCCTACCGGCTACTGCAGACTGCTGGTATCTGCCACGAGACTGGTAATGTTTTCAGCAAGTTTCTTTGCTGCTCTCCCACGTGAAGGTTCCTTAGCCTGTAGAAGCAGAACCTACCCTTGGTGGTCTCGTCCTCAATGGGATGCTTAAAGAGCGTGATGTCTTTGAACGTGCACAGGAACAAAACCACCCTGTCATACTCGTTCCTGATGGGTGCGATCTGCATGTAGAACCAGACAGGATTCCCTGGGGGGGGGGGGGTGACAGATAAAAGAAGAATGACAGACTGAAAGGGGGATTTGTACTATATGTGCCATAGCACCAAATGTACCGTAACACTCACACAACGTATATGGAAACATATAAACTGAAATCAGCTCCTGACAATGTACAGATCCTTTGAAGAAGAAATATATCCAGAAACAAGTATCTGTTCCATAAGATCTGAAAAAAGAGATGATTGTATATCTAATTTAGGAACACAAACACTTGCATCCCAGAATAAACTCCTCGTAGGAACACAGTTGGGACGCAAAAACCAGAGCGGCTAAGATGAGATGCTCTTCCGCACGATCCATGGCACGGCTCTCGGTACTCACTGTTCGCCCTGTACAGCAGGATCTCGAAGCAGTTGGTCTCATAATTTTCAAAGGTCTCGCGGACGTTATCTATCGTCTTCCTGTCGGTCAGCTCTCCGTACATAAAACTGTGGGAGGAGGTAGAAATGGGTGAGGCGGAAGGTCAAAGGGGCTTGAAAACGGCTGGGTCACAGGTCGTGATAATGGTGGGGCGGGGGTGATGGAGCAGTAAGTAAAGTAAGATTTGGGATTGTGGGACTGTGGGATGCCCGGGGAAGGGGAACTCAACAGCGGGCATGTAATCCTATTGAAAGTTGCGTCAGAACAGCTTGCAGCCCGACTGCCTGAAAACCTTTATTTCCTATTTGAAAATTCATTGCCCCACCGGTGTCGCGTGACGCCATCTGATGCTGTGGGAGATGGATCCTGTCCGATCTAATAGGCTTCCAGGAAGCTCCAGCAGGAGAAATTAATCAGCTGCTTCCAACAGGCAGCGGCATGGGCGCGAAGGCAGACGCGCGGGAGACGGGGCCGCCGAGAGCAGCATGACGTCGCGGGGCTGATTTACTGGAAATCCGCTGCCTTTAATTTAGCGATCCCACAATGCCGAGCGAGCGTCTTGGTTAAGCTGCGCTGGCAGCAGCGTGTCGCCACTGACAATCTGTCCGATCTGTAAAGTCTCAAGAAGCTCTCGCTATTTTACATTTCACTCAGGTAATTTTCAACAAAAATCCTGTTCCGTTTCTTTCCAGAAGGTCTGCATATTTTTTTTCTTTTTTCTCATAGCATTTTGTAAAAAACAGACTTATTGTGTGCTCGCCCATGGATTCAGGAGTCCGGATTCTAGCCCCAGCTGTAGTCAGTAACAGCAGAATTCCTGCATGTCAGACCCAAATAAGATCGATTATTGCGTTATTATGGTCACAGTGACCATACCGTGCACCTCAGAAACGGTGAAGGACAGAATTTTGGAATTTATAGGAAAAGGATTAGTTTTGTCATTGCATGAGAGAGAGTTTGGTTTTCTTCCCAGGACGCTTGGTGACAATCAGGTGAAATCCACGTCACTTTGCGTGATAAGTATCTACAGCTGCAGTGTCTGGATTGCAAGATGGTAACGGTGAGAAAGACAGTTTAAACGCAAACTGCATAACCTCACACAGTAATGTCACACAGATATAAACCACTCATGTGAAACAATAATTATATCGTGCAATATGAAGCTAATGACACGTAATGATTGAAGTGAGGTGAAAAGGGTGAAGATCGTTTAGTAGATTAATAAAAATCCTGCGCTGAGGTCCCCATGACAACAGCAAGCGAGGGCCTGTGTTGGCGTTGTGAGGACAGTGACACACTGGCACACGGTCTCTGGGTGTTTTCTGCAGCATTTGCCCACTTGGCCTGTCTTCCTGCAAAGGCAGTGAAGGTGCTCAGACAGGTGCCAGCTTACACTGCAGCACTCTTAAGCCTGCAGCCGCCTGAGTGCCGTTTTGCTCGTGCCGTCATGTGACCTTGGGACCAGCCATCGCAGTACCGTAACTCCATGCGACGGCGTACCGGGTCCTCCGGGCTTCCACTGCTCCTCTCCCCAGCGGGCGGGGGCAGCTACTGTTCTTGTTTGTGTGGCATCTCTTGGCCAATTAGGCCGCACGCATGTAAAGCCCCACCTCACCGACACTCCGGGACGGTGGCAGTGGAAGGAGACGGATTAGCGGTGGCAAGGCTTGACGGCTGACTAACGAATCAGCTCGCAGAAAACACACACACGGAATGCGACACACAGACCTCTCTCACTGGCGTGTTTACATGTGGTTCTACCCACCAAACCTGCCTTTGGCTTAATCCTCCCTAATGCAGTGTGGGAGAGGTGCGCCTTTACCTGCACGTGCTGCTCTTCTGCATGACTTCCGCCCGGTGGTACCCTGACAGCTTGCAGAAACTGTCATTGCTGTAGACTATAGGCCAGCCCACAATCTGGGCATTTCCCAGGAGGAAGCTGGTTTCTGAATGACAGGGAGGAGAGGGAAAGCCAGGTTACAGCTTCCAGGGTGATGAGAATTGTTGTCACACAGACTCTGTAACATGCAGGCAGACTGCGTCTCCTCAACAAAGCAAGAGTCAGAAGACGAGCTGTTTGATAAACTTTGAGGATGGGGCTTCCCGGGGAACCGTGGTCACCTGTATAAAGTCTCCCCTTTCGTCCCCATCATCTGTAACTAAGGATTCCCTGCTCTTCCACTGAAGATGAGACCACCACAAAAACTAATGGGACGTGCTGTTGGATTCCATTCCATTCCAGGTGCCTGCCATCTTACCCACCATAGGGAGCCACATGCTCAACATCTTCAAGGGCAACGCAGCGCTGTCACTAACACTGAGACTGCAGTTTGGCCTTATATAGTAACACACTGACCTACAGGCCTGGGAGCCTAGAGGGGCGTGGCGGTTGCAGTCGATCGAGGGTCAATGAGACAAAACAGACCCAAGCGACTGGGAGCTGGCTTTGCTATGGGCTGGTGTTTGACATAACCCCCTTTGCATTACTCACGAGTGGCCCCGATGCGCACTTTAAAAACTCCAAAAATAGCCCCGTGTCAATGCGTTCTGTGGTGGGGGGCTGTGCTAAAAACCAGGCCGCTCTTTGTCCCACTAAGCTGCTTTTTCACTGCGGTAAGAGACTGCAGCACCTTGTAGCAGGACGATTAAACCAGGTTAAAGGGGCCGGTTGGGATGGACAGAGCAACAGAGCACCTGCGGTATAATTAGCACCTTTCTACTGTTACACTCCCACAGAACACTCACCAATAGCAGCTCACTGTGCCAAGGGTCAAAGGTCAGGGGTCAACGCAATCTGCTTCCCAGGTTCCTCCCACTGTTTTCCCACTTTGCTTTGCATGCCATAGGAACCAGCGATGGGTCCACATTCTGAAACTGACAGCCCACAAAGTAGCAGCTCCAAGTACCAGCCAAGCCATTAGCGTACCACAGCTCCTAGCTGGGACACTGGCCTGTTTAAAGAAAGGCGCCACCCTGCTGGTTTCCAGGGGGATTTGCCTCTAATGCCCTTTCTGGCAGACAAACTCTGATAAAGCCGCCTAAGATCGCAGGAAGGAAACCCAGAGTAGATACAAACAAATGGACACTGTGTAAATGTTTGACACACTGAGGCAGATTCTAGGCTGTACCAATCTTCATGCTCTGACAGGAGCGAGTGTTACATGCACAAAAACATCTTTGTAACAGTGGTGAAAACAGAGATGGGAGGATCTGTACCTACAGAGTCTGAGTTATTTTGTAATCCTTCTAAAGCACGAGATCTCAGCCAACCAGGGGCTTCGACCACAGCCAGTCACACAACAGCTGAGAGGCCGTCCTACGCCGCATCACACACTGCGACCACGAGTCAGAGTGCAGTAAAAAATTTACATGGGGTGTGGGGCACCACATGCTTTTCAGCTCCCGCCAACTTGAGTCCGGCGTGGGTTTTCGAAGTTGCCGTGGTAACCAAAAAAAGGCGAGGGAGGGATGGCAGGCACCTGGTGGCACGTTCAAGACGCCTTTGCACTGGGGAACACTGAAACTGTCATGTGACATTTTATCACCTTCCACACAGTGCCACTTCTGGCATACTCTGTTCCTCAACCTTTCCTGCTTCTTGTGGAATGGTATTGTCTTTAAATTTCTGGTACCAGTCCAACTTCAGTAAAACAGTAGGCTATTACTTTTCTGGCACCAATATCACCTCATGAGAAGTGGTATAACCTTTTATGTAGTAATCATGCTTCGGTCTCTGCTGACAGGAAAGGAGATAATCATAACTCCGTCTGTGAAGCCGCTGTTAATGCACTCCGTTTGTGAGAATCAATATTGGCGCAACGCGTGAGGAAGCACTTATTAAGCTGCTGGATAAAGAACCGTCAAGCCGGAGCGGAATATTTACCGTGGCAATTGCTGTCGGCGTGGCCGGGGTGTGGGGCAATTTGAACCGTGCAGTTTAATGAGCCTGGTGCTGGAAATGAAAGCGGCTCAGTACGAAACTCAGCGTTTCCAATTCTGCAAGCTTTCCGCGCCGTTTGCTGGCTCAGCTTGCGTGGAAACACCTCCGCAAGTAATCAAGTGTTTAAACTGTTACGGATATTTCACAGCACCGGCAGGAGTCCAGGACAACCATTGTAATTACACAAATCATAACGAAGATATTTTATTAACTGGATTTTTACATACGCCTGCTATAGGCTATAATTACAAAGTAGTATTCTGGATTCTTGGATTGCAATTTGAATAATAGAGTGCGCGCATAATCATAAACTGCAATTATAAGGCTTTTAAGATAATAAATTTAATTATATATTAGGAGGCAATAAATTGTCAATTGATTCGCAAGTGTATACAAAAGTTTAGAAATTTATAGAATAACGCCAATACTGGCTACTGCAAAATGCTTTAATATATGGACTAATTATGGCGCTCAGTCCCGGTAGCTTAGGCGCGCGCTGGGGTAGCAGCCCTGCCCAGATTGCGCCCAAAACTGCCTCCTTGCGGCGGACCTCGGGATAACCACAATGTGTCATCATCTTATACAGGTTACGCTAAATAACTCAACGTATGCACTTTGTAATACGCTACTACTAAAGTACAGCTTGCATGTAACACGGGCTATTTATTAAATCTGTACCGTTTTAATGCTTACACAAACAATGCTATAATTGTCACAAAATTCTTTTATCAAATATACGCCATTAAACAAGACGAAGCGCTGTATCATCGTGTAAAATAACCACGTACCATTCGTAGAAATCTAAATATTTCCATGGAAAACAATAAAATTAGCCGTCTCGGCGTGTCCGCCAGCGCAGTCGGCAGCCCCCATACCTCTGCAGACACCCACCCTATACCACCCATTTCAGCTTGTTTATGAGCAGCGCAAAGTTCTCACCTTTTCGGGTTGCACACTCTGAACATCTAAAATTTCCGATGCGTTATTACACTGTTTGTGAATCATGTCTTCATTCATCTAAAGTCACATTTAGCGTGGTAGGATTATTATATTAATATAAAGTGTGTCTGCGGTACATACAACGTGTTGACTGCTGTGCCATTTGTCAAAATAGGCCTATGGTGATTTTCCCTAGTAAACAATATTGATTAAGAATTTTTATGGGGAACATGACAACTGAAATACTGTTTTTTTGTATTTCTCTGCTCAGTATAGGAAACCCTGAGAGCAAAGAAGTAAAGAATATTCCGTTTTCAATCTCTGTCTACTACCGTTCGGTAACCCAGTTCAGACGTTCAGACTATTTTACAGCTTTTCCTTTACGTTGCTTTAATTTTTCAATCTATAAAACATTTTAAGCAAAATACTGTTTGCGTTGTTTGTACCGAGAAGCACACGAAATACTTAATTTTAATATGATATGGAAAGTATCTACGTAACCATGTAAGTTCTTGTCTTAAGCCTACACTTTTATTAAAATTACGCATTCGCGTGATTGCAGTTGTCACCTTAATATTTGTCTTTTTAAAACAAGTTTTGATTCACTTTGTTAAACAATTGTATTCTTGAAAGTTTAGTAATCCTGCACCTACAAAAATCAGGCAGTTCGCAGAAAGAAATCTGTTAAAACACTTCAGGGTTAATTTTATAACGAAATATGAAGATTATATTATTTCTACAAAACAATACATCTATAACACGCCAATTAGGCTTAAGGATGACAAAACACAGCTAATAAAATCGCACTGTATATAGGACGACGAAGTACAAAATCACTCCTTCATCCAGATTCAATATCGCAAGCACAATCACAGACTTATATTTCCATCATGAAATTAAATTAAATTAAAATTAATTAAACGGAGCGCAACAGTCTTGAGCCCCATGTCATCGTCCAGAACTGCATAGGGACCTGTCACTTCAAACTACGCTGCTGCTTATCAGCCATCTACTGCTCAGCATCTGATCTCCGGTCAGGTCAGTATTCACTTAACCGCTGTCCATAATTTGCAAGACTGGCAAAGTTTATCAACAGCCGGCAGTCTGACGTTTATTGAGCACCAATGAAAAGATGTAGGACACATATACAGCCGTGACTGGCTTCTAAAACTAATTATAGGCGATATACATTAATCAGTGATAGTTAATATTTCTCCATTCGTCTTCTCGTTTCATGTAAACTGAAAAGCTTATCTTCTTACCACTTGAGCGCCTGACAATATTTTCCAAAAAAGTGTTCTGAGGTGCGACCAGCCCTCTCTTTCCCCCGGGCATTCTGCGTTTGGACAGTGTTGGTCAGGATGGCTGATCTTGCAGGTGAAAAAGTCAAGATAGGTATGTTTCGGCAGGATGGAGAAAATCATGGTAACGTCGCACCGCGGCTGACTCCGGGTCTCCGCGCCACCAGCGCTCCGAAGCTCTGCAATGTACTCGACTCGACAGGCGAGTGCGCATGCGCGGCTCCTCCGGCGCGCTTTAGTTCAGACATTCCCAGAGCCGGAACGACATCGTTAATGGGGTTCACTGGTCTGAACCCATGTTTGAAGTTTCATATTTCAAATTACAAGTTTTATTGTCACCTGTATTCGTGGAAATTCTTGTGCCACAATTTGGGGGGATAGAACACACAACGGTAAGCGTGATAGTAAATAATAGATATGTAGTGCAATATGTGGATGGGATAGTTATTAAGATTATGAAAGATATCAAAACGATATAAAGTGCTGGCAAAGTGCAGGTAGTAAATTAGCAAAATTGGTACAATACAGGTACAAGTCAGTGTGTTACCCAGTGGAGTAGGATGAATAGAAAGTTGAGATTTCAAATCCTGTGATTAGCAGAGTTGTCTCACCATTGGGCCCTTGAGCAAGTCCCCAGTTTCTCCAGGAACTGGCTAACTCTGCTTTTTCGATTATATGTAGCTTTATTTACTGTACAGCACTTTCGTCCAGTGCTGGCTGCTTAAAGTGGTTTATACAGTAAATAAAGTTGGATTGCATTGGGATTGGCTTTGGACAAAATAATCTGCTAAATAAATAAAGGAACCTGATGGTTTGTGGGAAGAAACTGTCTCTAATGCAGATGGTACTGGCAGTGGTGCCTTAGGAACACAGCATAGGGCTGGTACTGAGGTCAGGTCAGGTGGGGGTCGCAATGAAACACCTCGGGTTCCTGGTTGGCGACCCCCCCCAGGCCAACGCGCGGTGTTATGTGGGCAAACCCTTGGTCTGGTCCAGCCACTTGCGAGCCGGATCACCCTCAGGGAGACGCGCCACATGGCCATAGTGCCATAACTGACGCTCCATCACATTGCAGGTAATGTGCCTCATTCGGGACTCCCTACCCAAGGAAGAGACACAGTACCAAAGGAGTCCAGTCTACATCTCCGGTTACAGGACAGTGTCCATGTCTCACAGCCATACAGCAAGACAGGAAGTACCAGAAACTCTAAAAACTTGGATCGTCGGCCTCTTACAAAGCTACCCGGAGAATTACACACACTGCTCTCCCATCCATCATCTAAATCCATCTAAAGACTTCATAGGAAGAGTCACCACGTGGACATCGCTGCCGAGGTAAGTGAACCTCTCCATGAGGTTGACACCCTCTATGCAGACAGACGCACTGCTGACATCTGTGCCCAAGAAGTCACTATGCGTTTTAAGGCAAAACAGGGGAGAGAATCAGCCGTATCAAAGCAAATACCCAGATCATTCCAGGGAATAGTATAGCACTGCATAAATAGGGTACATTGATAAATAGTAGATCTGAACAAAAATCTCTATTAAATAACAGTAAATATAAGAAGTCATTACGTGCATGCATACATAACGGAGGATTCCCTGTCCAATTTCTAAAGCGCATAAACAGGCTGTGCTCATTCATTAAAAACAAGGCCTATGTCCCACCGGGGGGGGGGGGGGAGGGGGGGCTTATTTCCTTTTCCTTGTAAGTAATGAACCAACGGCACAAGTTAAATGGGTCACATGGGGCTTGGGGGTCTTCGGTGAGCCTACAAATTGGCATGAATCTCAGCTTCAGTTGTCAGATTAATTAGTGTAAATATTGTTTCATATGCAAAGGATGAGTTTTGTCTTTTACTTCATGTATGAATATTAAGGTCACATTTATTCGTTGTAACAATTAAGTGCCCTTAATGATTGCTTATTGATATTATAAATCTAAATTTAATATGAGTTGAAGCATAGGCGTCCTGCTGTCATGACCTGCACGCCTCACCCTCATGTCTACTCCGTACTGTGGCCCTGCTAAGCCACACCTGATGCATGTTACCCCTTATTAGTCCTTGTATTTAAGTACCTGTTAGGCCAGCCCCAGTCTGGTCATTAACATCGAACCCTAGCGTTGCCTGTGCCCGTTCCTTGCTCCATTCCCCGGTTTTGATCCCCTGTGACCCTGTTTATTTTCCAGTTTGTTTTTCAGTTCAATAAACCCCCTTTTTGTTTTGTCACAACACCTTTTCTCAAGTCATAAAACCTGCTCAAGAATTCAAGGCATTTTATTCGTATACAGTCAAACTATAACCTGCAGGGAAGTGAAAAGTGGGCAACTCCACCACAATAAATAATGTGAGCAAAATGAAGACAATGGAAATAACAATATAATAAATATGTAATAAATAAGAAACAGAACATTATACTGAAAAATTAAAGACCAGAGATACAGTTGAGGTGCATAAATAAGGAGAGAATGTAAAATTATAACGGTCATTTAAATATTAAGTACTGTAATGTTTAGAGGATAGAAGCTTCAGAGCTTCTCAGTTCTCACGCCCATGAAGGTCCTACGTCCACCGACCCACCCTAGACATTATGGCTCTGTTTACGTTTGGTTTTAAAATGCATCTTGGGCGATAGGATTGCAAGCAGACAGCCAAGACACTTGGCTGTTTCCACCTGTGTCTATCATGCGTCTCCTACATGTCCAGCTGACAGCTTGTGTTCAGATTTCATTACTGCCTTTGTTACTTACACTATAAGGTCCATTGGTCCCATGCACAGTTAATGTGATGTCCGTGTCGGGGACAGATCAGGACACATTAGTGTTTAGACTACAAAAGATATGTAGTAAATTTGTGGCTCAGCCCACCTCGGCAGGAGGTTGTTGCTCATACTTAGTGCTGTCCACTTGTGATTTGCTTGCCCGGGACATTTTTGAAACCGAGTGCAAACAGGTTCTAATTGTTTTCCTAATTCTATGTGTTTGACTGAACTTCTCTGCAGTTCTAGAACCCCATCCTTCTCCGATACCCAAAGCTAGTTAATGACGGTTTTCATTTGCCCAGTAGGTGACAAATATGGTCATGTATCAATTAAGGAGTGCTTTAGGTTGAACGGACCAGCAGAAACCATAAATATTTTGGAAAAAGGCGGTTGAACGGCATGCGGGAAACAGGAGCCGTGACTGTAACGAGCTGTCGGTCGGCCGTAGGGTCAGAGAGCGGTGAGTTATAACACCAGATCATCTTTAACGTGGGGAGGGGGAGGGGGGGGCGGGGATGATGCCCCAACATGAAATAACAAACTAACAAAATAAAGGGTAGAGTTTCCCTTTAGGCATACTGCTGGGTGCACTGGAAATGTGAAATCACTGTGATGTGTCTCTCTTTACCAAAGTAATGTTATTTTGGAACATTATTTATTCATTGGAAGCGCTGATATAAAGTGTCCTTTAGTTTTAAGGTAGTTTTAAAATGCGATTTTAAACAGTTTTTTTTTGCCAGTTATATGATATAGTACTTTCTTGTAGGATATGTGTCAACATCCTACAGTATAAAAATTCTAATCTATGGCATAGTGATCTCAGATTAGTTGGGAAAAAAAGTAGTCGCGTTTTTCTGCGTTTATGCTATCTTCGGCAGATCAGCGGTGTATGGGCCACTTCCATCATCTTTTTCTGACTGATGGAAGATGGAATTTTCCTTTGTCACTTTCCCCCAAGCTCATCCCGCATGTTGTAGAACCATGTCACCTGACCGAAGAACAATTGAAAAGGCCAGTCGCACCTTGGCAACAGCTGGGCGCCATCATAGCTGCGGACAGAGTGAGTCAGTGGGCCCCACAAGAGACGGAATTTACACAGCCCCCCCCATGGGGCAGTATTAGACACTTTAGTTTAATATTGGTAGTGTGGATACAGACATGTACATAATCTTGATGTCAGCCACATGAGAAAATGATAATTAGCAGGCCAGTGGGAATGAAGAGCTCGTACTTAGGGAGTAGAACAAGGAGAAAAGGGTGTGACCACAAGGGGGCACTGTTAGTGTGTTTATATAGACTGAAGTTTTCTGACCCTGTGTTACTGATTAAATCCATCCATCCATCCGTCCATTTTCCAAACCGCTTATCCTACTGGGTCGCGGGGGGTCCGGAGCCTATCCTGGAAGCAATGGGCACGAGGCAGGGAACAACCCTGGATGGGGGGCCAGCCCATCGCAGGGCTACTGATTAAATATTAGACTTAATTTAATTTGAATTAAATCCAATAATTGAATATGTCATATAATTTTAGTGATAAACAACATTTTGCCCCTTTTGAAAACTAGCTCTTTGCTGCACGTAATTTCCAGTGTTTTACTGCAGATTTTAATTATCACACTGAAAGGGCCAATACAGACTGACTATTCAGAGATGAAGTCCGGTAACATATGAAAATTTTGACTAAACATTCCCTCCTAATCTCCCAAGCAACAGCCAGTTCTCAACGCATGAGGCTGAAGTTCCTAATATTATAGCCAGGTGCTTGGGCCTGATGTTGCCATGGAGATACCTGCTGATGGCAATCACCACCGGCAGCGCCTGTACAAGATATACACACGAATTAACATTAATGTCAGCCTATTGTGTTTGTAGAAGCTGCAGAAATAATCATTTAAACAATGACCTATAGTAAAGCAACTGCCAGCCATATGAATATCATGTAGAACTGTGTACTGTGTAGGTGCTGTTCCAAGTGAGTTGTTAGGACGTGACTCTGTTGTCCTTCCTCGGAGGATAGTGGTCTGTCTCTTGCGCCCTGAACGGAGTGTCTGTGGCTTGACTTACGAAGCCTGACCAATAGGTGCGTGACGCTAACAGCTGATTTGCTGTCTCTGTCCTGTATTGAGGAATCTGATTGGACGGTAATTTGTCTAGAATTACCGTAAACAGTATTGCTGGTTAAATTATGAGTCTTTGACACAAGAGAGGCTTGATTGGGCCAAACTAAAAGAATCCTGCCCAGCTACTTCTACAAGGATCTTGATTATTATTCTGAAGCAGCCTTGTTTTTTGGTGCCTCTCTGATACTGTCAGTCAGGTCTATGCTGGTGTGGTAGGTGTCCCCATAAGCACTGACATGAAACAGAGACTGGGAAATCGGAGCAATAAAGCCTAATTAGTGGCTTTGGCTTTCAGATGGGGCACCCCATTTTAATTGTGCATGGTACAGTGAGCAACATCTCCTTCTCCTTTCAACGCAGCTTAAAAAAGCACCGTCTCTGTCGCTGGGCTGAATGCGCGTGGCGTCGGAACACATGAAGCCTGCCTGCATTCCTGGCACGGTGGAGTTTTGGAGTTAATAGCAAGAAAAATTCTTTTGGCCGCGATAAGTAACAGGGGAGTAGATATTTTTAGCTGCCTTTAAGCATTCAAGCGCAAAGATGGGTAATTTCAACACAAAGAATGCTTTAAAGCCCCCAGGCGTTACATCACTTTTATTTCGCCCTCCGCTGTGTCTTTTTAATGACGCCTCAGTGTCTGATGGTACCTGTGTTGACTGGACTGTTTGTCCTCATTCGCATACTATATAAGCAAAAAACCAAATTGGGGCGGCTTAGCTGAGTGGGAGGTCTGGTTCCAGTAAAAACAGCCCAAAACCAGTGTGCCGCCTAGCAGGTCAGATAAAAACAGGCTTGGGTCTGGTGACTGGGACCTCACTCTCAAGCATCCTCTTCACAGTATGCTGAATGGAGCTCCTATCTAAATGGGCTCAGCTGTAACTGGTTGCAGGGATGCCTGTAGGTCACCCTGGGGTTAGGGGGGGGGCTGGCATTGGTAAAAGTTGTTAAGCCGATGCCTCCCTGGCCGCTGAATTAGCTGCCCCCTGTTATGTCACGATGTCACATATGGGTTAAATGCAGAGGGCACATTTTGTTGTTGTGGTGTGTCAACGATTACCACTGATCACCAAATTCCAAAACTCTGAAGATGCCTCCTTGGGCAGTTGCCCATCCATTCCTAGGATCCACAACTGGACAGATTAGATCCTTCTTTCGATGTAGAAGGTTGGTCAAGAAGTATTAGGGGCAGATGAGTGCTTTGACTGTAATGACAAGTGTTCTCTTCTCTGCCCAGTCATCTGTCTGATGCGGCTTCTCTCTCTGGTGGGCAGTTCTGAACAAGTCCGATCTCTGCATTAGGGAGGAAAATTGCTGACAGATACATCAGGACTGGGCCTTTGCCAGTCTGCCTGGGGCTGAGGAGCCCAATGGGGGGGGGGGCAGGTCAAACTTCAAGGGCCTCCACAGCTTCACCTGAGAATCGTGGCTGGTAGCACTGTTTTTATGCGATATCCCAGCCTGCACTATCCTCCCACTTCCTCCCGCTCTGTCACATTGGCTACATCAGTGTTCATTCATTCAGCTGCCGCGTCCTCAGCCTCCCGTCCACACAAACAATTCTCACCCGCTCCCATTCCCCGTATCGCTTTTTCAGCACCATCTGTGAGTTGGCTGTTAATTAAAAAAAGTAATTTACCTGCAGAATTGGTTTTCCGTCGCAGTCAAATTATGACACGGTGGCAGTTAGAAGCATTTTGTGGTTTCAGACATAGAAGTGGTCTTACAAACCCTGCTAATGATTTTTTTTTTGTTCTAGTAACGTTTACTGAGCGTTATAATTAAGATATGGAAATGTTCAAAGTGTCCAGTTTTCCTGATGTTTCTGGAACATTATCCCGCTGCTACAATTAAGAATAACAATGTATTAACAGACAAAGGGTATATAAGAGCGGTGGATAACATGGTTGAGCTGCCCCCCAAGGGTCATGGGTTCGAGGCTGAATGCCATGTTTGTATAAATATATCATGCTTTCATAAACGTATATTTTACAAAAAACAATATCGTTTGACATTAATTGCATTTAAAGGATGTTCAAGTAATAATGTTATTACAGTATACTAACATTGACAGAACCCTTATTAAAACATAATACATGGAATTGAATGTTACTGTGAGAATGTTCTCTGTCTATTTGGAGAGTACCTTCACTTAACATTGGCTTAAGTTCTGGGAATGTTCTCTGTTATTGATGGGGAACGCCAGAATCCCAGGGTTCTCCAACTGCAGGTCCTGGAGAGCAACTGTCCAGTAGGTTCCTGGTATTTACCTAAGAACTGGTGTGATTCATCAGAAGCCAGATAGGATAGAAAACCTACTGGACAGTAGTTCTCCAGGACTGGAGTTGGAGAACCCTGGTGTGGAGTCTGTGTTGGGTTTGCTGGCCAACTGCCTGCCCAGTGCAGCATCCCCATGGAGACGTGTCCCCTGCAGTGCCTTGATCACAGCATTAATCAGTTACATCTACTTCTGGAATTTCTCTTCACTGCCACATGCCAATAACTACTAAAAATACCAAGTCGATCTGGAAGCCGTCCATAAGCCCACGCTTTGGGACACCAAGCAATTGGTCGAATGATCATTAAACAAGAGCTAAGGAGGATCTAGACCTGCTCTCTTGGGGTTCCTTTGTATCTCAGGCAGCTTTGGTTCATGGGAGGGAATGACTAATCATAGCCTGTTGTCCATCAGGCTTAGCGCTGCTGAAAGTGATACAGTAATTACCAGCGAGGTGCAAATGTAATGGAGGGAGACTCACGTGGAATAGCATCTGTGTTCAAGGGGCATCTGGAATATTACCAGATTAGAAGCCCTTGGTTCTGAGTTCTAAAGGAGAACCAAATGGAAAGGCCTCAATTCTGTATAAGTTCTGCTAGTGCAGTTGCACTGAGGAGTTCAAAATAACTGGGCCTATGGACAGGTAGGGCACTCAGAGCGTGAGGTAGAACTCTGCCATATTTAACTGATCTACATACCAGCGAAAACTGGGTCCAAGCATCTTAAATATTCCTCTGCTCTGGCTCTGAAATGCTAGCTGGCAATTTGCACAGCACTGGACAGCCATAGTGGAGAGTTAGCAAAGTGTATGTGGTGGGGGGGTGGGGGTTAGTCTTTTTTTATGTAATCGCCTTTGTCTTTTTTTATATAAAATCTTCACAAGCATTATCGCCATCCTGTTTTAGCAGTTGGGCCGCGACTGTGCTGTAATGTACGGAGCTGGGCGTGTGAAGCCATCTTTCTCTTCATTTTGGACGTTTGTTCAAATTGCAGGAATCCCTTATAATGCTCGTAGAGCAGAAGCACCTTTCGTCTGGATCCATTTAGCAAACAAGCCCGGCATGAAACCGTCGAGTCGGACAGTTTGTTTTTACTTGGGTATTGATCGCGCACCGGGAAATCGATGGCATGAAGGATGAAGCTGTAGGATGCTGACATATTCCCAGCCTCTCCCTGTGCTGGAAATGTTACTCAGTTCATTATTTGGGCAGAAACTCACCACCTCCCTGGCTGTGCATATTATCTGCATGCTCTGCTGCTGGTGGAAGGCAGAAAAATTGCAATATTTATGTCTGAATGTGGGGCGGCATGGTGGTGCATGGGTTACATGTGTGTGGAGTTTGCATGTTCTCCTCATGTCATCGTGGGGTTTCCTCCGGGTACTCCGGTTTCCCCCCACAGTCCAAAAACATGCTGAGGCTAATTGGAGTT
>JAODJX010000027.1:14524575-14537490 GCA_026776945.1 Isichthys henryi
CCCCCCCGAATCATTGCAAAACAGGAACAGCAAATGCAATCTCTGACAGGGTAGAAACTGTATAGTGAGAATTACTAGGTGAAACAAGTGGGTCAAGTGGGATGTTCAATGATAGTTTCCCCCCCTCACTCATCTTAGTGGTAGTAGGTTTGGTGGGTGATTTATTCATGTATGTTTTTGTTTGGGCACGCTGTCCCCTAGCCGCTGACAGTAAACAGATCAGCCAGCAGGTGAAGGAGGCAGAGACTGAGACTGCAGCAAAAATGGAGGATGTCTCAACAGCGAGGGCCTTCTTGGGACGTGTGTTGTCTGCCTGGGACTCCTACCATGAGGCCAGCAGCTCTATACATGCCTGGCTGCAGCAGGACACTCAGTCCCATTTCCCCTCTCAGACAATAGAGGTACATATTGTATGATATGGTAATTCATGCTTGGTGACACAGAGGTACTGTTCCTTGGGAAAGGGACGTCCTTTGGGTCAGAATGTGTGTTTCTTTGTTTTTCAGGTGACCCCTGAAGCGACAGCTGAGTGGAGCTCCCTCCAGACGCAGCTAACTGAGGTGGGGGTTTTCCTGACTGAGGTGACTGATCCACGGACCAGCCGTCTCTTGGCTGACGAGCTACATAAGGTTAACACGCAGTGGGCTGACTTTGTAAAGAGAAACAAATTGGTAAGTATGAAACATGTCCTTCCCCGAATTCCAAGCTAGGCCTCTGATTTAGGTAGCTATGTCCCCTCATTCCAGTTCTGCCTGTCTTCCTGCTCCTTCACTCAGGCTGCAGTTTCCCAGCCTGGCAACAGCCACGAAAGTCCCCAGGCTGTTCAGGCCCTGATGCGGGAAGCTGCCCAGCTGATGAAGGAGCCTGTGGAGGTGTCATCCGGGCCCCTGCGCACATATCGAAAGAGGTTGCAGGTACATGTGAGAGAAAGCTGTGATTCACATGGTCTCCTTAACAGTCAGCACCCTATAAATCCGGAATGGGTGGACCTCACAGATCCGTACATATGTCTGTGTTCCAGTTTATGTTGAAGAGGTTTGAGAAGGTAGACCTGGATGATCTTGTCCCATCCCTAGACTGTACTTCTGAGATGTTGCAGAAACTCAGACTCTCACTCCCTGAGGTACTGGATCAGTCTCCTACATTAGTTTCTTTGTTTGAGCTATTGTTACTCTATATGTAATTAATCATGTTATTTGTGTCTATATATGCATATGTATATGTAGGTGATGCACACAATTTGTGAGGCAGAGAGTGTCTGTGAGGAGCTGCAGCGGAGTGTATCTGGACTAGACAGCCGGCTGGCTGAGTTGCAACTTTGGGAGGCGGAGGCCAGAGAACTGTACTGCCACCTGCTGGAGGGGGAGGTCAAGTACAGCAGGGGGCAAGATCCCAGGGCCAGGGTAAGCTTCCTCAAGTGCAATTCTGATCTTCAGAATTAGATGTGCTTGCATGATTCATTTTCTTATTTTTTCTTATTTTAAGGCAAAGCCAGTACATTATATCTTATTAAATCTAAAGTTAAATGCAGCATTGGAAAATTGTACTCTGCCCATGAAATTTACAATGTGAATGACAACTTAGATGTAAGAAGTCTACTTTGTGAGATCACATATAGACTGTGTTCATCGCGGTTTCCTTTTAGCCCTCTCGCAATGCCAATTCCGTGGGTCCCACACTTCGTCCCTTCTCAGCATTGCCTTTTTGATATCCGCCAGGACATGATCTCTCGTGGACTGCAGCTGGAGGGTCAGGCGGTGACGGAGGAGCAGGACCTGCAGGTCATGGTTATGTCAGCGCAGAAGAGCTCGCCATTGCAGTATCTGATCGCAAGTGTGATGCAGGATAGAGTGAGAGCGGCTGTGGTCCAGTCTCAGGTGCTGATTACCGTCCTCATAGTTTCTCTACTCTCGGCATTTTTTCAGTGTAATCTTCTTCTGCTGTTTCTCCTGGGTGTTGCAGTTTTGGTTAGTCCCAGCCTGTTCTCACGACACAGAGAAAACAGAACTATAAGATATACTCACCTTCAAAGTTCTTGGTAGGACGAGCCTTAAGAAAAAGAGCCTTAAAACTTACCACCTCTCTTACTGGATTCTATCACTGCTGCGGACATCAGCCACAAATTACAATACAGCTCTTCACAGAAGGATTCCTTCTCCACCACAGGAGGCTGTCGGGCTGCTCAGCTCTCTGGGATCCAGGCGAGACAGGAGTCCCACCGGAGATCAGCCACCACCTAAGATTTTTGTACAGATGTGCACTGAAGAAGGATCAGAAATGCCTGACCGTGTTCAGGCACAGACCCTGCAACCCCAAGCTCTGTCACGGGATGAACCCCATCTTTCTTATATATCTGGAGACCATGCAGAGCTACAGGAGGAGGTTCAGTCCCCACCTGACTTTAGTACTCGTAATTACACGGAGCTCCCACCACAGGTCCAAACCTGCTCGTATCTGCAGGGTATGACTGAGGCCCAGCTGCCTCCCGAGCTTCAGCCAGAGCCCATTCAGCCTAGTGTATTTACCCAGACCAAGAATCAGCAGCAACCTCAAACTAAACCTCAAGCCCAAACAGAACCCAAAAGTCCTCAACGACAAATTAGCACCAGACCTTGGGCTAATAAAAACCCCGAGAGCCAAGTCCACACTGCATCCTGGGTCTGTAATCAGACTCGGTCACCTTTCCCAGCCTCCTCCCAAACTTTATCCGAAGGCCAGACCCAAGGTTACCCTCAGCCACAGTTGCAGTCTGCACCTTGGCGCCACACAGAAGCTGAATCATCTTTCACAGCTTCTTCCATAACTCAGGCTGAAGCCCCAACACATGGCTATAATCAACCATGGGCTCAGGCTCAGTCCCAGGTTCCACCCAAATCCTTAGCCTTAACCCAACTTGAAGCACAGGCCCAAACCTTGTCTCAGCTATGGATTCAGAATCAACCTCCGGTCCAGGACCAAACCCAGTCCCGGCCCCACTGCATTCCTGCCACCAGGGTTCCAGTTCTCGCACAGGCCCCTCCCCGGGCTTACACAGAGGCCTATGCTAAGGCACAAGCGCTTGCTAGGGACAGATTTGAGGAAGCCAAACATTGTTTACAAGACCACATCCTAGAGACTATTATGGCATTCAATGATACAAGTATCTCTGAGGAGGAAGTCATGAAAAAGGAGGTAGGTGGTAACGTTTTAATCTCTTAAAAAAAACAGAAAGAAAAGCATCAGTGATATTAGAATGTGAACCCACTGTTCCCACAGGAGACCCTGAGGACACTGGACCCTGAACTCTTGGAGGAGTTCCTGAGGGCAGCAGAGGGTATGGAAGCCTTCTGCACCGAGGCTCAGCTCAGAGACCTGGAGTTCTTCACGCAGTCGGTCCAGACGCAGTGGGAGGTAGGGGTAGCCCTACATTGTGCACTGTGCTGGTCCTGCACAGTGCAGTGTTCCCCAGTCCGGTCCTTGGGGACCCGGAACAAAGAATGTGGACTTTTCTAGCAAGGAGCTCAGAGAGAACAAAAAACATGGACCAACTGTGGGTCCAGAGGACCAGATTGGGAAACACTGTGCTATAGCAACCAGGAGTCAAAACTGCTGAAGCCAAAGAGAACATGACAAGGCTGCCCTGCTACTGTAACTGAATGGACCTTCTGTCATCTCTGCATAGAGGCATGAGTAGTGTCGGCATGCAGAATGCCTGATTTTTGTTAACTTTACTTCTTCATGCATTTATGTTGTTATGTTCTTCGCTTGGGCTTGTAACATCTAACCAGCAATAAATGAATTCAAGGGCGACGTATGTGAATGAATTTTAATGTCAGAAACACAGACATGCAGCCACAGAAATGAAAAACTATGACAGGAGGCTGAGTAAGCATAGTCAGTATTTTGCAATAGTCAAACTCTGCAGACTTCCTTCCTTAAATTTGAGCCCTAAAGGTTTTTTGCATTACATTTTAGACATAGCTGCCTTTTGGAAGCATTTTGAGATATGAGTGCCTTAGCACTGGTACTTTGAGATGCTAGATACACGTTAACAGAGCCCCAGCGCAGCCTCTAGACACACTCACAGGCAACAGGTACCGTGAGTCTACTTACTAATGCAGTTGCAGGTGCAGTGCATGACTGGTGTGAGGGCTGGATGTGAGCATGGCAGCAGTGTGATGTGCTACCAGGCTTGGCAATATAAAGGCTGTAGAGGATGAGGTGATGCTAAAGGTAGCTAAGCAGGTTTGGGGAACAGGTGTGTGACCTAAGGGTTACATTGCATTGTCAATTGCCAGATCCAGGTTAGTTTTAGCAGTTTTTGGTTGGGGGAGATAATGCTGGGGGGAGTGGTGGCTGGTGGAGGTATTTCGGTGAAGGGAGCTTTAATAGGACCTCATAGACGTGTGTCTTTCCCAGGCGTGTCTGTCTGCCGAGGGCAGCCTGGAGCAGACCGGGCGGCACCTGGAAGCCTTACGAGAGCTGTGTGACACCCTGAGCCCAGAGGATGCACACCGCCTGGCACAGGCCCAGCTCCGGGAGTGCGAGAGGCGACTGGCTGCCATCCAGCGCCAGTTCAGTGGGGACAGTGACACACCCTCTGCAGACCTAGGGTGAGTATGTGAGATGGGAGAGGGGCAGAATGGGGCCAGCAACTGCACCCTGTTTAGCCTCAGCTAGTGATACCCCCGGAGTAGCCAGCAGATGCCATGCTGGTCACAGAACCGGTCTTGGAGAAAAGGCGACAGGCTTAGCTTTTCCTTCTCGTGAACAAGAAACTTAAGCAAGAAATTTAAGCTTTCATAAATGAATAGGCAAATCTTGGATACATGGCTGTAACGGAACAGAGCAACGTAAGGCGATGTTTCTTTTTTGTAATAAATAAGGGAAGATGGCAGTCACCATTGTCTTTCATTATGAACATAATGTCATTATGAGGCTTTCAGGAAAGCAGGGCGTGTCAAGGCCACAAAAGAAATAGGTGAGAACCAGGGGAATTTGTGTCAGGGGAGGCTGGAACTTGCTGTGACACTCCATGTTCTGGAAATAATTTATCATGGTTGCAAGATGCATGGTTGCTGCCTGCTTAGGAAGACACCAAGCGATCACCACAAACTGCAGACACAAAGAGCATGCTTTCACCTTAAGGGGATATGGTTTTGAAGAGTCTCTTCATAGCTCCAGGTTGAAGCCAGACATCTGGCAGTGTGGACCTCCTACTCCTAACTCGTATTTTCATTTATCAGGTTCCCCACAGCACCCATGGAAAGTAACAGGCAGCAGAAAGTGTCTGTTCTGACGGCCAGTTCTCCATATAGCCCTGTCAGCTCAGAGGTACCATCACAAAATTAATTTCTAGTTGTTTTTTTTTTTTAGGCATGTTGTTGATTTAACTGTTTTAATATGAGATTTTAAATCGACCTGATGTCACTTTTATAGATACAGTAACATTTGATGGAGCACAAATGATTAGTAATATCTCAGTTTCTACTGAAGTTATAGATCATGCACAGATATCGTCTACTGGAGATAAATGACACATCAGGATTTATTAATCAGTAGCTCCTTACTAGTCCCTTCAGTAATTCACAACGGTTTACAGAATTAACAATTATGGTAGCAAACATAATATCTGCTTGGGATAAAGCTTGTGTCACGAGTCATTAATGATGACAGAACATGAGATCGGTATATAACTAAGACTTAATTTGTGGTTAATATATAGGTAACAGCATAATACCATATTATTTGTACGCCATCATGTACTGTACAGTGTTACCATAGTTACTATCTGCTCATGCTGAGATGTGAGTAAACTTGAAATTGCTTTTGCTTTATCTTTTCAGATGACTGTTGGTTTAACAAGCTTTGAACAGAGGCAACCGACTGAGGAGCTGGTTTCCAAACAGGAAATGCTGAACAAGTAGGATTAATTTCTGCTCTGTGACAAGATTGTAACTCGTATAACTTCTGTATATGGTAGAATCAGTGTTGTCAGTGGTGTGTGAAGTGAGTCGGATAGCTAAGGTGTGTCTTCCACAGCTATCAGGCTTCCAGGACCACACTCCAGGCTCAGCTGGCTAAAGTCCAGCAGCGTATGTGGGCGGAGCTTACACCAGGTCCCGCCTCCTTAGCTGGCTTGCACTGCCTGCTGCAAGAAGTACAGGTGTGTTCACTCCCCTCTGTTACAGCTACCTTAGCCATATCAAACTATGCTACCTTAGCCGTCATGCAAACTAAGAACATGACCTATGCGCTGTGGAAGTCACTGCTGCAGTAACAGTATACACATTCTGCCATGTATGGCAATGTCTGTAAGTTTTGACAATGATTTAATTATTTTTGTTTTCTCCTGCTACAGAATCTGAAACAAGAGACAGAAGAGCTCTGGGCGGATTTCAAACTCCAGTCATCCCATTGTTCCCAGTTAAAAGAGGAGGGGCCTGCCCTGGAACAGGACCTGCATCAGCTAGTGCAGCAATGGGAGAAGCCAAAGATTGTTCTTGAGGAGAGGTATGGACTGGGGCACACACAGAGCTACTTCCCCTTCCTGTCTTGCCTTTAAGTGTCTCAAGTAACACAGACATGTCCCGATCTAGAATGAAGTCTCTGAAGGTGGCCCTGGGACTGCTGGACTCAGTGGAGAGCAGATTCAAGCACATCGCTGAACGTTTCCACCACTTCATAGGGAGGCCCAGGGACATCAGTGCTCTGAGGCCGCCTGATGATAACTCCCTGCAGGAAGCGAAGGTGCCTCCTTGAAGTGAAACCAGGAAAACTGTTCAATGGCTTGATGTTCTGATCAGCCTGGATTGTATGTTGATAAATGACCTGTTTCCCTCTGAACAGGAACTGCAGGAGAGCATTCAGCATGAGATGGATCAACTATCAAGTTTACATCGTGACGGGGGACAAGCGCTTCACAGCTTATATCCCCCGGACCGACGCCCAGTAACCTTCTTGGCAAAAGGATTCAGGAAGAGTCTGGACCAGCTGAGGCAGCGGGTGAAGCAGTGTGAGACCGCCATCCGGGCTTTGGACCGCTTTCTTTTGTCACTCTATGCTCTGGAGCAGGACATTGGCACTGTGTGGACATGTCTCAGCGACGATGTGGCCATTATACAGGACTGTCGGGCTCGACTGGCTGTGCTCCGGCAGAATGTACAGAGCGTGGGGGCCGAGGCGCCTGAGCTGGACCAGCTTCTGCAGGGGGCCCTTATGGTCTTGAACCCCGCCACCTGTGCGGACACAGTAGCAGCGCTGCAACGGCGGCTAGAGGAGGCAGACACAAATCTGGTCAGGAGACATCAGGAACTGCAACGGGAGCACGAGCGACGGGCCCTGGGGCTGAGGAAGAAGACCCTAAAGGGGGCGCTGTACGAGGTGCAAGCCGTGGCTGAGCGCCACGGCCTGAAGGAGCCCACGATGACAGCTGTGCAGCAGAGGTATGTGATTGGTTGGAGGTAGCCATAAACAAATCCCTTTATAAAGGCAGGGCCATTGCTGTAAACTGAAGGTCATACATAGTTTCAGATTTCACCCTTCCTGTTTTTAGCAAGCACCTGTGCAGTGAGATTTGCAGTGATCATAAGCTGATCCCCTGAAGGATCAGTCACAAGGCAGGGCATGCCATGGAAGCATTGTTATGTTACTGTCATGTTTTTATAACTGTGTAAGGGTTTTATTCTCTCTCAACATTGTTTGATGAGCGTTTGCAAATCCTTTGAGGGAGCTTGCAGTCACATGAGGCTAATGTGAAAGAATAACTTAAGATCAATCCTGGCTGGCAGGATGCGGGCCCTGACTGACTTGGAGAACCTGTTGGCTGCATATCAATCCGAGCTGCAGAGCCTGCGAGATGCATCTGCGCAGCTGACGCCCAGAGTTGATCAGGAGGGCTATAATCCCATGAAGGAATTGGAGATTCAGTGGAAAGACTCAGGGAGAGCAGTGATGGAACGGTGAGTGTATAATAGGAGGGAAGGTATGCAACATGGAGGTAGATGGAATCACAAGGAGCTAATTTTTCAGAGATGAAGATAGACTGGTTAGTGCACTGAGACATGAATATCATACCTGTACTATCCAGTACAACTGGCAGCTTAGCTGGAGCTGCTCTCTAACTTGCTCAGGCAGGAGCAGTGCCGTGTACTGATGGATCTCCTGAAGAAGTTCCAGAGTTGTCGCAGTGGCCTGAGCAACACCCTTCAGAGGGCTGAGCAAACCATCAGTGAGCAGGCCTCATACATGGGCAAGGACAACCTGCAGCGTCTTATCGCCACGGTACTGGCTGGTGTGGAGATGACCTGGCGGACAGTATACTGTAGTGTGAACAGAGTTTTCTGTCAATATGTTTTATTCAGCACTGGATGGCAGTGATTTTTACCTGGACACAGATGGCATAGCGTTAACTGCCTCGCTTTGCATTTCTCAAATTAAAGGTGTTATCAATAATCATCACATAAGAGTTTACAATATTAAAAGAAGCTGTACTCACTAGGAATGTATGGTGCGATCTTCAAGAACAGCAGTACCTGATAAAATAGCATCCTGGTTTTAACAGTCTCCATTTGCCTAGTGCTACCTTTCAGAATGCTTTGCTCCTTCAGATTTTGTTGAGTGTGAGTTTGTTGAGTGTTTTACCTAGGTCCATGGTATCAAAGAGGACCTGGGGGCCCTTGGGGAGGGGGTGGAGGAGATTCGGGGAGTTTGCAGACAGCTGCAGTGTCATCTGAAGAAAATACCTGACTGCGCAGACGCCCCCTATGAGAGCGAGGCCAATGCACTGGTGGATCGCTGGTTGGATGTAGGTGGTCTCCTTACCTCAATGATTGAGTATGAAACACATGTGATGTGCTTTATGCATTCACCTACTGAAAATGGAGAGTTTGCATTGGTTCACTTTAATGGCAGATTGATTATCAGAGCTCTGTGGTTTCAGGTGTCAGAAAAGACGGACACACACATGGACAACCTGCGGGTGGCACTGGAACTTTGGGACAAACTGCTACTGATTGGGAGTGAGGTGGACAACTGGATGGGGAGCAAATTAGCCATGTTTGCAGAGTCACAGCCCTTTCAGAATGAGCAGGATGTCGTAACTATGCAGGTAACCTGCTGCATTGCCTCTGTAGTTGGGAGTCTGGCCTGATTATTCAGCTTGAAATTAATAAATTGGCTAATAAACATTTAGTAAAGTAGAACCTTGGAACTCGAGCTCCTCTTAACTCGACCAACTCGAACATTGAATGGGCCTGTTGAATTTTTTTCGACTTGTACCTCGACTGGAATCTTGGAACTCCACGATTCCTTCTAAAACTCGTATGGGTCGAGACGCGTTCAGCTGCGATCATTCGGACCTCGAGTGGGTCTGTTGAGAAAAATCTAGGCGTAACCTGACCGAAAACTCGGAACATGACAAAACATGACAGACCTCCTAAAACTTGCCTGGGTCGATACGCATCTCTGATGGGCTGAAACGAAGGCAAATGAGCCTACTGGGACGAGCCTACTGGGATGCTGATGCCTATGACTTGCTCTTATGGTACCTCTCAACCAAGTTTGACGTGCAGCCGCTGTGTTCCTCTGCTTTATCTGCAGTATGTTTAGTGATACAGTAATCATGGCCCTTGACAAAGTGAGCAGTGACAGCAACAAACCAAAGAGGAAAGTAGTGAGAGTAACTGCAGAACTTAAAAAGGAGATTATAGGGAGACTTGAAGGTGGTGAATGTGTGTCTGCTCTCGCTTCGGAGTGTGTCATTGTCATTTATATCATGTTCATTGCTTTTGTGTGTGTGCTTTTTCATGTGTGTATTCGTTTTATATTGATTGTTAATGCTTTTTATCATTAGGTAGGTAGGTAGATAGGCTCAAATAGGCAGTCATATGGGGTCTGGAATGGATTAAATTCATTCATATTACATCTTATTGGTAAATTCGACTTGGACCTCGACCAAATCGCAACTCAACCAGCCTTCTGGAACGAATTAAGTTCGCGTTCCAAGGTGCTGCTGTTTTTCAGACTGAGTGAGTGGTTTTTGTAAGTTGTCTTAATTCATAAATTCTTGTATTTTCTGTGTAGTTTGTAATGTTAAGAGCTCGCTATGTTCCTAGGTTGACATTGTGAGTCAAGAAGAAAGTATCAACCATTTTCACAGGAAGTCTGCTGAGATACAGGAGCTTCTACAAAGCAAGGAGCCACCTCTGGAGTTACAGGTATATACTGATAATATGCCTTTGGTGCTGAGAAATGCTCTTCAAGCCTGTCACATCCAAAAACGATGCCTCTTTGCTCCCAGGTGATAGAGACCCAACTACGGAAGAAGATGGAGCAAGTAAAGGAGCTCTTCTCTGAGAGCAGCGACGTCTTTCGGGACCTTATGGTGGTGAGGGAGAGGATCGCGGAGAGGATGGCAGAGTGCCAAGCATCTCTGCGGGCAATCCAGTCTTCCCTTAGCATGCTCAATGCCACAGATGAGTTGCAGACACTCAGCCAGATACAGGTACGTACCTTCCACTGTCGTACCCTGTGATTAGCGATGACAGACACTGCAGTGATGTTGCTCGTGCCCCTACCAGGTGCTGTCCACGCAGCTGCGGACTCAGATGGAGCAAGCGGATGCCTTGCTGCAGGAGGTCAGCCTTATGGCCAGTGTGGCCAGCCCCCAAGCCTTGGAAGCCCTGGCAGCCGATGGAGTCCGGCTCAAGGAGAGCGTGCATGCTACCCAGGAGCTGATTAGTCATAAGAGGGAGCAGGTGGAGAAGGGCATCCTCAAGGTCATCGATGGTAAGAATGGTTTTGTGCAGCATTTGCAAGAACCTGGGAGACGATAAAGAAAAAAAAGATTCCTTTTATTAATTCCATTATGACTTTCCATCACATAATTAGTAGTTTTTATAACTTTGCCAAATTTTAGATAAAAATTAGCCTCCAGGTGTAACAGTTAGTGAATCAGTTAAAGTAATCTCACAGTTCATAAAATAATTAAGGATGTAATTATTGTAGCTTTGTAAAACTGTCATTAGAGTGAGAGGTGCAGATGCTGAAAAGATGCACTTTGCCCTTTCCAGACGAGTGTCAGGCCTTTGACCAGTGGTTCCAGGACCTGCAGCTGTCAGTGAATGAGTACTTTGAGAACCCGGAGCAGAGGCAGGACTTGGAGGCATCTGTTGAGAAACTAGCTGTGAGTTGCTCGTGGTTCTGAACAGGCCACATCTCAACTGTCGTCTTACAGTCAGCACATTTTGCTAGTTGGATCTGCAGGTAGGTGTTTTGAGGTTTGGTGTGTGGCCCAGTGGGCTTGGCCTCTTGTGCCTGTGACTGGAAGGTCACCAGTTCAAGTCTCATTTTTGGTGGAATAGTTACAGTGCATCTCCATTGGCCGTTGAGCAAGGCCCTTAACCCCCCGAAAAATGCTTCCAGCGCTGTATAAATGTCTGACCCTGCGTTTGGAGCCCTCATTCTCGCCTGTATATATGTGTGTGTGTTTCTATAGAGGGCAAGGTCAGATATGTGGACCATAAGGAATCACAATATACCTATATGCACACTTTTGCAAATGGAAAATAAAGCATAATTCTATTGTCATTGACATGAAGATGAATAGTCCCCCTTTGTATACACCCGATTAATTCCCAATTTATATGTTAGGACTTCTTAGCTTACCAGGAGGGGGAGAAGAGACTCAGTAGTATGAAGGAGCAGGTCACGAGAGCTCAGGAACGGCACCCCCGGGGACAGGCAGAGGAGCTCCATTCCTGGTTGGAGGAGCAGGCAGAGGAGCTGGCCACTTTCCGAGCCCACTGTCAGGACCGGCACATGCAACTAGAGTCCTGTTTACGTACACTTAACAGGTGTGTTGACGAGATCAAAATGGGAAGTGTCCTTAGGATGTAATTAGTGACGGCAGGGAGAAAAGTCGCTTTTAAGAACCTTGGCTTTTCATAAAGGCAGCTTTCTGAGCCTTGGGTCTGATGTTCAGTTTGCAGGAAGAGTCAAGTCATCTCAGTGAATGGCTGCAGTCCAAGGAACACAAGTCAGCACGAGGCTGCGAACTTAGCCATCTACAAGAGGAAGTACTTGCTCAAAGGTAATGGGAATAATGGTGATCACTGCTATTACTATTATTATTGTTATTCATGGTTGATGATCTGTGATGATGGTAATACACATGGCCTTTTCCATGGTACAGTGGCTCTTTTGAGAGTCTTGCAGACCTGGTTGAGTCTGTGCGGAGGCAGGGCCTGCGAGGTGATCGTCTGCTGAGGGACAGCAATGACCTGCTGAACCGGTACCACAGCCTGCAGACCAAGCTGCACAATCAAGTTGAGGCAGAAAATGCCCTGGCAAAGGAAATCCAAGCCTTCCAAATTCTTGCTGATAGCACTCGATTCTGGATCAAAACCCTGCAGCAGCAAGCACATGACTTCAGCACAGACGGTGAACGTGACAAGGTCCAGACTGAGAAGCGACTACAGGAAGTCCAGGTACACATGAATCTGTCCTCCTGAGCCATAGTATAGTCCTCCAACAGAAATGTGCTCTTCAGACTTTGGTGCTCTGCATTTTTGGACATCTTGCCTTCTCTCACTGGGCCTCCTTCTCTAGGATCTCCTCAGTCTGAGGGTGGAAGGAGATGCCAGGCTGCAGGACCTGAGGAGTAGTGGACAGGAGCTGTCACTGCGGCAGGATCTGGAGGAGAGCAAGAGGACTGAAGTCCTGCAGATACTGCTTGATGCGGAACAAGAGTGGAAAGCAGTCATGCAGTCTGCAGAGGAACTGCGCAGTCAAGTAGAGGCACAGAGAACCCTGGCCATAGAGAACCAGGCCCTCCAAACCCTGGCAGATAGAACTTTGGCCTGGATCAGAGACCTGCAGCAGCAAATGGAGGCTCTGGACAGAGGCAGTAAGGGCAGCCAGGCAGAGATTGAGGAG
>JAODJX010000027.1:14537590-14557037 GCA_026776945.1 Isichthys henryi
ACTGAAGTACTGCAGATACTGCTTGATGCAGAACAAGAGTGGAAAGCAGTCATGCAGTCTGCAGAGGAACTGCGCAACCAAACAGAGGCACAGAGAGCCCTGGCCATAGAGAATCAGGCCTTCCAGAACCTGGCAGATGGAACTTTGGCCTGGATCAGAGACCTGCAGCAGCAAATGGAGGCTCTGGATAGAGGCAGTAAGGGCAACCAGGCAGAGATTGAGGAGAGACTACAGAGAGTCCGGGTGAGTGAGCCAGACATTTACCAGAATTCATTTGAGTATAAAATACCAAACTTTGGCAAGATATCCTTTTTAGTGTCTCAAAAACATTAGGATGATCGTCTGTCCCAGCTGATGAACTTAGTGTCTTTCAGGTTGTGAGTAAGGTGCTGTATAAATAAAGCTTATTACCATTAATATAAAGTCCTTTACAAGTAAAGTGTAAGATGATGCACCAGAATAGGGCTTCTGAGGAGTGAGGATTTTTCTGGTGGCCTATAAAAATGATTCTCTCCATGGGCCTCCCTCCTCAGGACTTCTTGAGTCTCAGGATTGAAGGAGACACAAGGCTACGGGACCTGAAGAGCAGTGGGCAGGAGCTGTCAGAGCAGCAGGATCTGGAGGAGAGCAGGAGGACTGAAGTCCTGCAGATACTGCATGATGCAGAACAAGAGTGGAAAGCAGTCATGCAGTCTGCAGAGGAACTACGCAACCAAACAGAGGCACAGCGAACCCTGGCCATAGAGAGTCAGGCCTTCCAGAGCCTGGCAGATGGAACTTTGGCCTGGATCAGAGACCTGCAGCAGAAAATGGAGGCTCTGGATAGAGGTAGTAAGGGCAGCCAGGCAGAGATTGAGGAAAGACTGCAGAGAGTCCAGGTGAGGGGTCCTTCAGTCTTAAATCAGGATCACTTAATAGATTGCATGGGTTTTATTATAAACATGTTTGACAGAAACTCCAATGGCTGTATTCTTTTAAAATGATTTTTAGCACAAAATGTTCTTTAAGGCAACATTGTATCTCTGGAACTTACTTTCTCAAAGTATTAAAATTACAGTACCTGGTGTGGTGGAAAAATGCTAAATGTGTGCTGATTTGGAGTGCACTGACCTCTTCCCCTTTCCGTTGTGTCTTTACTGGGCTTCCCTCCTCAGGATTTCCTCAGTCTGAGGGCTGAAGGAGATACCAGACTGCGGGACCTGAGGAGCAGTGGGCAGGAGCTGTCAGAGCAGCAGGACTTGGAGGAGAGCAGGAGGACTGAAGTACTGCAGATACTGCTTGATGCAGAACAAGAGTGGAAAGCAGTCATGCAGTCTGCAGAGGAACTGCGCAACCAAACAGAGGCACAGAGAACCCTGGCCATGGAGAATCAGGCCTTCCAGACCCTGGCAGATGGAACTTTGGCTTGGATCAGAGACCTTCAGCAGCAAATGGAGGCTCTGGATAGAGGCAGTAAGGGCAGCCAGGCAGAGATTGAGGAGCGACTGGAGAGAGTCCAGGTGAGTGAGCCAGGAATTTAACAGAATCCATTTGAGCGTAAACTATGGAAAAAAAATACCAAACTTGGGCGAGGTCCCCCTTTCAATGCCACAAATGTAGTGAATATTGCTTCAGTTTAATCTTTTGTTTATTATTTACTTTTTATTAGAGTTTTCAGACATATTAGCAGGATCATCACAATAAGAGGAAAAACAGAAATTAGGTTTGCACCACATGAAGACAATGCAAAGATTAAAAATTGTAAAATTATAATATAACACGGTGTCACCACTGAAAAAAATAAAACAAATAAAATCACCCTACGACCTACTGAGAGACGATAAATGCTTGCCCCATTACCAGTAATATTTATCTATTTTCCCCAACTTGTTAAAGGACATTTTTTCAAATTCAGCAACTTTGGCCAACGCAACAATCCTCTCCTGAGTGGATGAATTACCCGCTGATTTTCATCCCCTAAGAGTAATTTGTCTTCCTATTCTAACAGTAGTGTGAACCCATTCAGCCACAGGAACAGGACAATGATCCAAAACTGAAGGACCCCCAAGAATATAAAGCTGATGACTGAAAGATTATGAATTTCAGTTATTTCCAGTAGGTAACCATGAACCATAAGACTGTTTTCAGGGCCGCCCAAAGGACATGTATCAAGCTTCCTTTACAATTGGACATCTCCAACAATCACCTGAATTCTTCAGTTCAACCTTAAATAATCTACTAGGCGTTCAATAAAATCGATGAAGAATCTTATAGTCTCAGTCTAACCATAAGGTTTCTAGACATTCTTAAGAGATTTTTTTTTAAATGTTCTCTCATTGTTTCATGACAGGTTTAAATCCCTCACCCGCACTGTCTTAAGAGCTGCAGTAGCTTTATTTTATAAATGATCTTACAGCAGAGAGTAATACACAGATATTTCATGACTTTTGCCATAAATATTTAAAGTTTTAAACAACCACTCTGCTGTCTGTGGGGATGACCTCCACTAAAAGCTCTCTTTAGTAAATGCTGCAACTGTAAGTACCTAAAGAACTAACACCTCAGTAAATCAAATTTCTGGACCAGCTAGTCAAAGGACTTTGCTATTTCTTGCTTATGCTTATCTTCAACTGTAAACATTCCTCCGTCAATTTTCCCAAGTACATATGGGGCTTTTTCCCCGTTTCCCTCCTCAGGATTTCTTGAGTCTCAGGATTGAAGGAGACGCAAGGCTGCGGGACCTGAGGGGTAGCAGGCCGTCAGAGCGGCAGGACTTGGAGGAGAGCAGGAGGACTGAAGTCCTGCAGATACTGCATGATGCAGAGCAGGAGTGGAAAGCAGTCATGCAGTCTGCAGAGGAACTGCGCAGCCAAATAGAGGCACAGAGAACCCTGGCCATAGAGAGTCAGGCCTTCCAGAACCTGGCGGATGGAACTTTGGCCTGGATCAGAGACCTGCAGCAGCAAATGGAGGCTCTGGATAGAGGCAGTAAGGGCAGCCAGGCAGAGATTGAAGAGCGACTGCAGAGAGTCCAGGTGAGGGGTCCTTCTCATGACCATGTGTGGTTTAATGTGACCATAAGGGGGAGCACTGTTCTAAGGTCACTGACTCGATATCGTTCTTGATATCATGGTTATCTGATCACTCCTTGATGGGCCTACCTCCTAAGGGTCTCCTCAGGCTGAGGGCCGAAGGAGACGCCAGGCTGAAGGAGCTTAGCAACAGCGGGCAGGAGCTGTTAGAGCGACAGGGTCTGGAGGAGAGCAGGAAAAGTGAGGTCCTGCAAGCTCTGCATGATGGAGAGCAGGAGTGGAAAGCAGTCATGCAGTCTGCAGAGGAACTGAATAGGTACGTGCATCATCGTAAGCCCTGACTGTGCGCTCTTATGGGAAGAAAATTAACTGTGTGTTGTTTCTCTGGCATGTCAGCCTTTTGCAGGGTGTGAGTGAGCGCCTACTGGCCTGTCGGTGCCAGAAACAGCAGGCCCAGACCCGCTTGGAGCAGCTCCAGAAGCAGACTGCAGGTGTCCCCCGCTTGTTCCCTTGGCCTGGGCTAGGGGATCGCCGTTTGGCTGCAGATCTGGCTCAGTCCCTGCTGGACTGCTCCATGGCGCTGGTCCCCACGCTTTCTACCCTACAGGCCCAGGGGGTGGAACTCTTTCAGCTCACTCACGATCCTAGCTGGACCGACCCGTCCTGGGCTAAGCTTGTTGACTCTATTCCTCCTTTGGTGAAAGACCTTGAGGTGAGCGGTTTTTATCCAGATTCCCCCAAAAGCTGTACCTTGAAACCTGGCCGGACAAACAGTTGCGTTAGTCACTGGAAGGGAGTTCTAGCGTGATCACTGGCAGGATTTTGTGTCCTTGATACCCAGGGGCTGTGCCACGACTTGAAGGAGGGCATCGGTGTCGAGCGGGAGTGTGCCCAGCTCGTGGAGCAGCACAGTGCAGCACAGGACTGGCTCCGTGACCAGGTCTCGGCAATTGGTGCCCTGTCTGACAGTAGACAAGACCTGCAGAGCATGGTCAATACGCTGAAGGTGAGCCATTCTGCACCACATGCAAATGTGCAAACATGTCCACACAGGAAGAACCTGCATGTATGGCGGAATGACCAGGCCAGGCACCCTGCAAAGCAGTCAGAGGTAGATCGTTCAGTTCCAGAAAAGAAATATGCAGACCGAAATTTTTTTTTTTGAGTTCTCTGTGACTCCACTGGTTGGTTGAAACAAAACTCTGATAAGGATTTTTACTTTCTGAACATGAGCTATACTCCTCTGAAAGCATAATCACAGAATATTTTTCTTTTGTATGAAGTGTTAATGATGTGTGTGTGTTGCCCCCCCCCCCAGGCCTTGTTGCAGACTGCAGACAGGGAGGAGAAGGAGTTGAGGGACCTGGAGGTTGTGAAAGACTCCCTGTGGGGCGGTTGTAGCCCCAGTGGGCAGATGACCCTGGCTGCGGAGGTGGGCCACCTGCACGAGCTCCGAGACTCCTCCGTGGAGGCGTTGCAGGAGCGGCTATGGGAATGTGAGGTCCGGTTGCGGGAGCTGGATGAGCAGTTGGCCTCAAGAGTCCAGGGCTTGAGAGAAGAGACCTCCAGCCTGCAGAGGGCGCTGCAGGAGCAGAGTGAGCATCTGGTTTATAGGGGGCAGCTCGCAGACCTCAGCCAGGTCCAACAACACTGGCAGTGTCTGAAGGTACGTTGTGGATGTGGCAGTACACACAGTTTGGGTAGAGAAACCCCACTGATGAGTACAAGCTAGGCAGAACAAGCAGGCAGGCCAGCGTCAGTCATCTTTACAGCCATATAGGTTTTATTCAACATGCATTGTTCATCATTTTATTTAACCACTGAATAGAAGGAAAGATGCATGTGAGCTCTTAGTTTCCATTAGCATGGAATGGCTGCAGTTGTGTCGCAGCAGAATGTGTCCAGTGAAACCTCTTTCAGTGCTGTGTGGTCTCTATCTTACAGGACTGTGAAGGACATCTGGAGGAGCTGGGAAGGCAAGTGGATAGACTGCAGCTAGCTGTGGGGTTAGAGGGTACGGAGGGAGAGCTTCCCATGGATGTGATCACCACTGTGGCTGCCCTGGCTTTGGAGCACAGCAGGTAGATGGTGTCTCATGAGAGCCTTTGCTGGCAAACAGGCCGTCCACGTGCGGATGCTCTTCTGTGAAACGTCTTTTCTTTGTCTACAGGCTCAGATCCATGCTCACAGAAAGGCAGGCTGACTGTTCAGAGGAGTCTGCTCGCTGTGTGACGGAGTCTCTCCAGGCTCTGGAGCAGTGGGTCCAGTCCACAAGCACAATTCTGCCCACTGAGTCGGCACTCTCCATCCAGGTAAGGATGCAGAGCCAGCCTTGGTGCTCTGGTGTCGGATGGTATGGGGTCAAATAACTAGTCTTTAGATATATTATCAAAAAATGTAAGGGCATGCCATGCCAATGGGAAAGCGATCTGAAAAGCAACTACGGCCAATGGGAAAGCATTCTGAAACGCAACTACGTAATACAATGTTTTTATAGATTGTTTAAGCCTGAGTGACTGGGGGCATTGACCTTATAGAGGAGCAGACTAATTGGAGCAATATATGGAAACTGTGGTATGGAAAGCGTTGGTTGCGATGGCAACGTCACGTTGTGCTTGGATATTGCAGCGCCTGGCCAGAGATCTCTGACAAGGACTGCAGTCCAGTTATTTGTAAGAGCACACACAGACTTTGGGAAGGTTTATCTGTGACTTCAGCTCCATGGAACGCCATTTCCAGACGTTTGTTATAAATAAAGACCACACATACATAAGTAAATGTTACAAATAATAAATCAAAATGAATGACAATCTGCTAAGGTTAGTCATAGTCGGGATGTTACAAGTACTGAACAGGTCTAAGCAGAAGATGGGGGCTGGAGGCCAGGAAATGCAAGTGTGAGCTATTGGAACATGTGAATGATGTGTCCATGACAGGCGACTCTCATAGACGGAGAACAGCTGTTGAACAGCCTGCAGGGCGCACTGTCGCAGAGCCCATTCCTGATGAACCTGCTGGGTACTGACAGGGCGGGCCGGCTGGAGACGGCAGGAAACGGTGCCCTGAAGGAGGCCAATGCTCAGGTTCACGCTCTGACTCAGAGCCTTCAGGTGAACCGCTGACAATCACAGCTCGCCAACATCACGTCACTGTCAAGTTATAGTTTTATTTATAATTTGTACCCATCTAATTGTGTCATGAAGGCACCCCTAGAACTGTTCCTTTGTGCTGAGAGTTATTTACATGTAACTATTTAGCACTTTTGCATTAAAGTAACATGCAAGTAAGCCAGATAATACATCATAGGCATACAACTATCAAAGAGCCAACCTTGGCGTAAGTGTAGTTGGGTTGAGTTTCCGTTGAGTGATCAGTAACTAGTGCAAGTTAGGATTGGAGCAAGAGCTGTATAATCCATTAAAAAACATTGTAAGCTCCTAATAGAAGATCTAGGTTTCTCTGAGACAATTGCATCATCTGGAATTGACAAGTGATAGCAGATCAGGAAACTCACCCCTGATCTTCTTTAAGCTTCCTTAATGCTATGTCGTTCGTAAGTTCTATCTTTTAACATAATGTGAGCTATTCAAACATGTTCTTTTAACGTAGAACTTACGGACGACGTAGCATTAAGAAGGCTTCAGGAAACTCAACCCAGGTTAGTTGTTAGATGAGCTAGTTGAGATTTTTCCAGAGGAACAGGGGTTTTGTGGTATTTCTTGAAGCTTAAATGGGACTCTGTTGGGACTGGTTGTTTATGGGTAGCTCATTGCATCATTGAGGAGCCACACATAAGAGACGTCTAGAATTAGACTTATTTTTGCATGGTGGAGGGATATTCAGGTGATGCTGGCTTGCTAACTATGCAAGGTATTATTACATTATTACTAAATGCTTGTATGGTTTGTCATGAACAGTATTATTTTGTCAGGCTACTTATAAACTCAGTTTCATTCCAAGTAGGAGCTGGTGACATTTTCACATCATTTATGTACCCTATTCATGTGGCTTTCCTGCTTACTAGGATATTGCAAAGAAAGAGAAATCGGACGAACAGAAAAGCACAACTTTGACACAGGTAACATTTACCCATAATGAAAGATAAAGAGATCTGCTTGGTATAAAGTACACACAAGCTTTTGAATATGCATGCATATTACAGTAATTCATAGGGCCCATACTGACGGAGCTGGAGTGCTGTCCCACTCTAGATACAGCACACCTAGATAAAGTGGATCCACGTGGACTGAGCTTGTCTCTTATTTATGTGGTGGGTGTAGGGTAGCCTTGCTGGTGAGGATGCCAATACTGTGTCCACCAAGGCTGTGACGCCTACCACTGATGCTACGATGGACCTCCCAAGGTTCTTCTTTGCCTTGCCTTCTTTGCAAGAATCTGAGGTGCCCTCGCATGAGGGCAAGCAGGTCGAGCTACGTCCCTGCGAGATGAGCGCTGCAGACACGCAGCCCAAGCCGCCTCCACGCATCAAGGTCCAGCAAAAAGGTTCCACCGCAGTCAGTGCAACTGTTAGCCCGCAATCTGATGCTACTGTCACAGTAACAGGTGCTCAAACTCTGGAGTTAATTACCCAGGACAGGACAGAGAACAGTTTTGACAATCAGGGCGTCGTAATAACGGAGTGCAGCACTGAAAAACAGATGAGCCAAGACACTTATACTTCTAGTCCTGAAGTGAGTATGGTCATTGATGGACAGACACAGCATGCTACCGCTGGTGACCATGATTCTTTGTCAGTAGATGAGAAGAATATTCCGGTTGCTCAGTCAGATAAGATGACTGGGCTTGTTCTGGATACTGACATGCTACAGGTTCAAACAGACACATGGCAGGCAGCAAACACTGAGTCTGTGCACACTGCTGCCTCTGGGACAGTGAAAACTGACATGGCAGCCACAGTCACTACCAAGGAACAACCTGTTATCCCTGATATATCTATGCAGCATTCCCACAGTATGGACAGTGTCAGAGAAGATGCACAATCCAGCACTGCCCTTTGCCAGAAAATATTGTTAGATGTTAGCACATTGCAAGGGAAAACCACAGTTGGTGAGCAAATCTCGATTGCACCATTTGAGCAGAAGCTTGATCAAAAGATATCGGCCAGAGCTTCACCAATCCCACCCACAGAGACACAGGAGGTTGAAATGCTGCTGCACAGTGAAACTGAACCTCGGGTAACGGAGCAGATGATTGTTGCTTTGGAATTAAATGAATCACTAAAGGAGGTACGTACGTTAGCCGATGCACAGCATTTGAAGATTGTGGAAAGTTTGGACCAACAGGATGAAGAACAGTGCAAAAGTAAGGTTCAGAGTGACCGGAACTTTGAGAATAATGAACAGCCAACTGAGGAACCTCTTACTGCAGCTGGAGTATCACTTAATGAAACACGGAAGGACAGAATCCCTGAATCTATACAGGAGCCGTGTGTGGAAGATTCTGTGGCAGAGAGCATCAGAGAGGCTGGAAATGAGTTGACTCATGGACTGGAAGCTGTGTTTGTCCAGGTGCGGGGGCCCATAGCTCCTCCTAGGCGACGATCGAAAGAGCAGAAGGTCCAGGGGGAGTCTATGCTGAATGGGAAAACAGAAATCCCTAAAATGCAACAGGTAATGCAGCTCGGTCTAGTGTTTTTCTTAGAAGAAGTGAAACCTTCGTTGCTGAGTATTTTTTTATACTTGTATTTTTACTTGAAGGTCACTTCTCTCAGTTTACGACATGTTCTGTCTGCCTGATTAGCTCTTTTTTCAGTGAAACAGTTTTTTCCAAAAGAAAGAATTTGGTATCCATCAGTAAGTGTGACAGACCATGGTCTGTGTTATATAACTGGTTAACTGAAATTTGTTGAATCGCAATCAATATTATACCTAGTGTCTGTCTGATTTGATTATTTTGAGGTGTATTATCTTTTCCCTGCTTAGACCTCATACTACTAGAGAACGTTTGAAAATAACTTGCAGAGTCTCAGTATCTTTTATTAAAACAAAACATTTTCTTTCTGATGTGGAAGAAGTTTTCTTGTTAAGGCTATTTGTGTATTGCTAGGTGAAGATCACAGCACCACTTTGTGGATATTGGTACTTAAATTGAGACTGTGTTTATATGCCTACTGCAGTCTAACGAAAACCTGATGGCAGGCGATGAGATCCCTGATGAAGTCAAGGAGGGGCTCAGTACAGAAGGTCTCCCACAAGAACCCTGCATTGAGTCTGCCATGCACAAGGTCTTTGTGAAGATCGAGCAGCTGGTCGAGACGGGACCGAACCATTGTCTCATCTGGGTGAGTAGGTGTGGTTTAGAGACGAGTTAGAATTAGCCTCTGAAGTTATGTTATAATTGAAGTCTCAAGTTAAATAATGTCTGCTACGTATTTAAACAATAGTGTGGGCACATTTTGGATGTCAGTTAAAAGGCCAGAAATGCTGCAGTTTTCTTGAGACAAGTACTTTAGCCTAGTTGCTTCAGGATGCCAGTAGCCAAATGAATGATCACTAGCTAACAAAGAAAGAGCATAACGGCACTAGGGGGACAAATGTGATTGGAGGAGAATTTTAAAATACATGTAATATTCTCATTGGCCAGGTGATTGCCCAGGAAGTTTTATTTTAGTTAATGTGGCCTTGTCATGAAGCATGACTGAAGTTGTGATTGGATCCCCTTGGGATATCGTAGGGGGAGCCACTAGGGGCAGGTGCAGACACCCTGGATGTCTCGGACAGAGACCTGGAGGCCCGACTGAGCAGGGTGGTCTTCACAGCCCTGAGCTGTCAGAGTCGGCCTGCTGAGATTGATACTGCTGCCATGGCCCAGCAGGTGGAGGAGGCTGAGGTGAGAGCTTCCCATTGGAAGACTGAAACTGCGCAGATCACGCAGTGAGCCTCTGTCCGTTGGTGACGCTTGTTTGTTTCTTTGCCGCGGTCGACCTCCTGTAGCTGCCAGCAGCGTCGTACTTTTGCCGTATTGCCCCCCTTTTTTTTTTTTTTACTGATGGGCCATCGCATTATCATACCATTCATCCATCATGAAACCAACAGCACAGTCATTAATCCTGTTATTGACGCCCAATCAGAGCTGTAAAACCATGCAGTCGTGTTCATATCATGTTCTTTTGATTCATGCATCGGTTTTCATAGATTAATCTTATGAAACTGATCTTAATTCCACACTGGTCACAAAATAAATGCCCTGCTTTAACATAAATACCAAAAGAACTGATCACTTTAAATGGGATATGGGCAAGCTTATTATTTCAGAAAGATGATAAAAGTGACATGGGTAATGTTTTCAATTTATTAATTTTGTATCTATGGGAGGAGCAACACTTCAGCCGAAAAGAGTGCATTTTATAATTAATTTCAATTAATAATGTACATTTTCAGATTGTTTCAAGTGAGTTGATTTGTACAAATTAATATTGAGGAAACTTTGACAGACATGAAATCAACACTATCTATATATCCAACTTTTAAAAAATGTATATGATTTCATGATTGAGTAGGCACTGTTAGGAACATTACGGAGTTTTGGTTTCGGGTGTTGGATTCACTGCTGTTATTAACACTGACGACGCATTAGCGCAAACACAAGGGCTGCATACACAAGTCTTGCTTGGCGGTTAAAGGACGTTTGTGGTGGTTCTAGTGTTAAAGATGTCATGGAAGTATTGCATGTATGCATGTGATGCTTTTGGTTTGACACTGCAGGCTTGCAGGGTGTCTGCAAAGGAGCAGCTGGCCTCCTTAAACCTCCAGGCAGCGTCTGAAGGTGAGGGCGCAGAGGCCATGCGATTTGCCGAGACGCAATGGACCGAAGCCTTATGGGATGCCGAGGCTGCCGTTTGCACCAAGGACCACCAGCTGCAGCTCTCCATGCAGCTTCAGAGGCTGGCCCAGGCTGCCATGGCCACACTGGAGAGACTGGCGGCAGAGTTTGAAGCCTTGACATTGTGAGTCCCATTTTAAAATGGCCTCTGGTTGCATTATCTGAAAACCTGTAAACCTTAAATTTGCTTCCAAAATGTCTTTGCTATTGTTTTCAAATCTTTCGAGATCCTACAGTACGCGTTTTTTTTTTTTTCCCTCGCGTGGATTTTTAACTTGGGGTCACAATTTTGTTCAGATATTAAACCTACATCCTATAAGAGATGTTTAGAGTACCCCACTGAGCCATTTTATTTTTAATTTAATCGTGTTTCTGTTGTTCAGGATGTCCATGGAGAGCAGCTCACAAAGAGCAGCGGAACTAAAGGCTTTTTTGCAAAACATGGAGCATGAGAGGTCCGTGCTGGGAGAACTACTGCAGATCCATGCCCAAATGTGGCCTTATCTGGGCCAGCCAGATCGATCAGTGATTCAGTCCCAGCTGGATGGGCTGCAAGAGGAGTGGAGGATCCTGAGGAGAGCTGTAGAGACCTCTCTGTACCGCCTCTCAGTCCTCAACCAGGAGGTCAGCAGTTTTCTCTTGGAGACCCAGGACCTTCACCATCAGATTGAGGCGCTAGAGAAGATCCTAGGCCCTTCTCAGGCTACTCCTGTACAGTGGAACGGCAAGAGAGCTGGGGAGCTATTGATAGTGGGCGGGGACTTGGCAGCTGCCAGGCAGTGGTATCTGCACTTGCAGCACACGGCTGAAGCTCTTGAACAGGCCTCTCCAGGTGAAACGGAGAAGAGGAATATTTCCCTGGCTCTCCAGGGTGTGAAGAAGGAGCTGGAGCGTGTGCGAGACCAGCTCTCCGCACAAATGCCATGTAGCTGTGATGCCACAATGGTTAAAATCATGAAAGTGATGCAGGAGGCATTCACTGCGGTGAAGCAAACAGAAAAAAACACTGAAGCTGAGAAGAAGGTGGCCTTTCTCCCACAAGAGGCCCATCGGCAAATCAAAGCTTTAAAGAAGCTTCAGGCAGACTTTGCAGATAAGCAGGCTCAGTTAGAATGTCTGGTGGAGGAAGTGAAGGAGCTGACGGCCAAACTGCAGGAAGCGGATGTTCCCGTTGTGCTGTCTTCGCTCAAATTCCTGGAGGATCTGTCTCAGTCAACTTCGGAAAAGCTAGTCCGAACCTTGCAGATGGTGGAATCTGGCTTGCAGGTGAGAGAAAAGATGTCCGTTCAAATTACAGACGTGGATGCCTGGGTGGTGGCCCATATCAGGACAGAGGCTACTATGGAAGTCCCCAGTGACAGCAGGACAGTTGACTTGGATCATAGACTTTGGCAGCTCCAAGATACTCTCCAAGAGGCTGACAGGCAGGTAGCAGTCACAGAGGCCCTGATAATGAAGAGCAAGGACATCTCCTCAGAGCTTAGCATTGATGAAAACTGCCGTCTCAGCGCCAAACTCACAGGGCTCCAGGAGGAGATTAAGACTATTATCAGCCGTGAGAGAGCGACCCGCCTGGAGCTGGAGGAGATGCTGAAAGAAAAGGACTCCTCACTGAAGAACTGGACCTCAGCTGAAAAAAAACTTAGGCAGATATCATCAGACTTAAAGAAATGCGGGCTTCCCATAACTAAAGACTCACTCATGTACTTGCAGCCCTTTAAACACATGATTCTAGAGCTGAGGTGCCAGGTGGACCAACTACACAACTGCTCTGATGAAAGCAGAAAAGAGTTGCTGTGTATCATCGTTGAATTGCAGAACAAAATTGACCAAATGTGCGCAAAGTCTTCTGAACATGAGAAGTACTTGTGCTACAGGCAGCAGATTGATGGCTTGAAAGTAAGCGTGGAAGCACAGGTCCTACAGATGAAGAACCAAAACTTCAATCAGGAGGACCAGTATATTGCTGGTCTGGCTCTCCTTATCCAGTTCCCACTGATGAAGAGGTTGTGTCAGGAGGCCATTGATCACCTTCAGGAGATCTCACCAGACCTGTATCCATCCCAGTTCAGCTTAGAGAGGCAGAAGATCCAGGAGGCTTTGGAGATCTTCTCCACCTGGGAAATGACTGTCCATGACAACATCAGGATACTGGAGTGGGAACTACTTAAGGCACTCCACTACCCTACTGAACGCAGGGCCCTGCTGAGCTTCCTAGAGCAGGCTGAAAAGGACATGCAGAAGTCCTGCCTAGTGAGCCCCAGTGAGGAAGCTATCAACCGAGAGCTGAAAAAGTGCTTGGCCCTCCAGAAAAACATAGAGGCCAGGAATCTAGTGCTAGAGGCCCTGGAGCACAAGAGTGAGGCAGGACAGAAGGGACTATGGCAAACTGTAAGTGGTGTGCAGCTGCAGAAGGAGAAGACTTTGAAGGCCTGTCACCTGCGAATGGTAGGGTACTTGATGAGAATCTGAGACACAGATCTGTCTTGAGCTTTTCTGTTGTACTTGTGTTATTAGAAGGGAGTTTCAGCTCAGTATCATAGATTTTTCCTGTAGTAGAATCCAGTGGAGGCAGCATGGTGGTGCAGTGGTCAGCACTGTTGCCTCAGACCTCTGGGACAGGTGTTTGAGTCTCTGCCTTGGCTCCATGTATGTGGAGTTTGCATGTTCTCTTTGTGTTGTCATGGGGTTTCCTCTGGGTTCTCCGGTCAAGAACATGTGAATTGGAGTTACAAATTGCCTGTAGGTGTGCATGTATGTGTGCCCTTTGATGGGTTGTCGTCCCATCTAGAGTACTCCCTACTTTGCAACCATCGCCTCTGAACTAGGCTCCAGACCCCCACCCCCCCGACCATGAATAGGACAAGCAGGTACAGAGAGTGAATCCAGTGTTTTTCCAGGAGAGCTTGTCACGTGCCCGGGAAGCATTGAGGAACTGCAATGCCACCTACAGAGGTATCATCGGGCTTCTCCAAGACGCCGAGCGTGTCGTCCTCCCTGGCCTCTGTCGGATCGGGCCCTGCAGGGATGTGCTTCATATTGTCCGGAATGCTCTGGTCGGCTTGGATGAGGAATTCCGAGGCCACGCGGAGCAGTTGCAGGCGCTGGTCCCTCAGCAGGCTTCGCTCTTCCACGACCAGGCCAAGCAGCTCCATCACAGGGTCCTGGGTCAGTTGCTGGTCTGGCTCTCTGTGCTCCAAGCGCAAGGTCAGCTCCATCTGGAGGCCTTGGAGAGGTAAGGCCGGGAGAACATACGAGGGATGCTGCTGCCTTTGGAGATATGTGATTAAAAGCTGTTTGCTTTGCCGCCTCCAGATGTACAGAAAAGCAGAGTGTCTTTCAGCTGAAGCATGAAGAAACACTGCAGCGGCTGATGACCTCCGAATCCAGGCTTTCAGAGTGCATCTCAGACAAAGTGACCTCACTTAAGGAGTGTTTGGATCAGCAAGACAAATTACGGGTTTGTAAAATGTTCCAGTTTTAATACATCAGTGAAATCACACCCATTACTGTTTTAACTGCAGTTTCAACAACTGTCCACTGGGCGTCTCTGTTCAGTCATATTTCCTGGGTTTGGCAGCTCCACTGCCTGAGAGCTGATGTCCAACCGTTTTCAGAATGTTTTAATTATCATCTGAAAGACTGAGTGAATGAGTGACCTAGATGGCTAAAAACCAGTGGCTCTTGCAAAATTAGTTGCTTGTTCTAATGGGGTTGAATTATAATTCAAGGTATAATTGCTCGTAACTAAGAGGAGATGCCATCATGCCATTTTTTTGTCAAACATCTTGGGGCTGCAAAAGACCGTTTCACAAAAACACATGGGCCCCAAATATTTTGAACATGAATTCGTCTTTTGAAACCCTTTCATAGCTGAACTTTCCGACTCCTCAGGAAATTAAGCAAGTGTCACCGCTGACAGTATCCAGTATGTCTGTGGAAGACATTACAGACATGCACAGAGTCACAGGTGTGTGTTGACATGACACCAGCCTGGGGGACATTGCAGAGAAGGTGCAGAATGTCTTGTTCAGCAAGAGGCTTTGAGAAAGCCAGTCTTGGGGATGCTGCCATGAAGACAACAGGAAATCCACTAATTTTGGAGACCTTGGCGAGTCTTTTGCTGCTAATTGAGATTTTATCCACTGCTTGTGTCCTAAACTTCCCCATGCTTGAGCCAAACTGAGTTTTATGCTTCCATTGCAATTATTAGCTTGTAAATTTAATGTTGCACACAGTACAAATATGAGCATTATCCTTATATTGAATTTTTTTTAACATACTGCAACAAATCATTCCAACTAGGCTTTGGGAAAGTCACTGGCTTGACTCCCAGGATCGTAATGTGTCCATTAGAATAAATGGTCAAAATTCTTGGGTATTAATGCATCTGATATTTTTACAATATTTTGTAACAGTCTCTTCGCCCATCCTACTTTCCTGTAAAGGTGCTGGTGCAGGAAGTGGACTCAATGCAGGGGAGGTTAGCTGAGCTGCGGGAGTGGTGCCCACATCAGGGGTGCAGTAGGACCAGAGCCGAGCTCATTAACACCACCTGGAGGCAGTGGGTGCGACTGCAGCGTTCCACCCATAACCTCCGTACACGTTCAGAGCAAAGAGCCTTAGAGTGGAGGAACGTCGACCAGAGCGTGAGTCACCTGACTTGATCGAACGACAACGTACCCATGCGTTCAACTGCAGCTTTGTTTAGCAGTCACCCTCTTAAGTCGACCACAAACTGCAGTAACGGGGTGAACATATGACGGGATTACCACAGTGCTAACTGTAATTTATGCTGTTACGCAGTTCCATCTGCACTCGAGGTTTCCCGTGTTTTTTGTCTTGTACATTTTAAATGCTACCTTCTGGTTGATTACTATGTTCTCCCACTTGGCAGTGTCTGAAAAGGTAGAGCCCCAAACACCCCCCCATAAATGGGGGCTGACTGTGGGTGAATGAACGAATTCTGAGAGTAGACGCCCAGATCCCATTATGCGATCGTGAAATTTCTGGCTAAGTTTTGCCCCAGACTTGCTTGTATTCCTGTCGTATTTGCGGGTTAAGAGCCGTTGCTGTCCTACAGCCCTATATACAGGTGATGTTTGTGTCCGTGCGCGTGAGCGACTGTACATTTTTCAGCCAAATGTTCTGTCACTGAGGTTTGCTATGTGTGGATCAGGTGGACAGGGCTGTCACTGTGCTGGACCAGTTGTGTCATGAGCTACCGGACAAACGTGGCCAGACGGCCTCCCTGACGGAGCCTCAGGAGCTGCTGACACAGCTAGAGCAGTATCTGGAAAGGCTGGACTGCGAGCACCGGGCCCTGACCGCCCTGGAACTGCAGGTAGCACGTCTCCTGGGAGTCCCCGCCCACCAGGAACAGACTCCGCCCATCACCCTCTGCCAGAAGCTACAAATGATGCAGGACCAATACAAAGAGTAAGAAGGATTTGCACATTTTGTGATTTATGATGGTCCATAAGTCGGATGTTCGGAAACGAGGGACTGCCTGTATTCAAATTCAAATCTTGATGGCAATTAATTTGTAATAGTACTAACTTGTAATCTGAGATTGATTTATGGTTAATTTGCTCTCTCTGTGGATCTCTTACACCAGGTAAGGAGATTTTTTTTTGGGTTATGGCAATGTTTGCGTTCTGTAGATTATATGTAATACCTGTAGAAACCTGTAATGTAGTATGTGTCTGCGTTACTTGCACAAGACAATATTTGGCCTTAGAAACTTCATTTCCCAGCTGTCCTTCTCCTGCCTGGCAGAAGTGGGCTGTCTTTAGCCTGTGATGGCCCAGATTCCAGACACCCATGTGTCAGACTCCTGCAGAGCCTTGCTGGTCAGGGACAGCCAGCATAGGACAGCACTGCGGTCACGTACCCTCCACCAGCACCAGACCTAACAGCGCTCTCCTCTGTGGGACACATTGGTCTAGCCTGCAAAGTTCACACGGACAGCTTTGCAGTCACTGCCAGCTGTGTGTTTGCAGTCTGTGACCCCGTGACCTCCTCAAATCCACAGCCTGAAAGAGAGAGGCATGCTGGACCGTCGGGCTGCACAGATGGAGGTGCAGGAGCGAGAGCGAGTGAAAGAGGAGATCCAGGGGATTCAGGGATGGTTGCTGAGGACCTCATCCCTCCTCTCCGTGCAGGAGCACACTCCTAACTCCCAGGAACTGCAGGTGTGTGAACTTTGACCCTAACCTATCATAGAAATCTTTGGGTCACTTTACGTGGAGTCATTGAACACCAATGCATCCACACGACTCTACAATCTTTGTTGTCAGTTCGGTGCGCGTGTCTGGTTTTCTGTTGGTCTGTGTGAACGAGAAGCACTACTTTTGTCTGTTGAGGGAAGGAGGCATATGCCTTCTAGAACCAAGCAGTGTTTGTTTGTGAAGCAGGAAACGCTGACCACAGCTTCAGCCTTTGTCCCGTTTTGTGTAAGTGGATCAGGGTCCTGGAACACGAATGCTCCGTGTCGTATTGTGTAAATACTACTTGTACCCTGTTGCCACTATCACTACACGTTTTGCTTTCACCACAGTACACTTTGGAGTTTGCTGTCGAGAGCACTGTTGTGTTTTAACAGAATATTTGCATAGTTTCAGGACAAAAAAATGTGTAACCTGCCAAGTTTTAAACCAATTAACATGCCGTTTTAATGAGGTCCGAGCCACATTGCCCCTTCATACACAAAGCGGCATTTGTGCTCCCTGTAACCAGTAAGGATAATCTCTGTCCAGAATTCACCGTGAGTCAGCTCTCGGGAAAACACTCACCATCGTCCTGGTCTTTGTGCTTTTAACCTACTTTGGTAAATAAGAAGATGTGTGTGTCTGGGTGGGGGGTGTGCAGGAATCTATGCAGACCTTTCCAGGAGTCTTCAGTGTCACTGTGCTTCGTGAATCTGCCAGCTTCATGTTTCATGACCGAATGGAGGACGAGTGACGGTTTCTCCTAAGCTGCTCTAAGTCCCCCACCCCCCGACACACACACACACACACACACACACACACTTGCATTGTTCTGCCCTAAGGATGAGAGATGTGTTACTGAATCCAAAGTGCTGACTCCTGTCCAGAATCTTTTCATTCCCTGAAAGAATGGTGGAGGGGGGGTGATCCTCCCTGAAAGGCCCTGCAGCGCCTCCTTTGTGTGCTGTGATGTAAGTGGATACTCCAGGGTCTCGATCCCATGATACAACCCCTTCCCCCACAAGCCGTTTTTGTACCTAACTGTATCGTCTCTTATAAAGGACAGGGCTGGGGGGCTGTGATGTCCCACCCTGTACATGGGTCCCGTGTGCCTCGTACTCAGGTTTCTGGTTTCCAGTCTCGGTCTGGATGATGATCAGGAGCAGGAGACTTGTTAGCTCTTCTCTCATAGCCTAGGGCTGCCTCTGCCTCTGCCTCTGAAAAGGCCGTGTCCATGAAAGCTTGATTGCCTGTGTGCTTTGGAGCTCAGAACACAGCTTTGGAAGGGTTTACCTGTGTTGACTTGGTAAGCCGTTCATTTTCCTGTGGTTTGGAGATTGAAGGGAAGGTGCTGAATTACTTTCTCATGACCACGTTGCTCTGTCAGGACATCCAGGCCAATCTGGGCTCCCAGAAGACCTTGCTGCAGGGCATCATGGATGGCCTGCGGATGAAGTACTCGGAAATGTACTCCTTGGTTCCTACGGAGATCGAAGCGCAGCTGCAGGAGGCCACACGCTCCCTGCAAGAGGTGGAGCAGAAGGTGACATGGACGATGCAAGACCAGGCTTGTCGATTTATTAGATTCTGTTTTGGCTTGAACCCCTCTGGTCTGCCACAGGTGGGGGAGGTAGTGGAGAAGAACAGCCCCCTCCGCAGGCTGTCTGACAGGGAGGCTGAGATCCGGGAGGGTTTGCAGTCAGTGCTGGCCCTGCTGGAGAAGCAGAGCTCCACAGCATCAGAGGCTGAGATTATGCAGAAGGTATGTAGGGACCAAAGATCTCACTGCCTGCTGTGTTTAATTTAATGTATGCTGCATCTTTTTAAAATATAAATTTAAATGAAAATAGAATAATGTGGGTAAGTGAACATATGCCATTTAGTTATTTATGAGTGCTTACTGTGAGTCAGATACCTGTAAACAGTGCACTTGTATATCTGCATGTATTTGTGTGTGTGCGCTGTGTGCATGCAGTGTGTGTGGGACGAGCTGGATCTCTGGCACTCCTGCATGGCGGCACTGGAGGTGGAGGTGCAGGACCTGTTGGAGGAGCAGCCTGAGGAGGGCCAGCTGCTAATGGAGAAGTTGATGGAGACACAGCAGCTCCACCGGCGTTTTGCTAAACAGGCTGAACAGAGGACCAGCTTCCTGGGCAAGGTCAGTGAGACTACGTTTCCCAGCATGCCTTGTCTCATTGGCCACTTGGCCCTGGCTGTCTTCAGCATTCCTTTCCTATTCAGACCTCAGTTCTGGTAAGCTTGTTCTGGAACATAAGCTACTGAATTAATTGTATCTGAAATATGAAGTAGGGGGCAGCATGGTGGTGCAGTGGTTAGCACTGTTGCCTCACACCTCTGGGACCCGGGTTCGAGTCTCTGCCTGGG
>JAODJX010000027.1:14594607-14621103 GCA_026776945.1 Isichthys henryi
TTTTTTTTTTTTTTTTTTTTTTTTTTTTTTTTTTTTTTTTTTTTTGTTTTTTTTTTTTTTTTTTTTTTTTTTTGTTTGGGGGGGGGGGGGGGGGGGGGCCCCCGCCAAGGCCTGGTGCTTGGGAGCCCACTGGCCGCTTTTTAGATAAGACATGAATCTCACTCCTCCTTGTTGACGGTTGGGGGCCCTGTGTCTACCTGTCACAGTGGTATCTGTGCAAACCATGACAAGTAGCTCTCAAACAGCTAATCCGCCTATCCTTGGACTTCCTTCAACTGACTTAGCCCTCATCTAATCCCAGTTCTGCATGCCGCTCAGAGCCTTTTCTTTATGCTGCCTCCTTACCCGTTTCTGAAAGCAGCGTGGGCTAATCTACGCGCCAGGTGCTTGATGCCTGTTTGACAGTCCTCACAGTGCCAGTCAGCTTCAGCTAGTGACGATGTCGTCACAGATCCCGACAGGGTAGCTTGTAGTGGGGCTGCACGGCCAGTCTGATTAAAGTACTGGATGTGCAGCTCAGACTGCCTGAACGTGTAGTTTAATATCTCGGTACCTGAATTTTTATTATGGTGATGTCCAGTGAGTTTTCATTTGGTGTCCCCATGGCAACGGTTCACAGTACATTCTACAGAGCACTTTGCTTAAAGGTCCAGGTCTCAGAGACAGTCATAGATAAGTGACATCTAAGGGATTATGATTCCTAAAACTAGCAGGAGAAAGACTACATATTTTTTCCTCTGAGTCCTGTCGGCTGATGATATTTTCAGGTCAGATCTGAACACTGGTCTTAAATTGATGCAAAATTAGTTCTCCTGCTGAGTCAAGATAAATCGGTGTGCATTAGACAGACGTGCCTTTTTTTTTTTTTTTGCAAGATCCGGCCTCTTCGCTGCTCCACGCATAAATAATAGGATTATAGTGAAAGAAGATCAAATCAATTTCATGCCTCTGTGCAGAAGTATTACATCACATCCAGTCGCATCTTACATAAGAGTCTATTATCAGCCACTGTGGGTCTGTCTAAGCACAAAAGAGCCCCACCCCTTTTACTGAGGCTGTTTCGCAGCCCCCCGCAGTAGCATTGCGCGTGTCTGTGCACGTGTGTGCAGGCTAAGCAGGGCTTCTGGACTCGCACGGGGGAGGGGGGGAGCGGGGAGCGTGCGGCGTATCTCTGCGCGTGACGGAGACGGAGCTGTAGGAAAGGTAGCGGTGGATGGCGAGCGCCGCATAGCCCTGCCAGCTGTAAGTAGCCACCCGGGCCCCGCATCCAGCATCTGGCACGCTCTGGCACACTGGCGACAGCTGCGGGATTAGCGGCTTTTCACAGGGAACGTCTGTACGTGTCATAGGGAGGGGGGAGGGGGGATGGGCGGCGTTATGTCAGCATCAGCGCGGCACAGGTAGCCAGGGGCGACTGCCATCCTGCAGACGGAGGTGCATCCTCTGTGAGACGCAAGCAACCGTTGCTCCCGACAGTGTCGGTCAGCCCCTAGCTGTACATAAGCACGGCAACAGACCGGTTGCAGGGGCAGCCAAGATGGCTGTGCTGTCACCGTGGCTCCCTGATGGACACTCAGTACCGCGCTGCTCTCGTAGCTCCGTCTCGTGTTACACGTTGTACCCGGGCTTCTCCGATCGCACACGCTCTCCTGTTACAGGTCACACCAGTGTCTTTGTTCCATGGTTGTCTCCTCTGTGTAGATGTAAGCGTTACATATCTGTGTCTGCTGCCAGATAATCAGATCTTTCCTGCATATTTGCCCGATCTGAGCACGGAGACATGATTGTGATGACAGCTGCAGAACCCGGCTGTTTTCCCCTTTTGGGTCAAAGGTCACCTCTGCAGTATTAGGATCCTAAATGCCAGTGTTTCCCAACCCAGTCCTCGGGGAACCCTGGACAGTCCACGTTTTTGCTCCCTCCCAGCCCCCAGTCAATCAGGAACGCCGAATACCTGGTACAGGTGCACTGGGAGCTGAGAAGAAGCAAAACCGTGGACTGTCTGGGGTTCCCCCGAGGACTGGGTTGGGAAACACTGCTATAAGCCATGGTGTGTCTGTGGTTTGACTTTGTTAAAGTTGTGCTTTTGCTGTTATTTGAACTGGCCCTGTGGCCAGCAAACCCGTGGTAGATGGAGCTGCATTTGCTTAACACAGTGTCTGCATGTGTTCAGGGTGCGGAAGCTGAAGGACACGCTGGTTACTGTGCAGCAGCTGGAAAAAAACATGAGTAACCTGCGCACCTGGCTGTCCCGCGTGGAGGCGGAGCTAGCCACCCCCGTGGTCTACAGCGTCTGCCACAGTGACGAGATCCAGAGGAAACTGGTAGAGCAACAGGTGGGTACCAGGCTGAACCTGCTGCTCTGAGACCCGCTCAGGGGAAGATCATCGACAGGAGAGACCCTACTTTTCTGCCTGTGGTCTTAGAACCAGCAAGAACTTCACCTTTATGGTGGTAACTTATGAGAGTCCTGTACCTTTGAAGAGTCCTGTATCTCAAGCAAGTCCTATATCTTAGGAGAGTCCTGTGCCTCAGGCGAGTCATGGACCGCAAAAGAATCCTGTACCTTAAGCAAGTCCTGTACCTCAGGCGAGTCATGGACCGCAAAAGAATCCTGTACTTTAAGCAAGTCCTGTACCTCAGGCGAGTCATGGATCACAAAAGAATCCTGTACCTTAAGCAAGTCCTGTACCTCAGGCGAGTCATGGACCACATAAGAATCCTGTACCTTAAGCAAGTCCTGTACCTCAGGCGAGTCATGGACCGCAAAAGAATCCTGTACCTTAAGCAAGTCCTGTACCTCAGGCGAGTCCTGTGCCACAAGAGTTCCGTATTCAGTTGAGTCTGGTACCACAAAATAATCCAATACCTCAGGCGAGTCTGGTACCACAAAAGAATCCGGTACCTCTGGCGAGTCCTGTAACACTACATTTATTTATTTACATATCAGTAAATTATCTTTGAAGGGAACTCTTTGAAACATGTATCGTTCACTGGGCTGGGTCATGTTTCCTAGGCTGATCATTTTATTCTGTTACTGCAAGTTGGGGCTCTGAGTTACTCTGGGCGAGGTGTATGAACTGCAGGCCCTGGTCTTGGTATCCTGTTTACCATTGTATTTACATACGGCCATATTTGCGCGCGCAGGAACTGCAGAGGGACATCGAGCAGCACACGGAGGGCGTGGCGTCGGTGCTGACCCTGTGCGAGGTGCTCTTGCGCGACACCGATGCCTGCAACACCGAGACCGAGAGCGAGTCGATCCAGGAGACGACGCGCAGCCTGGACCGCCGCTGGAGGAACATCTGCGCCATGTCCATGGAGCGCAGGATGAGGTGGGTGCATGGTGCGCTGTCCACTCACATGTCCTCGTCCGTCAGCTCCCTCCTGCAGCTCGTCCCTGTCGCATGTCTGGTTTTCCTTCAGCTAGTAAACCACTTCTGAGTCGCCTTGTTGCTACCCTGTCTGTGTTTCTCCCCCTTCACTGGCTCGTGGCTGACATCCGGCTGCAGGATCGAGGAGACGTGGAGGCTGTGGGTCAGGTTTCTGGACGACTACTCCCGTTTCGAGGACTGGCTGAAGATGTCAGAGGTCATCGTGGCAAACCCCAATTCTGCAGACATCTTGTACACCACTGCCAAAGAGGAGCTGAAGAAGTTTGAGGTAAGTGCCTTTTGTGTGGTTTTTACTGACCTATATTTAACTGCTTTTGATAATTTATTAAGGAAAGAGTTAAGCACTGCTCGCTGCATCACTGTCAGATGAGAAGCTGATCTGGGGTCAGTGACAGAAGGCTCCTTGCCTTCCCACAGGCTTTTCAGAGGCAAGTCCATGAGCGCCTTACACAGCTGGAGCTGGTCAACAAGCAGTATCGGCGCCTGGCTCGCGAGAACCGCACCGACACAGCCTGTAGGCTCAAGCTTATGGTCCAGGAGGGGAACCAGCGGTGGGACAGCCTGCAGCGCCGCGTGACCGCCATCCTGCGCAGACTCAAGGTGACACAAGGGGGCACTGTTTAGGAAATGTGAAAAATATTACAAAGGGGAGTATCACTCATGGAGGACATTGTTCGACTATGTTCTGCTGCTCAGAGAAGCACGGCATAGCTGACTGACAGGAGTGAGGACTGTTGCGCTTAAAGCACCTGTATGAAGACATGCAGTGTTGGGTAATTCAGTTCCAGAGAGTAAAGGTCCAGACCAAGATTTTGTTTCAACCAACCAGTTGAGCATAAAGACCCACAGTCACAGAATATTCATCTGGTTGGTTGAAACAAAATATCGGTCTGGACCTGAATTACCCAGCTCTGAACACATGCAACCCATGATAAGTATATATCATGGATAGTCACATGTCGGGCTGGTGATGCTACATATTACACATTACAGGAGAGTCTCTGTTTGCATGTGAGCCAATCAGGAAGGCTTAATCACTTGCATTTACAATGGCTGATAGTGCCATAAGGTGTCACTGTAAGAGGATTATATAATGACCCCACCCCCATTCCTGTTCTTTTCCTCAGCACTTCACGTCTCAGAGGGAGGAGTTTGAGGGCACGCGGGAGGGGCTTCTGGTGTGGCTGACCGAGATGGACCTTCAGCTCACCAATGTGGAGCACTTCTCAGAGAGTGACGTCCACGACAAGATGCGGCAGCTCGACGTAGGTCCTTCATGCACTCATTGACGCGCACACACACGGAGACGTGCACGGCGCTGCTGACCACCCCTTCCATCTCCCAGGGCTTCCAGCAGGAGATCACCCTCAACACCAAGAAGATCGACCAGCTGATTGTGTTCGGGGAGAACCTGATCCAAAAGAGCGCGGCGCTGGACGCCGTGCTCATCGAGGATGAGCTGGAGGAGCTGCACTCCTACTGCCAGGAGGTGTTCGGCCGCGTGGCCCGTTTCCACCAGCGGCTCATCAGCCGCCGGCCGGTCAGTGCCCCTCCAGTTGTCCCAAGCACACCGTCCGTCTGAGTACCCCCTGACGTGCCAGACCCCCTTCATCATCTTACGGCCTCTCCTTTCCCAGATGCTGGAAGAGGATCGGGACACGGATTTGGAGGACTCCATGGAACTGTCTGGGGACTCCTGGCAGGAGGAGGGCTTGGCCGTGGTGGGCCGCCACACCGTGTGCCAGGTGTTGGCGCCGCCTCTGGAGCCCTCGGGCCGGGAAACGCCCGCCAGTGTGGACTCCATCCCGCTGGAGTGGGACCACACGGGCGATGTGGGCGGCTCCTCCTCACCCGAGGACGATGACGACGTCACCTTCTACAGCACCCTGTCAGGTAAGCCCCGCAGGAATTCCCAGAGCTCACGCCCTCGGCCCTGAGCTGCATCTGAGTCAGCGCTGTCCTGCAGCACCATCGCTTGGCTCCCACGGCCTCCATAGGCAGACATCTCCCTTCTTCTCTTGCAGATGTAGAAATCACTGAAAGCCCAGAGTCCTTTGTACAGGCGACTGCCAAATCTCTGCAGGCAGCCCTGGGTAGGCACTTGCCTGCTGCATGTGTCTGTAACATTGTCTGGTGATGACCTGGCATAAGTCAACACCCTCATCATGCCATATCACCTGACCATATCACCCTCACTGTCGCACCATCACCTCCCTCTATCCTCCCCCCAACGACCCTACTGATCTGTTTTTACTGATTCTGCCATGAAGTCCCAGGTCTCCCGGGTGGTCCCCTCCAATGTAGAGCTGGGGGTTAAATGCCAGCATGGCTCCTCCCCCCACCAGCTCTGCTTTACGTTGCCATGTGATCAGGGGAGTAGAGGCTGTCCTCAGCAGCTCACCTGGGCCATTGTGCAACCTCCCCATCTCAACTCGTGATGTTGCATTAAGAGAACAGAGAAGCCGCTGCATTGACCCGCTCTGCATGCGCTCGCATCTGACTGCGGCTTGCGCCCAGGACTGCATTCAGCGGTCGGGTTGGGTCAGACCAAACGGCCGGGTCTGGGCCTCACTGCGAGTTCCTTTGGCTTTCAGGGAAGTCCATGAGTGAGCCTCCCACGTGGCACACACCAGAGTCCCGCAGAAGGAAGACTCTGCTCAGGAACAGCATCCAAAGGCTGGCTTCCCATGACCCACCAAACAGCACACCCTACCAGCAGGGCTATGTGAGTCTGCTGCTCCGCAGCTGGCCTGCTCCTGACTTTCCTATTTAAGCTCTGATCTTTGAGCAAAATATACAGTGTATAGTCTTTTATCAGCATGCTAACATAGGTTTAGGTCAGTGATTCCCAATCCGGTCCTCAGGGACCCACAGCCAGTCCACATTTTTGGTCCCTCCAAGCTCCCTACCAGACACTCCACATTTAGCTGAATGGGAGCAAAAACATGGACCGTCTGTGAGTCCCTGAGGACCGGATTGGGAAACACCGGTTTAGGTGATAACGTGTTGCAGTGTTTTTCGACATGATGGGTCAAAGAATGACCAGGGCTGTTTATTGAAGTTCAGTACGGTGATGTAACGCCCCGCACAGGCCAAACTGATGCTGGAATGCAGTGGGAGCATCGACAGCGTGAAGCGTGTGAAGAGGATGCTGAGCGGCAGCGACCAGGAGGGGGAGCCGGGCCTCACCGGGCTGGTCAGCGTGGACAAACAGACAGGTGCGGACGCTGGCTCACCTGGACCTTCCGGGTCTCCCTGCACGCTCTCCTCACAGCCGCTCAGGTCCTGATCCACACCCTTCCCACATGCACAGGGGTGATCGAGCGCTGGGAGCTGCTAGAGGCACAGACACTGAACGCTGAGCTGTGCGGCCAACGGGACGTCCAGCAGGGGCAGCAGCGAGCCTGTGACTTGGGCGCCATCACAGCCTGGCTGGGCCGGGTGCTGCCCGAGCTGGAGAGTGAACAGGGACAGGAAGGACCCAGCAGCATCCAGGACATGGAGACCAACATCAGGAGACTCAAGGCAAGACTCTTACTCTTTGTCCAAGTTGTGGTTAGCCTACTCAGCTAACCCTAACCATAAACCATTATGGTTCTTTTATGCAATATTGAGCACAGTATCGACTGATTACCCAGTAACTTATTATTTAAACTAAATCCTTAAAAATCAGATCTGAAGGATTTGTCATTCCTGGTGCAAAATATCTTAAAAACTCTTGTTAGAGAAAAAGCCTGTCGTCTTCGTTCTAGAACGTTTTACTGACTCTTGGAGTCATTCTTATTACATCAGACTTTTAAAACCTAAATTTCATAAGAAATTAAAGTTCTTACAGGTCAGCTATGCAAATGATTAAACGTGCGATTAAATTTGACTTCTGACCTCCGCTGTTCCATCTCTGCTCTTCCCCTTCGCAGGAGATGCAGAAGGCCTTTGAGAACTACAAGGCGGTGATGATTTCCGTGAACCTGGGAGCCGGCGACCTCCAGCAGACCAGCACCGTGGACAGCGGGGAGCTGCAGGAGCTCCAGCAGAGCTTACGTGACATGAACCGAGACTGGGCTCGGGCCTGCGCCTGCCTGGAGGGCTGGGGGCAGCGGCTGCATGCTGCCCTCATGGAGTGCCAGGTGAGTGGGGGAGGAGGGGGTTACAGGGCATTACGAGCTTCTCCGCAGAGCCAGTCACCCCCTCAAGCACTACTGCTCAAACGTCGGTTTCCTCTCCAAAATCAGCTTAAATGGTTCAATAAAATAATCACTAATATACTGGACTAACTAATTCCTATCTAATTCATGCCCTGATCGATGAATTCTTTTCCTTGTCTTTGTAATGTCAGCGAGGTTAGTTTTACGATGCTGTGCTCGTGTTAGCATGAGAGATTTTAGCAGGTGCCGACCGCACAAGGGCACCACATGCAGACCCTGAATAACCTGTCGCCCCCCGACCTTTCAGGAGTTCCACGAGACCCTCCACGGCCTGCTTTTGCTGCTGGCTCACGTGGAGAGCCGGCGTTACAGCGTGGACATCCACGACCCCTCGCTGGAGCGCCACAGGCTGCAGGAGCAGCACGCCACCCTCAGGGTGAGGGGAGCATTGCAGTCCATTCAGGCTGCCCGACAGCTTGGCACTAGTCTGGCTCAGGGAACACTAAATGTAATAAAAGACATCTTGACAAGTGAAATCAGAGCATTATAGCCAGTGTATTCCTGTTTCCATGGTGATGAGGCTTCCTTGGGCATCCATAAAGATATAACTGTACAGTCACTGTAACTGTACAGACTAACTGGCCACCAAGGGACGCACATTTGTCCAAAGTCAGACTGTGTGATACCTCCGCCATGTGTTTACGGATGCGTTGTGCCCCCTTGTGGCAGGGTCTGGAGGGGGAGCTGCTCGGGCGGCGGGAGCAGGTACGCGCTCTGCAGGAGATCTCTTCCCAGCTACTGGTGGATGCAATGGGTGAAGAGAGCACCGAGGCCAAGGAGAAGGTGCACGTCATCGCCAACAAGCTGCGGCTGCTGCTGCGGCAGGTGGCCCACGACCTGTGCATGCTGGAGGCGCGGTTGGTACGTGCCCGCTGCCACCGGAGGGGGCGTGTGTAGCCGCTAATCGGATGTGGATGTGCTTTGTAGCGTTTGTCAGTGTTTCTGGTTCAGTGTGAAACTCTACCGCTGTGGTCTTCCAGGAGTCCTGGTCTCTCAGCTCATCCACAACAGGAGGCGGGTTCAGTGACCAAGGACCAATCAGCATCCAGTTTTCACGACCTAAGGTATGTAGGTCGGATGTCTCCCTGAAGCAGACTGAATCCTGCCATCCTCTCCCACAGCCCATTTTTTGCTGACCTATTATTCATCTAGGACAAGGGATGCAGCTGATAGTAGTAGACATTGATTTGGTTATGTAACGTTGTATATGCCTGAGACACTAAATCAAGCAGTAAATGAAGGCACCTTGGTGAAGGATTTTGGGGACATAAACCTCTTACTGTCTGGTTTTGGACCACATCAGTGTGTGTTATTGTAAGCCGGTAGGTGGAACAGCACCAGGTTGACACAAAGCTGTGAGTTACTCTGCAGGAAGTGATTAAACTGGGTACTAAAGGTGGTGTGTATATCTTCTGAAGTGGTATCATCTGCTGTGTGTCCACAGGAGGCAGGAGCCACTGAGGTGGACTCCCCGGCCGGCCGAAGGTACGCACGCCCTCTTCTCCAGAACCCGCTGTCTGTCAGCATGCCACTTCCCGAATAAGAATCAATATCAGAGGCTTCATTTGGCCCAACATGTCTGAGGAATTTGCGGTGGTGAATTGGTTACACCACACAGAACTTAACTTAAAAACACTACAAGAGATATATAACATTCAGACTATAATATACACAATATACACAGTTTACAGTATGATACAACAGAGGGACAATGTAACAGACTGTACACTATACAGAGGAATGCATTGGAACAATTATTGCACTGTGATTAAGAAGAGTAGTATAGAATAGGAGAGCAACATGAAAAATAAATGACAAAAGGTTTTGCAGATATCCTGAAACTTAATAGGGCTGAAAATATGAATGGGAATGCTAATCATGTTAAATGTCTGTAAGTCAGCTTGGACATCCATGCAAAGACACCAGAGTTGGGAAATTCAGGTCCAGACCAGGAATTTGTTTCAACCAACTAGTTGAGCATGAAGAGTCACAGTCTCAGAGTACTCAACTGGTTGGCTGAAACAAAATCCCGGTCTGGACTTTTACTCTCTGGACCTGAATTACCCAACTCTGAAAGAGACAGCAATGCTGCGCCTGCATGACAAAGCCATTCACTAACTGTGTCTGACTTCCTGTCTCTGACTTCCTGTGACCCCCCAGGGCCATGAAGAGGGACCCGTCCCCGCCACGCTCATTCTTCTTCCGCGTGCTCCGTGCCGCCTTCCCGCTGCATCTACTTTTCCTCCTGCTGCTGGTGCTGGCCTGCCTGGTACCCCTGTCTGAAGACGACTACAGCTGTGCTCTCTCCAACAACTTCGCCCGTTCATTTTACCCCATGTTACACTACACCAATGGACCCCCTCCCACGTGAGCCACGCAAATCCCTACGTGGACCCAGCCGTGTCCCCAAAATCTGTGAGACAACCATTGCTGCCCTTTAAGGATTCGGGATGGGACCTTTATGTGGGACGTCTCCGTCTTCACAAAAACAGAACAAATATCATTCAGGCAGTGAGTTCCCTCGGCAGTTTTTATGGCCGAAAGCATTTTTTACAACCGCGTTCAAACTGATCATTTGCTTCTATTCATTTCTGAATAGAAATGAAGTAGAATCCAGTCTTTTTTCACTTCTTCACTTTTACAGGAAGTTCTAAGGGGTGGCTGTTGGACTATAATTATGTCCACACAGATTGCAAGTGTATCAATCATTCTTTTAGCGGAAGTTACAATTTTTACCCATTTTAGACTTTTTATGTTATCATTTATGGGTTTTAGAAGGCTAATCCTCTTAGATGTTATCCGTGAAGTTTTGCTGGGTGACTGTAGCCTTAGAATGACAGAATGCCTTGCGAAGCACAACATGGTCAGCGAGACGGAACATGCTGCATGTAGCATACAGATCAGAGTGTTAAGGCACACATCGTTTCAGAATTATTTCTTCAGTGTGTTCTATTTATGAGTGCAAATTTTGTATTAAGGGGAAGGTGCTAAAAGGTGTGTTATCAGTATGTGTCTGTGAGCTGAAGACAAAGCTGTTGTATGTAATGGATACAAAGGGGTGAGACTACAATGTGCCAGAAGTCATGGTAGTGAAGGGCAATGCTAGATGTTTGCGTGCCCGCAAAGAGTGACTGGATTAGCCATCAGAATGCCCACTGCTGGCTAACGGAAGCTGATACATTGACACTCCGTTGAATTCCATTCATATTCAAGCAGCAGACCTATTATTCGGACAAGAGAAACCGTGGGTTTCTCCAGCTTGTTGATTGTAAATATTATCTGTGTGGCACTTTGTGAACGCCTGAAATAACTAGATGAACAAATTCTAAATAACAGTGTGTACAGTGTATGACTTTATTTTTGAATCATAATTTATGGGATGTACAGTGTAAGCCCTTTTTACTCAACAATAAATATTGTTTGCCATGAATAAGTGGCCACCACATTCATCTTTAGGAAAGAAAGGGATGAAGGCTGTGTAGAAGTAGACACTTTAACTTTTATTTGGAACAGAACCAAAACAAAACTTTAATAATCTGGTACATATTTGTGTCATAAAAGTCCTTATGTTAATTAAATCACATGACCTAATAAGTAAACTGAGGAGTACAATTGTTTACAAACTCAAGCCAGTTGATGACAATGCCCAAAAGATGTTTTTTTCTTTTTCTAATCTAGCTTATTGTTTGTCATGTAGGGTGGAGGACAATATACTGCAAATATTTTACGTCTCATTCATGACTTTGGTTTTAACTTGATCTTCTCCATTTGTTGCCACACTATATTTCACCGATGTAGCGTCAGTGAGATGCTGGAGTGTAAGTCACATCAGGACATGAACGATTCAGTGTTACGCCTCCCTCTATTGTGACGTACAGCAGGGACAGAGGAGGCAGGCCCTGTAATGCGGGAGCGAAGCGGTTTAATGAAGCAACCGGGAAAATACACAGCAATAGGGGGAAATCCAGAATCGTGGTGGAGGGGTAGGCAAGAGGTTGGCATCCGAGAGAGTCAGTCCTACGAGGAGAGACGGGATAGGACGACGTGGATAGGGCAGGCAGGCAGGAGGAGGAGGAGGCAAGTCGACAGGCAGGACAGAGCAGGTAGGGCAATCGGGGCGAACAAAAGACAGAAAACCGCTCAGTAAGGCACATTGCGAACAATGGCAACAATACTTCACGTTAAGCCTCTGGGCTCGCCAGCTTTAGAAGTGGAGTGATTAGCTGGTTATTGTCTGCAGGTGCTTGGTCCTGCCCCGTGTGGGTGTGATATCTATTTGGTTTAAACCAAGTTTAAACTGAAAGGCACAGAAATGTCTGTACTGTAGCGAATGAAGATCCAAAATGTGCTGCATCTTCTGAACCAGAGAAATGAAATTATTTTTAAATAGCTTAAAAATCAACTGACATATAAAGGAAAATACCCAGCTGTACAACAAGAAGCCAAAAAGTATCTGAAAGGTTTGATTTTAATTACATCAGACAGGTTTATTTATTTTGCATTTAGGTTTACTTTCAGTTTTTCATCTCATCCATCTTGATATCTACCGACGCGATTCATCATTAAAGAGCATCTTAGGAAGCACGGTGGTCTCACATCTCTGGAGATCAGTGTTTGATATTTGCGACTTTGCATGTTCTCCCCGTATCAACTTGTCGTGGAGTTTCCTCTGCGTTCTCCAGTTCCCCCTTACACTCCAATAACATGCTAAGTCAGGGGTGTCCAATCTTATCCGCAAAGGGCCGGTGTGTGTGCAGGTTTTTGGGGTAACCTGTAGGTCAGCTGTTCAAACCCAGGTGTGAGGACTCTTCAGCCAATCAGTCCTCTAATTAGTGATCTAATTAGGGAGTCGTAGTGAAAACCTGCACACACAGCGGCCCTTTGCGGATAACATTGGCCACTCCTGTGCTAAGGAACTCGAGTTGGAAAGTTGTCCGTAGATGTGGATGTGGAGTGTGCCCTGTGATGGGCGGGCTTCCTCCCTGTCCTGGGTTATTCCCTGCCCTGCACCCTTTGTTTTCGGGATTGGCTCTGGACCCCTGCAATCCTGTCATAGGATGAAGCATATAGAAAATAAATACTAGCAAGGATGCTCTTTATAATCCCTATGCAGTACCCCACTCCATTCTTCATGCAGAAGCCCTACGATGGCTCCCAAGCATCCTGCATCTTCTAAACCTTCTGGTAGTAGTGAACCTAAGCGCCAGAGGAAGACCTTGACCATTTAGAAGATAAAACTCCTGGATATAATTCGGGAAGGAGAGTGTTACGCGGACGCCATTAAGGCTTGAATGAATCGACGGTAACCCTCAGAAGAGCTGTAAATGCTCTGCTTTGCTGTGCAGTACGTATTCCTCACCTTCATCACCTACATGCGTACTTCATCGTGTACTGCACAGCTAATTCATCATCATCATCATCCAAGTTATGGAGTGTATCTTCACTGGTGAGTACCCATACTGAGCTTAAAATGTTTTTATTTTTACAGAGAGAGAGAGATGTGTATATATACATATACATTACAAGGGCTCCAACGATTCATCGAGTAACTCGAATAACTCGATTACAAAAAATACTCGATGCAAATTCTTTGCTTCGATGCTTCGTGTAATCCGCACGACTATGTACTGCTTAGTGATCACCGTGTTTCACCCGGAGGATTATTACTGTCGCACAGTGTGCTTACGCTGCATTACGAGTAGTGGGTTTGATTGGATGGCGCGATGGAAGACAGGGAAGAAGAAAAATGTCTAGAGTTTGGGACCATTTCAAACTTAAAAAAAAGTGAAATTCCTGTACAGTGTGTCCAGTGTAAAACCAAATTAGCTTACCACCATTGCATAACGTTAATGATTCAACATCTCAACAGAAAGCACCCAGTCTATGCATCCAGTACACAGAGCGGAACCAGTACAAGGTAAGCGCGAGCGTGTCACTCACCTCTGCGGCTAAACATAGACCTGCGATAGAAACGTATTTACGGGCATATGTGTGGATAAAAAAGTATAACAAGATTCAGCCCAAGCAGCCCCTATTTTTCCTCAAAAAAAACCCCCAAAAAACACTGATAATACACCAGCAGTGAAAGTGATGCTGTCGTAGTTTAATTAACATGGAGCTGGAGCCTGTCTATACACAAACAGCGAAGAGTAAAGAGACGGTTCCGTTACAGAGAGGAAAACAACAGCAGTGCTTGTAAATCGCTACTAAACCTTTACTTGTAAAGAGCTGGCGAGACGAGCTTAAAGGTGAAGAAAAGCGATGTTTTTAGCTGCTCCCATCCACCGCCGTTTGTCTTACATAGCTGCAAGGTTACAGTAAAGCTATACAGGTTAAAATAGAAGCTGTTTGTATGCAGATAAACTGTTAGCTTAGTTTGACGCAATATTTACATTTGGCAACTTGCAGCAGGCTGACAGCAGCCATCACACTTTGTCACAGTGATACCTGCAGCTATGATGCAGGGGTGAGTCTAAAGGGGAGCATGGGGTGTACTCAGCTAGATCTATTTCAAAGCTTTAGTAATATTATTTTGCAGATTTTGATTCATATGAATAATATTACATAATTATAATAATATTAATATAAATAGGAAAGTGCTTTCTGTGTGTTACGGCAACATCTACACCATCAGAACGTCTATTTTCTGCAGCAGGAACCATTGCGTCAAAAGGGAGGACAAGCCTCAGTTCTGAGCACGCTGATATGCTCACTTTTTTCTTCATTGCAACCGCCACATTACACACACACACACACACAAACACACTGATTCTCTAACACACTTAAACACACACACTCTCACTCACATTCACTTACACACACGAACATGCACACAGCATTCCTACCTCATCCGGTAGATACAATCCTGTCAGAACTTTTTTTATGCCTCGTAAAAATGTACAAGAATACAGAGTAATTTTAATTTATGCATTAGTTTAAGATACTGTATCTATACCTTTTTTCAGTAATTTTATTTGACATTATTCTGTTTTTGCATTTAAGAAAGTGTTTTCTTAAAAAAAACAAAAAAAACAAAACAAATATGTACATAAATGCACTAAAAGGGTTTAGTTCTTTTGTCAGTTGTTGTATGGAGTTCAGTCATTAAAAATGTTCCTAAAACCGAAACACATGAGTTGATCATGTAGGCCTAGTTAAAGCGTGTGGGAGGGGTATTTTAAGGCTTAAACTATTATTTTTTGTTTTATTTATATGTCCTTTCTAAATTGCGGATTGTCACCTACCACTTTTGGGCCTGGAACGCATCGATAGGCGGGGGGTCACTGTATATGCAGTTTTATGATGAGATTATACTTCTGCAGACTTATATCACGGTTTTTATTATTCCAGTTTGCAATGTTTTAAATGCAACTGGAATCATATCGGGGGTGGTGCAGTGGTTAACACTGCTGCTTCACACCTCTTGGACCAGGGTTCAAGTCTCTCTCATGTTTCCAAGCTCCAGGTGTGGAGTTTGTATATTCTCCAAGTGTCACTGTGAGGTTTCCTCCTGGCACTCTGGCCTCCTCCCACAGTCCAAAAACATGCTGAGGGCCCATGAGCGTGCCCTGTGATGGGTTAGCACTAGGGATGCACCGAAAAGAAAATTCTTGGCCGAAACCAAAAACCAAAAAAGAGGAAACGAAGGCCGAACACCGAAAGAAATTATGCCAATAATTTGCATGGCGATCGGGATGTTTGGATTTCAGGTGATAAATTAAACCCGACGTGGAGAAAGTCTTTGCAGACGCACCCCCTCTTGAAATTTCGGCATTACATGTTTTGCAAATCGCTATCCGTGGGTCTTTCTCAGATATATTGAGACACGTCCACACCGCAGACATGCTGCTGCAGACGAGCACATGCAGGCCCCGGTTTCTGTTTGCCTCATCGCAGATACTGTTTCGGCCGTGTTTTTCGGTGATAAAAATCTTTCAGCCGAAAACCGAAAATGCACTTTTGGGCCATTTTGGGCCGAAAATTTTCGGTGGCCAAATATTCGGTGCATCCCTGGTTAGCACCCCCTACTCTCCACACCCTCTGTGACCCCCTGTGAGCAGTTACAGAAAATGGATGGATGGAGATCTTCTGCAGAAGAAATGCTACAAGGGTTTATGATCATTTATTTTTAAGATTCTCCAACACCAACCATTTAATGTGAGAATAAAAATGAAGAATACTGGAATGTTTACTCATCAGTCCTGTTTTCAGACTTGAAGGATTTCCTGTTTATAGCTCTCAACGGACTAGTCCAGCTTCTGTTTGCCCAAATTCGGCTGCTCTTCTGCTGCCAGTGAGCTGCCCTGTGGTACAGAATCCAATCATGAGCCTCTCACCTGTACTGAAATGAGGCCATGTCCATCTCCGTCTACTCGATCACAACAGTCCTGTGAGTGGTGACTACTGAGTGGTGAATGATTGGGTGGGTGGGTGTCACAGTAACAGTAACACAGATAAAGTTAAATTCCTAGCGAGTATTGTTAGAAACCTGCAAAATTCCTTTAAAGGATATAGTAAACAGATTTAATTCAGCTGGAAAACCTAAAAAAACATGGTTTAGAGTCTCCATATTTGGCATAGTATGCATGGAATTTTCAAAACAGAATAAGATTCCAAATTAAATTCACGTCCTTCCAATTTATAACAGTATGGCTTTAATTTAGTGGCAAAACGTTTTCTTACTCTTCTGCACAATATCTAGAATTGTAAAAGATAAACGTCATACAGAGAGACAAAAACCATACGGAAGTGAACAGACTCTGCTCATTCAGCTGCCACAGAGAGTGTGACGTCACTGCGCATGCTACGTGTCCCCCAGTACACAGTGTACTCTCTCAGCGCTGGCAAGGTGTAGCGTTACAGTTTGTGCCTGTTGTTTTTGCAGGTAGTGATATCTGTTTTGGTTCTGTCCTGCCTTCATGAATAATGTTTAAGACAGGGACGATTTCTGTAATAGCGATGCAGTCTGCGATGACAAACGTTTGTATATTCTGGGTCGGATTTCTCTCAGGTGGAGCAGCGGTGATCGGGCAAACGCTCATCGAAGCGCTATTTTACAATTTCAGGATTGTTAATGGCAGCGTTTTTTTTTCTAGATTAGATTTAGTTTACTGAAGTATGGTGTAGTAAGCAGTCCGGAGCAGTCATGTACGTGATGATTTTAAAAAGGGATTAACTTACCCACACAGTATCGGAGTGAAACTAATGACTTCCCTAGTCAAATGGACATGAGACGGAAAACTAGGTCCAAGTCTGTTAGTTTGTCTCTGGGAGATGGATAGCCATTTTCACCTTCTACAAATGCAAAAATTGTACACGTTTTGCTTGTTGGTTTTATGCATATCTCGGCAGCTATGAAATTGGGCTTGCTGAATAATGCATCCCCCTTTAATTGTCTTTTTTACACACTGTAGAATCAAATGGAGTTACCAGCATGTGTTTTAGGCGGTTTTGGCTTAACAGTATGCTACAGTCATCTTAGCTGAAGAGAGGGGATACAAATCTTGGCTGCTATAAAATCGAGCTTGCCAAATAATGCATCCCCAGTATTATTATTGTTGTTTTTCATAAACCTTACAATCAATTGGTGCCGCCAGTACATATGGCAGAGCCATAAGCTCTGCAATGTAATATGTCCTCCATTAACGTTTCCTTTAAGATACGTTCAGATTACATTATGATATCTTCACATACTTTTGTCTGAAGCAGAGGCTGCTAACTAGGTATCTTGTACCTGTTTGACAAGAAAAGTGATATATTCAAACTGTTGTAAATAACTAATGTCATGGAGTGCAACCAGAGGTATTTAGATTTTTTTGCTTGTTCTTTTATGCTCTCCAATCAAATGGTGCCCTAGGCGATTGCCTATGTCACCTACAGAGCGGACCAACTGGCCATGCCCCTACCCCAGGGAAGCAGAAAGTCCCACCATCAACTCCCTTTAATTGTACATGGCATGAGAAATTCCTGGAAGACTACACAGAAACACGACAGTGGGTCCATGGTTTATTCTAGCTTTGCCATCATGTGGACAATCCACGAGAGCTGTCCTGTGTGTAAAAACATTCCCTTATGCCAAGAACTGGTCAAACTTTGAAGATGGTCATATTATTTTAATGGAAATAAATATATTTAAAAAACAAATAAAATCCAGCCTGATTTTCTGGGAAGGGAACCATGTTTTTTTTGAAAAGGACAAAGCATCCAGATTCCCAAGAGTTTTCTTCTAGGACAGGAATCACCATGGAGGACTGAGATGGATAACAAGAAGCCCTCCCAAATTACTGTATACCTGCGGTTTTAAAAAAAAAATGCAAGCAAGTGATCACATGGTTTAATCAGTATTGCCAAAGACTGTTGTGGTGTCATAGCAAATTTGTGCAGCAAATGGTCACAAAGAAATTAGTGTGGTATTCTTTATTTATTTTTTACCAGACAACAGAAAGCAGGCACACACCCAACATTTGTAGCTCCGTGTGTGTGTGTGTGTGTGTGTGTGTGTGTTTGCTATTAGACCTGGGTATATGGGCACATAGAGACAACCACGTAAACAAAACACAGAACCAAAAATGTTCACAATATTCCCGGAAAGGACCATCAGCACATCGACACACAATGATGATTTTGCTTTTTAGCCTGCTGTAATGCTGATGCATAAAACTGAATTTTCACGGGGACAGGAAGGGACAGAGTAGTAAAGGCTCCGTTTAGATTGCGGGGGTTTCTGATTTCGGAGGGTAAGTGTTATGATGTGAAAAATGCAAGTAGCAGCAGTAGCAAACATCAAAAAATAAGCAAGCAATCCCTTTAAAGTTCAGCAAAAAAACTGAAGGTTAAAAGAAAAGCATGGTTGCATCTATTTACAGGGCGTTATTGGGAAAAGCAAGCTATTAAAAATACAATTACTGTCAATTTATACATTGATACTTTGATATTCTTTAGTTATATTCGTTACACATTGATTCCATGTCAGCTAACGAGGGGAAAATAGTGTCTTTCTTCCAAAATGTTAGTATTGTCAACATGTCCCATTCTCATGTCATAGCTCATTAAACTAGACATATTATATAAGAACCATTATTTATCCATTGTGCAATTTGCAGTATACATACATATTATGCATACATATTATACATTTTATGCATAGTGAATTATACAGTGTATTTTAGCTGTGATAGTTCTTACCCCAGAATGTGAAACTGTTCAAAGTTTGATACATTATATTTTGTGAACAGGATAAATGGCACCATTCATAGTCACAATCACTAATAACCTGCAGCACGCCTGTCTTCTCTCAGTACTATAGATTAGGGGAACCCAATCCCCAGTCCACAGCGAGAATTCAATCCACTATATATTTTTAAGTCACACTTTCTTTTTCTTTTTTTTTTTAAATGATCTTTGACACTCATGTGTTTTGATTGTACTGGGAAAAAATGGAAATGGTTAAACATATTATTTCTGTCTCGCCAAGCGATTCACTGCCCTGCCCTCCGGTCGACGAGTTTTACTAGTCCGTGCCATTTATGCACAATGTGAACCGGTCTGTGGTCATGAAAAGGTGGGGAGCCCCTGCTATAGATGATTAGTGTGCCATCTGATTGACAGCCAGCCTCCTAGGTCTTTGGCTGCACTAATGCTAGCATCACTCTTCTATTCATAGTGGGAAAATGCACAGTGGTAAGGAACTTAAATGATCAATGGAAGGAAGTAGGATACTGTTTCTTCGATGATGTTATAATAATGAGATTTTCTTAGTACAGTTTTGTGCAGCTTTTGTTGTTGAGCAATAATGGCTGACATTTTTATTTTTCCATGTTCCCAATTGCCAGGGTCTGTAACTGAAGATCGTACAAAGCACTTCATATTCAAGGACACTGGGGTTATTCAGGTTGACCAAAGTTCATTGCTGGCTGACGTTTTTCAGCAGGTCCCAGTAGATCTGGACATGGGTGAACCTGACTAGTCTTCAGCTCCTTTATCTACAAACATGTGAATGCAGAGCGTTGGGGGGGGCTGTGAGGGGATGGACCGAATATTCAGGTTGATTAGTTCGTCTGATGTTTACTCACTGCAGTCGACAGGGGCCCATGGCCCCGGCCCCGGCCCCTGAGGGTTGTTCGGGGTCTGTGGAGCAGACTTGCTCTCGACTGTAGAGGTTGGCTGTTTTTTTGGCTCCCCTGTTGCGACCCTATGATAGACACGGGAGCTGTGTGTGGTGTTGGCGTCCAGCATCTCCAAGAGCAGGTCGTACAGCGGGACGACATTCTTCATCTTCATGTTGGACAGGTGCTCTATCCCTTTGTTGCTATGGGATGGATCGAGGGAAAGGGAGTCAGTACACAGACACAAGCACTTGGGAGCCCCCCCAGGAGAAAGTAACACTAATGAGTACCTGGGGAAAAATACACACTAAGTCACAAGAGAGGATTAGAAATCTGTGGCATACATAGCAAGAGTCTAGCTATATGACACACTGCATTTCCATTAGATTCCACTCTAGAATTGTCCAACTAGTCCAAGATGTCTGACATTGCTAGGACAGCAGTAAACTCTATTCTGTCGGGTCCCAGTGTTCTCCACTGTAATTTCCACTGCTCGGACCCTTGAGTACCTGACATGGCGGATGTGCGAAAGTAGCATTAGCAGATGGGCCAAGCGAGTGGATTGCTGCTGGAAGGTTAGCCCTTTTCTGGAGATGGCCCACACCAGGGCGTCGGTCACTGCATCCAGCAGTCGCAGCAGCTTAGCCCGGCTCTCCAGTTCCTCGGGGCTCTCTGGAGAGCTCACGCACATATCTGTAACAGAATACACCCTATCCACTGGGCCCTTGTCCATGCACAATCCACATTCCCACTCTCAAAAGGAAGTTGTGTAGATTTCCCAGCTGGCATGTTGGATGCACAGGTGCAGAGCCATCGAGAAAATCACACACATTTCTAACACAAGCAAGCCGGCAGAAGTTCCATCCCAGAAATTTCCATAAGTTTTCATAACAAATGTGCTGAACACTAGATGGCAGTGTAAAAGAGTGCACATCAGAAGATGATTAAGTCTGAATATCACTATAACTCATTACATTGGAACACTACAGTTTCAGGATGTTTATTTTATTAGCCTCACTTCCTGTATTTTTTTTTATTTTCAGGCTTTAAAAAAAAAGTTTATTCGTCCAAAAACAATTTTGTGTTAGCAATAACTGAATTCAATCCAATTAATTGTCGTCATATTTATTGCACTAATGCAACTTTATCGCTAACATCCTTAGAGCCATTTGGGACAAAGTAAGACCAGACAGGAGCCTTCCAGGCCTCATCCCACTGCTCAGTGTTGGGCATAAGAAAATGGAAAACAAACCAGCTTAATCGCGGACTTGCATAGAAGTTGCACAATTTGTTCTTTTGCATCAGAAAGCAAATAGTAATACTGGCTGAGGTTCTGCCACCATCGCCAGGCATGCGTCCTGGTTTTTGACCCCAATAAGTTGATAATGAGATCATTCACTTCGGGGGGGGGGGGGGGGTGCCTGACTTTAGATCATGGTACAGCTGTACAACCAGGGACTGGATATGAACCAAGTGGGAATGTGAACCTGGTCATTTGTGTCCAACAGGATAAAACCAGAAGCGTAAATGAAACCACAAAGAGGCCAGTTCTGGAATGTATGGTATGATATGCATAGTATGCAGCCTTACTGGAGTTCAAGAGGATCAAGGCCTTGAGACAGACATATTCCTCCCGCTGTAGCTTCAGCTCCCGGAAGCGTGCAGTGGCAGCCAGCAGCATGTCGAAGATCTCCATGATCCCTTCCACGCAGCTGCCTTCATCCCTAGGGAGGAGCAGAGGTTCTGGTCACACCATTCCCTGCATGCATTGCTTGCACCCTCCGCCTGCATCGACAGTCACTTCTGCGCACACTTGGATAGAAAACCCAGTGCAGACGCGAATGTCCTATTTATCACATCAGTTTTTTTAAGTGTGTATGACTGCAAGTCACAGAGCTCTTAGACACAGGTGCAGATTTCACCTTAAGCGCCTATTTAATTTGGGTAGCCATGCAAGTCAAGGTTATGCTAGCACACCAGGAAAAGGGTCAGACGAAACGATTAGTTAAACTGACAAACAACTTGGGTAGTATTTAATGCTAAAATATCCTGCTTTCTTTTTCAATCACACATTTGGAATAAAAAACATGCACTATGAGTCTTATTTTTGTTTTGAAACCCAGGAAACGCTAATGCCACAGAGATATATATGCATATCCTAGCTTTCTTCAGAATCAGGAAAAATACGTGCATGTTATGGGAACATGCCAAGGTTAGTTAAGCCCGAGAAGATAATCACCCTGCTTGTGCAGGCTGTGAAAGCCAATCCCTCACCATTTGTCTTCTGAGCATAACAGGACAGGGCTACATGCTCCCAGAATGCCATTCTTTAGCCCAGTGGCCAGAGACAGCTATGTTGCTGGTTGCTAACATTCTGCATTAACGATTAAAAGTGGAGGCCAGTTAATTCCCCAAATCCCAAACCCCCCCCCTTGCTGGATCTCTGTCAAGGCTGCTAGATCCTTTAGCCAGACCTGACCAAGAGAAAAACATCAAAACTGGCCACATATGGTTAAACCAATCACTAAAATAAAAGTATCAGTGTAATGCTGGTGATGTAATGCTGGTAATGCTAGATTATTAGTTTAAATTATTAGTCTATAGTCTAAATATATTTGTGACTGACATGACTCATTATAATGAATTATTTACATTAAAATAATGTCAGATGGGCTGCCGACTGCAGGGACACTTACTGACTTGTGAACTGAGCACACAGTGAAGTCCACATCTTTGTCTACCGACTCAGCATTCACTGCAGGCTGCCAGCAGGTAGAGACCCAGCAGGCTATCTGACCATGAGAAAAACATCTCACCAGCTAAAGACTATTACTGATACGAGGGGCCTGTTTTTCTTGCGCGAAAGAACATTATCTCGGTGGTTCGGCACTGAACTTATTGAAAACGGTGCTGCGTCGTGTTTAAAGAGACGCCTTTATAAACACGAGTTACTCCGGTTGGACACTGTATGAACAATAGATACAAAAAGATCAGTTACTTAAACCACAGATATACTGTATGCAGTCAGAGCTTTCTCCCCAATGGCACGTCACTGGCTAGCTTTTTCCCTGTACTTGGACATGATTCTCGATTTCTAGTTACTTAACATTTCTGGTGGCACGATACATGTTTATTTCAGCTACACTGTGTTTAGTTCACAACAAATAACAGTTTATTTTTCGCGTACCCTTCACGGGTTTATCTATACTTTTTGCCTTTTGAAAGTCAGCGTAATTTGAACTAGAAATTTGGACAGCTAACTTGCGTTGGGTATAATTCAACTAAGACTCCGGCGAGTCTTTTTCTGAAGTTTCTCAGCTCGAAATCTCAAATCTTTCTGCGAGGTGGGGTTGCTCTCATGTGAAGGGGCGTCTCCACACACCACTCTGCCATTCACAACTTGCCGAGTCATAACAGTATAGAGATGCCAAGTAGGATAAAACTCATCAGTGCAAGACTGAGCTGCATAGCTACAAAATGTTTTCCTGGGTAAAACTCACACTCTCTATATTTCATAGGCAGGTGTGTTAAACATAAATATTAAGTTTATTGTCAAGACTTTTCCTTTGTCTTGTATCTGCATTAACCAGAACAAATTAACCAATGTTACAGGCTGCATAATAGATAATATATTGACTTTGAAGGACTTTGTCTGAGGATCTCTCTTGTACTCCATCCATTTTCTCAAACAGCTTGTCCGGTTCAGGGTTACGGGTAGGTGGGGGGGGGGGGGTCCGGGGCCTATCCTGGTCGTTACAGGTGCAAAGCAGGGAACAAGCAGGGAACAACCCAAGATGGGGCGCCGACCCACTGCAGTTCCTGTGCACCATCTTGCCCTATTTTGCTTGTTTGTGTGATCAGCTTCTCTGTACTGTTTCATAAGGACTGCAACCGAGAATGATGCATATGAGCTGGTTCGTACGTCACGGAAAAGTGGGCGTGCTGCAGTGAGCACGTCGTGCTACCAGACCATCCTCCATCCTAATCATTCACACTCCTATTGCCAAAGCGCCAGGCGACAGTTTACTCTGACTTACGGCCTGGGGTTGCGGTGTACTGCAAAGCTGCTCAAAAGTCGCGCTTATGAAGTGTGGTATGGATGTTATAAGAATTTTACTAAAACTAACCATGCGCACAGTACACAAGGCAAAGTTATAAACGTTTATGAAAACATTTCGCTAAACTGAAATTAGATACGAAAATAAAATGTAAACTACAACTAAATGAGAACTATAAGTACCAAAACCAACTGAAATAAAAAAAAAAACAAGCGTCAAATACTTTCCTTAACATTTTTAAATTCTTACCAAAGTAATGATTTGATTATCTTTGGGCCTCTAGCCATAGAAATATGCGAAAATACTGCATTGCGACATTTTGTTATAACTAGCAAAGTTCTATAACTTTATCTGTCCTTAGCAATAAAATTATTAAAACTAAATTTAATAACTAAATGTGACCCGTCACCACGAAATGATTCTTAAGTCGCACTGGTAGAAATACACCCATAAGACTTATTTCGTGGTGATGGGTCACAAATAGATTACGTAAATTACAACTTTAAAAGAAAAACGAATGAAACGTCAATCAAAAACTAAAATACAATATTAAAAATATAAAACTAAATAAAAAAACGAAACTATAACACTTGAGAAAAGGTGTACACAGGTATATGGTGTGGCAGTATAAATGTTAATTATACTTCTAAATTATTACTCTTGTGATAATTACAGACAATTACAATTTACAATTAGAACTATTCGGAATAGGGCTATAGCATAGCTAAGTTTTCTGGCAAAAGGCAGTTCAGGGGCTTCTGTGAAACTCTGTGCTGGACCCCTCAGGGGTATAGAGAGCAGAGCCACTGCAATTCCCGGGGTGCGTCATAGGTGGTGAGTGCTGGTGGCTGGGATGGTCCATACCTGTTGAGCTTGAGGTCAGGGGTAAAGATGAGCTTCCCAGGGTGATCCACAGACCGCCATACTAGGCCTAGCATAAGCACCTCCAACCAGCAGCACTCGAGCAGGTGCACCTGATCTGACAGGCTGAGCTCCACAAACCCTGCAAGGACAAGTACTGACACTTTCACCTAGTGAAATATACACATTGTTACAATGAAACTACTAACAACACTGAGAGACATTTAGTTACATACTTACGTGACAGGACATTAATGTGCGCAACAAACTCCAGGATGTAGTTAACATACTTTCATACTCTCACAATCGATTTGGATTTGTCCTGGGTACAAAAATGCACGGTTTGCGCTGTAGTCTTCTAGTTAAGTGCTGGCAAAGCTTTACAAGCTTTTAGTGACCTGTAGGTGAGCCTCACTATTTTCTACTGAAGCCCTCAAAACGGTATCTTATAAAGAAGATTCATTACTTCCTTAGGGGGTAAAGGCGCATTTTCATTAACAGGATGGAGTTTCATTTTCACATTATCAGGCCTTAGTGTCAGAAAGCATTCTTCCGCGATTTACAATGACACAGTTCTTCAAGCCTCCTAGGAGAGAACCTCTGTACTTGTTACTGACACCTGTGTGTGATGGGCACTCGCTCATGTCGTTTTCCTGAGACACTCTGAGATGTGATTTGTTTTGAATGGGGGTGGAACAATACCAGTAGCATGTAGAGAAGGTGACTGTCTCCACACCCCCCTGAAAACCAAAGTCTCAACTTCCGTTAATTAGCCGCCTGCCATAAATGCTTAGGATGAAGTTATATTTAGCCAACAGGGTCCAATCCCATATAATCCCTACAGGTCTGTTGGGCTAAGGCATCACTGAGGACCTGGCATGTGAGATGAGGTCCAGCTCGTTGGCTTCTTGAAATAATTTTTTTACCCTGTTGTCTAATTAGACTACAGTCTTTCCATTCCAACTTGCAAAGGCGCAAAGGAAATATAAAAGATATGGAGATTCTCTTGCACTGTCATTTCCATTAAAATCATGGACATACAGACATATATTACACTCACATCTATATTATGGGACCTACCAGGGATCTTTTTGGCCCAGCTGATCATAAGGACCAGCTCCTTGTCAGCCAAGTTGGTAAGGGACATCATGACGCTGCTTTCAGTGAAAGGCTTCTTCAGATCCTTCATGAGGTAGATCTCTGGTGGCTCTGCCTCCATAATGCAGGTCACCAGCTGTTCAGGGGTCAGAGCTAGGGTCCCCTTCATCACTGGCAGGCTACTCTCCAGCCGCTTCTGTGTTCTGGACCCCAGTGTACCCAGATATCGGATTTGAGGCATGCGCCGGTGCCGGACTCCACGGTAGCTACAGCGCTCACGTCTCATACCTGAGGAAAGCATTGCAATTAAGGACCCGGACTTATGACCAACTTTTTCATACCAAGGAAGAGAATCCTCCCACACCATCATTATGCCAATTTCATACAAAGGAAAGGCACCTTACTACACTTCATACACATGAAGGGAACCTTACTGCTCCTCATAACACTCACTTCATAAGCTTGAAGGGAACCCTACCGCTCCTCATCATACTCACTTCATACACATGAAAGGAACCCTAACACTCCTCATCATACTCACTTCATACACATGAAGGGAACCCTACTGCTCCTCATCATACCTGCTTCATATATATGAAGGGAACCCTACTGCTCCTCATCATTCCTGCTTCATATATATGACGGGAACCCTACCACTCCTCATCATACTCACTTCATACACATGAAGGGAACCCTACCGCTCCTCATCATACTCACTTCATACACATGAAGGGAACCCTAACGCTCCTCATCATACTCACTTCATACACATGAA
>JAODJX010000027.1:14625118-14638286 GCA_026776945.1 Isichthys henryi
TATATGCCTACAATACAAGGTACCACTGTATATTTAATATATTATACATAAGTGTGTGTGTGTGTGGGTATATGTGTATATATACACACATTTTAATGGAAATGTTATACAGGGGTACCAATGCTGCTTTCAGTCAAAAGTCACAATTTTGGTATTGATGCTGGGGCTACAATGCTGGTCACGATAATCATGTTATAGACTTATTGCAAAATATAGACATAATCTAGACCTGGCCATCCAGTAGATTCAGGTACTCAGCTAACTTCACTTTATTGCTGTATAACGTTGTAGAGCTGTAATCATGATCCAGTCATTCGCTTTTATAATGCAGAGGAAGTTTTATTGAGTCAACAGAGCGTTGCACTATACATTTCGGTACTCGGTGACCCCGCTTCTGTTTCTTTAGGTGTTCTGCCACTTCGTAGCTGAGTTTCTGTTCCTACACGCTTCCACTTTGCAATAGTACCACTTACAGTTGACTGTGGGAATATCTAGCAGGGAGGAAATTTCACAAGCTGACTTACTCCTAAGATGGTATTCTACGATAGTAGCACGCTTGAATTCACTGAGCTCTTTAGAACGACCCATTCTTTCACAAATATTTGTGAACCTGACTGCATGGCTAGGTGCAGTCCACCTGTGGCAATGGACCTGAATGAAACAACTGAATTCATTGATAAACAGGTGTGTCCTGATACTTTTGTCCATGTAGTGTATACATTCATTATGCTCTAGTTAATGATCCCACACACAGAAACACACTGCAGGCTGCTCACTTCACTCATCTCCACGTGTCATCACAACTGCACCATACGTGGATGTTTTTTCCATTGCGAGATTTGCATGATGCTTCACCTGGCGTAAAAAGCCCTGTGAATGAAACCAGCAGCTGCTGTCTGATGCCATCTGCCACCCATCCGGATCTCTCTAAAATGGACTTCGATGTTACTGGAAACCAACTCTTCTGTGGCTGCCCATCCTCATTCATCCAGTGCACCTCAGAAGTCACATCCAAAGCCTCGCTGCAGGACGCAGCCAAAAAAGGCGCTCTGTCCATCATCGTGTGTTCCAGTTACCTTTCATATTTATCCGTCCGAGAGTTGCTTAGCAACTGTGGCTCATACAAGTTGCTGAAGCCTTTTGCAGCTTTCAGAAGTTGGTTACAGCACCAACCACCTGAAAATACCCATTCTGGGAAAGGAAAATTATCCTTTAGATAGCAGTGAATATTATAGTAAAAGTGTAAATGTGAAAAAGGGATGTCACCTCATTACTCCTCAGTTTTTGAAGAAAAAAATGTAAAACTTGCTGCAAAATTAAAGGATGAAATGCATCGCTGTCTGAATTGAGGGAATGTGATTTCATGTCAGAAAAGAGGCAAACAGTGATATTAAGACCTGCAGCACACCAAGGGTCAGAGTGTGATTCCAAATGGCACAAAGACAAAGCTAAAAAAAAAAAACCCGGAGATCAGACTTGGGAAAGGAGAGTGGAGTGAGCTGCAGACCAAACCGTTGCAGTGCTGTTGCGCCGTTTAAACAAATTATGATTTTATTTTCCTGCCAACAAGTGAAGTTCAGGAAAATGAGTACTATGTGGTACAGCAATTAAGATGTTTGGCTTGAGTGGCCTTGCGTAACATGGCCCAAACAGTTAATAAAGAAGTTGTTAATTCCTAGAGTCAATAAAGCTGCCAGATGACAGAGGCATTGCTGCACAGGGAAGAGGTGGTATTCACCAAAAAGCTTCTCGGCGACAATAAATGCAACATTTAGTAGAGCTGATATCAGTGCAGCTGACACTGAATATTGTCAGATGTTCCTGAAGTGGTTGTGAAGTGCCCTCCACTGAACTGTGGCAATAAACACTGTTCTGTTTATCTATATAAGGCAGTGTTTCCCAATCCAGTCCTCGGGGATCCACAGTCAGTCCATGTTTTTGCTCCCTCTGAGCTCCCTGGCAGACAGTCCACATTTTTGCTCCCTGCTGGGAGCTGGGAGGGAGCAGAAACATGGACTGTCTGTGGGTCTCCTTAGACTGGATTGGGCAACACTGATAAAAGAAGACCCTCTCTTTTCTCTCTGTCGTCTGGAAGAGCATTTCTGCCTCTCAGTGCCTTCAATCATTAAACCCTTCAGTTACTCAACGTTCAAAGTGACAGTAGAGCTAAGAGCATGAATTTTACACTACATTTGTTAAAAATTAATCACTGTAATTGAAAGTTTTTATAGATAGCCTATCGGTAGCCAGATGATACATACTGTTAATTAGGCATGTTGTGAGTGCACTGGACAGAGAACTGTGCTATGAAAATAAACAGCAAATTATGTTACTGAGAAATGCACCTGGGCACTTGCAGGGAAGGAAAACAGACTTCCAAGTACCAGAGGACAATCCAGGAGCGGAAATCTGAGAAAGCTAAATTTACTCTGTAAAAAAAGGGCTATTTGGTATAGTTTTCTACAACAAATAAGACAAATCAATTTGGCTGGTTTTCCATGTCAGGTGACCTTTGTTGTTGAGGAGTGGTGACCACAGACAAACGCTGTCTTGGGTCAGTCTGACTGCAAGCCCCGGATTTCGGAGGTCATGAGGGGAGCGCCCCGTGCAGGAAGCCTGAGCTCATTACTCGAGCATGTGCAGCGCAAGAGACTTCCATGGGCTGCTACCACCACGCCACAACCCAAGCGACACCGCACTAAACGGGAAGGTCATCGTGAACCCAGTCAGGCAGAGACAAATATCGAAATGGGAATATAAAACATTAACGTGCGTCTGAAGCTGGACATCCAGTGGTGACCCTGAACTTTGTTTTGGCTGTCCGATGCAGCCAGACAGACACTGTATTTACTCTTGCAGGATCAAAGGTCATAACTTGGTTTGGTTCACCATGCGCACAATTCCATCCTGCATGCAACTGTTGTTAAAGCATCCATGCTCTAGACCTCATCAGTACCAACAAACTGTTCCCACAGAACAAAAGAAGTAGTTTCTGGGGGTTAAGGCTGGACAGGTGAACTGTTCTCAAGATCCGTGGCAGAACAATACCTGTTCTTTGGGAGCTCAGAACAGTTCAGCAGATGTTGCCACGTCTCGTCTCAAACTTGAGATGAAATTTACTGCTACTTAGCACATATTGGACCCGTGCAACATCCACACAGGTTGGGAACAAAGCAGGGCTGGGTAACATTCTACTAGGAGCTCAAAATAGTAACGCGTATTTGAAACTGAGAAACCAGCTTCCACCGGCATTCAGGAAAGAGTACCAGAGGACAATACACTTAACAGACAAAAGTCGCGACCCACGGACATTCTAACCTTTACTTTGTGAAATCTTAATCAAACCTTCAGCCTGAGGGAGTTCAGGGTCTCCTTAATGTGTGCCAAAAAAACAGCTGGTTCGTTTCATAACGTTCAATTAAAAAGAGCTGAAACTTCTTATTACTTTCAAAAACTTAAATCAACATAGGCTGCATATACGCTTTGACAACGCAGCACTATTCATGGAAGAGATGAAATATCAACATCCATCGAACAATTAAAAGCCTACAGTTAATTCACGACGCAAAAAAAAAAAAACTAATAGGAAATATAAATTTCACACCAGGCAAAAATATCACTAGATAAAATGACATATAGTTCACTTACTTTTTGACACAAGCAGCTGCTGAAAGTCAAACCGATCACCTCGACGAGAATGATGAGATCTGCCCAGAGCTGCCTGTCCTTTGGACAGAAGGCACACCTTTCGAAGCAGTCTGGCAGATGTCCACAGCAAACTGACTGTGGCAGCAGGTGAGAGGCTTACGCCAGGCCTAGTAACCAGGCCAGTGTGTTCTGTATAGCAGCAACAGACTGCTTCGATGGGTAAAGTGGGGTGTATACAAAGCACAGGCAAGTGGTGATTTAACTGTGGGAGCAGAGCAGAGTAACAGGGCACAGCGTCTCCTTTCCAAAACCACGACATGCTGGCATGAGACCCCAAGACCTCGATCCAGATTTGTCGCCATTCAAGCATCATAATCACAGCCTTTGCGGCCGTCCTGAGTAATGCACATTACATCTCTCTGCCAAGGCACTTGCTTTGCATACGCAGCCGAATGCAGCACCACTGATTAACCCGCGACCCACATGGCACCGCTGCTCCAGCCTGTCCGCTGACAGGCACGTCGCAGGATCGAGTCTGCTTATTGCGATGCTGCTGTAGTACATTCTCAAGCTGGGAAGGAGTAAGCCTTTGCATTTCTGTTTGTTGCCAGGGTGCGCTGTTTTTTTTTTTTTTTAATTTCTCCTTTTAAAAAGTGGCCACCAGCCAGCCGCACATTCCTCTGAACAAAAGGCCAAGGCTGAGCCGTTACTCCCCATCTGGGCTTTTGCTGGGTCCTCAGCGCAGGCGGAAACAGACGAAAAAAGGCAACCCAGTCGGTGAGGAAAAGCACGCTTTGCTTGGGGTTTCGGGGGGGGGGGTTGATTAATCTCAATAGGGCTGCCTGTTTATTTTAAACGGGGCAGGAGGTAATTTACCTGCCGTAAGTGCTGACACCCCCAGGCTGCAAACTTCACTTTTGGGGGATGGGGGGGGGAATGAACCTTTTAAGCCAGGGTGTCCTGGGTACAGTCCATCAAAACTTTGAAAACCTGCTGTCTCCTCACGTAAACACGTGTGTCCAAATCTAGCCGTCAACGGCTGACTAGACGAGCAAAATAAGCACAGCTACTGAATGGTGTTTTTGACCATGTATCATATATATAATAATAGAAGAAATGGGTTTCCCTTAATAATGGTATTTTCACTCGTTTTTATGACTGCTTCGGTCAGAGTATTAAATTAAAGCTTTGGGCCGTTTCGTTAACTGGTTGGCTAAAATGGACCACATTCTGAACAGACAATGGACAGAATATGGTGTGTTGTACATTCCTCTCTCTCATCACACGTGCGAGACAACGACTGGCCTTTGCGCTGTTAGAAGACCTGTGATTGTTAAGAAGGTGTTTCCGCCTGTAACACTCCTCGGTCTCCGACGGGACTTTTGGATGTATCGTCTGATGCTGGAGTGAGGAACACGGCCAGAAAACACCAAAGCGAACGAACAGCAGCCAGCGTTCATCAGACACCCTCAGCTGACACTCACAAAGTCTGATGTGGGGCTGATTTTTTGAGTATTCTTGGTAGTTGTCTTAGTGGCAAATAGTGACCCTCTATCTTACACTGTTCAGGTGACTCCCCGAATCTCTCAGACTCCTTGTCCCAGCAGGACACCTCCCAGTCGAACCTCACAGCGAACATACTCCTCAAACGACTAGGCATGTACTCCGAATAGCCCACGTCCAAAACTATTGAAATGCAGAACAGACAAGTAGACATTCGACTCTAAACCTGGTTGAACCGTAACCTTTATTTAATATATTGGGACTGGGTTGTTAATATAATCAGACCTCAGCATGCCTACTGGGAAATCTTTATGCAATGAACTATGGATTTGGTGGATGTAGATTTGTTTTAGTTACATGGTGTACGGCTTCTGGATAATGGAATTACAAAATGGCCCATAGAGAACCATGACCTTGGCGTATTTGGCACTTGGTAACAAAAAGAACCTCTTGGTGTGCTCCAGTGAGGGGTATAAGGGGGGGGTATAAGGGAGGGAGGGGGCGTGGCCTCTTGGATATTTTCTACCAAACCGGACACAGTCTTTCTAAGACCGCTTTTGTAAGGGGAGGAGGAGGGGGTGGGGACAGCCTAGATGTTGACCAAGTGGTAAGAATAAAGACACTCATACAGACTTAAATAACACAGCACAACAACTAACTTTCTGACCTCACTGTAGCCCCACAGGGGAGCACAAGAAGCACCTCTCCCCTCATCCGAAGACCACAACAGCAGCAAACAGGAAATGAGGAGCTCACGTCCTGCGAGTGCTGTGTACGTGCCACGGATGAGGCTGGTACATCCACACGCTGCTGGCTTTCATTACCGCTACACATGCTAACTAACCTGGTCGGCACTGCCTCTTTTCAGTAGGTGTGGTAGGTGGGACGTTGGCTTTATTTTGGCAATTGGAGTTTATTTGGAGTGTGACGGCATCATCTGACGCAGAGCATCACCTTTTTCTTTTAAGAATATTTCTTTTTCTACACATAACTGCCAGAGACAATTATAAACGGCAAATGATTAATTAATATGGAGCTTGTTTCTGAAATACATCAGCCGGCAAATTAGTTCATTTATTGCAATAATGTGCTTCTGTAAGGCGAGGGACTTTCTAGAAGCCTAATTTGCTGAACCCCCCACCCCCACAGGTGATCTGTACTGGATTCATGAGCTAGTTTACACCCACCCCCGCCCCACACACATACACACACACACACACACACAAAGACATCACCCTGGGAACTGCATTGGGCTCAAATAGTAAGAAACATCTAAAGTGTATAGAAAAATGACAAATCATTCATTATATTCTGAACGACCTCAAAGCTCATTCCTGTTTAAAAGTAAGTGGAGTGAGGCATTTTAAGAAGTTTATATGAATATTAAACTGAAGCATTTTACATAATTAGTTTTTGCTTGCAGTTAGAATACATGACAACACAAACAACAGAAAAAAAAACCGGAAAGGTAGGCAAATATTTCGTAGCGAAATCAATCTGAAACGTTGTTTTGAGAATTAAGCAAGGTATTAAAAGCGATGCATTAACCAGCCACACTGCGTTTGAAATTTCCACATCAAACCAGGTTAATTATTTGCAACGGAAAATGTGAAAGTGTTTTTCACTCCAGGAGTTTATTTTATGTTAATAAGAGAGTCAGCTTTCGGACGTCAACGTAAATGAATCCTCTATCATCACGCATACTGATGCCAGACAATGTTCCGCTATTGCTTCTTTTAGCATGATATACCTGAGCCTAGCAGTATCAGTAATGAATTCACAGTCAATTTATTTCCAATTTAAAAACACGAGAAACTTCATAAAAAGAATTATAATAGTCACGCGATATTTTGGAACAAGCATGGCAACTTTTTCCTCTCAATGTCCATCGACTCTAACTGCTGTCTACCAATAATCAAAAGACAATACATGCACTTCAACCCAGGTGTCGCGTTTCACAATGAAACACAATTTAGATTTTTATTAAATCTTCTGAAGAAACGACATCTTAATTTGTATTCGTTTTCTATACAAGTGTGATTCCCACGTTTCGCTGATTGGATGTTCAGCTATTTGTATTTTTTAATTATTAATTATTTTTTTTAAAGAAAATCCACAGCACATTTTGACTTACTGTATACCAAAAATGGATTCGCAGAGGTGCTGCTGTCACTTATTCAATTTGTCTTTATGGAAATAGTCCATTTCAATTAAATCAATTTAGTACGTACAACTTCATGTAATAAGTTCTCACTTCAGAAGAGACACAATGTACAATCTGCAGTGCAAGTTAACCTTTACACCCCTTGAGGTGTAACGTACTGGATTAATCTTCACACGTTATTTTAGTTCCTTCTCAACAATAACTCCGACAGTTATGTCAGTCATCGAATCTGAAATTCCCTAAACAATTTCATTCAGACAACACGAGTACTAAATGGGGTGATATGTCAAATAATGACCGAAACACATCAGCCATTATGATTAATTACTTAAATTCAATGCATTTAGGTGACGTAAATGGCACTGCAGAGTGAACGCACGATTTTTAACATGGGCTAGACGGACATCCTGGTGAATTAGGTGCTCACTTATGACATTAGGTACTTTGCGCTAATGACATTAAATTTAAGGTCAAATTTGAAAAGTATTGGATTTGAAGTGTTACATTTGAAATTCGAATCTATTGTGGAATATAAAATACAGGAAGAACTTTACTGAACACAACATATATAAATGGAATAATATATAATTGTAGTTGTCAATCCTTCGGGGTATTAAAGCAACAACGAAGTACGTATACAACAGTAAGAATTAAGAAAGAATCATTTTCCAGGCATTTACCATGGAGTCCGGCTGCAGGAAATACCACAAAAGCGTGAATGCAACAAGTTGAAACAACTTAAATGAAGAGTTTGGTTTTTTTTTTATTTGCCCTACGCGGAACAGGGGCTGCTCTTGTGACAATACCAGATGTTCAGCGGTTTATTTAATTTTTTTTAATCAAACCGACCTGTCTTCGTGCAGCTCTGCAAACATGCATTTTACGCAAGGACCGTCGCTCAGTCGGACGAAATACCTGTAGCTGAAGACAGCACTTCTACAAAAGCCGCAGTGTTCCCAGTTTACAGATGCTTCGCGCTGACACCGAGTGCAGAGAATAAACTCCGACAGCGATCATGATGCGCCCGTGTAAAGGTTAGCGGCGAAGCGTCTGGCAGCTCTGCGAAGCGAGACGGCGACTGTGCGGCTGGATTTTAGCGCTCATTTCGTTTTTATGCTCGCTTTGCTCTCCTTGCCTGAGAAATTCCATACTTAAACGACAGTTGCCGACGTCAGTGACCACACCCTCCCAAATGCTCCTCTATCCTTTGCTTTTGAGTAGGTAGTTTGTTTATTTCTTTTGTTAATGTTGAGAATATGCCTCGTTATAAATTTAACTTTCTGAGATGCACACGAGGCTTTTGGAGGGGAAGATTAGCTAAGATCTAGTATCATTACCTTTATACATTGTTTTGTAATATGTGATAAATCTCTGGTATATAAAATGATACTTTAGCAAAAACCGTAAAAATGTAGAATTATATTCAAATACATTTTGGTATTTTTTGGAATCATAAACGCCCTGCTATTAATTTTCCTTAGCAGAACGTTTGTTAAATTCCATCTGTTATATAAAGCACAGTGATTATTCAGATATCCATCCATCCATTTTCCAAACCGCTTATCAGATATACCAATTGATAAAAGAGAATGCGAGTTATTACATTGCGTTAAACTGAACTAAACTGAACGGCACACGTTGCCGTTCCTGAACACCTGAACCTGGGCGTATTCCACAAAGCGGGTCTTTTTCATCAACTTAATTTATCTTAAGCAAAATGTAAGGATTGTCCAATAGGAATGTCACTTACCTCTCGTCCTATTAGACAATTTCCACGTTTCGCTTAAGTTTTCCAACTAACTGGGGAATTCTACTTTTTGCAACACCCTTAACTAAACTGAGTTAACTAAACGTTCTCACTTGCGCCCAGTGTTTATTTAAATAAATAAACAAACAAATATGTATTTATAAATATGGGGACCCAGGGGGGATAGAGACAAATTGCTGCCCCACCACCCCAGTTCCTGTGGCCATGGTTACGCCTGCAGTAAAGAATCAATAACCTGCCTGTCTTTATGCAATTATTTTCCATATTTCAGTTAGAAGTTGTGGTTATACAGGTGTCAGCTGAGTCATACAGCAAACAGCTGGTGTCCTGTACTAAATGGAAAAGAATAATGCTGTATAAAAAAGAGCCTGCAAAATGTGTACAGTTTCCTGATCTCTGCTTCCCAACAGAAGAAGAAACATGCGTGCTAAAGCCATGTGTAGAGACAACTGGATGACACACAAAATACAAGAGCAGTTATTGCATATTACAATAATGGTGTGTAAATTGTAAATCAGTGAACAGTACGGTGATTACAGAATGCCGGGTTCTGCTAATTGCTGCCTGACAATGTGCATCCCAGGGGCCGAGCGGTTATGGAAATGATAAAATGTTTATCAACTGCATAGAAAACGTGATTTGCCTTAGCTAAGTTTTATAAGGGAGCAGGTGGTTTTGGGAAAACAGCGCCGTGACTTAATTTAGTGTTGCATTTATTTAATTATTTTAGAAATTATTATTTTCAAGCTGTTCAAATTAAACTGCACCATGCATTAATTGAAGGCTCCACTCAAGATCACACTGAACGGTTTCAAAATGCGTGGTGATGTAGTTTGGGTAGGACAGTGCACTGAAATGATGATGGTCGTTAGTTTCGCTCTTGCAAATGCGAGATAAATGGAAAACAAGTTAAATGAAGGGCAAATATTGGCAAATATCTGAAAGCATTTGGATTGCAGTCGAAATCAGGACATTACAACTGCTGCCTGTATAGATATTCTTCTAACAATTTAACTGTGTAGCCATTATAAACAAACTTAATAAAACAGATTAGATCCTGATTAAAAATCAATTTAATTCTCCTTTGGTCACACTACATTTTATAGTCTTCACTTGTGAAGTTTTTTCATTTGATGTCTTGAAAACATATTATGTAACATGTACCCCTAATCACAGTCTAGCCTTAATTCCATCATGAAACACAAAACACATAGTTATGGGAAATATTTAGCTGATTTCACCCAACAGATGAGTCCCAGTGAAATCTAGAGTAAGATGGCTTCGATCATTTCAAGGACCTTTATACCAAGGTAAAGATGGAGTGTTTTTTTCAGTTCCACTGCACCACCCAGCAAGGCACACTGTACGCCAAGGAAGAGAACCACCTGTTCCCACTTGTTCCGTCTTTCTGCCCCAAACTTGGATTAATTTGGGACATGCGGTGACGTCTTCAACCCTGCATGTTATGTACGTCTTTGCCCCATACTCAGGCAAAGACACAGTCACGCTAAATCGTTCCTTAATCATTTCTAATCTGTGTTTGGTGCTGCTGTGTTCTGTGTACAAAGAGTAATGGTAGTAAATTGGGACGGACTGCAGGCAGCTAATGGCACCTGTCTATTGCTGCACTAATGGAGAACATTAGGCCTGGATATTCAGCTTGTCTATATGGGAACAGGGGCTGATTTCTGCACACGATTCAAGAGAAAGTAAAGCATTTATCAAAATAGGGTCCTGCACTCTTTAATCTGGTAGAACTTTGACCGGTGCTTCTGTATGAAGCTTGTACAGATGACAGTTCACTCCTTCAAATTGTTTTCAGTTTTGCTCACCGGCGAGAGGAGGTCATTCTGATAGCTAATGTTTAGAACTCAGATTCCTAGAAAGAAGTAACTGAATGTAGCCAGGTAACATATCGACATAGCCATTGCCAACTTGCCTTGACAGGACCCAAAAGGGAGAAACACCATGCTTGGGACCTTGACTGACAACATCTGAGTTACGCTGTTACCAAGACAGCAGTAAAATGCGAAGCATGGCTGCCTGGCCCTATTGAAACAACCATCTGAAAACCAGCTTATGCTGGTAGCTGGGTTTAGCTGGTCTGAGACGGTCTTAGATGGTCTCTTTGATGGTTTAACTGATTGGGTCACCAGTTGATCATGCTGTTATGACCAACTATACCAGGTAGAATGACTATCATAAGCTGGTATGACCGGCTAAACTTACCCTAAGCTGGTCAACTATTATAAATTGGTCAACCATCTTAACGGTTTCCATTTGACACGGGTTTACACCTCAGCCTGTTAGAAAGCTCTTTCTGTCATTCAATATATGACTTGCATGCCCCATTTCCCAAAGGTAAGCCTTTACACGTGGTGCCCACTGAAGCAGTAAGGTGCTGTTAGAAATGCGGCAGACACTCATTGCGTTTCACTTGTATGATCACGTCTGCCACGTGGTGATGCATGCCACCCTGTTCTGCAGAGCACCCCTGCTCACCGTACGCGATCAAGGTGCCCTACAGCTACACTCAGCGTGCAAATAAACAAACCAAAGAGAACAAAGCGGGAGCTGACATTTTCACACACATATCAGGCAGGGTGGGCAAACAATGTAACTTTAAAGCTGCACAGTATCCTCCAACAAAATCGCCCTACTGTCAGCATTATTTACTGCTTGCTGGCTATTGCAGTATGCGTGGACGCCCCGGTGTCCCTGGGCTGACAGGTCTCCAAGATCCACTGCCTCCCCCCCACCACTGATATGATGTCCCAAGGCAACGCAACAGGTGGATAGCATGCGGGCAGTGAACTTTTATCCAAAAGGACTTGCGTTTTATATAAATCACTTCAAGTGGAGTTTACATGTTGGTCTGCAGTGTGCTGTGTCACAAATCTGCAAGGTGCACATTCTGTTTTCTTACATAGCAGTGTTTATTTTAAATGTTATGATGCATATGACCTTTGAGAGAAGCATACTCTACATGCTGACTACCCACACTTCCTTGGCCCTTGGCTACTCCACGCGGCATCCGTCCAACTACTCGGTCCTCGCCTGTTGCCATGGGATTTTTCCATGTTCTGCAGATTGACTGCAGAGCCAATAATACATTTAAAGTGAATCGATGGGAGATCTTGTGAGCACAAACACCTTCCATTTTAAGGATGTCTGAATAAACAGCAGAAGCCTTAACCCCTAAAACGCTGTCTGCTAAAACGGATATAACGATTAGTTAATATGCATATTTATCTCCTCTGACACTCAATTACACGATGATGCCAGGGTTGCCACCTGTCCCGTATAATGTGGGACGCAGCAGTTCTTCCATTAAGGGATGATCCTGCATTATAAGAGGTGGGTAGCGACTCATCCAATGTTCATGCACCTTCTGCTTTCAGGTCCTGTGATCAGGAAGCCGCACCATGAAAGCCAGTTTTTCCGTACTGGTAGTGCACCTGACAGAGGTGGATAGTTCTGGTCCATAAAGTGAAAATCCAGACCAAGATTTTGTTTCAACCAACCAGTTGAGTACTCTGTGGCTCTTTATGCTGAACCGGATAGATTAAAAGAAAAAAACAAACAAAATCTTGGACTGGATTTTTACTTACTGGACGTGAATTATCCACTGGTACCTGAACTGCATCAGTAATATATCTTATTTCACAAATGAATAATAGGTACGTATTTGATAGACGGCTGTGTGACGGCATAGATGGATATCATTCGCTTGGGCACCGATGCGAAACAGCATCCAGTCTCGCATGGGAAGAAAGCCTGGAAGATTATTTATTGCGAGAAAGAGCGTCACACTCTGTTCATTTTGTCTGAGGGAGGATCTATCTGTTTCAGAAGGCCAATTAAATCGTCCCAAAAATGCCCTATTCATCACTTGTGAAATTAATTTATCACCGTGAAATCACAAGATACATTTTTCCCCTCCCGTGAAGGCCAGGACCAGGAGAGATTAGGAAAACCTTGGCTCTGAAACGCGATCGCAGACACATTAATGTACGGCCTGTTCTCCACTCTCGCAATAGCTCACATTCTTCCCGCGATGCCTGATCCATGGCGGTTGGCATTGA